>JAUIMM010000512.1:5082500-5682500 GCA_031769625.1 Taudactylus pleione | reverse complement strand
AGGTTCGAACCAACTAAAAATACCTGAAAAAATTATTTAAGAGGATTCTGAGAGTTTTTTATATAAATACCAGTCCGTGAATTTAAATATTTTAAATATCTGAGATTGAGTGTCAGTTGGGCAATATGTCAATATAAGGACCCCATTTGCGATAGAACATACCAACACTCTTCTCTATATCTGGAGAGTAGATTGCCTATCATAGTACAATGTTTTTGATAACAATTGGGTGACTTCTAAAAGTGTAAAAGTATGTGATATTCAAGATTTTAAAATGATCTATTTTGCCACTGTTACCAGCACAATAAAAAGGGGCGTAAACGGTTGTTACCATCATCTAATTTCCAGGATATAAAATTAGCACAATGAAAGGTCAGAGAGTCTATAGAAAATCTCACAGAGAATTTAGTATTTATTAAAGTAAGCAATTTATTTCAACAATGTTTGAGCACATACAGTAGCTAATGAATGTTTGCTTTTTGGGCAATTGCCTGATTAGTACTCAAATGACCTCTCTCTGGCAAGAAAGATATATAATCAGTTAAAGACATAATTTCAGACTTGTTGATATGTTATGTTAACTTTATAACCTGAAAAGGTACCAAAGTTCTCAATATTATCCATCACAATAGGAAGAGAATGTGCAGGGTGAGACAAAAACAACAACATATCGTCTGCAAACAAGGCTAGACATAAATCAACTCCTCCCATCATTATTATCTTGAAATGAAGGGAATTGTCTCAAAGCTATAGCTAGTGGTTCCAGTGCTATCGCAAATAGTAGCGGAGATAGGGGACATCCCTGTCTTGTCCCTCTCTGGATAAAAAAAAGGATCTGACAGATATCCATTACATCGACTTTGTGTAGTAGGATTAGTATATAATGTTTCTACTCATAGATACAAAAAGATGACTCCAATGTACTAGATCGAATGCCTTTTCAGCATAAAAAAACAAGCTTTTGGTGTGGTGGGTTTAGAGTAGTGAGCCTCATGTATCACTGATAATACTTTCCATATATTTATCACCGAATATCTGCCCATAATAAAACCAGTCTGGTCATGATGAATAATGGAGGGTAAAATATATTTTAACCTCTCTGCCAATATCATAGTTAATAACTTATAGCATATATTAAGCAGAGAGATAGGTCTATAAAATCCTGGATCAGACAAATCTCTACCAGGTTTGGAATAACATTAAGAGTAGCTGAGTTGAGATAGATGGGCATAGAATCTAGTTCTAGCATTTTTTAATATCGGTGTTATCCTAGGGGACATAATTTTTTAAAATTCTGAGCTAAGCCTGTTGGGACCTGGGGCTTTACCCATTTTTAAACTTGAAATAGCTTGGGCAATCTCTAATTCGGTAATGGGAGCTACCAATGATTTATAATATATATGGTCTTTTTGAAAAGATGAATTAGATTCCATTGTAAAAAATAGACCATCAAAGATTTTGCCTCAAGATAAAACGATTTTGTATGTTTATAGGGGAAGTTTGGTATGCTTGAAAGGTGTCAGTTAAGGATTGTTGTGCCTGAAGATATTCTGCAGTTAGAGATTTCTTTAATACATTAGTTGTGCCTGCGCTGTGCTGCTGTCTTGCTTTTGTTCTAGTAACAGTATTGTAGATACAAGTACTATACAAATATGTTGTATGTATTCAAGTATTTAATAATATATAATTGGAGTCACAGTGCTCCTAGAGACAATCCTGGAAATAGCTGGTATCTATCCATATGTGTCTTAAGTAATCTTTCAAAAAAACACCAAGTCCAAAATATGTAGTTCTTCTAATGTAGTTAATGTCCAGTGGATGTTGCACTCTCCGGTCCGTCAACTTACCCTATTAGTTCCTACGATCTGCTGGTCTCATCTACGATTCTCATTCCTTGTTACTGATGGCTTCCTTGGAGTGTGTGCCTGGTTACACACTCTCTATTGAGCCCGATGTTAAGCACCAGCTGTGGTGATATCTCTGGGTGCCACACTCCTGTGTGGTCACATGGTCCCCTGCAGCTGGCCGCTCTACTCAGTCCGGATGGTGAGGAGTCTTGGAGGCGGATGAATGGCCAGTAGTGGTATATGTTGTGTGTGTGTGGAGTGTGTGCCTTGTTACGCACTCCGTGCATTCATGCTGGTGTGTTGTGACTTCTGGGTCAGGTCTCATTATTGCAAGATTATGCGACCACTCACTGCCAGCTCTTAGTCTCTTAGAATGGTGTGAATAAGTTCAGCTTGCATTGATTTAGTTAACAGTGGGTATGTTAAGTTCGCCTCGTAGCAGCCTTCCCGGCCTTCCACAGGGACATATGTTTCGTGCAATATATGTGTCTCTATTTGTAGAGGAATCCCCTGGTGTCACTCCCTCTGGAAGGTTCCAATTTCCATGGTGATGTGACATGGAAAAATAAACAAATATTCTTATTGGTTGCAGAGGTTCTCATAACAATATCAGTTGTTTTAAACGTCCTCATGGCATTATAGGTGTTTGTTTACATTCCTTAAATTTATGTGCAGTATACACTATGGGCCTGATTCAGACCCGCTCGCAAGTGCTTGAGCATTCGCAAGCGGGTCGATGGTGTGCTCTGCGCACGTGCAGTGGCCTGCACTGTGCGTTCGCAAGCCACGGAGCGAGAGAGAAATTCTCTCGCTCCATGGCTCCCTACAAAAGGGGTGGCTGTCGATGTTGATCAACAGCTCGCCCCATTTTGTAGGCGTGACGGGTGGGGGTGGCTTCACAAATGGAGGCATTCCCAAGCGAACGCCTGCCATTTGTGGGCAGCCTCACTGACATCACCAGTGATGTCAGTGGGAGAGCTTCCGGCTCTATTAGAGCCGGAAGCTCTCTGGGGCTTGTGGCAGATGAGACCCTACCACAAGGGTCTAGCCGCAAGCCCCGATGTTCGCGATGATGCTTGTGATGTCGCAATGATGCAAAATTGATGCTTGTGATGTATTAAAGCCTAACTTACGCTTAATTTCTCTTTTCATCATTTACCCTAGCTCATATATTTAGCATGCCTTAATGATGTTAATGCTTGTGACACCACTTTCCTATATGACAGAAGGAAAAGAAGAGAAAGCAAGTATTCTCTTTGTTAGGGGCACTAGCTCTACCAAATAAGTAAAATGTAACTTTTAATGAGAATAGTTAAAATACATCCGTAGAAGAATAAAATGGATAACATGCAAATACAAATACACACATATAGATACAACTACAAAATTAGGCCAAGGATTGGCCAAAATGATAGATTATATCAGTGATCCACGTGTGTGTAGTATATATACACTGCTCAATAGTTGCGTAGGAATCAATAGGGCCACTGAATAATCACATTAGATACTATGAACAATTAAATACCATGGTGAAAATTTGTAATAACAATATTCATATATTTATAAGGATATTGTCCTCAATAATGAAATGTAAACATATGCCAGCTACCTGCAAGCGCTTTCCGTCTCGCAAATATAATAGTACGTTAACCCTAATCCAAAAGGGTGGTGTATGATCTTGAATCTGCCATATCATAATAACATAAACTCATGGTAGAGTATCATCAGGAATGGTCAAACATGTGACTCACAACACAAGCTGTTAAATCCAAATTGGGACAAGATAGATAAAATTGCAAAGCGCCAATCGTTATCTCAAATTGTCATAGTATCAGTAATAGTTGAATTCAAATGTGGGCACAAATGTCACCAAATCAGAAGATAGTTTACACCAATTGTCACTATGGACTACATCATGTGCATATACACACAGGGCCGGCGCTAGGCTGTGCTGCGCCCAGCGTCGTCCTGTGTTGCCGCCCCTTCCCTCCTCCGCTCCCTCCCCCCTGAGCTTAAATATATCCCATAGTGCTGGGAGGGAGGTGGGCATTTTCTGTGCCCACTGGAAACAGTAACGCTCCGGGAGATGGACCGGCTTGCCCGTGCCTGGAGCTGCTACTGTATACACATAAAGTAATACAGTGTTGTCAAAATGAGTTGAAATTACATACAGAAAATTTCAATGTGCCAATCCTGGTGTCAGTAATGATTTGAAAAATAGCTATAAGCACAAATGTTTACCAATTCAGAAGACCATTACCATTCACTGTCACTATGAACAGTGTGGTATACATGTACATAGAAAATTACAACATGGTGATGTGGATAGGGTTAATATAATCAGAAGTTCAGGTATGGTCTAGATAGAAGTAAAAGTATAGTAAGATACTACTCACTAATAGCAAGGGGAAAGGTAGCCACTATATCCCATGTACTGTGGGTTTTGAATGAGACATAAGCGGACCTTCCGCATATACTATGAGGGTATGAGATAATTAAAGCAGATATCCTGATGAGTCAGTATGAAAAAACAAGACTGGCCAATATATCTGTCAGTGTGTATCCAGCTTAAGGTGAATGGATCTATCATTTGTGTTGTTTATGTCTGCAACTTGATGTCTATATTCCTTCTATATTTGCTCAGTTGACGCCAGTTATATCTTTCATTGGTTGATGATAGATCTCACTTCATTGTGTATGTTCAGACCCCTGGGAGTTTGTGTTTTTAATGTGAAGATCCATTTTATTTCTTTAAAGAGATTTCTTTAAAGAGGAAGTATAACAAATAATACTACCATGCACCACTGCTTTAGAGGCCTGCCAGAACAAAAGTGGCTCTTCTAAGGCTGAGGATAAATTATTTATCCTGTATTCTTCCCAAACTGGTTCTAATTTGTTATGGAATTTAAGAGATTGAGATAAAAAAAAAAAGGAATGGAAACTCCATGAACGAAAGGGACCCCTCTTCTTATTTATATCTAAATCTAACCAGAGCAAGGCATGGTCTAACATACATATAGGTTCCAACACTACACGGGATACTTTTGTTAGCAAAGAGGTAGATAAAAGCATGTAATCTATCCTGGACATGGTCCCATGTGCTGCAGACAGACATGAATAATCTTGTTCAGTCGGGTACAATACTCTCCACATGTACAATAATTGCAATTGCTTCAATAAACTAGACATGCCAAATTTTGGGGGTCTATCCTCTCCTTGATTCAGAAATTGCTTATCTAACTGGACAGAGGAAATCAAATTAAAATCTCCACAAACAATCATATGGATAGCAGCATGAGAACTGAGGGTAGCATTCAGTTTTTGAACAAATGGTTTAGAGTGAATATTTGGGACATATACATTACAGAGTAAATAATGCTACTTTTCCACAGTCATCACTTGGCTCATCACAAGTTATGTCACTTCACTCAATACTCTAATAAACCACCAACAAGGCATAAATAGCATAAGATATTTCCTAGAACAGGATGGTGAACTCCAGCAAGAGCAGATCAATTTCATCATTGACGGAATAGAATTAATTTTAATGCACAACTACATATGGTTCAATGATAATTTCTATCTACAACGGAGGGGTACAGCTATGGGGACCAAGTTCACCCCAAGCTATGCAAACCTCTTGATGAGCCATTGGGAGGACCTTAACATCTGGTCAAATGCAGAGCTTGGGGCTAACTTGGTCCTCTGGAGGAGGTATATAGATGATGTCCCTTGCATATGGCGGGGTGATTAAACATCTCTAACTAATTTTTTGGCATACATCAATGAAAATTACAGAAACCTTAGGTTCACATCCACTTACAGCAAATTAAATATAGAGTTCCTTGATTTAGATATTTTTGTTGCAGATTCCAAAGTTCAAATCAAGACACATTACAAGCAGGTGAATGTCAACAGTTATATCTTGGCACAAAGCAACCATCACCCAAGCTGGATAAGAGGCATTCCAAAAGGGCAATTTATGAGACTCAGAATAAACTGCATTAACTTAGAGGATTATAGGATACAGGGCTCCGACCTTACAGTAAGTCCAAGTTCAAAGACAAAAACTATAACATGAAGGTAGTAGAAGGAGCATTCAAGATAATGGAAACAACACCTAGAGAAACATTACTCACATACTCTAACAAACAGTCATCTAAGGGAACTGATAAAGTATATTTTGTAACAGAATACACAGGAGCAGCACAGAAAGTGCTGGACATTTTTAGAAAACACTGGCACATCCTTCACATGGATGACAAATTGAACAGATTATTACCTGATAAACCAGTCATAGTCTTCTGTAAAGCCCCTTTTTTCCATTGTGGAAGATGCATAATTGTAAAATATTGAACTATAAGAGCACAAGACCAACATGTAGATTCAAATCTAATCAAACAAACAGGGAATACAGAATTAGAGTGACACTAACCTGCGACAGTGAGAATATAATCTATCTATTAGAATGCTCTTGTGGGTTACAGTACATAGGGTGTACCATAAGAACCCTTAAAGTCCATGTGCAAGAACATAATCTTCGAAACATAATAAAAGGCTTTGAAAATCACAGTGTCTCAGAACACTTCAGGATCAACCATTATTGTAATCCCAAAGATTTGAAATTTATTGCAATAGACAAGATTCACTACAACTGGAGGGGTGGGGACAAGATTGAGAGAATAGATCGTATAAAAATCTGGTGGATATATGACCTACAGACACTCTATCCTGAAGGTCTGAACATTGACCCTTAAAGTCCATATTCCTTCAATACTATTATTAATAAACAACCACTGATAAGGATCACAATGCCCCTTGACAATATTCATTACATTTGGATACATTTATGCTATCACTCAACACTCACTCATCATTACATACATCACTCTATGACATACACGTTTAAGTCATCGCACTATCTTGTTACCACTGTGAACATTTTGTAGTTCATACAAGGGAGCTCATTGTATAGAATAGTTTAGATATTAGCAGGGACACTTATCCATATAATGAGATAATCTCTAAGCAAAGCATCTTGACTGCCGAAAACATCAGAAGGATTTCACGATACACCACTCACCCAGATAGTCACTTTGTTAGATCCCTTTCATTGCATATGTTAACCCCATAAGACAAGATATACTGTATGACTATCAACTGTACGCAATTACTGTCATCTAGAAGTCATTCAATCAAATTGACCACCTATTAGCAAGAGTATTCAATTGAAATATATCCTGACGGCTTATACCACCATACCGCTCTACATACAAGTAGTTTGAGGAAGGTTTTATTCATAATTATCATATATAATTCTTTGCCATCATCTTCAGCTACCTTAGCACAGAGTCCTAATTAATTCAATTGGTTAACTGAAGACTATAAGTACATAACACAATACAATGGGCTAATTGTGACTATAAGAATCCCCCTCTCATCATCTCTGGTACATTAATACTGTGGGTTAGCATCAATAAAAACCCAACACCGATCTCTAATGGTATACCGATAGATTCATGTCATGAACACATGATGTGCACCACCGCACCTTTTTATTAAATTAAACACAAATTACACATATGTAACAAAAAGAAGTAGTTCACCCATTATAAGTTGTGAAATACACCAAGGTCTATGACAAGATGGCCACCGACATCCCTGCTAGGGACACTTTTGTGATCATCCCCATGAATGACAAAATGAATAAAGACCCACTAAAGATGGCCACCGCCTACATTGGACACTAGAGCTATTAAAGACAAGCCAAGGATGGACGCCGCCCATATAGGAGTCGGGAATACAAACAGTAAAGCCCTGACTACATAATGATAGTATGAGGAACTCAGCAACATTGAGCCAATACAGACGTCCATCATTGTTGATGCAGTGGTTTGCACTACACGGACACACACTGCGCATGCGCTGACAGCGGAATCCGGAAGTGCAGCTTGCCACCGCATGCCGGAGTTATAGGTAATGAATAGCCTCACTATAAAGCAGGGTAAATGGTAAAGCACAGACATTTGCCCTTGATAAAGTCCCTAAAGGGATGAAATGCATTGGGATCCTTTTTGCAGACATTATTTGACTTTGCCCACAGTTTTATTGCAATGCCATTTTATACTTTATGGCTTTTTCATCTGTATGATAATAAATCAGTTTATTAGTAGAAGGAATTGAGCAGATTTTTAGCCTTTTTTCCTTTAGACTTTATAACTTTAATAAGCTTCAGCCTCAAGTTTTTGATGACCAGATTCACAATACAATTAACTATTCCATTGTTCTATTATGCCACATATCAAACAATTCCATTACAGCATATAAACACATATGCATAAATAGATCAGTTCACATTAATCCAATTCCACATTTAGATCACCAGCTAGTTTTGGCATCCTTACCACAGAGCCCTTCCCTCCTTTGTATTTATCTATTAGCCTGACATATGAAGTCAAGGACGCTTCCAGAGGTAGCAGCTAGTGGTTCAACATATACCCTTTGCTAGAGCACTGACTGCCCATCCAATCCTTTTCCACAGTCATGTCACATAATAAATAATGCCTATCTGGATCAACTACAGTAGATAATACTTCTGTAGATAAATGTTGTTTCACAAGAATAACCACTCCTCTTGCTTTAGAGGTGTAAGGAGCTGAAGCAAGTACTTTCCACTTTAACATATTCAATTTAAGAATTTCACAAGGTACAAGATGCATGTCTTGCAAGAAAGCAATGTCTAAATGTAACTTATTGAGATATAAGAAAATGTCTTAATCTCTGCACAAGGCTTCTGGAGAAGAAATAAGTATAGCCTTATTCTTACAGAGGACATCACAAGAGGACATTACTGATGGCTAATGCATTTATTTCTATCTTTATTGTAAATATATAGTTGTTACTGCATTGTAACTTATAAACTTGTGATCAGGCTACTGTATATGCTGTAAATCATAAACCTGTGATAAGACTATATGCTGTGATCAGGTTATAAGCTGTAAATGGTACACTTTTGATCAGGCTACTGTATATGCTGTAAATGGTAAACTTCTGATCAGGTTTTATACTGTAAATGGTAAACTTCTGATCAGGCTATATACTGTAAATGGTAAACTTGTGATCAGGTTATATACTGTAAATGGTAAACTTTTGATCAGGCTATATACTGTAAATGGTAAACTTGTGATCAGGCTATATACTGTAAATGGTAAACTTGTGATCAGGTTATATGCTGTAAATGGTAAACTTGTGATCAGGTTATATGCTATAAATGGTAAACTTGTGATCAGGCTACTGTATATGCTGTAAATGGTAAACTTGTGATCAGGTTATATGCTGTAAATGGTGAACTTGTGATCAGGCTACGGTATAGGCTGTAAATGGTAAACTTGTGATCAGACTATATGCTGTAAATGGTAAACTTGTGATCAGGCTATATGCTGTAAATGGTAAACTTGTGATCAGGTTATATGCTGTAAATCATAAACTTGAGATCAGACTACAGTATTTGCTGTAAATGGTAAATTTGTGATCAGGCTATATGCTGTAAATGGTAAACTTGTGTCAGGTTATATGCTGTAAATGGTACACTTGTGATCAGGCTACTGTATATGCTGTAAATGGTAAACTTGTGATCAGGCTATATGCTGTAAATGGTACACTTGTGATCAGGCTACTGTATATGCTGTAAATGGTAAACTTATGATCAGGCTATATTCTGTAAATGGTAAACTTGTGATCAGGCTATATGATGTAAATGGTAAACTTGTGATCAGGTTATATGCTGTAAATGGTAAACTTGTGATGAGGCTATATGCTGTAAATGGTAAAATTGTGATCAGACTATATGCTGTAAATGGTAAACTTGTGATCAGACTATACGCTGTAAATGGTAAACTTGTGATCAGGCTATATGCTGTAAATGGTAAACTTGTGATCAGGTTATATGCTGTAAATGGTAACTTGTGATCAGGCTATATGCTGTAAATGGTAAACTTGTGATCAGGCTATATGCTGTAAATGGTAAACTTGTGATCAGGTTATATGCTGTAAATGGTAAGCATGTGATGAGGCAACTGTATATGCTGTAAATGGTAAACTTGTGATCAGGCTATATGCTGTAAATGGTAAACTTGTGATCAGGTTATATGCTGTAAATGGTAAGCTTGTGATGAGGCAACTGTATATGCTGTAAATGGTAAAATTGTGATCAGGCTATATGCTGCAAATGGTAAACTTGTGATCAGGCTATATGCTGTCATCTCTCCTATACTGGCAGTAATCTGATATACTAGCATATATAGGAAAATATGCAATTGGCTTTTTCATGCAAAGTGACTTTCATTCCCTCTGTAGTGATGCTTTAACCATGTTTTTGTTTTTATTTGTATTTGTTATCTTATATATAAATTATCAGTAAAGTTAAAAAATGCAACAAAGCATATTAACCAAATATACAAATGTTAGTACCAGATGACACACAGCATCAAAACTATATGTTATATTTCTTAATTTACAAATTACAAAAGCTAAAATGAGCAATTTGCATTTATCCTTCATTGCCCTGTTGTCTAATCCTGTTTTAATGAGACTTTATCAAGAGGTGACAACATAAGCCAAAGTAATTATAAAATGGCTCAATGAAAGCCCACACTGTATTTGTAATCTGAAAAGTGATTGTGATAAAAACTGACTTCATAGTATTAACTACAAGGGCAATAAAAAAATCAGAGTTCCTATAGACATGTTTCAGTTTATTCAAATATTTAATGTCAAGCAAAATTACGCGCACAACATAAATACATCAATAAGAAACCAATTAAAACTAAAATACAAAAATTTGCTTCTTATGAATAGATCATAACAAAATTGCAAATTCCTCTATTGTTTCTATGAAAAACAAAATATTTAGCAATTTCTAGCACCACAGGTTGTTCGCCAAAGCATTTTGATGTTACACAAGCAATTAAATAATCATCAGAAAGTACTGCAGTAAACAAAAGATACAAATCAGTGATCCTTCTCATTTTTATAATTGCTAGATTAAAACTAAATTACTTTTATAAACATCTTGTAGTTCTTGTAGTGTGTATAGTATAAAACATTTAAACATTGGATAAAATACAATGCATAAATGAGTGCTCATACACAGAATTTTCATAATACATAAGTGGATATAAAGTAAAGTAAACACAATGATGTTACTTGTTCTTAGCTGTCAATAGAGCAGCTCGTGTCTGATTGGCTGTATCATGGTAAAACAATTGTTTTGATCACTGAAGGTCAATTAAGTTTGTTCTTTAGTATTATTAGCATTAATTTATAGGGCGCCACAAAGTTCTGCAGCACTGCACAGAGCAAATATATAATACGGTAAAAAAGTTTACAGCATTTTACATACTGTATGCATAGTTACATACAGTATGTAGGCAAATGTACATGTGTAAACTTATCAACTTGGTTACTGATCTTAAGGGAATGGATGAAACAAGAGGAGGTAGAGCACTGCTCAAGAGAAGGGAAGGAGTGGGAGTACTGGGGAGATACAAGGAAGTTAAGGAGAAGGAATATAATGAAGGGATCAGGCAAAGGTCCTGTAGGCTAGGGTGATTAGGTGAGTTTTAAGGTACCATTTGAAGCAGTGAAGGTTGGAGATAGTGTGTAGGAGAGTATCCTTATGTTTGCATCAGTGCAGAAGTAGTCTTGGAGGTAGCAGTGAGAGGTGGTACGCAGTAGAAAGGTAAAGTGTTTGTCACTGGTTGACTGAAGGGGGAAGGTAATATGGATGGAGATTAATTTGAAAAGGTATAATTGATAGGAGAGAGTAAGATCTTCATAGACGATGGTGAGGAGTTTAAAAAGGATTCTGTAGGGCATATGTTCTCTAACTCAGTCCTCAGATCCCCAAACAGTGCATGTTTTTCAGGTCTCCTCAGAGAATCACAAGTGAAATATGAATTAGCTCCACCAGTGGATCTTTTAAAATGTGTCAGTGAGTAATGAGTACACCTGTGCACCTGCTGGATGACCTGCAAAAAGTGAACTTTTTGTGGTCCTGAGGACCGAGTTTGAGAATTGCTGCTATAGAGAATACATAGTCATTGGTAGGATTAGTAGAGAGGGGAGTTAAAAACAGAGCATCAAGAAAAATCAGTTTAGCAGCAACATTATGGAGAGAGTAAAGAAGAGAGAGGTAGTGTGGGATAGACTTGAAAGAAGAAGGTTTCAATAATTGAGACAAGAAATGAGAAGGACGTTGACAAGTATTTTGGTAGTGTCGAGAGAGAGGAAGGGTAAAATTCTAGCAATGTTTCAGAGGACAATAATAGATTAGTAATTGGAGAAAATTAAATAAAGGAATAAATGGTGATGCTCAGGATGCAGTCTTGAGAGAGATGATGGCATTGGTGACAGATATAGACAGTTGAGGAGGGATTCAGTCAGGAAGCCGATGGTCAAAATGCCAACCACCAACTTCCCGACTGTCTAATCCTGGCAGGGGTCTAATGACAGGTGTCAAGATCCTGATGCCTGTCATTTTACCTACACCGGGAGCCCGGCACCCGGTAAATCGATCGAAGGTAAGCCGGTCACCGGGCGCGGACAGCCCGCCGGGGGGAGGGTTAGGTTAAGGGCTTAAGGTTTGTCACACCCCCGGGATGGTTAGGTTTAGGCCAGGGGAAGGGGGGTTAGGGTTAGGCACCCCTGGGGGGAGGCTAGGGTCAGGCACCCCCCTCTGGGAGACTTAGGTTTAGGGTGCAGAGAAGGTGAGGTTAGGTTTAGGCACTAACTGGAGGGTTTAGGGTTAGGCACATGGGGGGAGGTTAGGGTTAGGCACACCTAAGGGAGGGTTAGGGTTGGGGGGGGTTAGGTTAGTAATAGAAAAAATACTTACCTGTCAGGATCTTCTCTGCCGGTCTTCCGCTGTCGGTATTAGAACCACTGGACATGCATCCGGCGGTATTCCATACTGATCCCGTTGGGGAGGGGGTGGAAACACTAGAAGGATGGAAGACCATAAGTCATAACTGCATTGCTCTTTGCAAATGAAAAATCCGATCTTTCTGGACTTTTATTTTTAATGTATATGGACTATGGACTATATCAGGAATGAAAACACATTAAATAAAATGGTAACAAGGTGTTTTAGGGAGTACCACTGACATAATTATTACTATTATTATTTTTTCCCTTAGGTATTATTGTTAAACAACATGTACAAGTAAGCTGAGGGTGCCAGGGCAAGCTGTGCACCATGCTAATGGCAGGATGCTGCTACTCATGGCTCTACAAGTGTCAACATACCCAAGCATGAACTGTGCAGCCACAGGAAGACCAGTCCAAAATTGTTCCAAAAATATAGAAGTTATTGTATCCTGGACCAGCATGCCCCAGGGCACTGAAAAGCTGGGTACTCACTACAATGATCCACCGATCCATCAACGGGGTGTTACGATGTAACGATACTGGATCAGAACCTCTATACACTCCTTCCTATACCTTCTAATATCCTGCCTATACCTTCTAAGGATGACGCTAATTTGCATATGCAGTCATACAGTAAATAAAGACTTAAGACCTGGAATCTGTGGTTCCAAAGCACAAGTATTATTCAGGTAAAAGTACAGTTACACGCTATTGATCCAGACACAATTTGGCGCAAAGGAATTATACAGACCCAAGTACAGTATACATATGCAGCGCTTCCTGACCAGATGTTAGGCATCAGCAAGAAACCCCTCGTCTATCAGCATTCAGCACGAAGACTAAAGACCCAGTGTTGGAGCACACATATTTATACCCCCCCAGGAATAGACAACACAATAGAGAAGTTTGTTGCTGATGCTATTGGTTCCCAAGGGGGATACATCTGTTACAGAGCATTTAACAGGCTGATTCAAATCGTCACAACCCAGCCTCCAACAACTGAGGGTCCCTAGATTCCCGCCACATGCAACATCCTAACAGTTATTCATATCATATACATTTTGTTGCTTGAAGTCTCTGCGGTCCATAAGTTGAGAATGCATGATGCGATCTCCCCACCGATAATACCAGAATACTGTGGAAAGAGTACGCATCGGTACAAAACCAAACACGGCTTACTTATCATGTATAAAACCTTAGTTACCAAACAATCTTTATTTCATAGCATTTATACTTAATGAACAAACTTAAATCTTATACCTTAAAGCTTATGGAACCTTGTATGTGAATATGTAATGTGTGAGTATACAGGGTTTGATATAAAGATGCTAGTTAACTGGGGACAGATGCATGCGCATTTAGCTACTAAACAGCGTTTTCATATAGGATCTTATGCATTCGCTAATATGCGACTAGTTAACAGCGCAATTGTGCGTATTAATGTGTATATGAGAAATGGTGAAAGATGCAATCACATGATGCTATTAGTAATATTGCCATATGTACTTAAATGTGAGTTTATCTAAAATGGCGCTTGGGCGGCCATTCGCAAAATGGCATCTTGCGATCTCATTTCCAAGATGGCGTCTTGCGGCTATTCGCAAGATGGCGTCACCGCGATTCAATTTTAAACTGATCTTGCCAATTATCCAGCTTCAACAGTCCACCCTTTGATAGCAAACAACATGCTATCACAATCTACTCTTTGAATTTAATTTATGCTTACATTTACATATTATTTAGTGTTATTATGGGATGGCACAAGGTGGTTCTTAATCAATCAATAATGTGTCTCTGGGTGGGGACATAAAACTACTATTATACGCACACCGCGGATCTTGGAAGATCATGTGAAAGGTGTGGGGATACACCAGTCCTATAAAGGCAGTCTTGAAGGGGAATTGAGACTTTACATTATCTGAGGTGTTTTTAAAAATAACATTTCAATAATACGTTCTATACGTCTAAATATAATACATTAAATGATGGTATTTCCTAGTTCAGGGTTGTAATGCAGTTCTATATTTACCTCGGTATTCATATTGTCATTTCTGACCACATCAAAGTATCTTTCTTTCGTTTTACCCTATTTTTACACTTTCCACACTTCAACACAATAGGAACACACCGGACACATATGCCAATCATTATGACGACAATCAGTATAAGGATCAAGAATTTGCCTATGCTGGCTATCACTTCCTGAACCCATTCCCCTAGACCTGAGAACCATTTCACTGGGTTCAGCCATGAAACCCATCCCTCTATATTTTACCCTACTTCAGCCACTAAAGCGTTATGGCTCTTACGAAACTCCCATTTTAGCTGCAGAATTTCATCCATCTTCCGGTCTATCACTTCCTTAGGGTCGCTGGTATCATTGGTGACATAGGTGCAACATTTTACTCCAAACTGGGTGGCTAACATTACACAATACCCTCCAGTAACAGCAGTTAAATAATTCAACACTAGCCTGTGTTGCACCAGTTCTTTCTTGTATGCTTGCAATTCTCTCCCTGTATACCTGAATGTGTCATCATACATCTCGGTGATATTATCTATCAATTTAGCAAGTTCCTGAATATATCTAAAATTTAATGTACCCCGAGCAATCCTGGTGGGATCCAATGCGACTAAAACTTGAAAGCCAGTTGTCTCACTGATTAACTGAGTGGCTTTATGCACATCACCAGGTATCATATTTCTTTTGCCTCTGTGTTCGTATTGTGTGTGAAGATATGGTGATGGTGTGTTCTTATGTATACCAAGCATTTCAACATGTGTGAGGGTCATAACTTCTGGGACTACTCTTCCCAGGTAACACACCTTCGGAACTTGGGGA
The DNA here is from genome assembly GCA_031769625.1 of Taudactylus pleione. NCBI lineage: Eukaryota > Metazoa > Chordata > Amphibia > Anura > Myobatrachidae > Taudactylus > Taudactylus pleione. Next base: position 5,666,885 of record JAUIMM010000512.1, on the reverse strand, counting down.
GAGCCACTTGTACGCTTTTCTTCCACATATAAAATATACATTATCAGGGAGAACATGATGGTATGCATCATTATCATTAAGCACATTTCTCTTGCAAACAATCCTATTTCTGCGTCTTCCATCTGGTTCATGCAAGTCTCTGGCTGTATTATTTTAGCACAATAACCATCTGGCACCTTACCAACAATTTCTTTGGTGGAACTCAATGTATACCGATACCTAAATGTTTCCCACCAGACTTAATGGAGTGCAGCAGATCATGGTTTATGGACTCATTATCAGCTCTTTGTGAGAAGGTCATTGTTTGATTATTCCCCGTCACTTCCCAACTCCCGGGTTTATTGGGGTTGGTTATGTTTAAACACAAAAGTGATCTATCTACTTGGAATTGATAGAGTTTGAAATGAGGTGGTTTGGATGAGAGGAACTTTCCATCCTATGTTTTCCCTTTCTGTAATTCTAAAATTTCTGTGATATTCAGAGGAAATGGCACCAACCCTACATTATGCTGTCCCTGTGGCACATGTGAACACACCCAGCAATCAGTTTGATTTAACACTTTGCCTACCATGCTATGATAATCCTCTAAAGGATACCCACCCCAGTACAGGTTATATTTCAGTTGGCACCATTGGATACTGTTCTCATCAACTAGGGACCCACATAGCTCACAAATACAGGAATCTTCAGATGATAATCCTCCACACCGTCCCTGAGTATCTGGAATGACAGCTCTCTTAACAATAACAGTACTAAGATTGGTCAGACAGTCCCCTGATTGGCATTGCACTCCTCCTGACTCCACTCCATCAGCACTGCCATCAGCTCCCATTTCCTCGATTGGTTTCCCATCACAGAAACTGGATATTCCCGAACCGACCAAGATGGTGAACACTCTATAAGAGAATATGAAAATGAACACAGCAGGCCCGTCCATTGTCACAACAAAACCTGCAAGTTTATTTTAGTTCAGGTATCTCACTACAACCTTTTCAATACTCCCGGAACAAGCTCGCGAGCGATAGGTCCACACTATCAGCCTTGTCTCCGACTTGTTTCTCCACCGGTTGATTGACCTTTTTGCAGTGAGTGGAATGGACCCAGGTATCTCTCTCGGCCACCTTCAAAGATCTAGTACTTGTCAGCAGCACCTGGTACGGACCTTCCCACCGATCAATCAAACAACCTGAACGCAAGAAATTTCTGATCATAACATATTCTTCTGGTTCAACATCATGACAGTTAGTTTCAGGCATATCATTAGACAACAATTTCAGTTTCTGCTGCTGTTGCTTTAACTGCTTACTCATCGATATAAGATACTTTACAGTTACCTCATTGTTACCCTTCAGGTCTTCCTGTGTGCTTATAATCAAATGAGGTTGTCTACCGAACAGTATTTCAAATGGGGATAGATTTAGAGAGGGGTCTAGGAGTGGTCCTTATGCTATGTAGGACCAAAGGCAATGCTTCTGGCCATCCTAGTCCAGTCTCTGCCATGATTTTACTTAACTTATTTTTAATAGTCCCGTTCATCCTCTCTACCTTGGCACTGGCTTGCGGTTGGTAGGGGGTATGAATTCGGCTATTAATACCCATCAGCTTACACATAATTTGAAAAACATCACCTGTGAAATGAGTACCCCTGTCACTCTCAATGATTTTAGGGATACCGTACCTGCATACAAATTCCAGAACTATTTTCTTGGCAGTAAATGCAGCAGTATTAGTGGCCACTGGGTAGGCCTCAACCCAGTTAGAAAATACGTCAGTGCACACTAACACATATTTAAGGTTGCTGCAGGGTGGTAATTGGATGAAATCAATTTGTATCACCTGGAAAGGTCCATCAGTTGGTGGAATGTGGGACGGTTCGGTAGGGATCGCTTTCCCTATGTTCTTCCTCAAGCAGGTCAGACAGGACATTGCTATCTTTTCTGCTTGTGATGAAAAACCTGGTGCGCACCAGTATGCTCTCACCAACTTGCACATACCTTGTTTGCCCAGATGAGTCAGACCATGTGCTGCCTCAGCCAGGTTGGGGTAATATGCCTTGGGGGCTACTGGCTTACCTTGTTCATCCCTCCAGAGCCCGAAGGACTCTTGCCCACATCCCTTGGACTTCCAAATGGATCTTTCCTGAATTGAACACAAATTTTGCATCTCAATTAATTTCAGCATATCAATTGTTTGAAATGACATTGTTTCAGTTGGAGAAAACATTTTTAACCCTGCTGCCCATTTTGCAGCTTCATCGGCTCTGTTGTTGCCCAGTGACACCGGATCATCCGCACATGTATGGGATTTACATTTAATTACTGCCACCACTTTGGGCAGCTGGATTGCTTCTAAAAGATGTTTTATGTGTCGGGAATGTGCAACTGGTGTTCCTGCTGCTGTCATAAAATTTCTCAGATGCCATAGAGCCCCAAAATCATGCACCACCCCGAACGCATACCTCGAGTCAGTGTAAATGTTAGCAGATTTGCCTGCTGCCAATTCACACGCTCTAGTTAGTGCTACTAACTCTGCCACCTGGGCTGAGTGAGGAGGACCAAGTGGCTTAGCTTCTATGATGTCTGTGTCATTTACAACAGCATAACCTGTACATAATTCACCTGTGTCTGTTTGTCTATGACAACTCCCATCCATATAAAAAGTCACATCCACATTCTCTAAAGGTGTGTCATGTATGTCAGGTCTAGCAGTAAAGGTCTGATTCAGATATGTCATACAATCGTGCATATCATTATGTCTGCTGAACTCACCTCCCGCCAGCAACTCCTCTCCTTCCACCCTTTGTACATCATGTTGTACATATGGTAAATCCATTGCTGGATTCAGCATGCTGCAACGTTTAACAGTAATGTTTGCGGGTGCGATTAGTGCTAGTTCCCATTTGGTAAACCTAGCCGAAGAGACGTGTCTGGTTTGAGCTGAGTTCAACAGAGCAGATACAGCATGGGGAGTGTAGACAATCATATCATGACCCAATACTACGTCCTCACTTTTACTCACCAATAGAGCGGTAGCTGCTACACTTCTCAAACAGGTGGGGAGTGATCTTGCTACCGTGTCCAATTGGGCACTGTAGTATGCTACGGGCCTACTGGCATCACCATGTTTTTGTGTAAGGACACCTGCAGCACAACCATCGGCTTCCATACAATACAAATCAAAAGGTTTTTCATAATCAGGTATTCCCAATGCAGGAGCTTTTTTCAGACTATCCTTAAGATTAAGGAAAGCCTGCTCTGATTCCTCTGTGTGTACGACACGATCGGGTTTTGAGGAAGAGACTAATTCCTGTAAAGGTAAGGCCAAAATAGAAAAACCTAGGATCCACATTCTACAGTATCCACACATTCCCAAGAAGGTATGAATTTGCTGTTGATTCTACGGCAGTGTCATGTTTTGTATGGCCTGGATTCTATCTATTGTAAGATGTCATAAACCCTGGGTTAGTCAGTGTCCCAAATATTTTACTCTGGATTGGCACGGCTGTAGTTTGTCCTTAGCCACTTTGAGTCCTGTATACGAGAGATGAAGTAACAAAAGTTTAGTATCATTTAAACATGACATAAACAAGTCAGAACATAGCAATAAATCGTCCACATATTGAATTAGAACAGATCCATTGGTAGGTTGAAAAGATTGTAAACAGTCGTGCAATGCCTGGGAGAAGATACTGGGGCTGTCTATGAAACCTTGGGGTAACCGTGTCCATGTGTATTGTAAACCTCTGTATGTAAATCCGAATAGATACTGACAGTCAGGGTGGAGAGGCACAGAGAAGAAGGCAGAACAGAGGTCAATGACAGTGAAATGGGTTGCATTTGGTGGGATCTACATCAGAATGACAGCTGGATTTGGCACTACAGGGAATTGGCTCTCTACCACCTTATTAACACCTCTAAGGTTTTGTACCAGCCTATAACCCCTCCCACCACTCTTTTTCATTGGAAAAATGGGACTGTTGGCTATACTAGCTGTACAAACTAAAATTCCCTGTTGCAATAATCGCTCAATTATTGGAAAAACCCCTACTTCTACCTCCTGTCTTAGTGGGTACTGGGGAATTTTTGGAGCTTGCCTACCACCTTTTAAATTTACTATTACAGGGCTTACTTTTGCCATTAATCCAGTGTCCTGTCCATCCTTAGTCCAAAGGGAATCTGGAATTTGGGACAACATTTCATCTACCTGGGATGGATTTCATTTAAATTTGTAGAGTGATACATTATCCTTTGGGGAGTGTTCAATATATCCCGCACCTCGTGTGCAACTCTCTCTGGGATATCTAAAAATACACCATCAGGGGTGCAGTATATAACACATCCCATCTTACATAACAAGTCTCTACCCAGCAGGTTAGTAGGAGCCGCAGCAGCCAGAAGGATAGAATGCCTGGTATGCAATGGCCCAATAGTAACCTCTGTGGACTTTGTTAAAAGGATAATGTTACCTGTTACACCCATTGTTGGTACTGTCTCGTTGGTCACCTGTAAATTAACGGGAAATTTTATCACTGACCTGGTTGCCCCTGTGTCTACAAGAAAAGGATATTCAGTACCAGCTACATCAACCATCATGACCGGTTCTTCCCTAGTGCTTCCCGTTAACCTGACTATCTGTAGACTACAGGTATGACCTGACCCCTAGCATTGGCTACCATTCTCCAATAAAGCATTTCCGGGCACAATTGGAGCTGGTGCCTGCTGGACATTTGCTGGTCTCTGTGCATATCCCTTATGGGGATATCCAGGTCTTCCCTGACTTGGGGTTCCAACTCTTTTTACTGTACAGTTTCTACTTAAGTGTCCTGTTTGTTTACAGTTAAAACATGTTCGTGGATCGGGTGAAGACATGTGTTGTTGTGAGGTTTGAGCAGAGGGTAAAGGTGGTGGATATGGGTAAGGATAGGGAGGGTAAGGGTATTGTGGGGGATATGAAGTTTGTGAGTAGTAAGGGATCAGTGGTTGTATCGGGTTAGTGGGATAGAGCTGTGATTGTTGTTGCGTAGGGTTAGTGAGGGCATATACTTGTTCAGGTGTAAGTGTGTGTGCAGGTGCAAGTGTGTCTGTTGGCTGTGATGTTACAGTCATTCCCTCCAGAGCTTGTATACTGACAGCCATTAGTTTTTCGCTCTGGGCTTCTCTCTTCTTTGAGATGTTTTTATCATGTTCGATGGCAGTTTCTATGAGGGTATCTATTGTGAGTCCCCGCCAGCCAGGCTGTGAGGTCTGAGCCCGGGTTTTTAAACTCTCTTTCAGACCGTCCACGAGTACCGTGACTATCATTCCCCTGTGGTGAGTGCTACCTTTAATATCTTCTATCCCAGTGTACTGGGTGATAGCCTGCATTGCCCGGTCGCAATAATCTTCTGCAGATTCACTCTCCTTTTGCTTAATGGTGAAAATTTTGTTCCAGTTAACTACTACTGGAAAATATATACCCAATTGAGTTACAATGCGGGAAATGTTACCTTGGTTTACTTGGTCTGTTAAGGGAACGTCACCATCCAATACACAATCCGTGCTAAATTTTGTCACGTTGGTATTGTGTGGTAGACAGGCCCTTAACACCACATGCCAATCTTTATTAGTGAGCTCATGTGAACTACCCAAATTTCTCAAAAATCTTTGACATTTGGCTAGTTTCTTTTTGGGATCGGGGAAATCATTTATGATGGCATTTAGTTCTGCTCTTGTCCAAGGACAATGCATTACTACTTCCCTCGTGGGCACTACACCATTCGCATCTGCATTTTCATTTGGAGCGGTTATTGTCCGAATGGGATGCAGACCAGTAGCGCTGCTACCTTTGACATGGTTACCTGGCTGGGGGTTTAATCTGCTGCTGCTACGTATGGTAGGAACAACTTCCTCTATGGGTGCAGAGGGTGTTAACACTTCCCTTGCTGTTACCGATGGAGATGGCAGCACCACTCGTGATTGTGGTGATGCAGCATCTATCATTGGCACAGCATGGGAAATGGCAGACATTACAATAGGCTCATCATCCACATCATAAACATTGTCTTTATGGCTGCTTAAGAGAGGGCACAAATTGCTTGTTACATTTCTATGATTATTTTTGGTAACTGTACTTGCACCTCCATCCACATAAGGTGGGGGAGGTGAGCGTGAACTGCTGGCAATACTCTCCACAATGCTACCTTGCTGCACGTGCGTGCCATTTTGCGGCTCGTCTGTATTGCAATTTAGCGTCGCGGATGTATTCTCTGGCAATGTGCTCGTGACGCTAGTTTGTATCGCTTGCACATTTTTAGGCCATGCATCCCCTTCATGCTGCCACAATTTTAAACATTCATACTATTTAACCTTTTTCTCTTGGGAGCGCATCAGACTGATGTGATCCCGGACATTATCTAATACATTTTTATCAAAACTACCAATTCTGGGAAACGGTCTATTGATAACAATTGAAAAATGTAAACCTCAACGGCTTTATTTAAACATGTGGCAGCACAACCGGAAGTATGTATACGCTATTGTGCGACCAGTCGCATACACAATAATACGACTACCACACAACCGTATGACAACCTTTAGCTGCGTACACAAAAGTGTGTCTTTGCTGTGTGCAAACCTGCGACTCAGCTGCGTACTCAATACTGTGGCACCCCTTTAAATGTTAGTTTCTATCAACAGAGGAAAACAAACTTTTTCCTCTCTTGTCCCTTGATTCTAGTCAGCTTCCTTGGCTCACACGGAAATGGATAGCGATCTTTCAGCACAAAGCGGTTGCAGGTAAACCCTGCATGTGGCCACTCCACCCTTTGCTGAGATATCGATGGCCGTATGTACCGTGTGAGTAGATAAGTGACTTCACTACGAGCCCCCAACTAATGATACTGGATCAGAACCTCTATACACTCCTTCCTATACCTTCTAAGGATGACGCTAATTTGCATATGCAGTCATACAGTAAATAAAGACTTAAGACCTGGAATCTGTGGTTCCAAAGCACAAGTATTATTCAGGTAAAAGTACAGTCAGTTACACGCTATTGATCCATACACAATTTGGCGCAAAGGAATTATACAGACCCAAGTACAGTATACATATGCAGCGCTTCCGGACCAGATGTAAGGCATCAGCAAGAAACCCCTCGTCTATCAGCATTCAGCATGAAGACTAAAGACCCAGTGTTGGAGCACACATATTTATACCCCCCCAGGAATAGACACAAGAGAAGTTTGTTGCTGGTGCTATTGGTTCCCAAGGGGGATACATCTGTTACAGAGCATTTAACAGGCTGATTCAAATCGACACAACCTATCCTCCAACAACTGAGGGTCCCTAGATTCCAACCACATGCAACATCCTAACAGTTATTCATTTCATATACATTTTGTTGCTTGAAGTCTCTGCGGTCCATAAGTTGAGAATGCATGATGCGATCTCCCCACCGATAATACCGGAATACTGTGGAAAGAGTACGTATCGGTACAAAACCAAACACGGCTTACTTATCATGTATAAAACCTTAGTTACCAAACAATCTTTATTTCATAGCATTTATACGTAATGAACAAACTTAAATCTTATACCTTAAAGCTTATGGAACCTTGTATGTGAATATGTAATGTGTGAGTATACGGGGTTTGATATAAAGATGCTAGTTAACTGGGGACAGATGTGTGCGCATTTAGCTACTAAACAGCGTTTTCATATAGGATCTTATGCATTCGCTAATATGCAACTAGTTAACAGCACAATTGTGCGTATTAATGTGTATATGAGAAACGGTGAAAGATGCAATCACATGATGCTATTAGTAAGATCACTTAAATGTGAGTTTATCTAAAATGGCGCTTGGGCGGCCATTCGCAAAATGGCATCTTGCGATCTCATTTCCAAGATGGCGTCTTGCGGCCGGTCGCAAGATGGCATTGCCGCGATTCAATTTTAAACTGATCTTGTCTCAGCCAATTATCCAGCTTCGACAGATGTATCCCTACACACTTTGCGATTCGTCATACGATGATGCAATATATCATTACAAGGTTAATGTAACTAAACCGCGTTGTACTGTATGTCACATCACCCAGTTTGATGTGCAACACATCAGAAGGGATGATGTGACCACATAATTCATCAAACAATGAAATGTGTGTATACAGTACACAATGGCTGTGAAAAGGGGTCGCAGGTACCATGATTACATGACAAATAGTGTTGTGTGTACCCTGCTTTACTGTTATGGCCCTTCTTTCTTTGATTAGCACTGACACCTATTGTTATGCAAGTTGGGTTTTTTCCCTTCAGCATTTGATGGTAAAACCACACTATAAATACAGATTACCACATAAATCAATGTCACAAAATAATTCAAATATATAAAAGCTCATAGCAAACTACAATTCTACAATTATGACAAATAAAATACAGTCCTGATGTGGCTTGATTCTTGTAACTTGTTGATTTTGTTGAATCTTGAGTAACCAGCATTCAATGTGAGAAACCAAGTTGTCTGCTGTGCCACCACCCTGAAATGGTTACAACATGTCTACGTTTGAGTCACCAACCCCTCAGTTACCACCCAAACACCCCTGACTGTCAATCACTTTGCAAATAAATCTTCTCTGTGACCTTTTTCACAGGACCATCATGGTACATGCACAGTGTGACTCTGACATATACGCGGTGGAAAAAAACATTGGGCATTTGCTAAAACATCAGTAGTGCATCTGTCCCTCTATTATTTATTTATTTTTATTTATTTATTAACAGTTTCTTATATAGCGCAGCATATTCCGTTGCGCTTTACAATTGGAAACATTGATAGAACAAAACAGGGTAATAACAGACAGACATAGAGGTAAGAGGGCCCTGCTTGCAAGCTTACAATCTATAGGATAAGGTCTTATGATTGCTTGATATTAAGCTAAATAATCATTAATCATTTAGTACAGAGGAATAAAAGATAGTACTGTACAGTACATGTAGAACCAGTTTCAGCTCTGAACAAAAGGACAGCAGCTCCGCAACTTGATCTTTAGAAGGGCTCCTGAAAATACGTCAGTGTGACAGAGAGGGTTTCTTCCACATTCTGAGGAAAGGGTTAACTTTTCTGTAGCCAGGGAGGAACTACACCCTTACCTCAATTAAGACCAGGTAAGGTATAAAAACATGGTAAGTTTAGTTAGTCAGTGGTAATATGAGGGAGAGAATGCACCTTTAGCAGCTCTCTCTATGCTGGACAATCTGAGCCATGACTGTGCTGGGAATATTCTGCCCGTTTCAACTGCTGTCTCATGTAAGCTGTATTATTGTTCCTGAACTGTGACTGTCTTAAGTAAGAAGTTATTGCACTGACTCTACCTTTTCAAGCCTGGAATAAAAAGCTTAGTTGTTTGCATCATCTCAGTTTCCCATTGGTCATCTGAACTTACGCTACAGTCAGTTATAAACAAAATGGACTTACAGTATGATTCAAATTCTTTTTAACTTACTGTTTTTGATTGGCAGGCATAATCACTGACATCTGAACATTTATATGAGCAGTCTTTCCTCCTTAAATGTGGGCGCTAAAAGTACTATACTTGTACACCTGTGATTGCACCCGCAAGACTTTGCTTTGCAGGGCAAATTATTTAAATGAGTTTCAAGGGGTGATAAAAACATAATTATGAAGTCTGGCTAGAGTAGGGTAGCAAAACATTTTGCTCCCAGCAGAAGAAATGTATTTTTATTATTGTTAGGGTATTATGGCTTTTTTGCATTTGCTGACCTCAGACAAACATGGGAATACCTGGCTCTATCAATGGAAGGGTATACATAACATACAAGGGAAACATGATAGTCCTGATCTCTGGTTGCCAAGCCCTGGGAAGTCTTCTCCAGGTTCTTTCACTAAATCACTGAAACTTCATTCCTAGTGCTGCTAGGTAGGCAGTCAACCCATTTCATTGTCACTCGGCTTTTGGCAGACACAGAAACTCCACAGTGGTGATGGGCACACATTTGTAGATCCTCGCTAGTCTTCAATTGTACACTGATTGTAAGTCTGTTCTGTGGAAGCATATTGCCAATGCAATTCCTGATACTACATATTCCAAGCTGCAGAGAGAGAAAGCAACATAATCTCTATCTGGCTTTCCCAGTTGATACATATTGGGCTGAATAGACATGATTCTCCAGGAACTCCTTAGTACAGGGGTCTTCAACCTTTTACACAGTGTGGGCCTCATAAAAAATTAAACAAAGCCCGAGGACCACTAAGCTATTCGCCAAACAGTAGCACAATCTTGATTCACCCTATTCACATTACACCACATAGTCATGTCCCTTATTCATGTATGACACAGCAGTGCCACTTTTACACAATACCCACATTTATGCCCCTTATACACAATGCCCACAGTAGTAGTGCCCCTTATACATAATGCCCACAGCAGTAATGCCCATAATGCAATGCCCACTGTATTGGCGCCCCTTATGAAAAGCACCTTATGCAGTTCCTCCAGTAGTGGCAGTGCCCCATGTGCAGTGCCCCAGTAGTGGTAGTGCCCCATATCCCATGCTCTTAGTAGTGGTAGTACAGTGCCCCTTATGCAGTGCCCATGGTGGTAATGCCTCTTATGTAGTGTCCCCAGTAGTGGTAGTACTCCTTATTCAGTGCCCCCAGTAGTGCTGCCTATTACGCAGTGCCCACACTGGTAATGCCTCTTATGTAGTGCCACTGGTAACCCCCTTTCCTCCTCCATCTGTACCCACAGCCCCCTTCCCCCCTCCATCTGTACACACACAGCTGCCTTCCCCCCTTCATCTGTACACACACAGCCCACTTCCCTCCTCCATCTGTACACAAACAGGGCCCTTCCCTCCCCATCTGTACCCACAGCCCCCTTCCCCCCTTAATCTGTACACACACAGCCCCCTTCCCTCCTCCATCTGTACACATAGCCCCCTTCCCTCCTCCATCTGTACACATAGCACCCTACCCCCCTTCATCTGTACACACACAGCCCCCTTCCCCCTACATCTGTACACACACAGCCACCATCCCCCCTACATCTGTACACACACAGCACCCTTCCCCCCTTCATCTGTACACACACAGCCCCCTTCCCCCCTCCATCTGTACACACACAGCCCCCTTCCCCCCTCCATCTGTACACACACAGCCCCCTTCCCCCTCCATCTGTACACACACAGCCCCCTTCCCTCCTCCATCTGTACACACACAGCCCCCTTCCCTCCTCCATTTGTACACATAGCCCCCTTCCCCCTCCATCTGTACACACACAGCCACCTTCCCCCCTCCATCTGTACACACACAACCACCTTCCCCCCTTTCATCTGTACACACACAGCCACCTTCCCCCCTTCATCTGTACACACAGAGCCACCTTCCCCCCTTCATCTGTACACACACAGCCCCCATCCCTCCCCATCTGTACACACAGCCCCTTCCCTCGTCTATTTGTACACAAACAGCCCCCTTCCCCCCTCCATCTGTACATACAGCCCTCTTCCATCAGTACATACACAGCCCCCTTCCCTCCTCCATCTGTACACACAGCCCCCTTCCCTCCTCCATCTGTACACACAGCCCCCTTCCCCCCTCCATCTGTACACACAGAGCCACCTTCCCCCCTTCATCTGGACACACAGAGCTCCCTACCCTCCTCCATCTGTACACAAACAGCCCCCTTCCCTCCTCCATCTGTACACACAGCCCCCTTCCCTCCTCCATCTGTACACACAGCCCCCTTCCCTCCTCCATCTGTGCACACAGCCCCCTTCCCTCCTCCATCTGTACATACACAGCCCCCTTCCCCTTCCATCTGTACACATATAGCCACCTTCTCCCCTCCATCTGTACACACACAGCCCCCTTCCCCCCTCCATCTGTACACACACAGACCCCTTCCCTCCTCCATCTGTACACACACAGCCCCCTTTGTTCCTCCATCTGTACACACACAGCCCCCTTCCCTCCTCCACACAGCCTCCTTCCCTCCTCCATCTGTACACACACAGCCCCCTTCGCTCCTCCATCTGTACACACACAGCCCCCTTCCCTCCTCCACACAGCCCCCATTGCCTCCTTCATCTGTGCACATACAGCCCCCAATGCCTCCTCCATCTGTGCATATACAGCCCTCTTCCCTCCTCCATCTGTGCATATACAGCCCCTTCCCTCCTCCATCTGTGCATATACATCCCCCTTCCCTCCTCCATCTGTGCATATACAGCCCCTTTCACTTTCTGTTTGTACACTGTTACACACATCATGGCCCTGCATCACTCGCCTGATTGCAGTGGAGTGCTAAGCCGTGCTCCCTTCCCATCTGGGTGTTAGGATCCACTGGTAGCGGATCATCTTGGTGGAAGGTCCGAGCCATAGGTGCGACTGAGATACTGCATCTAATTCTGTCTTGTCTGTGTACAGCTCACAGCCTGTCATTCCTGCCTGTCTGTGTGCTGAGCTCATGTGCTCACTAATTAACTAGCTGCCTGTATGCAGAGCAGGTGCACACATGCCTTTGATTAGGAAGTGCATACTAAGGAAGTGCAAACTAAGGAAGTCTTGTAACTAAAAATTACTGTGACAGCCCATTGTGTGGGGGTATCAATTTCGGAAGTAACAGTATATAACACACAGTGTCAGCTCATTCACAGGCAGGCTACTCTCTGTATCACTGGCTTTACTAAGAGCCATACATGTGGGAAAAACTCAGGGATATGATAGCTAAATGGTTTACCCTGCTAAGACTCTCCCCAGGACTTGTCATTTCCGATTAAAATAAAGTAACATTGTATGAGCATTACAACTGGGTCAATTTGAATACAAATTTTATGTTTGTTTATTATTCATGTATTATTTCACATATTCTTTACCTTTGTTACTATTTTAACACTCATTAGCTACCTTCACATGCTTGATACTTTGTAACACTTCACTGTCACCTTTCTTTTGTGTGATGCCCTGGGGGGTCCTTGGCTGGGCTGCCCTGTGCCCCAGATGTGAACCCCAGAGTGTTAGGGACCTGCTTGATGAGGTGACACTGGTGGGCAGGCCCGTATCATTGGCCACTAATATGCCAACTACCTCTGAAATTATATTTAATTACAAAATGTATTTAAATTTGAAAAGTAATGATTGCATAGTGCATGAGCAATTTCCTTTTCTGTGCAATTTGAATACATAACAGTTTTTGCAAACATAATAAACCTGGTGGTTCCAAATTTCTGAAAAAAATGACAGGTGCATGCAGGACATGCTGAGTTTGGTCTGTAAAAATTTCTAGGCATTTTCAGCAACCACATGAAAATTGTAGCAGCTGCATGAACAATTCCATTTGCCATGCTGCCAAATGAAACAAGAGATAACAACCAGATGGAGTTTAACAGTTTATATAATTCAGCAACTGGAGGAATAGCAAAAAGCCAGCCAAACCTACACATCAAACCATGATATAGGAAGAAAGGGGATACTGGGGAATACTCTGTTTTATACAAGCTACTAAACCCAATGAAGTGAGTTCAGACACTGTCAGCTTGAGTCAGGTCATACCCTTAATTCACTACTGGAAAAGCAGCTAGAGAAGCTGAATGAGGAAATTATACTAAGCTAGTCCGCTAAGCATGTTCAACTTTTAGATCAAGTTTTTTATTTGCTTTGACAGGACTGAACATCTTGCAATTGGATCAATAAACTTTGGCATGCTTGATTCTGGGTTTAAGTCCTAGGTAATATCTTTCTTTCCAACTGACACAGAGCTTAAAAGATGCAAAGAGCTCCTGGTTGTTAAGTTGTCAGTCTCCTGATTCAGCTTCTCCTGCAAATGCCTGAAAAAAACTGACATTTCCAAGATGCCCACTGGTGATGATGATGAGTCAACTCATCACACCAGAGTAAAACATTATACATTTGATCATGCTTAAAAATATGTGTCCACATATATTGACACCTTTACTGTGACTCATTCTGATACACAAAGCATCAATAGAATGGTGGAGGATTAGTGTAATGATAATGTACAAATTAACATCTCACACAGTCCCTTGGAGTACTGGGAGGAAAAGAAAAAGGTAATTTGGAGCTCCTTGTACAAACTCACTATGGTGTACTTAAGCTGTCCACCCTCCAGTATATATTCAGAAAGTGAGTTTAAAACAGCTGGGAACCTTGTGAGCAATCAACATAGAAGGCTACTTCCAAAATAATGTGGAAAACTGGATGTTCATCAAAATGAACTACAAATTCTATGAGAAAACCTTTGCCACCAATTGCAACAAAGTACAGATTTTATAACAGTAGATTCCAGTAGGCATGAGCTAATAGTGAGATATTAACAATAGTGATGAGTGTGATGATAAGGATGACAACATCTTAAACTTTGAAGATGATTAACACTGTTAGCATTTTGCCCATTGGTAGCTTGGTTTAACCAAACCACCAGGATGTTTTCTTTTGTGGGGGCCAAAACAAAAAAACACTTCTACCACAAAAGTGCCAGGATCTAGCTGCTTCCCAGCCAGGAAGAGATGTCAGGACGCTACAGCAGCAGCAAACAGAGCGGTGCTCAGACTCACGCAGGCAGTAAGTTTTACTTTCACTTTAATTTCTGTGTGACTTGAAGCTGAGCACTGGAACCGCACTGTGGGCAGCTGCAAGATAAGCCAGGCAACAATCCTGGAGCTGTAAGACCCTGCCCTGCACCAGCCATTTCGAATAAGGTAAGAGATGGGTGATGGGGTGGCAGGAGCAGATGGGAAGTAGGGGCTCAGGGGCCTGATGACAATGCTATGGGAGTGGGAGGCAGATACATATGGGGAGTGGGGGCTCAGAGGGCTGATGACTGTTATAGGTAGGATGTGGAGGCAGAGACATGTAGGTGTAGGATCTCAGGGTTGATGACAGTACTATTAGGGGGGGTACATGAGGCAGAGACACATTGGGAGTGGTCAGGGTTAGTTCTCTAATTACGCATGGTACGCAGCCGAGGAGGGAGCGCTGGCTGCGATCATGCTAATTTATTATGAAAGTCATAACAAGGCAGCCAGCAGCTGAGGTGGGCCATGGGCAGACTGTCACTGTCACACACCTGCACCACACTTCTAATGGACCCCTTGCTTGTAGGGAGCGACATGACATCATGCTGTCATGTGGCAGCACAGCACACAAACAGTGTTGGGGCTGAACAATGCAGTGGGGGAGAAGGGGACAGGAGCCACCACCCTTGTCTGGGGAAGGATCATTAATACTGGCGGCCATCTTCATGTTGTCAGTGCTGCAGGCTGATGCAGCAGCCAGCAATACCACCCTACTGGGCCGCCCATCACCATTGGTAATCAAGTCCCTCCTGGCCCTGGGATGGCTTACCAGCTGAGAAGTTATTAACACACAGTGTGTCAGTGACAGACATGTCTGAGTCTGACTGAGAGGCACTGGACTTATAATGATAATGGTGTGGTTTTACTATATATTACCCCTGTGTGACAATGAGTGACTGCTGTGGGTGAGAGAATGGGTGACTGCTGTGTGTGAGAGATAATGGGTAACTGCTGTGTGTGGGAGAGAATCGGTGACTGCTGTGTGTGAGAGAGAATGTGTGACTGCTGTGTGTGAGAGAGAGAATGGGTGACTTCTGTGTGTGTGAGAGAGAGAGAAAGGGTGACTATGTGTGAGAGAGAATGGGTGACTGCTGTGTGTGTGAGAGAGAATGGGTGTCTGTGGGTATGTGAGACAATTAATGATGTGTGTGTGTGTGTGTGAGACAATGAGTGACTTCCATAAACCTGCATAGTAGCCATGTCTATCCTCTAAGACTACTAGCCTGTTACTCCATCTCCATTTACCTGTATTGGTCTGAGGTCTGTGATTTGCTGTTTGAAAAAGTGTGTTAGTAATATATTATATTGTCTACCAGGCTTTTCCTTTAAGGCTATTTTTGTTTAATGAAAACATTCTATAGGCTTTTATAGTTTATTAAACTGCCATCCTGTCTGACACTGCTGTTCCTTTATATTTCATAGGTGATGCGGTCAATATCCAGGTTCTTAGAATACCTGCACCAGAATCCCGACACCTGTCAGAATCCCGGTGCCGGCATCCCAAAGATAAGTAACGAGGTTATGGGGAGGGTTAGGGATAAGCAGTAGGGGGAGGGATAGGCAATAGAGGGGAAGGTTAGGCACTAGGCAGTGAGGGTTAGGGTTAGGCACTAGGGGGGAGGTTAGGTTCATGGTGTGATGAGGGAGGGTTAGTGGTAGGAGAAGTGTTGGGATACCTTCCAACAGGTGCGGTAACCTAACCCTGTTGGGGGTCCGGCATCCTGTAACCCAACTCATTTCATAGATGTGCTATATGCTTTTAAACTAACATCTGTTTGTGTTGCTGCTCTGTTGCTTAGCTTAGCCAGCCTGCTTTCTGCAGCCTTTGGCCAATTTTGGTGAATATAATATTGCGAGCTGTGGGGTGGTTAAAATTGACTGGACATTATTGGAAATTCATTTTGTTGATGTAATAATACTTTAGGAGCAAAAGCATGTGCAAATGACATGATTTTAGCTGCTTTTATAAATTTTAAATAAATCCAGATCCAAAACCAAAACTATTGAGTGTGGTTTTGTCAAAACCAAAATACAACAAAGATTTAGAACCAAAACTAAAACACGGGAGACTGCGCACATCTTTTTAAAACATGAACTGTATATAAGAATACAAATAAAATTTGGTTTAATAGCATAAAATATTTTAGTATTGTCCATAATATCACAACCTTAACATATTTTATAAGGAAAGATAAGCCTCTGTAATAGATCAAGGGATGTAAAAGAAATGCAAATTACATATCACCCCAGAGAGTCAATGCTTATTGGGCAGTATTACATGGAAAGCGATAAAACTAGGAACTCAATACATGTACCAAAAATTCTCCTTTATTACAAGCAATAATCAAGCAACAGGTCTGTTTAGAACCCATTATCCACTGTTGTATGTTTTGCACAAATTTATATCTAAACTATCCCACTCTCATAGGAACACAGTCTGGCTACTGTTATCTGCACTGTAAGCTCCAACAATTGGATATGGTACTATTTATTAAAGTAGCTGAATATTTGTCACATGAATCCTACTTCCAGTAATATACTTCTAAGACCTGTTTTTGTTACCGGTCTCACCACAGTTCCGATTGTGTTACTTCAGTCTCCAATATACTGTATCTTGCACCAATCTTAGAGCTGGTGTAAGCCCCTACTATCATGTGTTAAATCTTGGGGTCATCTGAGTACAGGTGTGCATATTGCATTCTAAGGTAAAGAGGCTACAGTAGGTGAAGCCATATCTAACTGTTTCTAGTGGACTCATTCTTATTACTGATGTTGGGCATCACATTCTTACCAGTCATAATGAATCATATTTTCTCTCCTTGCCTCAGCAGATCCCAAAATAAAAATGGCAGACCATTGTTCCTAAAAGTCACAACCTTTTACAGAATTTTCAGAAAAGCTGTATATTGTATTGATAATTAGGACCAGATCTTCTATATCTGAGCAACAGAGGTTAAGCATAGTGATTTTTCACTACATGGTGAACCTTAAACCTGAGCCTTAGGTGTAACTGGCATAACATTACACTGCTATGTGTGGAAGCTTTCTTTCAGACCTTAAAGATAGCCTGGATAGGTTTAAGTAGGATGAATTTCGTATGAGCTACCTCAAACATGACCATCATCCATTAGAGAAGTATAAGAGTTCTGTTGCTGCAATATTCAGTTTCTGTGACCCTGAAGTGCCTTGTCAGGCTATTAAAATAGATGAATTAAGAAGAGAGGGTTAGAATGGAACTTATGGTCTATAATTAGCCAGTTTCATCCAGGAATTGTTTATGCTCCAAGAACCTATGCAAATTCATGCTACTTTGTGTTACAGTTGCATTCACAGGTATGGACTGTTTGGGTTACAATTGGCATGGAGTCTAATGATGCCATGAGCTTTGCAGCTGGAGGCCAGCAGATTACTGCCCTATAACTGTCCCATCCATGTGACAAGGTACAATGTGGTTTATGTATCAAGCAGTGAAACGAGTAAAGAAATGGAACAGTGGAGAAGTTGCCCATAGCAACCAATCTCCTACCTATTATTTTATAGTCTGTACTTGATAAATGCTACTTCAAAACTATTCTCATGAACAAGTAGCAGATTGGTGCACTGAAAGTAAATACACAATAGTAATAGATGCTGGAGCTATAAAAATGCACCAAATAATGTGGAGGAATTTCATATAGACAGGTCTAATTTCAAACTTGGTGGCACTGGTGCAAAGTAGGGAAAACAAAGACCCAGAACAAGGATTCCAGTGTAAAGCAGTAGATACCAGACAAAAATACTGACCAATTGAAATAATAAATAAACAGTACTCAGGAAAGTTTACCATAAAACCAAATGTTTATTGTTCAAAGATTCCTATGTTTTGGGTCAATTGTGATCCTTTATCAAGCCCAACAAGAGATGTTCAAAGCTGTCACTTAATTAAACACAAAATTGCACTAAAAGGTAACATCACAATGATGACAATCTTAATTAAGTATAATAGTGTACTGTATATACTAGTAAAAATATATATTAAAATAAATGTTATAATACTTTAACAGTGCGGGAAAAGCCATAATACCCATGTGCTGGAGGTCGCCCTCTATTTGACACTCAAGGATTGGTTCCAAAGGCTGGAATTTTATAGATCAAATAATGGTATTTAACTGTTCTTAGCAGTTATATTTCTGGACATTAAACAAAAAATGGCAGCTGCTCAATCAATCTGGCAGTACTTTTCAGGTGCATGAAAGGGAGGGGTCATACCAAGTAGAAAAAGGGAGGGGAGGTTTAACCCCCTATTGTTCCTCAGCACACTGAATTATACTTGCAACAATATATGAAGACTATATGGTAATAGAATTCAGAGATATTAGTTGCATGCATTTGCAAATACATGGGAAGCTGCTAGGCCAGGTCACGGCTTCTCTGTAACTAGCAGTCCCTAACACTAAGGGGTTCACGTCCGGGGCACAGAGCCCCCCAAAAAATGTCCAGCCCAGGAGCCCCCCAGGGCATCACACGAAAAATGGAAAAAGAGTGACAGTGCAGTGTTAAGTATAGATGTGTGCGAGTAGTTCATAAGTGTTGAAAAATGGGTTAAAATATTTGTGAAAAAATTACATGAATAAAAAACAAACATAAAAGGTGATGTGAAAAGTAACTATGTGTACTAAGTGGTGATGCCATGAGGAGGCCCAGCCAGAGTAGACTCAGGGGCCCTATGCCCAAACGCTCAACCCAAATGTAATATATACCAATTATAAGGCCTCATGATAAAGGCACACATATATTTTGTCAAATGTAAGGCCTCATGATAAAGACTCATACATAAATGCATCCAAATTGAGAGCCGCTTACATGGGAGTCACCCCTGGTAACTCCAACTAGCACTACTAGAACCAGCATGCCCTGCTAATGCTGGCTCATTCATGCATCTCATGACAGCAACCAAAAAATGGCAGCTGCTCAATCAATCTGGCAGTACTTTTCAGGTGCATGAAAGGGAGGGTTCATACCAAGTAGAACCCACCCTTTTTTTCTACTTGGTATGACCCCTCCCTTTCATGCACCTGAAAAGTTACAGGGCCACCATCGGGGGGCTGCCGGGACTTTAGTCCCATGCCCATACACTCGGGGGGGCCCACCCACCACTTCTCCCACCTGGACCATGGTGGAAGACATTAACAACTGACAGGCCGCCCACACCCAGTACTATCCCCCGACTGGGCCCCGCGCTGCTGCCACACCATAGAGTGAGTAAGTGACTCATGAGCCACTTCTCGCCCAGCCCAGCCACCTTCACACTCCGCCTCCTAACTTACCTACTCGCCGGCACTCCTTTGATAAAGTTTTCCCTTGATCACTGATGACGGCGTGGCATGATGTTATGACATCACCCCACACTGCTGAACAAGAGAGGACAGAGGAGCTGCGGCAGGTGGTTGGTGTGAGGATCCCATGAGGAACCACCAGGAGCAGCGGGAAATTAGATGGAAGGTGCGAGTGAGTGAGGTAAGTTAAGTGTTTGTCACTGACGGCGTGTCCTTTCTGCCAGAGTCCCAGACCCAGCCCATTGATGCAATATTCATATAGACAGTGGATGCAGAGCATGATGGGACTGAGTCTGGGAGAATCAGACTGTCCCTACTCCTGGTGCTCCATGGAATTCTCCCCATGCTCCCTGGCAGGCTCCAGTTAATTTTAAAATGCCCCAATTTTTTAGATGTGCTCTAGCCTCTATAATATAATGTTCAGTCTTTTACAATTATTTATTGAGTATGAATAAGATAGCAGGTGAAGGGGGTGTTGGGTTTGGGCTGGGGGAAGGGGGGTTGAGGGGTGGCCCTGCCTTTTTTGTCAGTCCCGGGCCCCACAATTTCTGATGGCAGCCCTGTATTGTTGTATGATTGGCTGGAGTTTACTGAATCTGACACACCCGTAGTGTCCAATCCCCCTTGTTCTGGATCCCAGTGGCTGTTCTCTACCTGCCCATTCCTTTTGCTCCCCTTTGCTCTTCCCTTTACCCTTCCGGTTTATTCCATCACTGTTTGTCCTTTGTTATATTACACCTCTTGCCACAATCTACTACCTTAGTTTATTTGACATGTATTATTTTGGTGACTTCTTTGTCTCACTGAACCTACTCATTTGGACAGTAATTCTGTACTGGTCAACTCAATGTACATTGTTTTTACTGTACACTCTCTTTTTATTGATCACTGTGTGATTGCATACTTTTTTTTGTCATATGTTTAAACTCAATAAAACTACTTGCTTAATAAAAAATGATATAACATGTTCCTCTTGGGTAGTAGGCAACAGTTGTCACATGAAAATCAATATTTGTTATATTAGAAACAAAAGATAAACATTGTATCTCCATCAAGTCAATTAAGTTATAATGGGTAGAAAAACACTTTGTGTAAATTACCAGTACCTGTTAATGTGAACCTTGTTATGATCAAATTAATGGATGCCAGAAAATTTATACCAATGGCAGGGTTTAGGGGACTTAAATGAATGGCAAATCCACTAGACAACTGGCAGCTGATTTGTGGTTTAAACTGATGACAATACCTACAGAGAGGATTAAAGGGTAAGTGCATGAATCTCTGTAAGAGTAGCCAGCAAGTATTTTAGGAGTACGTATTTAGAGAAGTTACCTGACCACAAGACACACACTGAGTAATGTCACAAGCCGCCACACTGCTGGTTCGGTGCAGGGTGAACGCCGAGCCAACATTTGTTGAAACTCCACCTGCCTCCGGTCTATCATTCTGGGATCAGCCTGGACTGGCTCCTGCGTCCATAACCTTCTCCTGGGAATGCTGCTCCGATGCCAGTGATAGCGTTCCACGTGTTTCCGGTTCCAGTGTGGTCTCTTGTTTCCAGTCCAGTTACCTGTGTCAAGTCAGCTCCATTGCACCAGTGGCTTGTGTCATCTAGGTGGCACAGTCCGCCATTTGTATTACCAGATGTTTGTGTCATCTGGGTGGCTCGGTCTGCATTCCTGTCTCCTGCCGTTTGTACTATCCAGGCGGCACGGGCGCACCTCAGCGTCTTGAGTACACAATCTTGTGTACCATTGCTGGTGTCATCCTGGCAGCACTAAGCACACTTCAGCATCCAGAGTACACTACCCGGTGTACTACCACTGGTGTCATCCCGGCGACACTCAGCGCACCCCAGTGTCTCTTTGCAAAGTTCATCCTGCCCTCAAGGCTGCTGCACAGCCTGGAGGCTGCTTCACACCCCATAGGCTGCAACTCCTATCAAAGACTATCATTATGGCCTCTGGACTGCATCAGCCCAAGGATCATCAGCCCTCAAGGCTGCTATTCAGCCCAAATGCTGCTGCTGGCCCAAAGGCCATACCTTATCCTACTGGCCCCCAGGCCACAACCAGCCAAAGGCTGCTACCAGCCCAAAGGCCACACCTCATTCTACTGGCCCTCAGGCCACAACCAGCCCAGAGGCTGCTACCGGCCCAAAGGCTACACCTTATTCTACTGGCCCTCAGGCCACAACCAGAGTAGGGGCTGCTACAGCAAGTCCATTATTCCAGCTTCCAGGATTCATTGTGCGGTCACCCGGACCCTGGCGGATTCCCTCAGGGCTTGTCAAGCCAAAGCTCCTCCTAGTATGCCATCAGGTATACTGTTTGTCCCTGAGAGACTTTGCAAAGTAGTGTTGAAGGACTTTCATTCTTCCAAGGCAGGGGGTCATCCTGACATTTCTAGGACTTTTATCTCGGTCTGTGTGGTGGCAGTCCAAGTCGAGAGACACTCGTGAGTTTGTCCTGGCCTGTGATGTTTGTTCTAGAAATAAGACCCTCAGGACTGCTCTGCAAGGTCTGTTGTGTCCTATTTCAATGCCCTCGAAACCATGGACCCACATTGCGATGAATTTTGTCATGTAACTTCCGGTGTATTCTCGTTGTACCGTAATCTGGACCATCATAGACCATTTCTCCAAAATGGTGCATTGTATTCCCCTGGTCAAGTTATAATCTGCCAAGGAGATGTCTGAACTGTTCTTACAGCATGTCTTCAGGCTCCATGGGCTTCCGGTGGATATTGTCTCCGATTGAGGGATGCAATTTGATGCCCAGTTCTGGATGTGCTTTTGTGTGGATTTCGGCATTAATGTCAGCCTGTTGTCAGGTACCACCCACTGTCTAATGGTCAGATGGAGCTGGTCAATCAGTCCCTAGAGCAGTACCTTTGCTGTTTCATCTCGAAATGTCAAGACAATTGGGCTTCACTGTTACCCTTTGCAGAATTTGCCTAGAACAACTCTTGCCATTCTGCTTCCTTGATCTCTCCTTTTTACTGCAACTCTGGGATCCTTCTTCTTCGTCCATTTTGAGGCTACGGTCAATTTGGATGAAGGTGCATCAGTCTCTCCTTCAGGCATCAGGTCGGTCCAAAGTGTGGGCTGATAAGCATCGAAGGCCCTGTAATTTCAAAATAGGGCCTTCCAGCTGCTTGTGTCACCTAGGCGGCACAGTCCGCCATTTGTATTACCAGCCGTTTGTGTCATCTGGGCATCTCCGTCTGCATTCCTGTCTCCTGCCGTGTGTACCATCCAGGTGGCACGGGCACACCCCAGTGTCCTGAGTACATAATCTTGTGTACAATCGCTGGTGTCATCCCGGCGACACTAAGTGCACTTCATTGTCCTGAATACGCAATCCTGTGTATGATCGCTGGTGTCATCCCGGCGGCATTAAGCATGCTTCAGCATCCAGAGTACACTACCCAGTGTACTACCACTGGTGTGATCCCGGTGACACTCAGTGCACCCCAGCATCTCCTTGCCAAGTTCAACCAGCCTCCAGGCTGCTCCACAGCCTGGAGGCTGCTTCACAGCCCATAGGCTCTGACTCCTTTCAATGACTGTCATTACGGCCTCTGGACTGCATCAGGCCAAGGATCCTCAGCCCTCAAGGCTGCTACTGAGCCCAAACACCGCACCTCATTCTACTGGCCCTCAGGCCACAACCAGCCCAGAGGCTACTACCAGCCCAAAGGCCACACCTCATTCTACTGGCCCTCAGGCCACAACCAGCCTGGGCTATTACCGATGCAATGGTCACACCACATACTACTGGCCCACAGGCCACAGCAAACCAGGCACCTCCAGTCCTCAAGGCTGCTTGACTGCCGGTCCAGGAGCTGTGATTGGCTTGAGGCCGGTGCCATATATGAAAAGCTATCAGCGTTGTATATCAGTTCTCCCTGCCATCCCTGGCTGCTAGTGCCACCATCTCTCTATATTTGAAAACCAGTAGGCGCTAAATCGTCCAGGCCGCCTGCACCAGCGTGGCCAGCTGAACAAACCAGTAAACCAGGTAATACCTGACCTTGCCCTGTACTCCCCCCCCCCCCCCCATGTTCCAGCCAGCCCTCCCTGTCCTATGCCTCCCCCTTGTCTAGGCAGCCTTCCCTGCCCCCCCCCCGTTACAGCCTTCCCTGCCCTGTGTCTACTTCCCTAATCCAGACAGCCTACCCTGCCCAGTACCCCCAAGTCCAGCCATCTTCCTCTGCCCTGTTACCCCCTGTAGTTCAGCCAGCCTTCCCTGTCCACCTCCTAGTCCAGCCAGCCTTCCATGTCCCTTCCCCTACCAATCCAGCCAGCCCTTTCTGCCCTGTACCTCCCCCCCAGGCCAGCCAGCCTACCCTGTCCCCCCTCAGGCTGGACAGCCTTACCCTGTCCCCCTTGTCCAGCCAGCCTTCCCTGCCTGCCCCCTCCTTGTCCAGCCAGCCATTCCTGCCCTTGGTCCTGCACTTCTACACTTCCCCTTTCTTCTGGCTTTTTATGTGGATTTGGCTTTTTCAGTGTATTTTATGTGGGTCCCTATCTATCTATCTATCTATCTATCTCTATCTATATATATATATATATATTAGACTCTGGATCTTGTATAGTTTCATATATTATATGATAGATTGACATGTTATAATAACAACCACAGCACAAACTTTGAGAATTTTTAAACTGGTTAATGCACCAATTGATGTCACACTCCCGTTGCAGCTCTGCCCACCTCTGGCCCTGCCTATTTTGTCAGTACCGGCCTCCGCAATTTCTAATGGCGTCCCTGTTTACAATTACTGTAATTTGTAATTGTTGTGTTGGGACACACTCAGAAATCTATCTATCAGGTATTTTTTTTTATAACATCTGCTTGTTTGTTGCCCCTTTTACTTATCTTTTGTTCATATTTATACCTTAATACATCTTTATTCCATAGCTAGTGTAGCTGAGAATATAGGAAAAGCATATCTACGGTATCCATTCTAGAATGAGCAGAGGGGACCTGGCATACGGACATGCATTTTGTCAGTGTAGAATGTGTCATTGATATATTACATTTACAAAGAAAATCTTGTATAAAGTTCTGTATGATTGAAGAAAGGATATAGATTGCACACAGATTACGCACTTTCTAAAAGCAGAAAGTAATTATTTCAAACATGTTTTAAACTATTTGGTTACTGTATGAAGTGCAGTTAAGCTTTCATTTAAATTAGGGGTGAGCGGGTTCGGATTTCTGAAATCCGAACCCCCCCGAGCCCCCCCGATCCGAGTCCGATCCGAGTCAGGCTCGACTTTTCCCGCCTGACTCGGATCTGAAATCGAGGCAAAACGTCATCTTCCCGCCTTCCGAGTCTCGCGGGTTTTGGATCCTATATAAGGTACACACGTCGGCGCCATTTTCTCACTCGGCTGTGGACAGTGAAGAGGGAGGGTGGGAGTTAGGGCTGTGTAGTGTAGTGTAGTGTAGTGCTGCTGTTGTCCACTACTTCAAAGTCCATAGGGGCTGGCTGTGTTGTGCTGTGCTGCTGTTGTTAATAGGGGCTGTGTCCACTACTTCAAAGTCCATAGGGGCTGGCTGGACTGTGTTGTGCAGTCAGTTCTCCATAGGGGCTGTGTCCACTCCAAAGTCCTGTGCAGTGTCCCAGTCCTAAAGGAGTGCTGTAGTGTTGTCCAGGGGGTGCTCTGTCCATCAGGGGTGCTCCCCCCAAGTGCTAAAAAAATAATATATTTTCTGTGTTTGTGAATTGTGTGCGCAGTAGCCGCACGTGCATCAACAAAGTAGTGCCAAGCGTGCGCCTGTGTCATAAGTAAAGGGCCGGCTGGCTTGACCGTTAAGGGTGCTGTAACCCCCGAAAGTACACTCCAGTCCAAACCAAAAAAAAATTATTTT
This sequence comes from Taudactylus pleione, assembly GCA_031769625.1. NCBI lineage: Eukaryota > Metazoa > Chordata > Amphibia > Anura > Myobatrachidae > Taudactylus > Taudactylus pleione. Next base: position 5,641,094 of record JAUIMM010000512.1, on the reverse strand, counting down.
CTGTGTTTGTGAATTGTGTGCACAGTAGCCGCACGTGCATCAACAAAGTAGTGCCAAGCGTGCGCCTGTGTCATAAGTAAAGGGCCGGCTGGCTTGACCGTTAAGGGTGCTGTAACCCCCGAAAGTACACTCCAGTCCAAACCAAAAAAAAAATTATTTTCTGTGTTTGTGAATTGTGTGCGCAGTAGCCGCACGTGCATCAACAAAGTAGTGCCAAGCGTGCGCCTGTGTCATAAGTAAAGGGCCGGCTGGCTTGACCGTTAAAGGGTGCTGTAACCCCCAAAAGTGCACTCCAGTCCAAACCAAAAAAAAAATTATTTTCTGTGTTTGTGAATTGTGTGCGCAGTAGCCGCACGTGCATCAACAAAGTAGTGCCAAGCGTGCGCCTGTGTCATAAGTAAAGGGCCGGCTGGCTTGACCGTTAAAGGGTGCTGTAACCCCCAAAGTACACTCCAGTCCAAACCAAAAAAAAAATTATTTTCTGTGTTTGTGAATTGTGTGCGCAGTAGCCGCACGTGCATCAACAAAGTAGTGCCAAGCGTGCGCCTGTGTCATAAGTAAAGGGCCGGCTGGCTTGACCGTTAAAGGGTGCTGTAACCCCCGAAAGTACACTCCAGTCCAAACCAAAAAAAAAATTATTTTCTGTGTTTGTGAATTGTGTGCGCAGTAGCCGCACGTGCATCAACAAAGTAGTGCCAAGCGTGCGCCTGTGTCATAAGTAAAGGGCCGGCTGGCTTGACCGTTAAAGGGTGCTGTAACCCCCAAAGTACACTCCAGTCCAAACCAAAAAAAAATTTATTTTCTGTGTTTGTGAATTGTGTGCGCAGTAGCCGCACGTGCATCAACAAAGTAGTGCCAAGCGTGCGCCTGTGTCATAAGTAAAGGGCCGGCTGGCTTGACCGTTAAAGGGTTCTGTAACCCCCAAAGTACACTCCAAACCAAAAAAATATATATTTTCTGTGTTTGTGACTTGTGTGCACTGTGGCTGCACGTGCATCAACAAAGGAGCAGCGCCAAGCGTGCGCCTGTGTCCCATAAGTAAAGAGCCGGCTGGCTCATTTCTTAAAGGGTGGTGTAACCCACAAAGTGCACTACTCTCCAGCAAAAATAAAAAAATATTTTCTGTGTTTGTGTGCGCTTTAGCCGCACGTATATATATCAATATAACATAAATGGAGGACCAAACTTTCTCTGATAAAAATAAAATAGGGAAAGATCAAGAACCACTTCCTACTAGTGCTGTTGCTGCTGCTGGGAGTTGTTCATCATCCCAGAGAGGAAGTAGGAACATCACTACTTTTACTAAACAATTGACCCTCCAACAGTCCCTAGCGATGAGGATGAAGTACGACAGCAGTCATCCTGAAGCAAAACGTATAACTGAGACCTTGACTGCTATGTTGGTGTTAGACGTGCGTCCGGTATCCGACATTAGTGCAGTGGGATTTAGACAATTGATGGAGGTAGTGTGTCCTCGGTTCCAAATCCCGTCTAGATTCCACCTGCATCCTCAAAGCAGCAGCGACAAGCGTGCGTCTGTCTGTTAAAGGGTGGTGACACCCTCAAAGTGTGCTACACAAACAATTAAAATATTGTTCTTTTTTTTTCTGTCTTTGTGAAATGTGTGGGCTGTAGCCGCACCTGCATCCTTAAAGCAGCAGCGACAAGCGTGCGTCTGTCTGTTAAAGGGTGGTGACACCCTCAAAGTGTGCTACACAAACAATTAAAATATTGTTCTTTTTTTTCTGTCTTTGTGAATTGTGTGGGCTGTAGCCGCACTTGCATCCTCAAAGCAGCAGCGACAAGCGTGCGTCTGTCTGTTAAAGGGTGTTGTAACTCTCAAAGTGCTCCAAAAAATAAAAAAAATTTTTTTAATGTGTTTGTGACTTGTGTGCGATGTAGCCACACTTGCATCCTCAAAGCAGCAGCGACAAGCGTGCGTCTGTCTGTTAAAGGGTGGTGACACCCTCAAAGTGTGCTACACAAACAATTAAAATATTGTTCTTTTTTTTTCGGTCTTTGTGAAATGTGTGGGCTGTAGCCGCACCTGCATCCTTAAAGCAGCAGCGACAAGCGTGCGTCTGTCTGTTAAAGGGTGGTGACACCCTCAAAGTGTGCTACACAAAGAATAAAAATATTCTTCTTCTTTTTTCTGTCTTTGTGAATTGTGTGGGCTGTAGCCGCACTTGCATCCTCAAAGCAGCAGCGACAAGCGTGCGTCTGTCTGTTAGAGGGTGGTGTAACCCTCAAAGTGTGCTCCACAAACAATAAAAATATTCTTTTTTTTTTTCTGTCTTTGTGAATTGTGTGGGCTGTAGCCGCACTTGAATCCTCAAAGCAGCAGCGACAAGCGTGCGTCTGTCTGTTAAAGGATTACATCGGTGACAGCATCCAAGTAGGCATGTCAGACAGTCCGTACCTGTACTGGCAGGAAAAAGAAGCAATTTGGAGGTCCCTGTACAAACTGGCTCTATTTTACCTGAGTTGCCCCCCCTCCAGTGTGTACTCCGAAAGAGTGTTTAGTGCAGCCGGGAACCTTGTTAGCAAAAGGCGTAGGAGGTTGCTTCCACAAAATGTGGAGAAGATGATGTTCATAAAATGAATGATCAACTCTTCCAGGGAGACCAGCCTCCAGAACGTACAGAGGGACCTGTGGTTCCAGCAGGGACGAATTAATACTCTGTGAGGATGAGGATGTACATAACACTGAAGAGGGTGAGGAATCTGTGGATGAGGAGGATGAGGACGACTTCTTGCCTCCGTAGAGCCAGTTTGTGCAGGGACAGATTAATTGCCAGCTTGTTTTGTGGGGGCCCAAACGAACCAATCATTTCAGCCACAGTTGTGTGGCAGACCCTGGTGCTGAAATGATTGGTTTGTTAAAGTGTGCATGTCCTGTTTATACAACATAAGGGTGGGTGGGAGGGCCCAAGGACAATTCCATCTTGCACCTCTTTTTTTTCTTTGCATTATGTACAGTTTGGGGCCTAGTTTTTCAATGCCATCCTGTCTGCCACTGCAGTTTCACGCCTAGATGGGTCACGTGTTTGTGCCGCCCACTCGTGTCGCTTAGCATAGTCATCCAGCTACCTCGGTGCAACCTTTTGGACATAGAAACACTATTGTGAGGTGTGAGGTATTCAGAATAGACTGGAAATGAGTGGAAATTAAGGTTATTGAGGTTAATAATAGCATAGGAGCAGAAAAACCTACGAATTCTGTGATTTTAGCTGTTTTTATGCTTTTTTTCAAAAAAATACAGATCCAAAACACAAAACCCAGAACCCAAAACACGGAAGGGTGGTTTTGGCAAAACCAATCCAGATCCAAAACACGAAGAAAGATCCAGATCCAAAACCAAAACACAAAACACGAAAAGTGGCCGGTGCACACCCCTAATTTAAATGGAACACAATGCAGTTTTCCGTTGATCTGTTTATAGCTGTAACAAGGCAGTGCATAGACATCATATAAATAGTTGATAAATGATTACTATGTAAACATGTCATTTAGTTTTGTTGAAAACTTAGTTAATAATTTAAATCCCATGCAGTATTGAGCAAGTTATCGGTTAGAGTACTGAAGCTGTTAAGGCAATTAAGATGCAAAATAAGCAGGTCTTGCCCAGCTATTAGCCAAGTGCCTCCCTATAAACTCACAAACAGCATGTGTAACTTTCCTCTTCATTGGCAGTATTCCTATTAACAACAGAGCTCCAGTGACACATTTATTCATATTTTGAAACAATATTTAAAGGGAAAATTTGCAGACATTTTTAAGATGGCTAATTTCGAGTCTTTCTTTCTAGCAAAGTTAAAGGGTGGTCTGCTGTTGGGCAACTTTGTCACACACATACCCATATAGTAAATTAGGGGATCCCTCCCTTGGAATCACACAAGGACTGAAGTTGGGAGCAGAAACACACATTATACATTCATCTGAATACTGCTGAGCTGCAGCAAACAAAGCAGTCATCTAGTCAATTCAGTAGACTATAGGGCCTGATTTAGAGATGGAGGACATCAGTGATGTGCCTTTTGGACGCAGCAGAGATGCTAACATTTAATAATGCAGTAGAAGGTGTCTGTATGAGAAAAAGATGCCTCCTCTCAGCATCTGCAATCCAAGTGCTGCATCCAAAGATGCAGCATAGGATCACCATTGATACCATCGTTTGCGATAGCCACAGTATTTGCCCATCTGAGTAAGCTTAAGCTTACTCAGAAAGGGCAACAGAACTGCTCAGCTGTGGTCAGGAAATCTAAAGATGTAGATCCTGGTCCCGGCACTACCAGGGACAACATGCCAGCTCCACCCACTCCCTACCCCCAAACAGCCACAACCTTTCAACCAGGCTGCAATTTTGGGGAACTGCGAGAGATCTCAGAGTAGAAGACCGGCACATGCTAAGTACAGATTCTGCGCATGCAAAGACCTTCAAACATCGGTGATGTACGCAAACCATCAGGTTTGTATGCATCTCTGAATGAGGTCCAGAATCATTAAAATGGACTGGTAGAATTGATGTATCCAATGCTTCTTACATAAAGATGTGGTATGTTTCTTGGATTCATCACTGGTGTCATTGAAAGGTTCTCTTTCTTTGCTGCAAATGTGACACAATATTAATGGGCTGAATGTATTTAGTGTTTTCGCACCTGGACTACTAAAAGCAGACGGAAAGAAAGGGCTTTCAGTCAATGACATGATAGGTGCAGTGAAGGGAGAGCATGATACCCATGCCAGTACCATGGTCAACATGGCAGAAGGAGATGGAAAACGAGAGCTCACCAAGGCCCTTATTTACTACAATTCGCATTTCAAATGTGTATTGCAATGTGATCATTTCAACTAAATTCGCATTGCGAATTTAGGATTTATGAAGAGGATGTATCAACATTTTCAAGCAGGGACAGAGCTTGCAAGAAATCCTCACTGCACACTATTTACTGTATTCTTTGCAAAAACTACAGTGACAGTGCCTCCGCACATGCGCCAACTCTGGCTAGCGCTAAATGACCGTCAGTCCCCGCGACCTCCCACTCTGGGTTCCCACCCGGTATTTTTTCACAATTCCCCCTTAGTACATTTCAGGCAGATCATATTTCCCAATAAGATATTAAAGGGCTTGAAGTCGTTTTTTACGAAAACTACTTCAATTGCCGTTAATACATTTCATTGAAACTAAAATAATGTGAAAATGGTGTGAAAACACCCTTATTCACATTATATTATTATAGTAAAAAAAAACTATTGATAAATAGAACCGCAAGAGAGAAAGCAGTGGGAGAAGTGGTGTCAGATTGGGAGATAAAAGTTGGAGACAAAATTGTATTTGCATTTGGAGATAAAGGGTATATTTACTATTCATCTTATTTACCAAAACGAGAACTGTATTTGGGTTTGCATTTATTTTGACACTACAATGATTCTTAAAAATTATATAGGTGAGTTTTGTAAAACAAGAGTAACTTTTATAGTAATTAGTTGTCACAGTCGAAGGAATTAGAGGCTGTGTTCCCGGGCTGGGTCTTGAATCTATTCTGTTAGATCTGGATGCTCTCTGGAGGAGACTGGGTTTAATGAAGTTCCTACGCATGAAAGAGAATATGCTGAGTAGATCTATGAATGAGTGCGGAGGACGGCTGGTACCCTGGTTAGGACCGGGAGGTAATAGGACTCCAGGTGACTGGAGAATGGCTGGTACTCCGGTTAGGACTGGAAGGTACCTGGACTCCAGGTGAATGGAGAATTGAGGGTACAATGGTTAGGACCGGAAGGTAACTGGACTCCACGTGAATGGAGAATGGCTTGTACTCCGGTTAGGACCGGAAGGTAACTGGACTCCAGGTGAATGGAGAATGGCTGGTACTCTGGTTAGGACAGGGAGGTAACTGGATTCCAGGTGAATGGAGAATGGCGGGTACACCGGTTAGGATCCGAAGGTAACTGGACTCCAGGTGAATGGAGAATGGCTGGATACACACAGAAGTATTAACACTGAAGTGTCAGCAGATACACTGGTGAAGCACAGTGAGGAGGGTCACTAGATAAACTAAGAGACTTGTTGCACTGGCAACTTGATACAGATACAGGAAGTCCTTTTATAAGAACTGCAGAACACTGATTGGCTGAGGAGGAGGAACTGTACCATTGGTGGACATGGGGGCATGTGACACTGTCCAAGATGGCGGCACCCATCTTCCCTGAACTACATTAGCTGGACCACGTGGGACGCCGGGCTCGCTGCTGCCAAGAGACTGCAGATGCCTGTGAAGAGAAGACACACCAGCGTGAACCGCTGGAGAGGACGGAACCGCTGCAGCACCACGTGAGAGTCGGGAGATGCTGCGGGTGAGCACCTGCAAAGGTAAGTAGCAGGGTCTGATTCTGGGGTCTCTGTGGGGATTTGTGACATTAGTTAAACATTGCACACTATGGGTCTGATTCAGAGTTGCATGCAAGTCAGCCGAAGATGCATTACATGAAGATAAAAAAAATCTGGATCATCACCTGTATCCACAGTTGGTTGCATCTGTGCGCTTCAATGCTGCCCCTATCCTACCACTTGTGAAAGTAGCCATCATCACTATCAGCATGAAATAGTTTCAGCCCTATACCTGGTGCAAGAGATCCAACTGACATCAGATTGAGCTCAGTGTACTACCTACAAGCCCATGACAAGCCCTCAGTACACTAAGCCTTTTTACAAATCCCTGTTTTTGCCAGATATGTCCACTCAGCTACAAGCAGATCTGGATTAAAGAGAGGGAGAGTGGGCACATTCTGTGGACTCACCTCTCTCTCTCTCTGCCATTCCCTTCCCTGGTTAATTATCTCACTTGTGAAGCTGGAGAGGAAAGGGACGGGTCAACATAGTACAGTCCTATACAGAAAAAATTGTGAAAATGCTGACGTCCCAAGATTCACATGACATCAACAAACCACAAGGTTACAAATGTGTGTCCTTTATTGTATGTATTGCTCACTTTTACAATAATGTGAAGGCCATCCAATTGTGATACACTTCGGACTGATTTTCTTCAAGATAAATTTCAAAAGTGGCACAGTACCTCAAATTAAAAAAAAATAAATAAAAATTGTGGAGCCTTGAGAAAAATCTCCGGTGTGAGATTGAAACGTTGGCATTATATGACCTAAAGGTCAACCTGTCTTTGGTATTTTACAAGTCCTGTGAGTGCCGCCCGTTCACTACAATATTGTTGGGGAACTCGTCATCCAGGGAAGGCAACAAGGCAATAATCTGTAAGGTGTTGGGGAGTGCCTGTCCTTTGGGAAATTGTGTGTGTGTGTGTGTGTGTGTATGTATGTATATATATAAACCAAATAGGCGCGGCGGCACTCAATGCAATAAAGAAACACTTGCAGCGGTTGCAGAGTTGGCACATGCTCGAAGGCACTGTCACTGTAGTTTTTGCAATAAATACAAGATCATCCAGATTAAATCAATCTAGAACCAACATAGAAAAGAATCTGAACAAAAAGAACAAAAATATAAATGACTATGAAAAATCAATATAAATATGAAAATAACAAAGAAAGAAAATAGAATATAATAACAAGCAAAATGATAAACTAACCAGAGTAAACAAAAATGGGCAACAAAATCAAGAAAAAATTAAGAAAATTTTTTTTTTGTTGAAAAAAAATACAGGAAAAATTTATAAAAAACATGACCGGCCCAGACTTTCATTAAGGCTGCGCGGAGACAAATTATCCAGGCAATGTATTCATCTACTCTCTGCCTGGAGTAACATCAGGAATCGATTGCCCCTTCATTTAGGTAACTGGAATATGGTCAATAATCCGGTAGCGTAGCGTGGCCAGATTGTGTGACGCTTCAGAGAAATGTCTAGCACTGGATGTTCACTGCCACCTGATGAGATGGCTTGTCTGATGGTAGATCGATGTACAGCCATTCTCTCTTTAAATGCCCGTTCCGTTTTCCCCACATAGTTACGGCAACAAGGACAAGAAATCATATATATTCGAATTTGCTCGTACATGAGACCCGGTGTCGAATCTTGAACTTTTTTCCAGTATAAGGATGTGAAAAGGCATCACCAGGTACCATAAATCTGCATGTAGTGCAATTAATGCACTACTGTGAAAGAAACAGTTTGGAGTTAAAGTGTGGCACATTACTAGGGATCTGTGCAGACCCTTGTGTTTTGGTTTTGGCTCTAAATCTTCAATGTCTTTTGGATTTGCTTTTGGCAAAACCACACTCAAATGTTTTGCTTTTCTTTAAAAATGTCTTAAAACAGCTAAAATCATGTAATTTGGACCTGATTCTGATCCTACAGTATTAGTAACATCAATAACATTCATATCCAGACATTTCCAGTCAATTTTTCACCAACCCTTATGTTGTATAATGAAATATACAGTTTAACAAACCAAGCACTTTAATTGCAGGGACTGACACTTTTTTGGCTGAAGTACTTGGTTTATTTAAGCCCCCACAAAAGAAAACATTTTGGCGGTTTGGTTAAACTAAGATACCAATGGGCTTAAGACTAACAGTTTTAATCATCCTCAAAGTTCAAGATGTTATCATTGGAATTAATATCTTCATTACACAATATTAGCTTGTCCCCGTTGGAATCCAACATACTGTAACAGAAGTCTCTTACATTGAGTGCTCAAAAGGTTCCCGGCTATGCTAAACATTGTTTCGGAGTACACACTGGAGAGTGGGCAGCTTAAGTACACCACAGCTGGTTTGTACAAGGGGCTCCAAATTGTCATTTATTTCTCCCATTACTTAAAGAGACTGGGTGAGATGCTAATTTGTACAATACCATTAAAGTATTCCTCCACCATTATATTGATGCTTACTGTATTAGAACAAGTTATTGTAGAGGTGTCAATGTATGTAGGCAAATCATTTAAGCCTAACCAGATGCCATAATGGGCCTGATTCAGAGATGGACACAATGGCGATTTTTAAGCAGACCTAGCAATTGTTGCACATGCATATAAGCTGTACTGCGCACAGATGGTGATTGTCTTGCAATTCTGCACATACAGATAACCCATTTGCAAAGTGCGTGAGAGGTAGTCAGCATTTGAGGGAGGTAACAGGGGTTGGTCAGAAACACACAGGTGTGTCTTACTGTTTAAATGCTGTTACATGGACATGCATAAATTAGACATTGCAAATACATACACAGCATGAGAGCCCTCTGCATGTCATGATTCAGTAGTTTGCTAAAACTGAGAGTATTCTCCAGTGTGCCGCAGTAAGGTGGTTATTTGTGCCCTTACTCCCGATGTCATGGTTTGATGTGTACATTTGGATGGCTTGATGTTGTTCCTCAAGTCATTGAAGCAAATAAAAAGTGGAATACCACCTGGTTACTGCCTCTTGCTTCAGTTGAAGGCATGGTAAATGATACTGCAGTTGCAGCTGCTGCAATCTTTTATGGTTGCTCAATGCAGAGAGTGCCCAGAAGTTTTATGGGCAACACTCAGCATGTCCTGCATCACCTGTCATTTCTGAACCACCAAGTTTATTGTGTGCACAAAACATTGTACATGATCAAACTGATCCAGTTGTAATGCTTGCACTATGTTACTTGCTTTAATGGGAATGACAAATCCTGAGGAGAGTCTTAGGGGTAAATTTACTAAAGTGAGAGTTTTTAAAAGTGGATGTCTTGCCCATAGCAACCAATCAGATTCTAGCTATTATCTTCTAGAAGGTGCTAGTTAAATGTTAAGTAGAATCTGATTGGTTTCTATGAGCAACATTTCCACTTCTAAAAATTCACTTTAGTAAATTGAGCCCTTAAGGTATCTACACACTTGATGATTTTTTACACAATTTGCCTGATTCTGAAGAATTTTGTGATAACAAATTGTGTAAAATATGCCCAAATAGTGAGTTTCTACTCACGATCACGATGCTGATGCGTGTACCCACAGGTCACACATTGCATCTTCAGATTTGCCATGCTGTAGGGCAGATTTGCCAATCTGGGACACAATGTGGTGCCGATCGTATTTTTTAATCACTATGTATCACACGATCCATCGTACGTCCCGTAATTTGACTGACAGATCCCTGTACATAACATGCCCAATCGCCATCTTGTGCAGCATCGAGGTTTGAAGAAGAAAGGACGCACACCCAAGTCTGGACTTTATTTGTTTGGTGAGTATATTGCTGCTGTATTGATGCACCACCACTGCCCACCAATATGAGCCACCTACTGTCCCCCTGTAAATGCATGACCCAGCCACCGCCCACTTATATGAGGTGGGTGGTGTCTGGGTCATGCATTATACACCCTGTCCCCCAATGCAAGCCACCCACCTACCAACTGCCCACCAATGTGAGCCACCCACTGTCCCCTTATAAATACATGACCCAGCCACCGCCCACTAATATGAGGCTTGCAGTGGCTGGGTCATGCATTATACACCCTGTCCCCCAATGTGAGCCACCCACTGCCCACCAATGTCATGGCACACCTATTAAATACCTAGAAAATATGAAAACACCACAAACATATTAAAACACCATAATAAATATTTTACAACACCATAAACAAATATATTACAACACTATAAGCAAATATATTACAACTCCATAAACAAATATATTAAGATCCTGAAAAAAACATATTAAAATACCATAACAAACTTATTAAAATCCTGTTAAAAACCATGTTAAAATACCATAACAAACATATTAAAATCCTCTAAAAAACATATTAAAATAACATAACAAACATATTAAAGTCCTGTAAAAAATATATTAAAAATACCATAACAAACATATTAAAATTCTCTAAAAAACATTATAACACCCTAACAAACATATTAAAATTCTCTAAAAAATATATATATTAAAACACCATAACATGAACAAACACTTACAAATTTACCTGGAAATTAAAAAAACAACATTAAAAATCACAAATCTATTTACAATTATTGCTAAATCTGTGTCCATATTTTTCTCCTTTCTAGGAATGTCTATGGATTGCGAGCGAGAATTTGTCACTGGATTCCTGGAGATCCTGCAGTCCAAAGAATGTCTATGGTGTATAAGCTATAGACAATAAGTCCCAAAAATTGGCAGCGTTAGAGGAGTTGCTGGAGTACACCAAAAAGTTTTTTCAGATGCTACCCTCAAAACAGTCTGTCAGAAAATCCAAAATTTAAGGATGGTGTACGTGAAGGAATGATTCCAAGCAGTTCGTAGTGGGCACCTGAGTGGACCATCTGAGGAGATTTTGGTAAGTAGAGACACAGACAGATGCTCAGAAAGAGCGCTCGCTCTGAACCATGGTGTTTTTTTTTTTTTGAGCGGCCAGGATGATGGTCGCGACAGTCAAGACCATCGCGACCATCGGGCTTGCGACCAGACCCTTGTGGTAGGGTCTCGTGGCCACAAGCCCCAGTGAGCTTTTGGCTCTAATAGAGCTGGATGCTCTCCCACTGATATCACTGGTGATGTCAGTGGGGCCACCCACAAATGGCAGGCATTTGCATGGGAATGCCTCCTTTTGTGAAGCCACCCCCACACCACTCCTATAAAACGGTGCAAGCTGTCGATCAAAATTGACAGCTGCCCCCTTTTGGTGCGAGACCCGGAGCGATGGAGCGCCCGTTGCTAGCCGGGTCTCGCACATGCACATGTCGGAGCTGGCTCCGGCGTGTGCATGCACAGTGGCCTAACATTGACCCACTCACGAGCACATAGCGCTTGCGAGCGGGTCTGAATCAGGCCCACAGTTCATACACCAAACTTTTTTTTTTAAACAAATTATTTTAGATTAATCCCAAATATCCACTTTAGTCAGTTATCTCAGACAATCCTCCTGCCATGGGACCGCACCTGGTACATTGAAATAGGCCATATACTCCTCTCTCACTTCTTTGGCACGTGCGGTAGATGTTCTTGTAATTGGAGGTGCAGACACTGAAGTAAACTGGGCAATCTCCTCCAGATGTACTGTATCTTCAGGTCAAGCTGTGACTTATCCTCATTGTGTAGTTTTCTTTTGCAAAAAGTTATGCAGCACACAGCACGCCATCATGTCCCAGTCTATCTTGGCCACACATAGGTTTATGGTGGTGTGGAAAATGCGAAACCAGTTACTCAGTATTCCAAATGCATTTTCCACAATGCGCCGTGCCTGGGATAGACAATAGTTGTAGATCCTCTTCTGTCTGGTCAGGCCCCTCTGTGCAAATGGCTTGATCATATGTTCATGTAAAGCAAAAGCCTTGTCTGCGACAAAAACATAATTTAGGCCCTGCTTTATCTCGTCTAGTGATGGCAAGTTGAGGGTTTTGTTGCTGAGTCTCTGGTAGAATGCCGTATGTTTGAACCATCTGAAGCATGGCCATTTTTGCCAACATCCACAAACAAAAATTTGTAGTTGGAATTCACCATTGCCATGAGAACAATGCTGAAGAAGTCTCTATAGTTGTAGTAATATGATCCGGTGTTGGCAGGTGGGTTGATGCGTATATGTTTTCCATTGATGGCTCCTCCGCAGTTAGGGAAATTCCAACGTTGTTCAAACTCTTCAGCGATGCTCTTCCACTCATCCACGGTGTTTGGTATCTAGAAAAAATTTAAAAAATGTGTTAAAACATGACATATAGTATTTTTTATCAATTTTTTTCCTATACAGACTCCCACCCAAGAGTCAGATTTGTCTTCAACTCTGGACATCAGTCTGATCGGGGACAGCAAGGTGGACACCTTATCCCCATGCCCACAGACCATTCAACCAACATCCTCCACACCTCCCCAAAGAAAAAAAAAGGCAGGGGAGAAAGCAGCAGCAATACACTGAGCCAGAGGACATATTCCTAGCAGGCGGAACGAATCCTCCAAAAACAACCTGACAACATAGATGACTTCACGGCACATATAAATAGCACTATGTGCAAAATGAATGGCCAAACAAAGAAAGAGTTCCAGAGGCTGGTGTATGATCTGTTGATTAGGTCTCTTAATTCAAATCTGCATGGTTCAACATATATAACAGACCCTCTTATGTACTCAACTGCCCCAACCACCTCTGTGAGGCCCCCCCAGCCCAGTTGGAGGCTACTCCCCCACCCAGTACCCCATCCACAAGCCAGGCAATTTACACTGCTCTGCTGGAGGCAGAGGATGATTTGCCCCATTATTAGAAAATGTAATGTCTTTTTTGTATTATTGTTGCAAGTACTATCACCAAATTTTATCACTTCCAATAGGTACTATATGGTATACAGTGGTGATGACGCTGATTGGACAAGGTCACTACACACATGGCGCAAGTACAGATTGATGGAAGCTGGGGCCACAATCTGCACTTGTGCCATGTGTGTATTGGCCTGTTTAATCTGGCATCTGACCCACCGTATAGCATACAGCAGCCTCGCTATTGGGAGTGATAAACTTTGGTGATAATGCTGTTTTCTAAATTTTATATGCATACTTAAAAATGTACATTTAAATAAAAAAATGTAAAAAATAGTTATTAGTATTTAAAGTCACGTTGCATCCCATAGTTTTGTACGAATTCACTAGATCACTCACTATATCATGATAGTTTTCTTTATGATTTCCAAGAATACAATTGGTTTGTTTACTTATAGATATGTTGTTATTTTGGGGGGGCTTACTGCGTATACCCAAATGGCCACAGCACCCATTTGCTGCTTGCTATATGATATTTCCCCTAACAGAACAATAGCCAAGTGTAACAATTTGGATTTTAGAATTAAAAATATATATTTTTTCCTGAGATGAGGGTGAGGGATTTAGGAACTGTCCCTTTAAATACATTGCAGTCCCTCCAGTGAGAGAGAATAAAGGAACAGAGTACAGTGTTGAAAGAGCTAGTATTTATTGTATTGCCATCTTATGTAAAATAGAGGTTGAATAAAATTTGTTTCTGTATGGCATATTTGTATTGAATTAGATCCAGTATGGTAGTTCATTGACACTTGTAGAGAGACATGCATTGCAGTGGGTAATGTGTTGGTGCAGTTGGAGTAGCAGCTAACACCTAGGTTTATGCCATCTCTTGATCTACCTCTTCCATCTGAGGGCAGCTCCCACTGCTTCAGTTTCTGAGGGTTTGCCCAAATCTAGATGCTGTTAGGAGAAGGCTCACACTCAGGGGCATCTGTCAATTTTTAGTTTATAATCATTCTAACTTGTAACTCTTTTTTTTATTCCTGGCATCTCCAGGCCACACTTATCTTCTCCCTAGCCAACTACCTCTACATCTGGCCTTCTCCAATCACATCCTCCTTTTTAACACACGCATTTCAAAATACTGTCATACCCAGGACTTGAACCCATCACCTTTCACTTGACAGTCAGAAACCTTACACATGGAGCTATCTGCTCCTGCAATGAAAGCCTGTGAATTCTAACTATATGAGACACAATATACTTTTGTAAAAAATAATCAGCATTGCAGCTGAGAAGATCTATGTAGTGTCTAGCTGCAGGGGATTGGGTGTGTGACTGCACACTACATATATCTGCCATGGTTTTAAACTGACAATTACAATCAGCTTCATATAGTTAGAATCCACAGACTTCTAAATGTATAGGTATTCTATAAATGTTACGTGTGTGTGTGTGTGTGTGTGTGTCATGTGAGAAAAGGCATAATACTGCAGGGGCAAATACAGGATATTTATGAGGGGTTTCCATATATACAGTGTGTATATATATATATATATATATATATGTATGTATACAGACTCACGCATATAGGTATACAAACCTATATACATACACACACATATACTACAAACACACACATACTGTATGTCACACATACCTTATACACACACACACACACACACACATATGTGTCATATACATTACAAAAATCTTACCTTGCAGCAGATCTGATAGGGACAGTATCTAACAGGCTGGCACCATGTTCTTAAGCTCCACCCCTTGCAGCAAATTTCCGCAATTCGCCTGTCAATTGGGAGGGGGATGGGGCCCAATGACTGGAGTCTAATTAAATTGTGTCATGTTGGCTCCGCCTCCTCCATAGTGACCCGCGAATCACAGCAATTTGCCGTGAGGGGGTGAGGCTTAAGAACACGGTGCCTGCACTGCTGTCTGTCAGGGGGGGTTTCTGGGTACTCAGAAACCCCCACTGCATGCACTACTGTACTGTAGCATGTGTTTTTATCTGGGTGCCAGGACTTGTTGGAACTTTGCATCCAACAGGCTGGGGTGGAGAGGGAAAAGGCTGTTCCTGACTTTTGCAAGTATACTGGGCCCCACAATTTCTGATGACAGCCGTGAACACAGCCACTGATTCCCGACCCATGTGGTACCACCACATCTCGAGTATCTTTGACTGTGAGTTCAGATGCTTGTGCAGGGTACATACACAGACCTTCCTACCACTGATATTTGCTGCGTATACACTACAAGCAACACTCTTTCTATACCTTCAGTCAGTGATCAACACTGCCAGCCCCAGGCTTGAGCATGACTCTTCTGATGGACAATCCTGCTGCAGGTGCAGCTTCACCAGTGCTCTCCTACATCTAGATCTGGTGAGTTATACAGCATATTTATTGCGTATCATCACTGCAGCCATTGGATTCTCACTGTATTCAGCAGTGACAGCAGTAGTACAAAGGGATTGGTACCTCTTCATATCATATGGGATAAATCAGATTTCAGGCACACCTTTTATGCCATTATTTAAGAAATGGGGGGTGTCAATCAAGGATGTAAATTGGGTAGTGCGGCCTGTGCCATGGTACAGGGCACCACAAGACAAGGGGCGCTGTACAGGTCTGTCAATTTTCTGGTCATTATTATTCTTACTCGTAGCTTCCTCTTATTTCATCCCCAGCATCTCCTGGCCTCCCCCATCTCTTCCCTGGCCATTCCCATGAGGTTATTCCCCTTTTTTGGGTGCATTATGTCCCTATTTGAAAAATGGGGTGGCGCCAATGCTCTTTCTGGTACAGGACACCAAAAAGTCTAGGGACGGTTGTGGTGTCAATTCTCTTTCTGGCCCAGGATACAAGTCCATTCGCACTACAGTGGTCACCATCGTGGTTTATAGAAGAGACAACAATGAAAATAAGAATGGATAAGTGGGCACTTAGAGAAAGAAAATAAATAACCTTAAAATATATGGAGAGAAAGGACAAATCTGAGGGAAAAACAGAATTATATAGTTGAAATATTATGAAGAGAAACCCTGTAAAGGACAGGAAATGAGACTTGGATAACAGGGAAAGTCAGTTGAATAAGAGAGAAAAGACCACAAAGTAAAATGAAATAAAGGTGACAGAGCAAGGAGACAGCTGTCAGAGTGAGATAGAATAATCAACTGTAGCCAGTTAGAGACAGGTAACAGAGAAGCTGACAGATAATTGTGACAGAAGTCAGATGTGAGATGAGATCTGACAGGAACGGGATTGAGAGGTACATTTATAGAAGCACACAAACAATGAGAAACAAGATGATAAGCAAAATGTAGTTGTTTCACCTTCTATAATATATACAAGATCAAATTAGGGGTGTGCACCGGCCACTTTTCGTGTTTTGTGTTTTGGTTTTGGATCTGGATCTTTCTTCGTGTTTTGGATCTGGATTGGTTTTGCCAAAACCACCCTTCCGTGTTTTGGGTTCTGGGTTTTGTGTTTTGGATCTGTATTTTTTTTAAAAAAAGCATAAAAACAGCTAAAATCACAGAATTTGTAGGTTTTTCTGCTCCTATGCTATTATTAACCTCAATAACCTTAATTTCCACTCATTTCCAGTCTATTCTGAACACCTCACACCTCACAATAGTGTTTTTATGTCCAAAACGTTGCACCGAGGTAGCTGGATGACTATGCTAAGCGACACGAGTGGGCGGCACAAACACGTGACCCATCTAGGCGTGAAACTGCAGTGGCAGACAGGATGGCAGTTTGAAAAACTAGGCCCCAAACTGTACATAATGCAAAGAAAAAAAAGAGGTGCAAGATGGAATTGTCCTTGGGCCCTCCCACCCACCCTTATGTTGTATAAACAGGACATGCACACTTTAACAAACCAATCATTTCAGCGCCAGGGTCTGCCACACAACTGTGGCTGAAATGATTGGTTCGTTTGGGCCCCCACAAAACAAGCTGGCAATTAATGTGTCCCTGCACAAACTGGCTCTATGGAGGCAAGATGTCATCCTCATCCTCCTCATCCACCGATTCCTCACCCTCTTCAGTGTGTACATCCTCATCCTCACAAAGTATTAACTCGTCCCCACTTGAATCCACCACCACAGGTCCCTCTGTACCTTCTGGAGGCTGGTCTCCCTGGAAGAGCTGATAATTCATTTTGATGAACATCATCTTCTCCACATTCTGTGGAAGCAACCTCCTACGCCTTTCGCTGACAAGGTTCCCGGCTGCACTAAACACTCTTTCGGAGTACACACTGGAGGGGGGGCAACTCAGGTAAAATAGAGCCAGTTTGTACAGGGGCCTCCAAATTGCCTCTTTTTCCTGCCAGTACAGGTATGGACTGTCTGCCATGCCTACTTGGATGCTGTCACCGATGTAATCCTCCACCATTCTGTCAATGGTGACAGTATCATATGCAGTGACAGTAGACATGTCAGAAATTGTTGCCAGGTCCTTCAGTCCGGACCAGATGTCCAAACTTGGTCCTGCCTGCCCTGCATCACCGCCAGCGGGTTGCTTAGGATACCTAAGTTTTTTCCTGGCAGCCCCAGTTGCAGGAGAAAATGAAGAAGGAGCCGTTGACGTGTCACGTTCCGCTTCAGCTGACAGTGTGTTCACCAGCAGGTCTTTGCACCTCTGCAGGCTTGTGTCGGCTGGAAAGAGAGACACCACATAGGCTTTAAACCTAGGATCGAGCACGGTGGCCAAAACGTAGTGGTCTGATTTCAACAGATTGACCACCCTGGAATCCTGGCAAAGCGAATGAAGGGCTTCATCCACAAGTCCCACATGCCGAGCGGAATCGCTCCGTCTTAGCTCCTCCTTCACTTTCTCCAGCTGCTTCTGCAAAAGCCTGATGAGGGGAATGACCTGACTCAAGCTGGCAGTGTCTGAACTGACTTCACGTGTGGCAAGTTCGAAGGGCTGGAGAACCTTGCACAACACGGAAATCATTCTCCACTGCGCTTGAGTCAGGTGCATACCCCCTCCTTTGCCTATGTCATAGGTGGATGTATAGGCTTGTATGGCCTTTTGCTGCTCCTCCATCCTCTGAAGCATATAGAGGGTTGAGTTCCACCGCGTCACAACCTCTTGCTTCAGGTGATGGCAGGGCAGGTTCAAGAGTGTTTGCTGGCGCTCCAGTCTTCGGCACGCAGTCGCTGAATGGCGAAAGTGGCCAGAAATTTTTCGGGCCACCCAAAGCGTCTCCTGCACGCCCCTGTCGCTTTTCAGAAAATTCTGCACCACCAAGTTTATTGTGTGAGCAAAACATGGGACGTGCTGGAATTTGCCCAGATGTAATGCCCGCACAATATTGGTGGCGTTGTCAGATATCACAAATCCCCAGGAGAGTCTAAGTGGGGTAAGCCACTGGGCGATGATTTCCCTCAGTTTCTCTAAGAGGTTGTCGGCGGTGTGCCTCTTACTGAAACTGGTGATACACAGCGTAGCCTGCCTTGTAACGAGCTGGCATTTCTGAGATGCTGCTACTGGTGACGCTGCTGCTGTTGCTGCGTAAGGTGATACATCTACCCAGTGGGCTGTCACAGTCATATAGTCCTTAGTCTGCCCTGTTCCACTTGTCCACATGTCCGTGGTTAAGTGGACATTGTGTACAACGGCATTTTTCAGGACACTGAGGACACTTTTTCTGACGTTTCTGTACAGTCTCGGTATCGCCTGCCTAGTGAAGTGGAATCTAGACGGGATTTGGAACCGGGGACACACTACCTCCATCAATTGTCTAAATCCCACTGCACTAATGGCGGATACCGGACGCACGTCTAACACCAACATAGCAGTCAAGGCCTCAGTTATACGTTTTGCTTCAGGATGACTGCTGTCGTACTTCATCCTCCTCGCTAAGGACTGTTGGAGGGTCAATTGTTTAGTAAAAGTAGTGGTGTTCCTACTTCCTCTCTGGGATGATGAACGACTCCCAGCAGCAGCAACAGCAGCAGCGGCAGCAGTAGGCGTAGCAATGCAGGATCCTCCGGAGGAATCCCGGATAGGAGAGTCAGTCATGCCAGTGACATGGCCTGCAGGACTACTTCCAATCCTAACTAAGGAGGAAATTGACGAGGAGGGAGTTGACGGTGTGGTTTGCAGGCGCTTGGATACAACAGGACAACGGGATTTAGGTGTCCCTGGACTGCTTACGGTCTTAGCCAAAGTTTCTGAACTTGACAGTAACTTTTTATGAACGCGCTGCAGGTGCCGTATAAGGGAGGATGTTCCTAGGTGGTTGACGTCCCTACCCCTACTTATTTCACCTTTACATATGGTACATATGGCAAGACAGTTGTTGTCCGGATTTGGATAGAAATATTGCCAGACCAAAGAGGTGGAATGTTTGGTCTTCTGCCCAGGCATGACCGTGATGGGCTTTTTCATCCCACGGACAACAACTGTCTCCCCCGGAGCCTGATTTAAACAAACCACATCACCATCAGAATCCTCCTCGCCAACTTCCTCCTCAGCGCCAGCTACACCAGTATCCTCATCCTGTTGTACTTCAACAGTGACATCTTCAATTTGCATATCAGCAAGTGGACTGTGGGTGCTCCTTTCAGCACTTGCAGGGGGCGTGCAAATGGTGGAAAGAGCCACCTCTTCCCGTCCAGTGCTGGGAAGGTCAGGCATCGCAACCACCACCACACTTGGACTCTCCTTGGGGATTTGTGATATCTTCTTAGAAAGCACAGTTCTTCGCTGTGCTTTTGCCAGCTTAACTCTTTTGATTTTTTTAGTGGGAGGAGGGCTTCCATCGTCATGTGAAGCTGAACCACTAGTCATGAACATACTAGGGATCGACCTTAGCCGTTCCTTGCCACTCCGTGTCGTAAATGGCATATTGGCAAGTTTACGTTTCTCTTCAGCTGATTTAAATGTCTTTTTCAAGGTCATTTTCCTGAACTTTGCCATTTGGGATTGTATGTGCCCTCTACTATGACATTGGGCATCGGCCTTGGCAGACGACGTTGATGGCATGTTATCGTCTATGTCATGACTAGTGGCAGCAGCTTCAGCACTAGGAGGAAGTGGTTCTTGATCTTTCTCTATTTTATTTTTATCGGAGAAAGTTTGGTCCTCCATTTATGTTATATCGATTTGATATATACGTGCGGCTAAACACAGAAAATAATTTTTTTTGGGGTTTGGACTGGAGTGTACTTTGTGGGTTACAGCACCCTTTAACGGTCAAGCCAGCCGGCCCTTTACTTATGACACAGGTGCACGCTTGGCACTACTTTGTTGATGCACGTGCGGCTACTGCGCACACAATTCACAAACACAGAAAATAATTTTTTTTTTGGTTTGGACTGGAGTGTACTTTCGGGGGTTACAGCACCCTTTAACGGTCAAGCCAGCCGGCCCTTTACTTATGACACAGGCGCACGCTTGGCACTACTTTGTTGATGCACGTGCGGCTACTGCGCACACAATTCACAAACACAGAAAATAATTTTTTTTTGGTTTGGACTGGAGTGTACTTTCGGGGGTTACAGCACCCTTTAACGGTCAAGCCAGCCGGCCCTTTACTTATGACACAGGCGCACGCTTGGCACTACTTTGTTGATGCACGTGCGGCTACTGCGCACACAATTCACAAACACAGAAAATAATTTTTTTTTGGTTTGGACTGGAGTGTACTTTGGGGGTTACAGCACCCTTTAACGGTCAAGCCAGCTGGCCCTTTACTTATGACACAGGCGCACGCTTGGCACTACTTTGTTGATGCACGTGCGGCTACTGCGCACACAATTCACAAACACAGAAAATAATTTTTTTTTGGTTTGGACTGGAGTGTACTTTCGGGGGTTACAGCACCCTTAACGGTCAAGCCAGCCGGCCCTTTACTTATGACACAGGTGCACGCTTGGCACTACTTTGTTGATGCACGTGCGGCTACTGCGCACACAATTCACAAACACAGAAAATAATTTTTTTTTTGGTTTGGACTGGAGTGTACTTTCGGGGGTTACAGCACCCTTAACGGTCAAGCCAGCCGGCCCTTTACTTATGACACAGGCGCACGCTTGGCACTACTTTGTTGATGCACGTGCGGCTACTGCGCACACAATTCACAAACACAGAAAATAATTTTTTTTTGGTTTGGACTGGAGTGTACTTTCGGGGGTTACAGCACCCTTAACGGTCAAGCCAGCCGGCCCTTTACTTATGACACAGGCGCACGCTTGGCACTACTTTGTTGATGCACGTGCGGCTACTGCGCACACAATTCACAAACACAGAAAATAATTTTTTTTTTGGTTTGGACTGGAGTGTACTTTCGGGGGTTACAGCACCCTTAACGGTCAAGCCAGCCGGCCCTTTACTTATGACACAGGTGCACGCTTGGCACTACTTTGTTGATGCACGTGCGGCTACTGCGCACACAATTCACAAACACAGAAAATAATTTTTTTTTTGGTTTGGACTGGAGTGTACTTTCGGAGGTTACAGCACCCTTAACGGTCAAGCCAGTCGGCCCTTTACTTATGACACAGGCGCACGCTTGGCACTACTTTGTTGATGCACGTGCGGCTACTGCGCACACAATTCACAAACACAGAAAATAATTTTTTTTTTGGTTTGGACTGGAGTGTACTTTCGGGGGTTACAGCACCCTTAACGGTCAAGCCAGCCGGCCCTTTACTTATGACACAGGCGCACGCTTGGCACTACTTTGTTGATGCACGTGCGGCTACTGCGCACACAATTCACAAACACAGAAAATAATTTTTTTTTGGTTTGGACTGGAGTGTACTTTCGGGGGTTACAGCACCCTTTAACGGTCAAGCCAGCCGGCCCTTTACTTATGACACAGGCGCACACTTGGCACTACTTTGTTGATGCACGTGCGGCTACTGCGCACACAATTCACAAACACAGAAAATATATTATTTTTTTAGCACTTGGGGGGAGCACCCCTGATGGACAGAGCACCCCCTGGACAACACTACAGCACTCCTTTAGGACTGGGACACTGCACAGGACTTTGGAGTGGACACAGCCCCTATGGAGAACTGACTGCACAACACAGTCCAGCCAGCCCCTATGGACTTTGAAGTAGTGGACACAGCCCCTATTAACAACAGCAGCACAGCACAACACAGCCAGCCCCTATGGACTTTGAAGTAGTGGACAACAGCAGCACTACACTACACTACACTACACTACACAGCCCTAACTCCCACCCTCCCTCTTCACTGTCCACAGCCGAGTGAGAAAATGGCGCCGACGCGGGTACCTTATATAGGATCCAAAACCCGCGAGACTCGGAAGGCGGGATGATGACGTTTTGCCTCGATTTCAGATCCGAGTCAGGCGGGAAAAGTCGAGCCTGACTCGGATCGGACTCGGATCGGGGGGGCTCGGGGGGGTTCGGATTTCAGAAATCCGAACCCGCTCACCCCTAGATCAAATATAATATAGTGATCAGTGGCATAGCAGGACACATGTGCGTCCTGGCCCAGCACACCCACCCCAATGTACATGATGTGCCCTGTGGCTTTCCTTGCAGCGGGGAAGAACGGGGTGCCATCAGGGTAGCAACCATGCTGTCCCCACAGACTTGTGCTTTGTGTGGTGACATTGATTGCACACCCCTCATTATGGCCCTGATAGTGATTATACCTTTAATGAATAAATTGCAAATATTTAAAGATGTATAAAAACTGCAGGGTTCAGTGTAATCACATTACTTAAAAATAGCTTAAATTGTGAATCACAAGAGTCGAAGTTGATAGATAAAATGTGATGAAATGTGATATTCTGAGTCGGACGGAGACATGGCTGCGGTTGGGTCTTTTCCTGCAGTCCCGTCTGTAACTTTATGCAAATGCCGCTACAAAATCCTTCCCTGGTGTACATCCTTGTGGAGAAATGTGCAAGGACTGAGATGCCCACTGTCAGCATCCATGTGGTATCCTGGGTATTGTAGTGGGCACAGATAGATGTAGATGGTACCTTACAGCTGAGATGGCGGCTCTAGCGGATCTTCCTTCTCCTCTGGAAATGTCTCCACAAGCTTTATCCACTTTTAATTGTGTTATTGTCCTCTATATGTGTCATACACTTTTAGGTTTATCTCATCCCAATTACCTAATTTTTCACACACATAGGTGAAGTAATTTGTTATGTACAAAGCAGCATTTTGAAAAATTATATTTTAAATGTAGAATGGTAGTGTGCCCCCTATAAATAGCCTTTGTGTTCTCTCATGTCATTTATACAGAGTATTACCAGGGCCTGATGTCCAAGAACAAAGCCCACTTGGTCTGGATGTATCAATTGAGAAAGCAAGGGGTTCAGGTGGATGGCTATTAGTTTAGCATATATTTTTACATCTGTGTTGAGAAGTGCTATGGGTCTATAATTTCTGTATTTAGGCCCTGATTAAGAGCCGGACGCTCTGACCAGAGTGCTTGCTCTGAATCAGGGCCCACCTCCATAACTATGGAGCATCCTCCTGGATGCTCATATAGCTGTGGGTCACCACCCACAGCATATACGAGCGTGCAGGATGATGGTCGCGATGGTCTTGACCATCGCCACCATCGCCACTGCGAGCCGAAGCCTGCGGTTGAGTTTCTCAACCGCAAGGCCCGGAGTGATTTTGGCTCTATCAGAGCCAAAATCACTCCCACTGACATCACTAGTGATGTCAGTGGGGCCGGCTTCTGATGGTAGGCGTTCCCTTGGGAATGCCCCCATCTGGGAGGCACGCCCCTGGCACGCACCCAAAGGAGGCGTGTTGTCAATCAACATCGACAGCACGCCCCCTTTGATCAGACACAATGAGCGAAGGAAAGTCTTTCGCTCGTAGCGTCTCGCGCATGCGCATGACGGAGCTCCCTCCGTCGTGCGCATGCGCAGTGCAGACCATCGACCCACTTGCGAGCGGAAAGCCGCTCACGAGTGGGTCTGAATCAGGCCCTTAGTGTGGTCATTACCGGCTTTGGAATTTTTATAATTTGAGCCTGAACCATCTCCACTGGAAATGTATCAGTTCTGGAAGCTACATTGTAGAGTTACAACAAAACTGGGCTGAGAACCTTATCTAATGCCAAATAGAAGGAATTAATATAACCATTGTGGCTGGGAGCCTTCCCTTCAGGCAGCTGCTGAATTACCAGCTGGGTTTCTTCTAGAAACTCCAGGCTTCTTCATCTAAAGATGGTAAAGTGAGATTGTCAAGGAAGGAGGATATGGAGCCTGCAGACCATTGGATAGCAGATTATTTTAATAAACAGTAAAAACTGCTATAAAGCCGCAGGTGTATCACTTGTGGCAGTATCACCAGAGATGGCACTGGTGAGCAGCAGATTATGTGTGGGGCAGGGGAGATCTGCCCACACAGAGAAGAAAAGGATTCTGGGAAGATGCCTAAGGCCTGCCTTGTGGAGAGAGCTCAGGTGTGGGCTGATAAGAAGGCAGACCAGTCAGGCTGCTGTGAGAGACAGTCTATGTGAAACTGTGGCAGCCAGAGAACCCAATGAAGCTGAATGAGCCATTGGGGGCCAGGAGGCCTGGGTTCATACCTGCAGGAGGCAGGGGGACTACAAAACTCTCAGACTGTGTGACCATAAAGCAGTGAATCTGCAGGCCAGGAGGCCAATGTCAAGCCATGCATGTGGCAGGAAGGACCACCAATCACAGAAACTGTGTTGGCAGACTAGCTGCACCCTTATAGAGAGGGTTCAAGATATTAGTTAGATGCCCTAAATAGGGGCTAGATTGTTTATTATTTTCTGTTTGTTTCCTGACTTTCCATGCTGGAAAGTAAAGCATCATTTATTTACTTGAAAGCTGTTTGTGGACCCTCATTAAGCTCCTAAACACTGCACCAATCCACCCTCTGCCGAGCTAATTACCCCCAAGATATCACATATGGTGGAGAATGCGGGCATAAAGCCTCTACGCAGAAGACTCTATGCAAGAATACAAATGGAAATATGGATGCTTATTGCACTGCATAATTGGACTCTCCTAGAAAGCCAAAAGGAGACTCACTGCACCTGCACTGTGGAATGCTCGTCAAGGTGGTGAGTGAAGATAAGTCTGTTGTTTAAACAAAAAAATGTCTGCAAGTGTGCACTATTGCTGCAATGTACATCTTTTCCTTGGAAAGGAAGATAAATAAGTGTTACACAAGTTGCTGGAGAATTGTTTTTCTTATTGGGAAGGCAAAGTTTGCCAGAAACAGAAGTACAGTTTTCAAGTGTTTTGCAAAAGTGAAAAGTGCAAGTATATTGTCTGTGAAGAGAAATGTGCACTTCCTCAGCATTGGAAGGGTTAAAATAAATGGTGTGGTTTATCCTGGTGAATTGCTCACGCTCATTAAGTCATGGTGTGGTACTCAGGGAGCAGAGGGGTTCCTATTGAAAGGCTATTGAGACTGTTTGATACACGCTGGTAATTGTAGTACCACATGAAGAAAAATGTTTTGCTGTGTTAAAAATACTTTTGAAGACAAAGTGTGATATAGTGAAAACAAAACCAACCTGTGTATTTTGTGCCAAGAATCATGGGAAATTAAAAGAAAAATTCTAAAGGCAGAATTCTTCCTACAAAGGTTCATTCTCAGTCTAGAGAGATGGAAAACCTGGGCTGGATGTTACAGTCTGAATGTGAAGAAAGTTGGTTACATGGAAGTGATTTAAAGCTGTTTGAAATCCTCTGTGATGGATCCTTTCAAATTGATGGGGTAAACAGTGTTATTCCCTTGAAAGAGACATTTAAAAAGCAGAATAAAGATGTTAGTGTGCGTGGTCAGTGTATGGTGCAATGTCCAGCAGGAAAAGGCTATGTCAGCATGGAAAAAGTTGACTCTCTGTGTGAAGTTTGGCGTGAAACACTTATGCGCTATTTTGACCAGATAAGTGACTTGGAGGACAAGTCTACAAAATAGAAGCTTTTGCATGCGCAAATTGAAAAGACGTTACAGAGTGAGTTGTCGTCTTTGAAAATAGCATTGGTGCAAGAAGAAGAAAAAAGACTTGAAGTTCTTAAAGAGACAGACCTCAAATTAGCGGTTTTGTCTGATCGCCTTGCGTAGGTTAAGATGTTCCACTGTGTTACAAAGTATGAGAATGAGGTGCTCCCAGCAAAGAATGACGTATTAGAGCAAGATGTTGTGGAATTGCAGCAAAAGTGTGTGGTACTTCAGCAGAAGAGTTGAAAAAATGTGTTCAGAGACATTAGAGTGATGTAGAGCGCACACAAGTGAAAGTGGTGGATCTGACTCTGGTATTAAAAGAAAAAGACTCTTTAATTGTGTCCACACAAGTTAAGCTTACAGATTGTGAACTGGAGAAAAATTCCCTGGCTGAAAAGTTTTGTGAAGTAAAAGAGAAGTATCTCCAGATGCTGAAGACTCGCGCTCAGAGGGAAACTGACCGTGAAGGAAAAGAGATGGAGATGGTCAGTCTTAAATTCAGCTGTTCGGAGCAAGTACAAACTCTCCCCTCCAATTTAGCTGCAGCTAGAGCACTTTCAGAATGTTTGACGGAAAGAAATGTGTTCCTGGAGGAAAGACTGCATAAAACCGCAGAGCATACTGAATCTTTGAAGAGAGTGCTTAACCTTGCCCATAGCAGGGCTTGGAAGTTGCAAGAACAGAGTGAGAAAGAAGTGCCTGATAAGTACACAGATCCAGTTGCAAAGATTCCAAGTGGAGAGGAGTACCAAAGAACTGGAGTTGCAACGTGAATTAAATGTTGCAGAGTCTGAAATAATTGTACAAAAGTTGAGACTTGCTGAACATGAAGTTGTGGAGTGCAATCTACTGCAATATGAGAGCAAGTTGGAAAGCACCATGGTGAAAATTGCCCAGCTGGAAGAGCAGCTGTCTATGGCTCTGAAAAAGTTCCACATGGTAGTGGCAAAATCAGAAAAGGAAATGAAGTTAAATAACATTCTGAAGTTGGATTCTGTACCTAAAATTGCGTCCGATGTCTTTGCTGAACCCAGTGTGGTAGAAGTAAATAAACACAAGCAGCAATTGTTACAGGTTGATCATGAAAAGGCTGGCATGCAGAGTGATATGATACTGATGCAGAGTGTCTTGTGTGATAAACAGCGGACAAACAGTGAATTGCGGGAACTAAGTAAGATGTTCCAGAGTTATGTCTGTCAGCAGCAATGGGACCATAGAGATGTTCTCATTAACAATACCAGTGTAGACGAAGGGAGAGATGTATCGGAGTTGGGTAATTCCCTAAAGGTCTGTCTTGGAAAAGTGGATGAGATTCCTTGCAGTGACTTTCAGCTTACAGTGATATCTGAAGGTATGAAGTCCTCCAAAAGGGGCACAGGTCCAAATTGCAAAACTGTGTCCGAAGTTGATAATAAAGAATTGACGTATACAGATGGTGATCGCATGACCTGTGAACTAAAGGGACAGGATGTACAAAATTCTACGAAGATAGTGATGGCTTCAAAGGATTAGACTCTCTTATTGCTGGGTGTTCAGAGTGATGATAATGTGACTCAATCACACAGTTTTGCAGGGCAAAGCAGAACCTTGGAGAAAGTTAATTATGAGAGTCTTGTGAAGAATAATACTCATGTATGTGAAACAATGCCTTCATGCATGTCACAACCCGCCATAGAGACCTCAGAATCAGACCCCGGCACTTACCTCTCAGGATGTTGCGGCGCGGCTCTCTGCTTCCCCGCCGGTCTGTCCCTGTGGGCAGTCTCTCCCTCAGGACCCCAGCGGCTTCTGCATCTTGTTCTCAGTCTCTGGTCCAGTGTCTCACACATGGGTCTGCCACGGGTCTCCGGTCCATGGGTGTGGCCATCTTGGATTGCCCATGTGACGCGATCTCCTCCAAAGAACTTGCTTCTCCTTCTCTTCCAGCCAGTCAGCATCCTGCACTTTCTATAAAAGGATCTCCACTTCTCACAACTAGTTGCCAGTGCAACAAGTCCCCTTAGCTTGTCTAAGAGAGCCTCCACACTGTGCTCTGAAGTTCTTGCCGACTTCCATACCATCAGTCACCATATGGCTCCTAGCCGTGACAAGTAGCTTCCACGCTACCACCAACCATCTTACGGCTTCTAGCCATGGCAAGTAGCTTCCATGCTACCACTGACCATCTTATGGCTCCTAGCCATGACAAGTAGCTTCCACGCTACCACCAATCATCTCACGGCTAACCAGTTGCACCAAGTAGGCTGTGCTACCACCATTTCACCTCATGGCTAACCAGCCACACCAAGTAGCCTGTGCTACCACCATTCACCTCAGGGCTAACCAGCCACACGAAGTAGCCTGTGCTACCACCATTCACCTCATGGCTAACCTGCCGCACCAAGTAGCCTGTGCAACCACCATTCACCTCACAGCTAATCAGCCGCACCAAGTAGCCTGAACTACCACCGCTCACCTTACAGCTCCCTGGCCACACCTAGCAGCACCTGAGTTGCTGACCCTGCCTCAGCTACACCAGCACCCACACTACAACCTCGGAACCACCCAGTGCTGGCATAGTCTCTCCCTATTTCCTTCACTCACCCATAACTTACTTTTGACCTTGTATCCTCTTTCATGCATAGGAACTTCATTAGATCTAGTCTCCTCCAGAGAGCATCTGAGTTGTATAAAGCTAACCCTAACCCCAGCCCTGGAACACAGTCTAAAGAAACCACATCCGTGACAGTTTGCACTGGCCAGATGGACTTGGCAAGTGGTCAGGGTTCTGGTGCAGATTCTTCTCAAAATGTCCTTTCTCACCTGGAAAGATAGGAGACTTCTCAAGTCCAACTCATCCAGTTCATTCAGGATATGTCTTCATGCTTGGACAGCATTCAGGCTCTGTTATCAAATCTTGCACCAGTCAGTGTCCAAGCCTCAAATCCATCTTCCGTGGTGCCTTCACCTTCAGTACCACCTACTCCTTGTCTCCAACTTGCATTACCCAGCAAGTCTGATGGCAACCCCAAGCTATGCAGGGGTTTTCTAAACCAGTGCGAGATTCATTTTGAACTCCAACCAGCTAACTTCCCAACTGCCAGAACTCGAGTAGCTTATGTAATCTCATTACTCTCCGGACCAGCCCTCGACTGCATTTCTCCACTTTGGGAAAAATCAGATCTGCTACTCTCTAAATACTCTGAATTTATTGCCATGTTTCGTAGGATCTTCGACGAACCTGAAAGAGTCTCTTCTGCCTCGACAGATATTCTTCGGCAAGGCAGTAAAATGGTCGAACGGTATGTTATCCAATTCTGAACCTTGTCTTCAGAACTTAATTGGAATGAGGATGCTCTCATTGCAGCCTTTTGGAGCAGGCTTTCTGAAAGGCTTAAAGATGACTTGGCTTCTCGGGACCTACCCCCAAACTGGATGATTTAATTTCCCTTTGTAATAAAGTGGACCTACGGCATAGAGAATGCACTCTGGAGAGGGGCAGATGTGACCGAGGTAAACCTCGATCTGCTCCCCAATTCCACTCATCTCTGTTGGGAGAGGAACCCACGCAGGTTGATCATTCCCGCTTGTCTACAGAGGAGCGACAGAAAAGGCAGAGACAAAATATTTGCATGTATTGTGGATCATCTCAACATTTAATTAAGACTTGTCCCATCCATCCAGGAAATGCCTCCTCCTAACTTATCATAGAGAGGTTAAGTTAGGAGTAGCCATTGATTCACCTAGTAAGTCAGATTCCTCCATTCAGGCTCAATTGACACTTCCACAGGGTCCTACAGCCGTTCTAGCCCTTCTAGATTCCAGAGCTGCAGAAATTTTTATGACTACAGACTTTGTCCATAAATATCGGATTCCTGTTGAAGCACTATCCCAACTTGTTACTTTAACTGCCATCGATGGTAATCGAATTAATAGTGGAACCATCACTCATCGCACCAAACCCCTAAAACTTACCATCGGGGTTCTCCACTCTGAGGACCTGTCCTTTTCTAGTGATTCCCAAAGCCTCTCATTCTCTAGTCCTCAGTTTACCCTGGCTACAGAGACATTCTCCTCAAATTGACTGGTCAACCATGCAAATTATCTCTTGGAGTACAAGCTGTTTCAAGAACTGTCTTCACCGGGTTGTTCCAGTTCAGTCCTCAGATCTGCAGCTTCCTACAGACCTGCCTGTGTCCTACTCAGATTTCTCAGATGTGTTCAGTAAGCAAAAAGTGGATTTGCTACCTCCCCATCGCAATTGGGACTGTCCCACAGATCTAATTCCTGGGAAGACCCCTCCTCGAGGATGCACCTATCCGCTTTCACTTCCCGAGACTCAAGCTATGTCCGAATACATCGAGGAAAACTTAAAGAAAGGTTTCATTCATCTCTTCTCCAGCAGGGGCTGGATTTTTCTTCTTCAAAAAGAAAGACGGAGGGTTACGTCCATGTGTTGACTATCGAGGACACAATGATGTAACCATTAAAAATCGATTTTCCTCTTCCCTTCATAACTGAGTTATTTGACAGAGTCAAAGGGACCACAATCTTCACAAAGCTTGATTTGAGAGGAGCTTACAACTTAATTCGTATCTGTCCCGGAGATGAGTGGAAAACAGCTTTCAGCACCAGAGATGGGCATTACGAATATCTTGTCATGCCCCTTGGCCTCTGTAATACCCCAGCTGTTTTTCAATTCTTTGTCAACGAAATCTTCTGGGATCTTTTGTATAAAAGTGTGGTCATCTATTTAGATGATATTTTGATCTTCTCTCAGGATTTAGCAAGCCACAGGAATTAGGTGAATGAGGTCCTCCAGAGGTTGCGCTCCAATCAACTTTTCTGCAAACTGGAGAAATGTGTATTCGAAGTAACCAGTGTGCCGTTTCTTCGGTACATCATCTCTGGTTCTAATCTTCAAATGGATCCTGCAAAACTTCTAGCCGTCCTCGATTGGACTACCCCTACATCTCTGAAGTCCATTCAATGGTTTTTAGGTTTTGCTAACTATTACTGTAAGTTTGTTAAAGGTTTTTACACCCTGGTAGCTCCTATCACAGCCCTCACCTGCAAAGGAGCGGATCCAACCACTTGGTCCGTGGAAGCCATGTTTTGGAAGTCACTCTGTTCGGCTCTTTGGGTGAAACTTAATTTCTCCACCGCATATCATCCCCAGACCAATGGACAAACCGAAAGGGTCAACCAAGATCTGGAGCAGTTTCTTTGCACTTTTATCTCCTATTCTCAAAATGACTGGGTTGAGCTCCTCCCATTGGCTGAATTCGTTCACAACAATCACACATCGACCAATTCAACTCTTTTTCTTATAGTGTTTGGACATCATCCTCGGGTTCCAGATTTTCCACTTCTTCCAACACTGGATGTGCCTGCTGCCAAGATTTCTCTTCAACAGTTTTTCCAACATTTGGAGAAAGGTTCGATCCGCGCTCATTAAAACATCTGCTTGGTATAAAAGGTTTGCTGACCACAGGAGACGAGCTGTGCCTAGTTTTCAATCTGGAGATATGGTCTGGCTCTCCACTTGAAACATCAGACTCCGGGTTCCCTCAATTAAATTGCTCCATGTTATATTGGTCCATTTCCAATTGCCAAAGTCCTGAATCCAGTAGCTTACAAGTTAAGACTACCTCCATATCTTCACATTCTTAATTCCTTCCATATCTCTCTTCTGAAACCATTGATCCTCAACAGATTCCAGAAGGAACTTCCTAAGGCTTCTAGTGTTCAAACTCGACAAGGACAGGAATTTGAGGTTGACAGAATTCTAGACTCTCGTTGTCGATACAATCAACTCCAGTATCTCATCGACTGGAAGAATCTGGGTTGATGCTTCCGATGTAGATGCTCCTCGTCTAGTCAAGATCTTTCACATGAAGTTTCCTCAAAAACAAAAAAAGTGTCCAGAGGACACTCGTCAAGAGGGGGGTACTGTCACAACCCACCATAGAGACCCCAGAATCAGACCCCGGCACTTACCTCTCAGGACACTGTGGTGTGGCTCTCTGCTTCCCCAATGATCTATCCCTGTGGGCGGTCTCTCCCTCAGGGGCCTGGTGGCTTCTGCATCCTATTCTCAGTCTCTGGTCCAGTGTCTCACACGTGGGTCTACCGCGGGTCTCCAGTCTATGGGCGCAGCCATCTTGGATTGCCCTTGTGATGTGATCTTCTCCAATGAACTTGCTTCTCCTTCACTTCCAGCCAGTCAGCATCCTGCACTTCCTATAAAATTATCTCCACTTCTCACAACTAGTTGCTAGTGCAACAAGTCCCTTTAGCTTGTCTAAGAGAGCCTCCACACTGCGCTCTGAAGTTCTTGCTGACTTCTCTACTATCAGTCACCATATGGCTCCTAGCCACGACAAGTAGCTTCCACGCAACCACCAACCATCTTACAGCTCCTAGCCATGACAAGTAGATGCAACGCTACCACCATTTCACCTCATGGCTAACCAGCCACACCAAGTAGCCTGTTCTACCACCATTTCATCTCATGGTTAACCAGCCGCACCAAGTAGCCTGTGCTACGACCATTCACTTCACGGCTAACCAGCTGCACCAAGTAGCCTGTGCTACCACCATTCACCTCACGGCTAACCTGCCGCACCAAGTAGCCTGTGCAACCATCATTCACCTCCACAGCTAATCAGCCGCACCAAGTAGCCTAAACTACCACCACTCACCTTATGGCTCCCTGGCTGCACCTAGCAGCACCTGAGTCGCTGACCCTTCCTCAGCTACACCAGCACCCACACTACAACCTCGGCACCACCCAGTGCTGGCATAGTCTCACCCTATTTCCTTCACTCACCCATAAGTTAATTTTGACCTTGTATCCTCTTTCATGCATAGGAACTTCATTAGACCTAGTCTCCTCCAGAGGGCATCTGAGTTGAATAAAGCTAACCCTACCCTAGCCCTGGAACACAGTCTAAAGAAACTGCATCTGTGACAATGCAAGCAGGATGGAATTTGCAGTGCTGCTGGATTTGTCTATCAGGAAGTGGAGTGGTCTCACATGATAAAGCTTGAAGCAAGTAGTCCAGCTAGACAGTATTTGAAAATGAAGACCTCTGTCGAGAGTGAACTTCAACCTGTGCTGGTGGAACATGTTGAAACTGTTCATCAGATTTTCAAGGCTCAAAAATCGGGAGCACAAGGAAGTCCAAGAGATCTATGCCTTAATGAAGTGGCCATCAAAGCTGTGAGATAAATTCTGTGGATCAATGGAGTAAATACTCAATTATCTTATGTGGACATGAGAGTCTGGAATCTGAGGGTGGCAGTGCCAGTACATGGTCGGTTGACATAAAGCCAAGGTCCAGAAGTTTTGCTGCTGCTGACTCTTGGGATACTGCTGACCCCTTGAAAGAAGAGGAGGCATCGCTGAAATATGCCAGTAGCCAATACAGGGCTTTTAGGCTGAAGGTTAAAGATATGACGAGCAGAAGTTGGCCAAAAAGTGTGCCTTTTAAAGGTTTGAGCAACAGGAACCTTTGTTCTATGAAAAATAAACAAAGAATAAGCTGTTCTTTGTCTGAATCAGAAGATTCTGAGGAAAACAACTTGCTTGATTTTGATGTAGGTGGCAAAAGTAAAGATGAAGTATGTCCCTTTGGGAAAAGTAACTTTGAGTTCTTGATGCCTGATGTGGTACCCAGAGATGACACTCAAGTACTGCATAAAGAAAGCAAGAAGTACCATTGCTACCATAAAGTGAGGAAAAAAGTTTGGAGGAAAATAAATTCTGGAATCTGGAGGATGAGACCCCCAGAGAGTCTGTATAACCGTAGATACAGGACATAGTCATGAGAATACCTCGTCCCATGTCATTTATTCCAGGGGTTTCAAGCTGGGGAAGGGGATATGTGGCAGTATCACCAGAGATGGCACTGGTGAGCAGCAGATTCTGTGTGGGGCAGGGGAGATCTGCCCACACAGAGAAGAAAAGGATTCTGGGAAGATGCCTAAGGGCTGCCTTGTGGAGAGAGCTCATGGGTGGGCTGATAAGAAGGCAGACCAGTCAGGCTGCTGTGGGAGACAGTCTATGTGAGACTGTGACAGCCAGAGAGCCCAATGAAGCTGAACGAGCCGTTGGGGGCCAGGAGGCCTGGGTACATATCTGCAGGAGGCAGGGGGGCCACAAAACTCTCAGACTGTGTGACCATAAAGCAGTGAAGCTGCAGACCAGGAGGCCAGTGTCCAGTCCTGCATGTGGCAGGAAGGACCACCAATCACAGAGACTGTGTTGGGAGACTAGCTGCACTCTTATAGAGAGGGTTCAAGAAGTGAGTTAGATGCCCTAAATAGGGGCTAGTTTGTTTATTATTTTCTGTTTGTTTCCTGACTTTCCATGCTGGAAAGTAAAGCATCATTTATTTACTTGAAAGCTGTTTGTGGACCCTCATTAAGCACCTAAACACTGCACCAATCCACCCTCTGCTGAGCTAATTACCCCCAAGATATCACACACTCAATAGCAAAGGTTAATGTCTGGCGCAAAGTCATAAAATGGCTGCATGCCAAACAATGTGTAACTTTTTTAACACTTGTGTTTTGTTGGGTCTTTTTTCATTACAGTGATTTTTCTTCTCATATCTCTGAAGAAAAAGAAAAAAATAATATGGTCTCTGCTAAGTAATGCAAAACCTTCTATTTGCTGTTAGTAATACATTTATTTGAATAATTAACACATAACAGGTGGCAATCTATCAAGTAAGCATAATCTAATTGCATACATTTGCATAAAACAGTTTCATGTAGAAAATGTGCTCATCTATTTATAAATGTGATACACAAATGACAGGCCCTGCAACTGTTTAGGAAATGATGCACGGCTCTAGCTTGCAGACACTTGAAAAAAAAAATTGGTCTCAATATTTAATTTAATGTACATATAGCCTTAGTGGAACCATATGTTAGACCCTGTAAGTAATGAGACAGTGTACAGATTTTTAGTATTATTATTTTATTTATTTATTTATTAGTTACCAGCTTCATGCATGATGAAATTGCTTCTGCCATCATGTTTTTTTACTTTGAGGTGTTCTGGTTGTATTACTTTGCATAGGGGCCCAGTTGCGGGAGTGGCCCACGTAACCAGCAGCAATATACAAACTGGTGGCAGCAGTGCCTTCACCCACCACTCACACCAATGTCACTGTGTGCTCTGTGCACAGACTGCTATGTAGCCTATCCTATTCACCCACCACTCACACCAATGTCACTGTGTGCTCTGTGCACAGACTGCTATGTAGCCTATCCTATTCACCCACCACTCACACCAATGTCACTGTGTGCTCTGTGCACAGACTGCTATGTAGCCTATCCTATTCACCCACCACTCACACCAATGTCACTGTGTGCTCTGTGCACAGACTGCTATGTAGCGTATCCTTTTCAATCTATTCTCCCCCTCACTGGCCGTGCACATGGTGCCACACCTACAGTATTTCTTGCATTGATGTCAATAAACATTGTTTTTGTTACTGATCAGCTTTGATTTAATATATCAAGATGAAACAAAGTACAGTATATTTCTAGTAGTTTCCACTACAAAATTATGGAGTTTTCATGAAAATCGGTTCAGTCGTTTTTGCACCAATTTGAAACAAACAATCAGGCACAACGTTCTTATAATATTAGTATAGATTAGTAAGATGCAGCATATACATTATTTTGTTTTTCATCACATACTGTAGCATCAGTCCACCATATCCCTCTTCAGTGCCTATTTGTTCTATTTGTACAGTTGCATAATTTACCAGTATTAGCACTACTTTATATAGCAGAGATTATCTTATGGTGGTGTATGACCTCACTTGCCTCCAGATAATTAGTTTTCATCAGATGGAGGTTACAGGGAGAACTATTGCACTTCCATTGCAGAGCACATGCTTTCTGTCAGGTGGTAGAGAGAGACACTGGGGAGAACAAAGTAACAATAGGAGTCTAGCAGTGGTCACCTAGACTTCCATTATTTCGGCTACAGTCCCATATATTGTCAGAACCTAATATGGTAATAGATATCAGTGGTGTGCGATGGAGGTTAGTCCACATGATAGATAACATCCATTATAGAGACACTCAGGGGCACATCCTCTGCTATAAAGGATGGAGGACAGAAGATGCATGGAGAAAAAACACATGCGCAGTAGCACATTCAGTCAGAGGACGCATCTTTGGCGCACCTTCGTCTCTAGGATAAGGAGTACCCGGAGGAGGAGGGACACCGTAATCTCCATTGCAAAGCACCCTGTTCAACTCCTATTACTTTGTTTTCTTTAAGGAAAGTTGCAAATGGTAACCTAGAAGTTGCGTTGTTAGGCCCATTTCACCAACATCTACTTATTTACTGCAAGGTAATACCAGCATTTGACATAGTAAGGAAGACCATGGTTATCAGTGGTTTTCCTAGAGCTGCAGGACTACAACCCAACCCACCCAATGAAATCCACCACCCACTTGGACTGCTGAGAAGTGGCCGTGGCTTTCCATTGGAAGCATTTCCTGCTAATCGCATGCGGACAGGCAGTCCCAGGGGTGGTGTTTTCTTCTCCTGGGACTGCCAGTCCAGGCTGTGATAGCAGAGTGCACTTCCCATGGCTAGCCACTTCCCTGCTATTATGGCAGTCCTACTCAGCTTCTATGGGCTGCAGCCAATGCAGTCCCTCGAAGATTGGGCTGATTGTCAATTTGTGTGCATGTGCGGGATCTCGATCCTACACATGTGCACAAGCCAGGTGTACATTTCAGACTGACAGAGAGCAGAGCAGCAGATCCTTCCATTTGGCAGGCCATCAAGATGCCACTGTCCATTCTATTAATAGTATAGAAGGACTTCCACCATGAAGATTAGTAAGACTCGATCATAAAACATTCACTGCATGTAGAACAAGCATTAACCTATAGCTGATAAAGAGAGTGAATAGTAAGTGGCCGCGTCATAAAGTGCAAAACAGGCAAAATGGACACCAGCATCTATAGTACAAAAGGTGTCGCTTTTTTTCTGGAGTTTTGCTAGAAGACATCTATTGGGAATGTACAGGTTATGGAGAACAGAGTCTTGGAGAAGGCAGGATCATCACTAAGCAATGGAGAAGACAAATTAGAAATTTAGATGATGGGATTTGAAATAAGAAATGTCCAAATCGTTTCTTCATTCGTTCCTTCCATTGTGTTTTTCTTCAGGAGTTTTATTTCTATGGCCTAGTATTTGTCCAATATATGGTATGTAAATTAGTAATATTATTATTCTTCAAAATGTAAGATATTCAATAACACACAGATGACAAGAGCTCTGCTTTGTAATTTGTGATTTCTGATAGTTTGACAGAAATTATAGAGTTAGTCTCATCACACATCTGACACATTACACAAACACCTTTATTTTGTATTTATCATTGATTTGGTGACATAGCTGTGTACTGTAGGAAGCACATTCCTGTCTTCCTGGAATTCACAAGCATATTTGAATATGCAATGTCTAAATGGTAAATGCTGTGCAAAAAATTCTTCACTACTCTGACTTGTGTGTGCAAATGGTTCTACACTTTCAAAACTTCTTTTGGATTATTCTCTTGAGTATGGAGTTTTGCTGCTAATAGAGTAGACCATTTTGTTTTAGTTTTCTTTTAATTTGTGGTTTGCAATATCAAAAATAATTCTAATTAAGTGCATCAAATTCATCTCTGTGTATTTTTCTTTATTCATTACACAACAATTAACATGACACCACTCTTTTTGAATATGTGTTCCATTTACCTATTGTTGTTTATGAAAATGTACCGTATTTACAATGAATTTTAATGGTAGTTCAGTCATTTACCATTGAGATGATGGCCCTTACTTCATTTTTCTGAGGGTTTCAGTATGTTTTGTTGACAATCACAATATCAGCAGTCATTATATAGACACCTTAATGTCAATAGGTACAAAGAGGCAACTGATAAAAAGTTGACATGTTCAGCAAGTTGATAGCCACAATGTCGATACTGACAAAATGTTGACAAGTTAAAAATATTGACAGGTACTGTACATAATGTGGACTCCCAATTTAAAGCCTAACCCTAACCCCTAACTCTAACCCTAAAATTTCTATTGTCAACATTTTGACTATGTTGACATTTCATGGGCTGACATTTTAAAGATGTCAACATTTTAAACATGTCAACATTATGACATTCAACATTTTGGTGTCGACCTTTACATCACATGAGCAATCATGTAATTTTTTATTTTTTTTCTTCAGTAAAAAAAATGTATTGGTGAACTCATTTCGTCCAGAAAGTATAAAGGACCTCATTCAGACATGCTTGCTAGATGCGTTCGCTTTGACGATGCGTATGCAAATTTGGGAAGGCAGGCGATTGCATGGCAATGTGCACTATGTCTTTGCGTGCGATTGCTCTGTGTATACAGACGCCCACCAGCCTGTCTTAAGATGCCCACTTGTGCATGTCATCTCCAGGAAGTGTGTGCAACCATCGGTACCATCGGATGTGATCGCAGCACTTTTGGTTGACCATACCCTACTGCAAGCACTGCGAGCACTTCAGTGT
Source organism: Taudactylus pleione (assembly GCA_031769625.1). Taxonomy (NCBI): domain Eukaryota; kingdom Metazoa; phylum Chordata; class Amphibia; order Anura; family Myobatrachidae; genus Taudactylus; species Taudactylus pleione. The sequence goes on along the minus strand of JAUIMM010000512.1, from coordinate 5,602,385 downwards.
AAAAACCAGCCAGGTGATGTGTACTATGACGCTGTCTCTAAATTATGCTCACCTCTGAAATGGCATTGAGACGCTCAGGCACGCCTGCGTTCGCACCTCCACTCCCCCGTTTTTAATGGCCAGCCCCTGTCACCACCCACAAATGGCTTCTCCTGTCACTCTCTCTGCTGGGCTGTCTATGCACAGCGAGCGAATGCTTCCCGATCTCTCGCACTGGTTCGCGCACGCACACTGCAATGTGTACGCAAGCGCACAATGCCAAAATTGGCTACGAGCGAACGCATCCTAGCGAGAGGGGTCTGAATCAGGTCCAAAGATCACTATTTCTGGTTTGTGGGAAGAAGTATTAAATACTTAGTGACCCCAATGTTGATATCTATGTAGCCTATACAGTATATAATAAAGAGTAGTGGGTGCTCTCACAGACAGCCAAAGAATACAACCAAATTTACAAAAAAGATTGTCTCATGGTGATGCAGAAAAGATAAAACTTAGATTTTATTACATAATATATTAAAAAATAAAGAAACAAACCAGCAAAATAATTGTTTAAAATATATTTATAGGATAAGTGTACAGAAAATTAAAGTCATATTAAAAATAGGAGTGCTGTGCACCTGCTCAGTGGCAATTTAAGGAGATGAAGTTGACATCCCGGCCATGAGGATGCTGGTGCTCAGAATGTCGGCACCGTAATCCCAACACTAGTAAGAATCAGTGATGTGCGGTGAGGTGAGGCACGTGAGGCAGAGCCTTTCCTGTCATACTTGGGTATATTCCCACAGCTTTTACGATAAAAATAAGAAAAATTTAAAGAAAATATTATAAATATATTTTATATTATTCTAATCATTTTTATAATCAAAATGCTGGAGTAAAAAGTGTATGGCAGGTGAGGCACTGCCTCCCTTGTCTACCTTTTTGCAACATCTCGGATAAAAACACACCAAAATTCTAGCACCATATACTGCAGCACCTTTATATAATGCCCACACGAACCCTCGGGTTCATAAACATATCTGGAAAATCTGATACTAGCCAGTGCCTCCCCGCCATTTATCTCACTGCAAGTCACTGGTCAGAATCCTGTCACCGGCATCCTGTTAGCTCACTGTCAGAGTTCAGCCGGGGATCGGCCATCCCTTACCGTCCCGCTGGCTTCCTCTGACTTCCCGGGCAGTTGGGAGGCTGGTGCGGCAATGTGGGAGGTACTGAGCATTCTTCCTGATGCTGGTGTGTCGGGCGGCCTGGTGCGTGGGGATCAGAGTCTCCGTCATGGGCGCCGCCATGACACTTCCTCTTCTGACTTGCCTTCCTTCCCTGACAGTCTGGCTGGTCAGCTGACACTGTGGACCAATCAGCGGGCTTCCAGGGGTATACATCTGGCTCCTGTGTATCAGGTAGTTGTCTGAACAACCATTGTTGCTGCTAGTGTTACTAGTGGTCTCTCGTTCCAGGTTCCCTTGCTTTCAGTGAATTATCCAAGCGTGTGCAGCTACATCTACCATCTCACCAGTGCTTTACCACCTCAGCCTGTGTGCAGCTATATCGTCCATCTCACCAGGGGCCCCCACACATAAGGGGCCCCCACACACTGTCCCCGACCACGTCAACTTTTTTTGCTTAACGTAGCCACCAAGACCCCGGGCCAGTCCCCGCTGGGCATGCGCCTTTGGTGGCCAGAGTCCACACAGCCTGCCTTTCATTTACTGACCCCCCCTCCCCGGGCTTCTGCTGCCGCGATCGGAGATTAAGCTCCGATCGGGCAGCTAGTTAAAAAAAAAACATGGCCGACGGGGGAGCTGCTGCGCATGCCCAGCCGCAGCAGCTCCTCCCATAAGCCTTTGCGGAGCACAGAGCAGTCAGTCACACTGATGGCTCCGTCTCCAGATCCTCGTCTGCCCACCTCCAGCCTGATGGCGCAGCCTTCACCCGGCCATAGAAAATTCACACACAGAAAGGGTTCTATCTCATTCCCTCACACTACAACAGGGATCCCTGCACCACCTGCCCAGCTGCTTCAATGCCAGCCCCAGAGCACCTGCACTTCCTGGGTCACAACGCAAGGTCTCTGGTTGCAGAACCATTATGAGGTCAGTACTCCAAAGCTGTAAACAAACAGGGTCTACACATCTCCTAGGCACCATGCTGGGGAACAACAACAAGTCTCAGAATGCCCAAGACTTATTTTGAGGTTGGCTATGACAATGAACAGGCTTCTGTTCTGTAAAAGCACAAAGGCATCTGCTGGCATCACACAGCGCCAGAGACTATGTTGGCATTGATGAAGGCACAAACAGGGGAGCGGGTACTGGAAGCAGCAGATGCCAGGGCTGCTCTGTACTTGCATTACCCGCAATATGCCACTCAGTGCAGCTTTAACCTGGGCACCGCAGCCTCCTCTGACGTAAGAGTCACACTGGGCAGCAGATGCAGCATAGATAGTGCAAGGCTGCCAGCGTCCACCGGTGAGATGAGATATATATATATATTAGATAGATATAATTTTTTTTATTTTTTCTATACACACACACTCTGATATACTCGGATATCTCATACATATTATATATTATATAGCATATATAATATGTATTACTTTTCATATATATATATATATATTTTTATATATATATATATATATACACACACGTATGTACATACATACACACACACACTATATATAATTATTTAAAAAAAACAACTTTTATTGATAGGGGCCCCCACACGTTTGTTGCCCAGGGGCCCCCACAGACCTTAATCCGGCCCTGGTACAGTATACCATCCATCTCACCAGTGCTTTACCACCGCAGCCTGTGTGCAGTATACTATCTATCTCACCAGTGCTTTACCATCACAGCCTGAGTGTAGTTAAACGTATCCACCTCTCCAGTATTTACCATCTCTGGCCGGGTCTAATACCACTACCCACCTCGTTACTAGACTCCGTGGTCCCTACCTACTTCTTACAGTATTACACCATGGTGCACTCCTTCTGACCGGCAACCCGGTAGAGTGTGTCCGCAGTGAACACTCTCATGTACCTCAAGTACAGTATCCTGAACTAGGGGTTCCACCCCAGTCCCTTCGAGCCTCTTACTGGCACCTACCCATTGGGCCACAAGTGTTCATTTCTCCTTTTCTCGCGGGCTTTGGTCACCTAGTCAAAGGACCGCGACCTGCTTACTGGGTGCAGCTCAAGCCCGCATCCCGCTTGGAGGGGTCACTGGTGAACACCACCTCGTGGGTTAGATTCCGCACCTTTTACTAGGTTTCGCCAATGACCAAGACCAGTGAATGCAGAGATCGTACATCCAGGCCCCTCGCCTTCATTTCCTCCCACAGCCTCAGGCCTCAGCTTTCAAAGACCCGCCTTCCAGCGTGACAGTTTGTTCAGGCCCAATGGAAGCTGCAGGTTCCCCAGGTACTGGGACTCTTCAGGAGCTAACGACTCACATGGATAATCAAGAGGTAGCACAGCAACATGTGGCCCAGTACCTACAAGAATTATCCGGTCAGCTCATGGCCATCCAGAACACCCTGGCAACTATGTCTCCTGCTCCGCCTTCTGTCGCTCCTGCGGTTTCCCCAGCATTACCTTCTGGGGTCGTTCCACAAAAGTCCTGTTTGCACTTGGCTACTCCCGAAAGGTTCGATGGTAGTCCTCAACGGAGTTGTGGTTTCATAAACCAGTGTGAGATCCAGTTCGAATGCCTTCCCCAGAACTTCCGTACCTCCTGGTCTAAAGTGGCATATGTAATCTCACTACTGACTTGAGCAGCTCTGGATTGGGTCTCCCCATTGTGGGAACTAGCGGATCCGGTGGTATCTAGATACGAAGATTTCGTAGCAGCTTTCAAAAGGAACTTCGATGAACCCGGAAGATCTGTCTATGCTTCTTCGGATTTGCTTCATGTCCATCAGGGTACCCGGTCAATCGGGCAATATGTAGTACAATTTCAAACCCTGGCATCCAAACTGAAGTGGAACGAGGAAGCACTTAAGGCAGCCTTCCTACATGGCTTATCTGAGAGGATGAAGGACGAATTGGCATCAAGGGACTTACCTCCCACTTTCTCGGATATTATATCCCTCTGTTTATAAATTGATCTTCGCCATAGAGAGTGGTGGGGAAATAGGGGGCGTGGAGATCGTTCTCGGGATCACCCATCCTTGGGAAGTCATTCCTTTCCTTCCCCCTCTAGCGGCGAAGAGCCGATGCAAATAAACAGGTCCTGGTTAAGTACAGCCGAACGTAACCGGCGTTTTCAGAATAGACTGTGCTTGTATTGGGCTGCTCCGGAGCACATATTAAGGAATTGACCTTTACTGGCAGGAAACGCGAAACCCTAATTTATGTTGCGAGCATTCAATTAGGGGTTGTTACTGACTCCTCCCAGACAACTGACAATTTATTGCCCGTGTCACTCTCCTACCATTCCAGGACAAGGACGATTAAAGCCCTTGCAGATTCCGGGGCTACCGGCAATTTCATTTCCAAACTACTGGTTCAGACCCTAGGTATTCTGTTGGTTCCGTTGCCGAACAGATTACTGCTCTCTGGTGTGGATGGCAAGACCGTGCTAGGGAAATCTATTTCCTCAAAAACGCTGCCTGTGTTCCTCCAGGTTGGATGTCTGCACCAGGAAACAATTGAATTTTTCATACTCCCTAACTCGGCTTATGAGTTAGTTTTACGCCTCCCCTGGCTAAGAAAGCACAATCCTATGTTTGAGCGGTCTAGTATGCAAATTATATCTTGGGGTCCAAGCTGTTTCCATGGATGTCTCATCCAAGTACTCCTTGTCCGCACTAACGCTGTTCTCTCCAGTGGAAATGTAAGCTCCTCCTCGTCTGACAAGCCAAAGAATTCCTCTGTTTCCGGTCTAACAGCAGCTTATCAAGACTTTGCCAATGTATTCTGCAAACAGGCTGTAGATAAACTCCCACCTCATCGTTCCTGGGACTGTGGTATTGAGCTCCTGCCAGGGAAGAACCCTCCTCGGGGTCGGACCTATCCCTTGTCAGTTCCTGAAACAGCTGCCATGGCGGCGTATATAAAAGAAGATTTAGCTAAGGAATTTATCCGGCCCTCTACCTCCCCAGCAGGGACAGGTTTATTCTTAGTTAGCAAGAAGGATGGCGGGCTCCGGCCCTGTATTGACTACCATGGTCTCAACCGGATTACGGTAAAAAATCGATACCCTCTGCCTTTGATTCCAGAGTTTTTTGACAAGGTTCGCGCGGCTCATTTGTTCACCAAACTAGATCTACGGGGGGCATATAACCTAATACATATTAAAGCTGGAGATGAGTGGAAGACCGTTTTTAATACCAGAGACGGCCACTTAGAATATCTTGTAATGCCCTTTGGACTCTGCAATGCCCCGGTGATATTCCAGGGTTATGTGAACTAAATCTTCCGGGATGTCCTCTACATTCTAATTTTTTCAAAGAATCTTCAAGTCCACCACCAGCATGTTCGTGAAGTCTTGTCATGTCTATGCAAAAATATCCAAGTGCCTCTTCGAACAAACCTTGGTACCTTTCCTAGGACATATAATTTCTGGGAAGACCCTCCGGATGGATCCGGAGAAGTTGAAAGCCATTTCAGACTGGTCGCTACCCAAATCCTTGAAAGCTACTCAACGTTTCTTATGATTTTCAAACTATTACAGATTATTTATACCAAATTTCTCCACACTGGTGTCACCTATTACTAGTCTCACAAGGAAGGGTGCCAACCCCACCCGTTGGCCAGATACTGCCATACAAGCCTTCCAAACATTAACAGAAGCTTTCTCCTCTGCACCTATTATGTGCAAACCTCAGTTGGACAAACCATTTATAGTTAAGGTAGATGCCTCTTCAGTAGGGGTAGGGGCAGTTCTGTCTCAAATCTCAAGTGACGGAAAGAACCACCCCTGTGGGTAATTCTCTCGTAAACTTTCCGCTGCTGAAAAAAACGATGGAATTGGTGATCAAGAGTTACTAGCAATGCGGTTGGCTTTAATGGAATGGTGGTCTTTGTTGGAAGGAGCCAACTTTCCAGTTACCATTGTTACGGATCATAAAATTTTAATCTATCTCCAAACAGCTCACTGTTTAAATGCTAGACAGGCCCGTTGGTCCTTGTTCTTTTCAAGATTCAATTTTAAAACTTCAATTTTGTCCGGGCAGTCTAAACAAAAGGCTGATGCCCTCTCACGGTTTTTTTGTTCAACACTCAAGAAGAGAATCATCATCAACATTCTCGACCAATTCTAGATCCTATGGTCTCAAATTTTGACTCCTCCTCCAGGGAAAATTTTTGTGACCCCAGAACTATGGAAGAAATTGCTAACTTGGTATCCTCAAAACTTACAAATTCCTTCAGCATTCCTATTGGTGGCCCACAATGAAAGGGGACATTCGAGAATTTATTCTATCATGTGTGAAATGCTCTCAGCATAAGGTTCCCCGTAAGAAGGCAGCAGGTCTCCTGTGACCCGTATCTATTCCTGATACTCCTTGGACCCATATATCCATGGACTTCATCTCTGAACTCCCATGCTCCAAAGGATACAATACCATATAAGTAGTGGTGGATCGCTTTCAAAGATGGCACACTTTATTCCATTGATGGGCCTCCCTTTTGCTCCTCAGTTGGCAAAAGTTTTTGTTAAGGAGATATTCAGGTTACATGGGCTTCCTAAACAGATCATTTCCTACCGAGTCAAATTCGTAGCTAAATTTTGGAGAGCCTTATGTAGCACTTGCGGAACTAAGTTAAAAGTTTCATCTGCCTATCATCCACAAACTAATGGGCAAACCGAAAGAGTTAACGAAGAGCTGGAGACCTTTATAAGACTCTTCGTTTCTTCCTCACAAGACAACTGGCTGGATCTACTACCTTGGGCAGTATCACACTTCCTCCAAAGCCACTCCTTTTTTCACGGTGTTCGGGAGACATCCTCAAGTCCCAGACTTTCAAAATTTACCCGCAGTAGAGGTTCCTGCAGTTTCTAACTTGGTGGAGTCTTTTGCAACCATTTGGAAGAGGGTTAATTCTTCTCTGAAGCAATCATCTAAGAACTACAAAAAATTTGGAGATAGACGACGTGTCGCTGTTCCACTGCTGAGAGTTGGAGATAAAGTCTGGGTGTCCTCCAGGAACATTCGATTAAAAGTACCCAGTATGAAGCTAGCCCCACGCTTCATTGGTCCTTACCGTGTTCATCAACCCAGTTGTGTATAAATTGGAACTCCCTCCTCAACTAAGAATATCTAATACCTTTCATATTTCTCTGCTGTGTCCTCTGGTGTTGAATTGTTTTCAGACTTCTGCTCCCAAGTTACCTCAAGTGCAAACCTCTCAAGGTACAGAGTTCGAGGTGGGGAAGATTCTAGACTCTCAGTTTACCAAGTCTAACAACCTCCAATATCTCAGTGACTGGAAGGGATATGGTCCTGAGGAAAGGGCATGGATCAGAGCCACAGACGTTCATGCACATCAAACGGTTCGAGCCTTCCATATTAAATTTCCCGGTAAGCTTGGTGGGTGTCCGTTGTCCACCCTGAAAGGGGGGTACTGTCAGAGTTCAGCCAGGGATCGGCCGTCCCTTACCATCCCGCCGGTTTCCTCTGACTTCTCGGGCAGTTGGGCGGCTGGTGCGGTGACATGGGAGGTACTGAGCATTCTCCCTGATGCTGGTGTGTCAGGCAGCCTGGTGCGCAGGGATCGGAGTCTCTGTCATGGGCTCCGCCATGACACTTCCTCTTCTGACTTGCCTTCCTTCCCTGACAGTCTGGCCGGTCAGCTGATGCTGTGGACCAATCAGCTGGCTTCCAGGGGTATACATCCGGCTCCTGTGTATCAGGTAGTTGCCTGACCAACCATTGTTGCTGCTAGTGTTACTAGTGGTCTCTTTTCCAGGTTCCCTTGCTTTCAGTGAGCTATCCCATGGTGTGCAGCTATATCTTCCATCTCACCAGTGCTTTACCACCTCGCCTGTGTGCAGCTATATCTTCCATTTCACCAGTGCGTTACCACCGTCTCCTGTGTACAGTATACCATCCATCTCACCAGTGCTTTACCACCGCAGCCTGTGTGCAGTATACCATCTATCTCACCAGTGCTTTACCATCACAGCCTGAGTGTAGTTAAACGTATCCACCTCTCCGGTATTTACCATCTCTGGCCGGGTCTAATACCAGTACCCACCTTGTTACTGGACTCCGTGGTCCCTACCTACTTCTTACAGTATTACACCGTGGTGCACTCCTTCTGACCGGCAACCCGGTAGAGTGTGTCCGCAGTGCACACTCTCTTGTACTTCAAGTACAGTATCCCGAACTAGGGGTTCCACCCCAGTCCCTACATGCCTCTTACTGGCACCTACCCATTGGGCCACGAGTGTTCGTTTCTCCTTTTCCCGTGGGCTTTGGTCACCTAGTCAAAGAACCGCGACCTGCTTACAGGGTGCAGCTCAAGCTCACATCCTGCTTGGAGGGGTCACTGGCGAACACCACCTCGTGGGTTAGATTCCGCACCTTTGACTAGGTCTCGCCAATGACCAAGACCCGTGGATGCGGAGATCGAACATCCAGGCCCCTCGCCTTCGTTTCCTCCCGCAGCATCAGGCCTCAGCTTTCAAAGACCCACCTCCCAGTGTGACACTCACATCCCAATGGTAAGTATTGGGGTTAGGGGAAGGGTTAGGGTTAGGCTGTGGGGTGGGAGTGTTAGGCTACGGGGAGAGTTTAGGTTTAGACTGCGTGGGAAGGGTTAGCTTTAGGTTGTGGGGCGAAGGGTTAGGTTAAGGCTGTGGGTAGGGAGGGTTAGGTTTAATGGTAAGGGTAGGGTTAGTTTACTTACCGGTGGTAGTGTCGGTATTCTAACCCAGTCAGGATGCCGGCATTAGGATTGTCACTGCCCAGATCCTGTGTGCTGGCATACTGTACCAAACCCAATTTAAGGTTGCTCTTTTAATTTAGCTGTGTAGCATAATATTATTTCAGTTTATGAGGTGGTTTCTAACCTACTAAAGGGTTGTTTGTAACAGTATATTTATTTGTCACTCTGTTACAACTGTTATAGAAAGGTATCTAATTATATCCCTTGTACATATATTATGGGCCAAATGTAATAGAGTGAGAGTTTAGAAAATGTAAGAATTTAGCAGTAAAACTCTCACACTATTACATTTTTCCAGTTGTATCTTCAAAATGGCAAAACATCTGGATGAGAGTTTAAATCGGGAGAGTTTTTATGTGAGTGTGCATGTTCTCAGACTCAATTACATTGGCCAAGTTTAAATAGTGTGAGAGTGTATTGCTAAACTCTCTCATTTTCTAAACTCTCACCCTATTACATTTGGCCCTATATATTTTGAAGTTGATTGCTCTGTGGTTTAGACAGATTTAGTCAATTTATCAAAGGGAGTTCCTAATAATACCTCAAAACATGATTTATTATGATGTGATATGAGTAGGTACCTACTGAGAAAAAATACCTTCTTATAATAGAATAACATTATTTGTCACCAATATACACTAGTAAGTATTACAAATGTCTGATATTCTCCCAATAAATAAATGGGTAGGTCTTTTGTAAATAGAGGAAATATTTTGTCCAGGATTTGTCCAAAATGTATCTAATTATATCCCCAAAAAGAAATGATTGTTTGTTAAAAAATGCAAAAAAAAAAACATTATTACATGTGGCATAGATTTATAGTCCCTCAGACATTATATATGTGAGAGGTGTGTAGTCACCATGTGTATTGGTACACACTAAAGTAAATCAGCAATAAAGATAATGTTATAAGCACACATCATATTTAGAATGTAAGTGAGGTACGCCATCGACACCTCTATATAAGATCTACATCCCCCAGATTATACAGTAATTGTCATTCCCGGGGATTATACCGGGCAAAAGATACCTTTTATAGGAGTTTTTCCATGCTCTGTTGAGTGAGTAGGGGTATGCTCTAAACACTGTTCGATATTAATTGTATTTGGCACCAATTCAACCATATCCCACTACAGTCTGGCTCATACATTGTTATTATCTTCCTTTATTTATTTATGTAAAACTACCTAAAAACAGAGGATCTGATTCAGAGCCGGACGCTCTTTCAGAGCGCTCGCTCTGAATCAGTGCCCGCCTACTGTATTTATAGAGCGGCCTCATGGCCGCTCGTATAGCTGTGGGTGACCACCCACAGCTAGTGCGAGCGGCCAGGATGATGGTCGCGATGGTCAAGACCATCGCGACCATCGGACTTGCAACGAGACCCTTGTGGTAGGGTCTCGTTGCCGCAAGTCCCAGTGGACTTCTTGCTCTTACAGTGCAAGAAGTCCACCCACTGACATCACTTGTGATGTCAGTGGGGCCGGCCCCAGATGGTAGGTGTTCCCATGGGAACGCCTCCATCTGGGCAGCCATGCCCCCGGCCCGCCCACCAAAGGGGGAGTGCTGTCACTCAACATCGACAGCACGCCCCCTTTGTAGCGAGACCCGGAGCGATGGCTTGCCTGTCGCTATCCGGGTCTCGCACATGCGCACGACGGAGCCGCCTCCGTCGTGTGCATGCGCACTGGGCCAACATCGACCTGTTTGCGAGCGCTCAGTGCTCGCAAGCGGGTCTGAATCAGGCCCAGAGTCAGTAAGGACATCAACTACACCATTAAATAAAGGAACCAAAGCCCCTTCTTTTTATTTAAGCTGAGTATTTATTTTTTTTAGACTCGCAACAAATAACTTCCACTCAAGGTGACATTGATAGTAGCGCCATTCTCAGCACCATATCTCTAAATTGTCTAAGTTAGAAGAGCAACCTTAAATTGGCACTGAGCAGGTGCACAGCACCCTTATTGTTAATATCACTCTTATTGTCTGTAGACTTTCTTTATACCTTTATTGTGTATAGATCTGCACATTCTGCACCTGCAATAGAAGTTTGGAACTCTGGGCCTGATTCAGACCCGCTCGCGAGCGCTGAGCACTCGCAACCGGGTCATTGGAAAGTGCGCATGTGCACGACGGAGCCGGCTCTGTAATAATTTAACCTCAGTATGTGTCTTGCTTTGTTCAAACAGGTGAACTTGATTAGCCAGCATAAACACTAGCTGGTGAACACACTAATCAGCATCTGAAGCACCTCAGAAGTCTTAGTTTGTAATAATTACAGCGTGTTTTCTTCCCTGCGGGGACGCACTACCTTGGTGGAACATGACATAAATATACCTGGAGGAGTGGACATAGAGCATCAGCCGTATTGCATTCCTGAGGTATGGTGACAAGCTATCCGGCAAGAAGAAAGTCCGGTCCTTGTACTTCTCGCTAGACCGCTTGGATGTCACGCTGGCTCTTTGAGGTATACTTTGTCTGCAGGGCAGCAGAAAAGAGAAGAACCCGGTGTCCGCAAGAAAAGAAGGTTGGTTGCTCCTCTGCCAGAATGCACCATGTTCAGAGGGTATGAAGAAGACACGTCTGAAAAAGTGGTTAGGAAGGCTGTTGCAAAAGGAAAAGTGTGCTTCCCCAAGCTTGGAAAAGGTAAAAGGGGGGATGTGTGTTGAGAGGGGTGGTCTTTCACCTAAATTGCCCACATTCTGGTGGGGTCAGCTCTCTCCAAGGGAGAGAAAAAGAAGACCTGCACATTCTGCACCTGCAATAGAAGTTTGGAACTCCGGGTATTATGGGCTGCACAGCTCAAACTGGAAATATAGAATTCTGGGTTTTCCAGGTCGCCCAGAGTCAGCAGGAAGTCAGCAGTTCAGGAAGGGTTTAAAACTCTCACACACCTGTTGCTCATTGCTCCTGATGCCAGACAAACTGGCCAGGCGATAGGCTGGGGGTGGTGGTTAGCATTAGGGTTCCAGAATTTGGAGGGTCCACAGATTTTGTAACTGCTGACTGCTAAGCAAGCACAAGTAGTGCTAAAACATTTACTTTTATGTTTGTTTGCTTATTTTCTGTTATGTGCCTGTGTGTATCCAGGCCTAACCTCATGTATGCTAAGATGCAGTGTCTGCTACCATTAAAAGACACTGCTTTACCAATTACCTGCCTGTCTGGAGTCTTCATTTCTATACCCTGTATTACAGTTGTTAAACAATTAGTTTTCTGGTTTCTTCCTTTATATTTTTAATATATTATGTAATAAAGGCTAAGGTTTATCTTTTGTGCTTCACCATGAGACCTTTTTTCTTTTTTGTAAATATGGCTAAACTAACAGAGAAAAGTAGTACTTACAGGGCATCTTAAAAGAATATAGCTTAATCCATTGGTTCCCAAACTGTGCGCCCTGGCACCCTGGGGTGCCTCAGGACACTTGCAGGGGAGCCTCAGGTTGGTGGTCCAGCACCAAATGAAATTAATTATGGTCAATATAATGTAAGTATGTGCTCAAACAGAAGCTCAAACCTGTCCAACACCACATAACTGAACCTAAGGATGACAGGTGAGCACAATTTACTACACTTTACTACTTTACTAAAAAAAACAAATAACAAATAACAATAACAAACATTTGGCTTAGGGTTACCATGAAAACAATGCTGTTACTCTAGGGCACCGTGATTCAAAAAGTTTGGGAACCTCTGGCTTAATCTATGAAAAACAGTGGCACAGCAATGGCAGACATGATGTCAGTTTAATAATGTATACAACTCTATAGAATGTTTACATTAATCAATAACTTAAAGCCTAAAACTAAAAGCCTAGTAGAAATATAATGTATTACCAACACACTTCTCCAACCAACAAATCACTGGCCAGTACATACTAATACATGAAAGAGCAGTAACAGGACCACAACTCATAAATAAAGACCATTCCTTGCCACTGTGTGTGGCATGTTGGAAAGTTTGTTTTTTGGCAGTTATTTTTCCCTTCATAGTTACAGGTGATGTTTTTTTTAATGATTACCAAACATAGTTTAGATTTGGAGTTCTTTCTTACATCTTCTTCTTATCCCTTGACCTTTTTTAGAAATTAGATGTTGAAGAAGTACTATGACTGCCAGCACTTCTACTGGGATGCTTCTGTTCTTCTATAGACTGATTTATGATTGATTTACACCAGAACAGCAGTAAAGTTACTGTACTTACAATTGTACCTGCCACCACACCAAGTGACAGTACAATGAGATAGGGCAATGAGGGACTGTTACCTTTACCATGTTTTATTAATTATTTTATATATAAAATTAATTGGTCCGTTTGTCTGACCAGTTATGCATTCAGACACCCCTGCACCGATTGGAATTAAACTAATGTGAGGTGGTCCAGTTGGATCCTGGCCAGGTTTTAGGGGGGTTAGCGTCCCATTCGGACCTCCCATTGGAGTACGCTGGGCAGAATTTTGACTCGGGGAGCCTGTTCTGAGCCTTCCACTGGTTGGATTTGGATGAAAACTTCACAGAGTGGTAACATTGGATCTCAGTAGACATACTGAGATCCTGGGTGGCTCTAATTATTTTGGGGTGCAGCTGAAGGAGTCACAACATTCAGAACAGTATTTGACCACTTGATGGCAGATATCCACTGCCCCTCAAACACACACAATCTTCCCTGGAAATATAAATTTAATTAAGACACTTGAGAAATGTATTTAGAACTTGAATTAAAAAACCTGAGATTTTTTTTTAAGTCAGAAAAAGATTACTTCTTTTAGCTCTTATTACAGATGTGCCCAGCTAGTTTGTTGCTCATAACACACCATTCAGGCCTCTGTGTCGCGCCATGGAATGTTACGTGACGGCTGGACTTTGGCGTACCGTGGTATTCTTCAACAATGGATATGTATGGCATGTAATACAGCACTTAACCGCTAGGTGGTGAGTGCTCCACTGTTGTAATTTGTACTGAATAACATACTGTTAAACTTAAATTGCATGGATATCACATTCACAGCATTTGCATGTTCGCGCAACCAATATTTTTAATATCACATAAGCTCTTGGAAAGGGCTGCAAATCAGTACACATACTGTACATAACTGTACAGTAGTGTAGTTGCCCAAGTTGTTATGATGGTATAACTGATACTATAGATTAATGAGATGCACACACAGCTTTCAATGAGATGGGATGAATTATTCTCTAATGGTGGGATACTGTGTATATACTGTGTGTACTAGTATAATGTTTTGAAAGGAATACACATATTTTTATTAATAAAAACAGCAGCAAGTGGGTGGAGTGCAAAGGGTTGAGCCCACTATGTGTGGTTCTTAATATAGCTGGCTTGTGGGTTAGAGGTTAGGTGATCGCTTCGCAACAGTGCTTGTCCTGGGTTTGAGCCCTGGAAAAGAATAATTTTTTTTTGGCACTGTCGGCTCTGGACACTAAGGTGAAACTAGTAGTGGGCTGTTTAATAGTGAGGCATTACAAACTTATTGTACGTTTAAAACTGCAAACTTGCGGCAATGTCGGTACATCGGCGCTGTGGTGGCTGTCAGATCAGGGGGTTGCAATGAGATCTCTGGCGCATGCCCAGTGGAGCCGCTCCATACGCTAGTGGCGTATGGAGGATCATAGTACTACGCATGCCCAGTGGGTCAGGAGTCACACACAATGGGATCTCTGGTGCATGCCCAGTGGAGGGTTTGCAATGGGATCTGTGGCACATGCCCAGTGGAGCCTCTCCATATGCCAGTTTACGCTATGCCATGGCATATGGAAGATCATAGCACTGCGCATACCCAGTGGGTCGAGAGTCACACACAGCGAAAGTGCGATGTGTCTATTACATACTGACTGTGCGGTTGAAGTTGGCACAATCACAGTACTGTCTCTGCCCCTAATGCACAAGATATATATACCCTTCAAATGTGTACACAGTAAAGGCGCATATACCCAATTAAACAGAGCGATTGAACGATAGCAACATCGTTATCGTTTCATTGCTTGTTAATCTGGCACAAATCAGGCAGTTTAATGTAAAAAACAACCAGTGATGCGTGCTCCCGCTGGTCGTTTTTGACATCTATCATCGCCCGAACATGCTGGTCAATCTGCCGAAAATGACAGATTGGCCATGTACGGGGATGAGGGAGGGTGCCCACACTGAACAACTGATCGTTCAGTGTAGGCACAGCACAGATTGTGAAACAACTTCATGATTACAATGTCGTAATCATGCAGTCGTTTCACACTCTGCTAGTGGATACTCACCTTAAGTGCTACTCAGACTCAAACACAAACAAGAGGAACCTGTGCAGATTGCTAGCTATAGTGTCTGTCCCTTTATCTCCCCTTCATATGTACAGTTTAAAACACTGTGCTTTTTTGCCCACAAATCACAACACTGAGATAACTAGATCTTTGTTCAGCTAAGCTTGAAATCACAGGGGGCCTGTTTTAGACCCGGTCGTAAGCGCTGAGCGCTCGCAACTGGGTCGATGGTGGCCCAGAGCGCATGCGCACGATGGAGCCGGCTCCGTTGTGAACATGCGCGAGACCCGGATAGCGACAGGCACTCCGTCGGTCCGGGTCTCGCACCAAAGGGGGCGAGCTGATGATGTTGAGTGACAGCTCGCCCCATTTGGTGGGCGGGCCGGGGGTGTGGCTGCCCAAACGGAGGTGTTCCCATGAGAACACCTGTCATTTGGGGGCGGCCTCACTGACATCACGAGTGATGTCAATGGAGAGATTCCTGCTCTGTAGCTGTGGGTGGTCACCCACAGCTATGCGAGCGTCCCGGAGGTCGTTCTAAAAAAAAAAGCGTCAGGCTCTGAATCAGGGCCAGTATTACCTCTGCCCTCATACACAATATACACTGTAGATCATACTTACCTACTTTGCTGGGCAGCTTTCCGGGAGCAGCAGGAGGGGACCTGCTGCTCTCCTCTTTGGGGGGCGGGGCCAGACGATAGACGACATTAGGCCCCGCCCCCTTTACAGAAAACCCCCATGATTCGCGGGTCCGTGAGGAGGGGGCGGGGCTAAATGACACGATTTGCCTAATTTAGCCCCGCCCCTTCCCGACGGACCCGATAATTTCAGGTAAAATCTCCCCATCCTGCCCACTTCACTAGGAAGTGGGCGGGATGCGGGAGATATGCCTACTCTTCCGGGATCGCGGGGGGTTACCCGAAAAATCGGGAGCCTCCCGTGATTCCCGGGAGAGTAGGCATGTATGCTGTAGATTGATACCTTTGTGAAAACAAATGTAAGTGAAGCTCACTTTCAAACATACTGTATATGGGAGGAGCCTGAATAGCAGATTGCTTGCTATAGTGTCTGAGCCTCACATAGAATAATAATGCCTTCTTTTCCACCCTCTCTATCCACCTACAACTCTCTCCACTGGCCACTATTACAGCACAGCTACAGTCAAAACCCCCCTCCATGCACCCTCATATAAAATTACACCTAAAGTCACAAGGAAGGGATTTATATGCAATTTAAAATCTGACATTTCTGGGGAAATTATGTTTTAGCCTCGTTTTGAGAGCCACATGGTCTGTGTACTAAACCTTGTACAGAGATAGAGTGGACGGAGAGAAAGTACCAACCAATCAAGTCCTGATACTTTACTGGCTGTGTTTAAAAAATTACAGTAAGGAGCTGATTGGTTGGTACTTTATCTCCATCCAATTTATCTCTCTCCAAAGGCTTAGATCCCAACATTTGGTGGGAGGAACCGAACAATGCCTAGGTTTAACTCGATACCCCAAAATTTTGTTCTGTCGGATAATGCAAACAACAACCTCTTGAGGAAAAGCACAAATAAATCAGACAACTGGGTGGCACTCATGGCACAGATACACGGATTCAAACTCCTTGATTAATAAGATGGCTACTTTCCCGCCAACTACTCACAAAGCTGACAAAGCTACATATCAAAAAGGGTAGGGAGGGAAATTCAGGGAATAAAAATATTAAGAGATAACCACCCATTCACCTACAATAAATCTAAAGAGAAACCAAATCTATGCCTTCGCACAACTATTGGCTGATCAATCTGATGCTACACCACAATTCCAAAATGGCGACAACAATGTAATTTTACATACAACCTGAGACTTGGGGTATATAGGATGTCGTGCTTACTTTAGCACTGCATTATCTTAAGCCACATCTCTATCCTATGCCCATACTTTCTCTACGCTATAATAAGGAGTAAGTATAAACACTTCAGTTTCTCCTGACATAACTTGGTGCATATTTAATTCCTTTGCAGATTATGGATAACATATAATTTTACCTAATTCATGAGAAATTACATTAATAAAATTAATTAATCATTAAGTGTTTGACAATGGTTACCTTGAGCAGCAAGAGCAATGCAGAGAGATGGGAAAGCTGTTATGAGATAATTATAGGGCTCTATTTATTAACATTATTTTTACTAAAATAAAGTGAAAAAGGGTGTTTTCACACCCTTTTCACATTATTTTAGTATCACCTACAGTTACTAAAGGGCAATTGGAGTAGAATTCGTAAAATTCTACTCCAACCCCTAATTATAACTTATTTTTAGTAAGCAGAATGCATTTGCCATAATTGTAATGGGAAATGTGATCTGGCCAAAGCTACTAAAAATATATTGTGAAAAAATACCGGGGAAAGCCCTGTGACAATAACGCCACCTGGAAGTGGTGTTATCCAGGGTCTTCCCCGATTACCGGACTCCTCCTCTGCTATTACGGGCAGAGCAGAGTCCAGAGCAGGCCCCAGTGATCAGCTGTGTGGTCTAAACAGACCACAAGCTGATTACAGCTAAAAAAAAAAATAATAATTAGTCAAAAAAAAAAATTACCTGAGTCCAGGGACCGGTGATCAGGGCTCCCGTTATATCCTCCCTCCAGTCAGCTGGTCTCCCATACTGCACTGGGGCTCGGTCATCACCTGACCGAGTCCCAGTGCAGGATGAGATGTCAGCTGACCGGAGCCACGGAGGACATCACCAGAGCACCGATGACTGCAGGTAAGTGTAATTAAGGGAGGGGGGTTATGAGGGGTCTGAAATAATGGGGCGGGGCTTAGCATAGCAGAGGCGGGGCTTAGCGACAGTCGGTTGGCACTTGTCATGGTATTACTTGCAAAAATACTGTGATAAGTGTGTGGAGGGGATTCGCAGGAACAGAGCTTTATCGCAAGCACTGTCCTTGCAAGGGATTTTTAGTAAATCCCTGTGATATTGCCTGAATTTGCAATGAGAATTAAGTCGGCAATATCACTCTACAATCTGCATTCAAAATGCAGATTGTAGTGAATAGAGCCCTATGAGATAAATTACAAAGGACACTACTTAGATATATAAAGCATCCTTAGTATAATAACCAAAGATAAACATTTATGTTAACATATACTGTAATAGCAGTGTCCATCCATACATTACAAAAAGAGGCAGAGAGAAAAACTTCTAGCATGTACAAGGGAAACAGAATTTAAAAAAATAAAATGTCCAACCATCCAAAAGTGTAAATTTGCATTGGCAATGCTCTGCTTGTATCATTTACTTACACATGTGTGCCTCATTTATCTGGATGGATATTTATTCCAATATGATGCTGTCTAACCCATCTGTGCCACGCCTGTTTGTCTGCCCCTCCCCAATTATAATGTAAGCTCTTATGAGCAGGATCCTCTACCTTCTTGTTCTTCTCTTTACTTATACTTTCATCTACTCCTTACTCCCCACTAGGGCACTTAACACTTTGTTGCTTATGCCCTGTTGCTTATTTGAGTGTTATGATCGCTAATGCAGAAATGTATATAAACCATGTGCTTGTCCTGTATTGTATTGTACTGTAAATCACTAACTTATTGTTCACTTGAAATATTCAAATGCTTGAATAAGATTGAGAAAATATGAGGCCCCTGTTTTTTATTTGGAGCAGTACTAGTTAGAGCTGTTTTTTTGTTGATAATTTAAAATTGGTAGTAGTCAGTTGTCAGTCATTAACTGTTGCCTATTAGCTGCCCCATTGAGGCAGGGTTTAGCAGTGGTATATTAGGGCTGGAGGAGGAGTCAACGTCCTGGCTGGCTCGGAGTGCGGTGGGTTTTGCCAGTTCTCACCACCAGCCCAGCGTGGCAGTGCACCAGATGAACCCGGCTGCTAGCCCTGCCCACAATACAACATCCTCCATTTTAGATGCAGAAGAAGTTTTAACCTCCTCAGATAACCCCCTCTCGGTCCTAGGGACCGGAGTGTCGGGTAATGCTTCAGCCCCCATTGTGCAATCCTCCCCCAGGAGCCAAGTTGATAGGTATAAGACTACAACACATTCCCCCCCCCCTCTTATGACTATTCCTAGGCCATTTTGGAAGCAGGTTGGAGCGTCCCCTAGTAGGAGGCCCTTGGCCTAGGATGCTTGCCTCTTTATTACTTCCCCTGCTGTGGCAAGCATGCTTGGGGGGGTGCAGGCTTGGAGTTTTGGGTCTAGCGCTGTGCCCGTACATGCTCACTGTGTCATTCCTTATTTTAATCAAGGTTTGTGCCCACAGCCATTCCCAAACTCATTCCCAGGTTTGAGCAATCAATTTTACCCCCCCCCCTTCCCACAGGCGACAGGGCATTTTACCCAGCAACATGCTCCTGTCTCTGCACTTTTTCACCCTTTTGCAGAGCAGGTGCAGTTTGTACCCAGTCAGCATCCAGGCTTACAGCAGGTAGGACCCCCTTCCACAGGCCCCGTCCCCACCTTTTCCACCTTCTACAGTGCAGTCATCACCAGAACAGCCCTTTTTATCCCCACGCTACAAGAGCCTGCTACCTGGGCCAGTTAATGTGAGTGTACCTGCAGTTTCTGTGCCTAATACAGTGGTTTCAAGTTTGCAGGCCCCTTTGTTTCAGCCGTTGGTGTCGGCATCAACTTCCACAACCATTGTCGCAGATGATCATATGTCGTTGTGTCAAAGCACAGTGGGCGCACCGCACATCGAGGAACAAGCTTCTACTGCAATGGATATGCCTGCGGTCCCGTCAACATCTGGATCAGGTGAGAAGAGTTTGATAGCACCTTTAATTGCTCCGCCATCACATTCTGATGACTCTTCTGATTCATCTAGTTCAGGGGAAAACCAGCGTAAGCTCATTAAGTATTTTGTACAAAAATTGAAGGTCCTAAAAGTCCTAAAATAGCGGGTAGTGTAGCTGCCAGTTCAGTTCCAGATGCTTCAGGGGATGCTGTCCACTGCTCCAACACGGCTATGTTGAGGGGGGTTAGATCTAAGATTAAGGAGCGAATAAGAAAAGGTCAGTATGTCGACATGTTAGCAATCACACATGATATTAAGAAGGCATTAGATTCTGCAAAGGCTGGGGGACCGGCAGCAGAGGAAGCTAGGAGGAGTTATCCAAATTGGCTTTGAGGAACGTCTGTGTTTGCAGCATGCTACATTAAGACATACCCATCTGAATGTTTTAAAGTACTTACACTTAGTGCAAGGCATGCAGGTTACTGCTAGGCATAATGTTTGAAGGCAGTACGACAAGCTTTTTAGAAAAAAGCAAGATGAACAGAAAGTTTTTAATTTTGGGTTTAAGGAAGTTGAGGTGTGGCTGGAAGTCACGCAGCAGGCTCGGCCAACTTCCGAGTCTGCCGTGTGGGGAATAAACAGCACTTTTTAACACACCTAGAATTTAATACAGCAGGAAAACGAAAGTGCTATGCATTTAATAACACACAGTGTAGCAGAGGGGCAAGCTTCCGCTACCGGCACGTCTGTATGCTTTGCAGGGGAGGTCACCCAGCAAATAACTGCAGTCGTCCTGGGGGTCACGCAGCTAGAATGGGAAGCAGCGATCTGGTTCTAAGTAAAGCCAGGTCTCCAATTAAGGTTGAGGTATTAGAGTGTTGGTTGAGGTGCTACCCTCTTCGGGAGGAAGTGCCATTTCTGTAACAGGGTTTCAAAGAAATTCAAAGTCAGCTAGGGATTTTCCAGAGGTTGTGGTGGAAAAAATAGATGCAGAACTGAAATTGTGCCATACGTGTGGCCCTTTTACCTCACCTCCAGTAAGATCCAGAGGATTGTAGTGTCACTTACCAGTCATTTGAGGATGCCCTTGGTATAGTGCAGTATTTTGGAAAAGGGGCCTTGTTAGCAAAAATACATATCAAGTCTGCTTTTAGGTTGCTTCCATTACATCCTGGGTCATTTAGATACATGGGTTTTAAGGTAGGTAGTTTATATTACGTAGACAACTGTCTACCTATGGGCTGTTCTATTTCTTGTTCCTTTTTTGAGTGTTCTAGCTCCTTTTTGCAGTGGTGTATTCAAGCAGGTACTAGCCAAGCAGGTGTCGCTCATTACCTAGACGTTTTTCTTTTAATAGGGCCGGACGATAGTGGGATTTGTAGTGAGCTACTGTTTTCGGTTCAAGCATTTTTCTCAGTAATGGGAGTTCCTATTGCGCAGAAAAAGACTGAGGGGCCAGTCACTAAATTGCCTTATCTGTACATTGAAATTGACACTGATTTGGGGCTGTGTAGATTCCCCTGTGAGAAGGTGCAGAAGCTTAGTTAGTGATTGTTAAGTTTATTGTTTCAACTAAAAAAATCTCTTTGAAACAGCTGCAGTCATTGCTAGGTTTGCTCAATTTCGCTTGTTGGAAACAGCCTCCACAGTTTGGTTGAGATTCTTGCAGGAATTTAATGGGGTTCGCATTTGGCTCCCTTTTTTAGTATCAAATTGTGAATTTCAGTTATATACGGATGCATCAGGGGTATTGGGTTTTTGCGCATGTTTTGATGGTGAGTGGTGTGCGGAGGATTGGCCTGAATCATGGCAACTTGCTTCTTTTGGAACTATTTCCAATTGTGGTAGCCGTTGAACTTTGTGCTTCGAGGTTTAGCAATCAGAAAATCGTATTTTGGTGTGACAACTTGGGGGTGGTTCAGGCTATTAATAATCAGAGGTCGGTCTGTCCCCAGGTGCTAAGGTTACTTAGGCATTTCTTTTTTGTCTGTCTACTCAGGAATATTGATTTCATGGCCAAGCATGTCCCGGGCATTGAGAACGAGATTGCAGATGCGTTATCTCGTTTTCAATAGGAAAAGTTTAAGTTATTGGCTCCATCAGCCAGGATTCATGGTTTGTCCTGTCCTGATTATGTCTGGCAGACCATAAGTCCAGCATTGAGGGACTCGTGTCGAGGGCACTTGCTCCAGTTACTGTACATTGAGGTCCTATTTAACTGCTTGGAATGAATGGCAGGTTTTTATGATGAAGACAGAGGCAGTTAAGGATCAACAGGATAGTATGTTGGAGTTTGTATGGCAAGGATATGGGACTGGGTGTTCAACGGCATCTATGTCATGTGCCTTTCCATTTATATGGTTTAGTTGATCCTACCAAATCATTTATAATTTGTAAAGCGCTAAAAGGTTGGGCGAGGGAGCAGGCAAATTCACATGACTCATGTAGGCCCTTAGATGCGGGTATGTTAAAGAATTTGTTAGTGGCAGTCTCAGGCATAGATAAAGGTGAATTTGAATCTGTCTTGTTCAGTCTGTCTCTTGAGCTGGCATTTCTTTTTGGCACTTTAAGGATTGTGGAATTAGCAGTGGTTAATAAGAAATCAGTCAACACAGGCTTGCTATTTGATAACGTTGTAGTTCAGGCTAATTTAACCTTGTTAAAAGTACAAAAATCTAAAACAGATCAGCTGGGTAGGGGGCATTAGATCTCTGTGCCTTCGCATCCGGAGCCAATTATCTGCCCAGTAACTCTAGCTAACTTGTATAACCAACAGCGTCCTAGGGGGGGGCACAATGGCTTATTCATGAAGATATTTCCCCTTTCTCTAAGTTACAGTTTACAGGTGTGTTCAATAGATGCCTGATAGCTCTGGACATGCCAATTTGACCAGTACAGCACCCACTAGTTTAGGATTGGGGCAGCAACATGCGCAGCGGCATCAGGTTTTTCCATGGAGACAATCAAGAACTGGGGTAGATGGAAGTCTTCAGCTTACAAGGGTTATATAAGGGGTGATAAATTGCAGAAATAGTGGTACTCCTTGTGAGTTTGTTCTTTGGGAAACCCAGTGCCTTATGCTACCTGCCACTAGGGGGATTGGAGTTCTTTTCACTTTTGCCCTCAAAAGTCATAGAGGTTTTGTGTCGTTCACCTCCATCTGAGTCACCCAAACCCCTTTCCTTAGCTTAGAGTTTTTATTATTATAATTTACTAATGCTTGTGTTATACAATTTTTACCCATTACAGGTTTTTTGAGGAAAGATTGTCAGGTGTGGATTGTTGGGCATTCTTTTGTTTATTGGGCTAGTAGGCATCAATGCACTAGATTAGACCCTTTTCAGGTCCGCTGGATTGGGTTGAGAGGGTATAGGTGGAGCGGCCCTTTGGAACTTCTTTGGCAATCAGAGAACAATTGGGGACCCCAAACTGTCTAGTCGTGCGCTTAGGTGGTAATGACCTTGACACGTGTAAAGTAGGGATGTGCAGGCTCGGTTCTACTCGGTTCCGTTCGTTTTTTTTTACCGAATCTTATTGGCTATCCAAAACTCGTGACAGCTGAAACCCAATAAGATTCGGGAAAAAAAACCGAACGGAACCAAGCAGAACCGAGCCTGCACATCCCTAGTGTAAAGGAGTCGAGCCAATTAAGTGGGTTTTGAAGTTAATAGCAGAGTGCTGGCCGCAGATTAAGCTTTGTTGGTCAGAGGTCATTCCGCTGAGGTTTTGGCAGGGTACGCAAGGTGAAGCAGCCCTGGATAGAGTTTGGAGAAAGCTGAACACTGCAGTGTCTAGGTTTGTGATTGGTTTGGATGGGCGTGTTATCAGGCACCCTCATCTTTGGTATAAAGAGGCGCACTTATATAGGCCGGATGGGGTGCACCTCAAGGAAGAAGGTTTGGAGATTTTTATCACGGCCATTTTAGAGTAGATCAGGGGGTGTTAGGTTTTGTTTGTGGCATTACGTGGCCAGTTGTCCACGTTGCTTGGTGAAAAGCAGTGCTCCTTGGCAGCTCAATATAGTGCAGTTGAGCTTGGCTAGCATTCCCCCTTTGAGAGAGGCGAGTCGGTTACTACTTTAGGGGAGGACCAGGTCTCCATCCTAGGGAGGGACCAGCACTGTGCTAGTTAAAGGGAGGTGGTACTACCCAGGACGGTTTGCATACAGGGTGGAAACTCCACCCCATTTTGGTAAATAACAATTATTATGAGCTGTTAACCAAGGTAGCACTGCTCTTTCGCCACCAGGATTAATTCAAATTCTTATTCAATCTTAATAAATTTGGCTGTGACCTCTTTTTTCTAGAGATGTGCGCTGACCCTCGTATTTTGGTTTTGGTTTTGGATCTGGATCTTTGCATCTGAATCTGGTTTTGGATTTTTTTCCTTGGTGTTTTGTTTTCGTGTTTTGGTTTGGGATGATGATTTTTTTCTTAAAAAACCATAAAAACAGCTAAAATAACATAAAATGGACCTATTTTTGTTCCTACAGTATAATTAACCTCAATAACATTTATTTCCAGTAATTTCCAATTTTGACCACCTCACAATATTATTTGCTTCATCTAGTTAAGGCCAAAAGGTTGCACCCAGGTAGCTGGCTGACTAAGCTAAGTGACACAGTGGGCGGCACTAACATGTGGCAGTTCAGCTTCAAATTTCCAACATGGATACAGTGTGTTATACAGTGTGGGGTGGATACACCAACAGTGAACTTACTGTGACACCATTGTCAGCAGAGTGGAGTTGCTGACGGTGTCCTCAGTACATGGAATGGCAGTGCTGCGGTGCTGGCAGTGTCCTCAGTGAAGGGTACCAGTGATTTCAGCAGTGCGGGGGTGCCAGCGGTGTCTTTAGTGCAGGTTTGCTGGCTGTGTTGGCAGTGCGGGGGTGCCAGGGGTGTCTTTAGTGCAGGTTTGCTGGCTGTGTCAGCAGTGCGGGGGTGCCAGCGGTGTCTTTAGTGCAGGTTTGCTGGCTGTGTTGGCAGTGCGTGGGTGCAGTGGGGTCTTAGTGCAGGTTTGCTGGCTGTGTCGGCAGTGCGGGGGTGCCAGCGGTGTCTTTAGTGCAGGTTTGCTGGCTGTGTTGGCAGTGCGGGGGTGCCAGTGGTGTCTTTAGTGCAGGTTTGCTGGCTGTGTCGGCAGTGCGGGGGTGCCAGCGGTGTCTTTAGTGCAGGTTTGCTGGCTGTGTTGGCAGTGCGTGGGTGCAGTGGGGTCTTAGTGCAGGTTTGCTGGCTGTGTCGGCAGTGCGGGGGTGCCAGTGGTGTCTTTAGTGCAGGTTTTCTGGCTGTGTCAGCAGTGCGGGGGTGCCAGTGGTGTCCTCATTGCAGGTTTGCTGACTGTGTCGGCAGTGCGGGGTTTGCTGGCGATGTCCTCAGTACATGGAATGGCAGTGCTGCAGTGCTGGCAGTGTTCTCAGTGAAGGGTACCAGTGACGTCGGCAGTGTGGGGGTGCCAGTGGTGTCTTTAGTGCAGGTTTGCTGGCTGTGTCGGCGGTGATGGGGTGCAGCGGTGTCTTTGTGCAGGTTTGCTGGCTGTGTCGGCTGTGCAGGGGTGATCTCAATGCCATGCCAGTGGTGTCGGCAGAGCGGGGGTGCCAGCGTTATCCTCAGAGCAGGTTTGCTGACTGTATCGGCAGTGCAGGGGTGCTGGTGGTGTCCTCAGTGTGGGAGTGTCGGCAGTGTGGGGGTCGCTGACGGTGTCCTCAGTACGTTGGGCAGGAGAGCAGGAGTGTTGGCAGCGGTGGTGTCGGCAGCGGGGAATGCTGCCAGTGGGGGTGCCGGCGGAGTCGGCAGCGGGGGGTGCCGGCGATGTAGGGCAGCGGGGGATGGCGGGCGCCGTCTTCTTTTTATCGTTTGTGCTGTTTTCAATGGGCTTAGCGCTGATTGGCTGAGAGCCGTGACAGACTGCTTTCTTAGCCAATCAGCGTTAAGCCCGCTCAAAACAAAACCTCGCGACTCAACAGAGGGGTTGCGAGGTTTTGCCTTGGGTCAGGGATCCGGGGCAGGCAGGGAGATCCAAGCTGCGCTCGGATTGCCCCAGATCCCCGAAATTCGGGTGGGTTCGGACCTCTGAGATCCGAACCCGATCATCTTTTTTCCAATCTATACAGTTGTCATTAAAGTTAAGCTTAAGAGTGGTGTGTAAAATAATAAAACTATGGGTGACTGATTTGTCTATGTACTTTGTAAGGCACTGTGGAACTTTTGATGCGCCATATAAATACATAATAATAATAATAGTAGTAAGGGTGCAAATGTTTGCATCTGCCAAAGAGGGTTGTTGGACCTATTAGAGTGTACATTGCTAGATTTTCACCGTGGCGGAAAAATTTAATTTAGGAGTTTTTATCTGGGATGGTATTTAAATTAGCTTATAATATTATAATTATAATTAGCTTGGGTCGATGTTGCCCAAGTGTGCATGTGCACAACGGAGGTGGCTCCGTCGTGCGCATGCGCGAGACCCGAATAACGACGGCTAAGCCGTCATTATGGGTCTCGCACCAAAGGGGGCGTGCTGTCGATGGTGATTGACAGCACTCCCCCTTTGGTGGGCGTGCCGGGGGCATGGCTGCCCAGATGGAGGCGTTCCCATGGGAACGCCTACAGTCTGGGACCGGCCCCACTGACATCACAAGTGATGTCAGTGGGTGGACTTCTTGCTCTGTAAGAGCAAGAAGTCCACTGGGACTTGCGGCAATGAGACCCTACCACAGGGGTCTCGTTGCAGGTCCGATGGTCGCGATGGTCTTGACCATCGCGACCATCATTTTGGCCGCTTGCTATAGCTGTGGGTGGTAACCCACAGCTATGCGAGCGGCCAGGAGGCCGCTCCAAAATGTAGGAGGGGCGGCCCTGATTCAGAGCAAGCACTCTGTCAGAGCGTCCGGCTCTGAATCAGGGAAAAAGTCTGATAGAGCCAAAAGCACTCCAGGGCTTGCGGCAGCGAGACCCTACTGCAAGGGTCTCATCGCAAGCCCGATGGTCTCGATGGTCTTGACCATCGCTACCATCATTTTGGCCGCTTGGTATAGCTGCGAGTGGTCAGGAGGCCGCTCCAAAAAGTAGGAGGGATGGTCCTGATTCAGAGCAAGCACTCTGTCAGAGCGTCCAGCTCTGAATCAGGGCCAAAGTCTCAACCTAATATACAGAGATGCGGTCAGAATCTTGATCGCTAGAATTCCTGCGGTCAGAATGTCGATGCCGGCAGGTTAGGTTTAGGCTGCGGGGAGTGTTAGGGATAGGGGTTAGGTTAGGAGTACTTACCATTAGGCATCGGCATTGTGACCTGGTCGGGATGCCAGGATAAAGATTATGACCGCCAGGATCCCGAGCTCCGGCATCCAGTACCCATCCCAATATATAATAATCTGAAATTATCTACGGCATTTCAATGTAGAGGGCAACTATGGCATCTTGGCACAATTCAATACAGTAATAACAAGTTTCAAACATAAACAATTACAAGACAGCCCTGGTGTGAAAACCATAAATGTTTAAATTAATGAATGGGTTCTCCTAAAGTAAAAGTAGCCTGGTCTTTGATTTAGCTTTTTGTTTTCTCCATGTGCATTTGTAACTATTTTAAAACTACATTCTTATCTTTTGCTTATATGGTGCCACAGGGGTGCTCCATATATAGGGTAGGGTTTAAAACATACAGCAACATTACAAAAATTGGAAGGTGTCCAAATAGGACAGTTAAAAATGTGTACATACTGTATATATATATATATATATATATATATATATATACGAGGGCTGATTGAAAAGTAAGTTAACACAAAATTCAATCACACATCTGTGACGTAATCTCACAGACGTGTTTCCCCAATCTGACATGACGAAACGTACGAAGATCTTCCACTCGCTGTGACCAAACAAAGTAGACTATGGAAGTCCAACTGCAGGTTCAGGCACATATGAATGTATGAGCTTCACAATAACCAGCATAGCATTGCCACATCTACCTATGGGACAGAAAAACAGAGGCAGTCTCATTACTTTTCAATCAGCCCTCATGTATATATATATATACATATATATATATATATATATATATATATATATATACTGTATGTATGTATGTATGTATACTATATATTGTGGTGAGAGGGGTGGTCTCTCACCTGAATTGCCCACATTCTTGTGGGATCAGCTCCCTCCGAGGAGGCTGTAGTAAAGCCTGTGCATTCGGCATCAGCAGTGGGTGTGGAATTCCAGGTTTTCACAATTGCAAAGACCTAGCTGGAATAATCATTGAAGCACAGGAGGGGTTTAAAACTCTCACACACCTGATGCTCTTTTCCCTGATGATGACTAGAGGCAAGGTAGTAGCTGTAGTGTTGTAGTGCCAGGCAATGTCAGACTGGGGCATGAAGGGACCACCGAGGAATGCAGTGGTAGGGGCCCATGCTTAAGGGGCGTGTTTATCCATCAGAGGAGGTGTGGCCAGTCACTCAAAATGCTTTGCTAATCAATAGGTGTAGATTCTATAGAAGGAAACCAATCACCCATATTGATCAGTGGTACTGCTCCACCAGATAACTGACCATCTAATAGAGTAACAAAGTATAATTTGAGGTCTGGAACCTGACATCTTGAAGAGACGGTGGGCCCTTAGGCAGTGGGGCCCACCGGGGATTTCCCCTGTACCCCTGTGGGCCAGTCCAACCCTGGTGCCAGGGTCCAAGGGCTATGCTGGGAGAGCATGGGCAATTGTGGTTGCAAGCCACTGCTGACTGCTAAGCACAAGGAGTGCCAGAACCTTTTATGTTTCTTTGCTTATTTTCTGCTATGTGCCTGTGTGTGTCCAGGCCTATGCTCACGTATGCTAAGGTGCAGTGTTTGCTTCCATTAAAAGCCACTGCTTTACCAAGTACCTGCCTGTCTGGAGTCCTCATTTCAACCCCCCTGTGTTGCAGTATATACTATATATATATATATATATATATATATACAGACTACATATTTGCAGCTCGCATATTTCATACTTACCTAGAGACTAAGAGATGGCCTTGCAAGCAAGAGCTTATGATTTAGAGGAACTATGAGTGGCTACATAAAGATAATGGAGAGAAAAGTTAGGTAGTGCAGATGCTGCGGATTTAGGAGGAGTGGTGCTGAGCTTAAATAAAGATATTTGTTTTAAGGGCATGTTTAAAGGCTGGGAAACTTGATAAAAGTGTGATTGAGCTTAAGATGGCATTTTGGAGGTGGGGACCAGTTCAGGGGTAGGTGGAAGCAGAGGTAGAGACAGATAATGAAATGTTGGAGACATCTGAGATATTCCATGAGAGTGTTGTGTCACAGAGGCTGATAAACTGATTTACAGGAGGAGCCAGCAGTTGAGAGTGTTGAATGCTCCCTGAGGAGCAAGGAGAATAAGTGAGATAAGATAAATGACCCTTTGATTTTCAATGAGGATATCGCTGGTAATCATGGTGATTGTAGTTTCAGTAGAATGGAGAGATAAAAAATATTTTGAGTTGAGTTTGGGAGGTAGTTGGAAGAGGAGAAGGATGTAAGGCAGCTGTAGACAACTCACTCAAGGAACAAAGTAGAGAGGGATAGGAGAGGTTGAAGGAGAAGAGGAGGGTGTTGAAGGTGGCAAAGAGGTGGTGAGGGTTGGGCAGTTGGATGGAAATGAGAGACTTGAAATAGGACTGTTTAGCAAGTAAAAGAGCAGAGATATAAATTGAGAGAATTAACTTTTATTGGCGGACGGCAGCTAGAGAGCACAATTTCCTCCAGAGGTGCTCAGCAGAGCAAGAGCATGTTTGGAGGAAGTGGGTCAGAGTATAGTGCCAAGGTTGAGGAGAAGACCACCTTCTACTATTTCTGTATTGTGGGTGCTGTTGTCTTTGATCAAATGATCACCAGCCAAACACCACTACATGGTCAAATCATTTGAAAGAGGGATCTCACCAATGTGGGTAACTCTGAGTTTATTGAAGCCAGGTTGGTGTAGATACTCCCCTATTCCTTTACTTTTTAATGTTTCTGTATAGTGCGGGTTATTGTCTGATGATTACTCTGATCACCAGACACTAACCATAACATTGGGGTATCTAGAGGTTTTCTAGAGGGCACCCTTGAGGTAAGTATAATTCCTTTTACTTTGAACTTCTGCAGTTCAGATGACGAGTAAGTCTTTTCAATAGTGTTTGGAAATATATGTTGAGGGCAATTTACACTCCTTAGCACGGAAGGAGTTAAAACACCTCTGTACCTTACATGTATCACAGTGGAATTTTCTGTCTGTCAATTTAACCTTTGATGAAACTGCACATTTTAAATGCCAGGCTATGAGCATAAAAGCAGCACAACTGGGTGTGAGTTTTGTAAACAACAGCTCTATGCTGTGGAACCTTCCTGTTCCTGCTATTTGAGGAAAGTGAGGGTGATCTCTGCAAATAAGTGTGAATGTCCATGGACATCTCACATTTTAGCAAAATAAACACACTATTTCTTTTTACATTTTCACAAATCAATAAATATGTATTTTACTCATGTATATTTAACCACAGTCCCACAAATTGTGCACACACATAATTATCATCCGAAGTTATTCGTTTTCAAGCATACATACACCTTAAATCTTGGCATAGGTTTACAATATTTTTCTCTGTTCTACCTCTTATACAACAGGATGGGTTCAAAAGGATTTTAGATTTTTTTAATTAATACTTCCACAACTGCTACAGTAATAACAAAATGTACAATAACAGTTTGGAAAATAACTTATCTATTCTGCCTGAAGACTAAACTATGAATCCCACAGTTCTTAAAATTAATCCTGATAGTGTTATATAGTGAATAAAATGTTTCTGAGTCAACGATTCAAGGTTGTTGCTTAGCAACCATGAAATTTTGCTGTTGTCAGTTGTTACAGCCAGAAATTTCTATGTGTGATTTTAATGTATTTAAATTAGAGGCTGCAAATTAAATATATATTTTATAGCAGGCTGAACATTTTAATGAAAATATATTTCAGAGGGACTCTAGGCATTAATTAGAAGTCACTGACTTGGGTACACACAGACCTACGTACAAACTAAAAGAGGCCTTGCGTTCTTTTATATTGTTCTAAAGGGCAAGATTAGAGGAAATGAAATATATAGTTATTCTGTAATATTTATGTATTACCAGATATTTATGTATTGTCTACACATACACATTTAGTAATTCACATCAGTCCTTGCCCAGTGGAACACACACACTTACTCACATACAGTAGTCCCACATACAATCACTAGGATTAATTCAGAAGCCAATTAACCTGTCAATATATCTTTGGCGTGTGGGAGGAACAGAGTCCCAAAACTGTCCCCAGGAGATAAAAGGTCACCGCTTCATGCCAAAACCCCAACACTGTGGGCGCCAGAGAGGTCATAAAAATATTTTGCTCTGGTGTTAGCAAGAGACTTCATTTGACAAAACTGGCTGGGTATTACAGTACCCGCTCCCTGTACATAACAGACAATTAAAGGCCCCTCTTCTCTTGTTCCTGAAAAAGCAGGACTTGATCACTGCTTTTCTGGCACAAGGAGTGTCATACTGTTGCAGATCAGCCTGTGTTGTACATTGAATAACCAGGATGGCATATTGAGTATTGCTTGATGCATTGTGTTTTCTATATTATCTTCTAAGTTTATAATGTGCAGAAAAATGTCAACTATTATTAAAAAAGTGCTATAGCTGATTTTGTGATTAATTTAAATTAAACACTAGGGGGTAAATTTACTTAGATTCATGTTTGGTCGAGTTTTGCCGTTTTTAATCTCGATTTGACTCGCTCAAATTTGGGTGAGATTAGGCTTCTGAAACACTCAAATTTACCAAGTAGCATGTTTTGCTGAGTGTTTTCCGATAGTGTATCTGATCGAGTTTTTCCCCCGAGTTGCAAGTTTAGATGAGATTACTCACCCGAGATTGCAGTGTCTTCTCTCTGCCAAACTCTCCCAGACAAGCAGCCTACACATGTCAGTGAGATATGTGTAGGCTGCTTGTGTGTTATATTGTATCTTTTAAAAAATTGTTTAATGTTTAAAAAAATTATGTAGGGCCACCCCCCCAAAAAACATAAACAGCCTTAGGCTGCTCACCTAGTCATGGTTCCTAAAAATATGGGGGGAAAATGTGTAGGTTTACCCCTTAATTTAAGAACCAGTACTGGGCTGCTGAGCCTGTCCTGGTTTTAAAAATAGGGGGTGGGGATTGTGTGGGGGGCCCCCCCTATCTTTAAAACCATCACCAGGCTCCAATTCGGCCGGGGTGTAATGCCACACCCTATCACCATGTCTCCACGGCCAAAGCATTATCACCCCAAGCCATTCAGCCCAAGCTGGGGATCTCAGGGGAGGTGGGGACCCCACCAATAAAGGGGACCCCCCTCTCCCGAGCACCC
The DNA here is from genome assembly GCA_031769625.1 of Taudactylus pleione. Lineage (NCBI taxonomy): Eukaryota > Metazoa > Chordata > Amphibia > Anura > Myobatrachidae > Taudactylus > Taudactylus pleione. The sequence continues at coordinate 5,570,061 of JAUIMM010000512.1, read as the reverse complement.
CAGGCTTGGTCTGAAGCCTAGGGCTCTTCCCCACACCCCTGGAGCAGTGGGTGTATGGGTAATAGTAGTGTAAATTGTAAGAAACTATTGTTTTTTACCGTGGAACTATTGGTGCCAGCGTGCCTGCCGTTTGTCACTTGTGAACCTAGTAAATTTACCCCTAGGGGAAGGGAATTCAATTAGTCACGATAATTTATCAGGGGTGAAAAAAGGTGGTAGCCTAGGGATTTAACACCGAGGGCTATTCAATTACGGCCCTTTTTTGTAGTCCAATAAATTATCCGTTATCGAGCGTTAACACATAGGGGTAAATTTACTAAGAATTGTGTTTGGTCGAGATTGCAATCTCGGGTGAGTTTAGCCATTTTTTACAACCTGCAAATTTACTAAAGACAAACTTGGGTGAGTTTGGGAGTGATTTCTCATTTTTCACTGAAACACTTAGTGAGATTGCAAGCGCTATTAAGTACACTATCGACCAAACTCGCAAGTGCTTTCACTGGAAAATATACAACTCTGAAATTTACCAAGCATCATGATTATAATCACGGGTGTAATTGTAGCAAACTCGCAGCTAAATAGAAGTTTCAAATAGACCACCTCCTGAGCTGCAAGTTTGGCAGAAACATACACAGCTCAGTGTGATTTGTGTATGTTTCTTCATGTGTAATACCCAAAGCATACATTTTTTTTTAAAAAAAGGTTGTAGGCCCCCCCACAAAAAGCATAACCAACTCTGGCTGCTCACCCAGTCCTAGCGCTTAAAAATACATGAAACAAAATATGTAGGGTTCCCCTGTATTTTAGGAACCAGCACTGGGCTGCTGAGCCTATTCTGGTTTTAAAAATAGGGGGGAATTGTGTAGGGGTCCCCCAATTTTTAAGACCAGCACCAGGCTCCAATCCGGCAGGGGTGTAATGCCACAGCCAGGGGACCCTATCACTGGGCCTCCCCAGCCAAGCCGGTCAGCCCAAGCTGGGGATCTCAGGGGAGGTGGGGACTCCATCAATTAAGGGGCCCCCCTCTCCCAAGCACCCCAGGCTTAGTCTGAAGCCCAGGGCTCTACCCTGCACCCCTGGAGCAGTGGGTGTGGGGGTAATAGTAGTGTTAATAGTAAGAAACTATTCTTTTTTACCATGGAACTACAGGTGCAAGCATGCCTGCCCTTTCGCACTTGTGGAACTACAAGTGCCAGCAGGTGGCCAGCACCCATCCCCGCTGTAAAAAAAAAAGGTTTTTAAAAACCCCAAAACACACCCACACCATAGATTGTACAACTCTATTACATATGGCCACCTCACTCACACACACTTACTTGCTGCCCGACGATCAGTCCACTTCTCCAAGTAGAAATCCAATGAGAGTACCTGAAAAAAATACAATACTCACCCCCATACTTGCGCTGATCTCTGTAGCATCCCTGGGTCTTGGCAAGAAAACCAACCTGGCACCCGGACTGTACACTTACAGCAGCAATTTATACACATGACTGCCCACGTGTGAACTGTCAGGAGCCGGCAGCCAATCAGTGGCCGCTAACTGTAGAGCGCCCGCTGATTGGCTCTGGCTCCTGACAGTTCTCTCGTGACTTGGTCAGTCAGTCAGGATCCGGTTAGCGGTGTATGTGGTCACACGCATACATCGCTAATGTAAGTGTATGGTCTGGGTGCCGGTTTGTTTTTTTGCCAAAACCTGGTGATGCTATAGGGACCAGCGCAAGGACAGAGTTGCTGCTAGCCAGTTAGGGACTACAGCCTTGAGAAAGCAACTGCGAAAAATGCGTTGGATTAATGTTGATGCACTGCTGTCCTTCATGTGAAATTAAATGGTTTTACATATAGTAGCTTTATGATATGATGTCCTATAGGGGCATTAGAAAATGATCTGAGACTTCCTATCTTCAACTATAATTCAAGAGTGGCTGAATGTATGCGCTCTTAAATCATATCGTATAATGAATGTAATAATATTTATTCATTGGATAATGTGGCTTAACTTATGTGCTTTCCCTAACAACTATGTTAACTTATGAGCATCTGTTTTAAATATACGAGGAGTGCTTTGATATAAATTAACTGAATGAACTTGCTCCATGTATGCTCTCTTTTAGCTAACTTTATCTAAATCCCTAGCATCTACTATATATGAGAAAGTGTATGTGCTTTCCCAATTAACTTTGGTCATTTATGAGCGTTTGTGTATACACGAGGAGTGCCATAATATAAATCAACTTAATGCACTTGCCTCCGGTATGCGCTCCTGAAGTTGACCTTACTATATCCACCAGCGTTTAATATACATGAGGAGTACTGTGCTATAATTCAGCTATGCACACTAGCCGTGTGTGTGCACTCCTGAAACTAACCCTGCTAAACTTACAAGTGTTTGCTATATATAATGAACACTGTGTTATAAATAAATTGAATGCACTTGCTTTGTTGTATGAGCGCTGGAATGTAGCAAGTAAAGGTGCCCATACATCTGCGACGGATCATCGCGATGTAGCGATGCGATCGGAAATGCCAATCCGCCGGTCAGAAATGCAGACCGGCAACCATCGTTCAGCGATCCATAGCAGGATCGCTGAAATTTTACATGTTAAATGACCCCGATTTGACGATCACGATAATTTTTTGATTGCGATCGTCATATCGGAGAAATCCAACATGTTGGATTTTTGCGATCCTGTGATGCCGGGTTGCAGCATCACAGAATCGCGGCAATCAATCGCTGACACAGATCTTAAGAGATGCAAAGAGCTCCTGGCAAGCAAGTTATCAGCCCAAGTGGCACATGAGATCTCCTGCTTCAGCATCTCCTGCAAATGCTACTGTCAGGAAAAAAACTGATCTTTTCCTAGAGATCCACTGATGATGAGTCAACTCAGCGGACCAGAATGAAACATCTGGTTAGGCTTAAAAGAATTGCAGACATATATTGACACCTCTGCTGTGACTCAATCTGATACAGTAAGCATCACTGGTGGAATGGTGAAGGATTACTTTAAGGACAATGTCCAAATTAACATCTCACAAAGTCCCTCACAAATATAAAGGTGAGTAGGAGAGCTCAAGGACAATTGCATTGTGTACCACTTTTCATTTATTATGGACTTTGAGAAAATTGTGTGTGTTTGACAAGCAGCATACATTATATTACTGTATTATACTGGGGGATTTGGCCCCAAATCAAAATTATATTAATACAAAGCAAAATTATTAACACATGAAAGCATGGTTACTTCAGTCTCCATGAGATTATTGCCACTGTGCCATACAATGACTATGAATAGTTATGGTGACAGTATGAATACTTGTAAACTATTATGAAAAACAAGGAAGTCAGCTGTTTATCTTCACCAAACCAAATTTATGGAAATACTAATAGGTGCCCTACGGTAATATGACTCTCTTTTATGTTCCCCCTAATTGATTAATTAATCCCCTCCACCTCCTATTTTGACCTGAGGCCTGTGATTTTCTGATTGGAGTAGTTATTTTTTATTAATTAATTAATTAACTTATTAATATATAATTTTGTTACAAGGCTGTTATTTTGGCCTGAATTACCTGTATTGGCCTGACGCCTGTTATATTCTTTTAAACTGCCATGTGTTTGTGAGTCTGTTCTGTCGGTTAGTTATACCAGCCAGCTTGCTGCAGCCTTTGGCCAGTATTGGTGAAAACAATATTGTGATCTGGTCACAATTCACTGTTAATTATGTTATTGATGTTAATAATACTGTAGGAACAAAAACAGTGTTTTTATAAATTTTTAAGGAAATCCAAACCCCAAACAATTGAGAATGTTTTTCCAAAACCAAAACTCAATGATGATTTAGAGCCAAAACCAAAACACAGTGGTCTGTGCACATCTCTAGTTGATATGGAATATTACAAGAGTGGGCGAGTGCCAAATGTTCTGTAATATTCTTCACTGTAAATATTTAAAATATATTTCTTGCTGTATATGTAATTACCAAATGTTATTAATCTGTAAATTTAGAAACATTTTTTGTAAATAACAAATGCTTGTAGGCATAATCTTTATACTATTAAATAGTCATAAATAGTTATATTTTCTTTAGTAAACTTTGGTATAATTCAGCATTTCATACATCAAGGGTTTATATGCATTATGAAACACAGGGCCTGATTCAGAGCCGCTCGTAAGCGGCCGCTCGTTCGCTCCGAGCGATGTTCGCACATCTGTGCATACGTCGTAATGCGCATGCGCCAACCAGTCAGTGCGATCGGAAATTGAGCACTCGCCAAATAGCGAGTGCCTGCTAATTTGAGCGACAGGATGAGGCGTTTCTGGGTAGTAACAGGGGAAGGTGCTTGAAAACGGGGAGTGGAGATCCGAACGCAGGCGTGCCAAATGGTCAAAACGGGCGTTTTAAGGGTGTGCATAATTAACAAAGCAGCGTCATCGACCACGTCACTTGGTTGTCTCTTAGCCTGAACTGTTCGCATGATTGCGTTAGGATAAACCTACCACAAGCACTGCGAGCAGTTCAGGCGCCTTTCGATGTACTCGATTAATCAAATAAATAGCGGAGATGACGTAGGATGCGAGCAGCCAGGGGGAGTCTTTACAAAATAGCGAGCGCATGTTTTGTTCACTCGCTCAGACATAGAGGCATCAACAGACCGCAAAGAGCGAGCGCTCAATTTAAATAGCCGGTCCCTTTTTCTGACTGAGCGAGCACAAATAGCGTCCGGCTCTGAATCAGGCCCACAGTTCCCCAGTTCACTTTATGTCTCACTGTAGTGCCTCCAGTTCAGATTATGCTACAGTTGCCACTATTTAATTTATGCCACTGTGCCCTCAGTTCATAATGTGCCACAGATTGTTCCCCCTGTTCACAGTATTCCAAAGTACCCCAATTCAGATTAAGCCATACAGTGTCCTAGTTCGCATTATGCCACATTCCCCCCCAGGTCACATTATTCCTGACAGTGTGCCCAGTTCTCATAATGCCACACAGTGCTGCAAGTTCACATTATGCATTTTTTACCTGCTGTATGTAAAGCATTATATTAAAAGGCTACCAAGTAAATTGTATTGTTTTAAGTGACAGCTCATGTATTGGACATTCATTTGCTAATGTTATACCCTAACTAACCAGACTTTTAAGGTTTCCCTATTCTTATTCTTCTCTTCAAAACTCAAAAACATTTTTTGTAAGGTCCACATAAGACAGAGGTTGCTCTTCAATGTATTTTGTTGTTATGTATCTGTATGAAATTGCTCTTTCATATAGTGGTGTGTGAAAATGCTAACACCAACACCTTATGAAAGAGCACTTACCCACCCCTCTTTATGAAAGAGTACTTAGCCACCCCTCTGTATGAAAGAGCACTTCCCCACCCCTCTGTATGATAGAGCACTTACCCACCCCTCTGTATTAAAGAGCACTTACCCACCCCTCTGTATGAAAGAGCGCTTACCCACCCTTCTGTATGAAAGAGCACTTACCCTCCCCTCTGTATAAAAGAACACTTACCCACTCCTCTGTATGATAGAGCACTTACCCACTCCTCTGTATGAAAGAGCACTTACCCTCCCCTCTGTATGAAAGAGCACTTACCATCCCCTCTGTATAAAAGAGCACTTACCCACCCCTCTGTATGATAGAGCACTTACCCACTCCTCTGTATGAAAGAGCACTTACCCTCCCCTCTGTATGAAAGAGCACTTACCATCCCCTCTATATGAAGGAGTACTCCTCCATCTCACACTACATTTACTAACCTCCCACCTGACACTACAGTACTCATGCAATTTCATTGATGCCAAGCTTCAGGGAGTGTAACTGCATGGCATGGGCCCTGCCTTATTATGATAGAGGATGGTCCCTCAGGCAGCATCAGAAAGGCACAGAAAGAGGAGCCAGATGTTCAGTCAGTGCCTCACACCCCCCCCCTGTACTGCCCATGTCCCATGGTTAGGATTATGATCCTGATCCATCCAGCAATCTTAAATTGGTGAGGGCTTCTCATGTTGTTAGTGTCTCATTTGGCTGCTAACTGCCTAAGCTGGCTAAGCAGTTCCCCCACCTCCGTTGGCACCTGGAGCTCCACCACCAGGTTTTATGTCCATGCTTTGCCACTGTGCGTTACCTTACAGCATAAAAAGAGTACAGTATGTCAGTATTTTGCCAATTTTCTTGTTGACCTAGTATATTCAGTCTAGGAAAGAAGTGTTTTACATTGAGCAGTTTCTAATAACCTTCTAATGTCACAGTATTTTCTACACGTTCAGTTAAATGGGTTTATCCAAAAAATATGATTTGCAAGCTAATTGAAAGGATTTGCTTGATTCAGCCAGCTGCTTGCTCATTTGTCTTAAGTAGCTTTTTAAGAAGGCAATAATAGTCCCTCTGCTATCACAGCACTGCATCCTATCAATATTGAGTATTATATCATTTCCTATTATTCCAAACCTGAGCATCTCTTAAATGGAATCAATTAGATTATGCCAGGGAGTCTGTTAATCTCTAAACTATTTTTCTGAAATGTAAGAAAATATTGATAACAGAAATGTGAACATGCTCAAAATGATTAGATAATGATTACTTGGAATATAAGAGGTGGATTATCTGGATGACAGTAAAAATAATGTCTAATTGACTGGGGCGCTGGACCTTACAAATGATTACATTTAAAAGTATATTATTTCTTTGTTTGTGATGCAAGGTTTGTATTTTCGAGCAGTTGGGCAAATTTTTACTGACACAAGTCTTTTAATAAATAATATTAATTGCGAGGTTCTTGTGATGGTCTGGGCAAGTTGATTTGCCCTCCACAAATCAGAAATTAGATAAGGCTGTCTTCCACCTATACAGTGTTTGAAGATAAAAAAAAGTAACATCCAGCAGAAGCCACACACCACTTCAGCCAGTGTTGTACACCCTGACTAGAGGCATACACATTACTCCTTTAGGTATTTACTACCCTTACTGTATATACTGTATTTATGTATATACTTACGATTATACTGTATATACAGTTGAAACATGGACTAAGGGCATGAGTCAGAGATGGATGTTATGCTGATGTTTTCACAAATAGCCAACGGTTTTTCTACTGTACATGCGCAGTCGCACTGCACATGTCTGCGATTGTCTTGCTACATTGCAGAGAGAGGATTTATTTGCACAGTGATTCATAGGCAGGGACCATTTGGGGGAGATAATGGGGTGCTGGTGACTAAATCAGGAGGATGTCACAGCTTGCAACTGCTATCCCGTACAAAGTCATTAAGGCTCCAGTGACTGTGGGCCTGATTCAGAGCCGCTCGCTAGATGCAATCGCTCACACAATGTGTATGCAAATTGCACAGGCAGTGCTATCGCACAACAATGCATTAGCACGCCCAGTATTTCTTAGAGAGCGATCACATAGTATATGCAGACACCCACCAGCCTGTTTTAAGATGCCCACTTGTGCACGTCATGTCCAGGAAGTGTATACAACCATCGGTACATCTGGTAACATTGGATGCTATCGCGAGCGCTTCAGTATAAAAACAAGTCAGGTGACGTGTACTATGATGCTGTCTTTTAATTATGCACACCTCTAAAACGCCATTGAGATGCTCAAGCACGCCTGCGTTTGCACCTCCACTCTCCCATTTTTAATGACCAGCCCCTGTTACCACCTACAAACAGCTTCCACTGCTGGGCTGTCTATGTGCAGCGAGTGAATGCATTGTGAACTTTCGCTAAGGTATGCACATGCGCACAATGCATACACACTGCATACCATCAACAGCAGCGAGAGCATGCAGCTTAGCAAGCGGGTCTGAATCAGGCCCTTAGTTCCACTGGCTATTCTGTATGACCATAGGGCTACTCAGAAGTCCAATAATTGACCGATGTGTATCCGATGGTTGCATCTTTGTATGCAAGCGTTGTATCTGTGATGCTGCTGGTGGGTGTCTCAATATACATCCTGGCAGCTGCGACATTTGCATAGATTCGTACAGTCGTTGTGTACAAAGATGCAGTAGTGAAGGGACTTGCATCCATCTCTGAATCAGGCATTAAGACCCACTTTGGTTAATGTGTGTATGAAGATATTTGGTAGATAAAATTCAAAGAGTAAAGGACATTTAAAAAATGCATTATTCATATTTCTGCAACGGTTCTAAACAAAAGATGGCTGCTGATTGGAGGAAATCATATTTCATTTTTTTCAGTGTTAAGGCATTTTTTACATATGTTGTGTATCTATTTTGGTACTATTTTGTAAACAGTTGAAACCTCACTGAATATCTGTAGATTGCCAATTACGAGTTGGGTACAGGATGCCTGTGCTCGAGATCACCGTACATATCGATAGGTTGGGTTGGGTACGGGATGCCGACACTCGGGATCATGGCGGTCAGAATCCCGACGCCGGCATTCCAACAGGGTTAGTATAGCAGCACTTGTTGGTCAGAATGCTGACCCTCCCACTCTCCCTACCCTAACTCTACTTCCATAGTGTCTGATCCTATCCCCCCCTAGTGCCTAAACCTAACCTCCCACTCACCGCACCCTAAACCTAACTCTCCCTCCTTAGTGCCTAACCCTAACCCCTGAACCTAACCCTCCCCCCAACCCTGCTACTTACCTTTGGTATCCAGGCGGTCAGGATGCTGGCGCCGGGAGTGCGATTGGCATTGGGATTCTGACGCCGGTAATGTAACGACTGCTGAGATGCCGAAAGTATCCCAATAAGTTGGCAATGAATTTCAGCTGCTGATGTACCCTTTAGATGCAGAAATCTGATCACACTACGCTTCTCAATGTTTAACCATGGCTCTGCCAGCCCCGCTATCTGACAGCTGATGTTGGCACAGTATGACTGATATGATTGATATGAGGCACAGTCTAATGACCGTGATGGGGAAGCAGTGGTCTACCTGCTCTAGCCTTGCAGAAAATTAGAATGAATTAGAGAACATTGCACACATGAGAGGTCTTGTTGCCTTACTTACTGAACCTCGTTCGTATATTCATACAGGTATTTTTCTGTCACTATTTCAAAAAGTAAGAAAACCCTTAGGGGTATATTAACTAAAGTGCGGGTTTTTAGAAGTGGAGATGTTGCCCATAGCAACCAATCAGATTCTAGGTATTATCTTCTATAAGGTTCTAGATAAATGTTAAGTAGAATCTGATTGGTTGCTATGGGCAACATCTCCACTTCTAAAAATCTGCACTTTAGTATATATACCCCTTACTATAGCTTACATTCTTCCTGTATTTATTTAATTTTCTTGTGTTTTCATGATTACAGTATATTGCATATAGGTCCTGATTCAGCAAGGAACGCATGGATGCAGACGTACGCACGGCAGCTGTGAGAACATGCTAATAAATGCATAAACACGGCAATCGCAGCACAAAGATGCAGACGCCCAGTACTACATAATGCCGCCCCCTTTACCGTCCGCTAATGTTCGTATTGATATGCAAGGCTGATAAAACATCGGGAACATCGATTAACATCGGAGTAGAATGCAGATTAAAGGTAGACCTGACCCTGCCGCAGGAGTTGAGAGAATTCCTGAACTCAGAGGGACACCAGGCTGCATCTATCATCTCAGTAGCTAATTTATGCATGCCCCTGTAACTGGGTGCGAACGCACTGGCACGTCTACGTTTGGCCAATCACTCCCCGTATCCACCCACAAACGGCACTTCCTGTCAATCACTTTTCCCTGGGTCTGCGTATTCAATGCGCTCGCTTTTGCGGATGCAGTGAGCAGTTCAGCGCATGTTCGGGTGGTAAACTCGGCGCTTTAACATGAAAGTATCTATCAAATACACCATCAGACAACAACATGGGAGCTTGGTAATTCCTGTTTTTTTGTGTGAAAAAAAAATCAGTTTTTAATCGATCCTATCCATGTTTAAAAATAGATCAAATCGGGACCAACACAAATCTTAGTAAATTTAACTCTGAGTGCAGTATAGTGTTTATTATTTTTACTTTTACACAAATCTTAAACATTTTCAGGTGAAATAAATAATTCAAGATACATTCAGATAAGAAAATACAGTAGCCACACCATGGGTCTTACTTAATAGAAAGGCTTTAAGTGAGCAATCATTAATTTTGTTTCCTATATTATTTTTCAGACAGAAAAACACACATTGGGGAGGATTCAATTAAGCATGAGTTATGTGTGATGTGTTTCTGGGCACATATCCAGATATTATTTTTGCTTGGACCTCTATAAAACCCTGAACCAGTATGATCCCACAGAGACACATCACAGATCTTAATAGAATCTCCCACTATAAATGTTCTATTTACTCTCACATTACACCAGTTACATCTATGTAAAACACATCCAGTGCGTGTGCACACACATGCAGACAGCAGAGTTATTGTAATGGTTAGCATTACTGCCTCACAGCACTGAAGTCTTAAGTTTCATTCCCTCCATGGCCCCAACTGTGTGGAGTTTGTATATTCTCCATTTTCTTGTACGAGTTTCCTCAGGGCACTCTGGTTTCTTCCCACAATCCAAAAATAAACTGGTAGGTTAATTGGCTTCCAACAAAAATGAACCCTAGTATGTATGTGTGTGTGGAATGTACTGTATATGTAATAGTGAATATAGATTATATATTATAATACCAGCATATTTCATTAATAGATTTTATCAGCCAAGATAAATGGTTAAAGATGCAATATGTTTTATTTGGGACATATGGCATGAAGTATGCATCTGATCAAGTCACATGCTGCACTACACATTTATTGTTAACATCAATTGATCCTTTGTTTAACAAAGCAATATGGGGTTAAATTTCAATGTCATGACAGACATGATAAGTGACAGGTGCTTAATTGTGCCATTTGACTAACAGAAATCTACACCATTTGTCAGGGGCGGATTGGGGACTAAAAGTAGCCCTGGAAAAATTCCTGAAAGTGGCCTCACATGGGCGGTACCAAATCAACTGTAGGAGGAGCCAACACCAAAGTAGGCAGATCTGTTATGCCGCTGCAGTTGGTGAAGTACCTAGTTAGTGATAAGACCCTGGGCCTAATTCATTAAGGATCGCAATTGCAACAGCGCACGCAGTTGGCTGATTGTTGCGTAGTCCGTATGGGTATGCATTGCATTGCACGTAGGCTACACTGCAATCGCATTGCAATTATGCACAGCACGGCAAGCCATTGCAGAGTGAGTGACAGGTAGTCAAAGTTTGGGGTTGGTGACGTGGCAGTGGTTGGAGAAACGCAGGCGTGTCTGTCCGTTTACTTTGAAGCAGTTACATGGTCATGCATAAATTAGCCATTGCGACGGCATACGCAGCTTGAGTGCTTACAGCGTGCCACGAGGTTAGCAATTTCTAAGTAAGGTCAGAGCTGCTGTAATTCTGCATGGGAGGCTGATGGTACTCGATGTTACCGATGTATACGCAGGACTGCAAGGTATTACGGATGTGAGATAGTGGTAGTGAGAGGCAGTGGGCATCTCTATGCTGGCAGTGTGATGGCGTTGCAATAGCATTAGCATATTTTCACAGCAGACCTGTGTGCGATAAACCGAGCTGCAAATGCAATAGCGATCCTTAATGAATCAGATCCCAAGTGCACAGTTCCTTGGCAGCTCCATACATTCACCCTAACTGCAGCCAAACCATAACCATACCTCCCAACATGACCTTCTCCAGGAGGGACACAATGCTCTGGTCCTGGACTTCCCTGGTAAGAGGTGGGGCTGCAGAACAGTTCAAAAGTCAAATAGGGGAGCCACACCAACTGTCATTTCAACCGCTGCCAAACATCACTGAATTTTGGACTGTACTGCAGCCCCACCCCTGGAGCTGCCACCAATCATAAATTACCAGGGAAGTCCAGAACCAGAGCATTGTGTCCCTCCTGGAGACGGTCATGTTGGGAGGTATGCCATAACCACAACCTAATCCTAACTTCACCCTAACTGCAGCCTAACATTAACCGCAGCCTACGGTAATCCTAACTCTACTCTAACTGCAGCCTAACACTAACTACAGCCTAATCCTAACTCTACCCTGACTGAAGTGGAGGTGCCATAGCAACAACTGCTGACAGTAAGCAGCAGAGGTTCAGGCCTGTCCTATGGGAGAATTAACCCTCCAATAGCCCTATCTGTCACCGAGCTCCTCATCTACCCACAAAAGGGCAGTCTAGCACCAGGCTCAGTGGGAGTTTTTCAGACGGTACTAATGCTGAAAGGATAGTAATGTAATTATGAGTACTGACAGTGTCAGGCACATCTAACATCATTTTGATTAAAGAAGGGGCAAATAATATATAAAAGCTGCCCAACCCTAACCGCAACAAGGCTAATTGTAACCACAGCCTAATCCTAACCTCACCCTAACTGCAGCCTAACCACAGCCTAATCCTAACTCTACCCTAACTACAGCCTAAACCTAACCGCAGCCTATTTCTTGACCTCACCCTAACTGCAAACTAACCTGGCTGCAGCCTAACCCTAACCGCAGCCTATGATAATCCTAACTCTACCCTAGCTGCAGCCTAATCCTAACTCTACTCTAACTGCAGCCTAACCCTAACCTCAGCCTAATCTTAACCCTAATTTATGTATCGACATTCTGGCTGTTGACATGCACAATGACAGAATGTCAATGTCGACATTACAAATGTCAACATGTTGAATGTCGACATTATTAACATGTTTAAATCGTGAATGGCAGCTTTATGGCACCTCCAGTGCTCATCATTTCTAATATATAGCTGCTACACATTACTAATAAATCATAAATGTAACATGTACAGTAAGTGACTTACCTTCAATGTAGAGGAACAGGATTCACTGGTACTGTAGCTCTCACCAAGGATGATGTCGGTGTCTAGAAGGTCATGATGGTGCTTGGCTCTTCCCTCTTTAAGAGTTCATTTACTGCTGGGTTTGAACTGTGAGGAGATAGAGATCAGGAGAGGGGCACCTGTGTGGGGGAGGGGGATCAGAGTACCATGGATGTCAGGGAGTTTAGAGCTATGGGAGGAGAAAGAGAGCAGGAGAGGGGAACCTCTGTGGGAGGGGGGTGCTGTGGATTGCTCCTAATATGGCATGTTTAATGTTATAATGTCCGCACGGTTAAAAGGCTGTAAGCAGTATTTTAAACATGTAAGGATCCCGGCACCAGCTTTCTTGTGTCTACGGAGTCTCAGTTGACATAGTGACTGTAGACAACCAGACTGCATCCCCTGTTATCACTGCAATTTTATTAAAGGAAATTTCTCTTAGACACCTGAGCTATAGTCTGCTGCACTGGTGATACTGTGGACTATAGAGATGGTTTTTGTTCATATGCACATAAACTAGTGGACATTCAATTCCACTAATTAAAACAAAAGTAAAAAATAAATAAAGATATAGAAGTTATCGTCTATTCAAAGAAAAAAGCAATTATGCATTGATTTTCTTTTCTCCTGTAACTGCCATCCTGACATACACCAAATCTTACAATTGTCTTCGGTGTATATGGCAACATGAGAAAAACTCCTATTTCGGTCAAAAATGGGCTTATCACCTTGTAATACATCTGCTCCATAAAGTGAAAAGGAAATACCATGGGCAGCATGGAGAAATGTATTTAAATTTAGAATATTTTAGACAAATTGCTCCAAATTATGAAAATGTCTAAATCAGAAACCATAAATACTAAACATTACTCTATACTATACATGGATCATCATTAAAATCTAAACCAAAACCAGGTATTACCAGGTAATGACAGTCCAAAAATTAAATTGTGTAACATTGGCTAAATATTTCAATTTATTTAATATAGTGTAAAGATTAAATGTATATATTTCTTCTTAACAAAACATACATTTTTAGTTATATACAGTAACTTAATATTTCTGGTCATACAACACTTTCCCAGCTGACAACAATTATATTTTACATTATTGCTTTGTAATGGATTGCTTGTGTTTCATGCTGTCAACTGTATACAATTTTAACAAAAATAACAACATAACAACAAATGACAATGAAAAGCATTAAAAATAGTGCATAATAAAAAAAATCAATATACATTCTGAGATTGTATTTACATACTGTATTTTTACAGAAAATGCTTTATTTTAGCAAAGTACTTTCACATTATGTACAGCATAAAAAAAAATCAGAGTACAGTATATAAAGTATCACTAAAAGACTGTATACTTTGGGGTTCAGGTGATCACAGATTTCTATTACTGTGTGAACTGACTTTTACTGGATTTATGGTGGTGATGTAGAGATCGATAAAAAACTTGTACCTTTAAAACTATTCTAGAAGTACAATAACAAACAGTAGTTCTAAATAGGTGACTTATTGTAGAGGCATAGGAACATTCATATATGTTCTGCATGAGAAAACTCACATAGAAGACTAGGAATAGATCTATTAATTTGCAATTGTGTCCAGAAGTTAAAATCACCAAAATATATTTTTTTGTCTTTGTATTATTTAAATATTTAATTATTTATTTGGAGCATTTTCCCATTCCTTTTTGCCATGCTTTGTGTGCACATTGAAAAATTGTCCATTGACATGATTGGGAAATATCTCTGTTTTTTCAGGCATCTGAAGTTCCAGAAATATGTGAGGTTACTTTTGGAAATTTTCTTGCAGATAACTATATCAGATTTCCCCTGTTTTCCACTTTGCAATAAATAAATAAATGATTGTGATTGTAATATTATTAGTTTTCCTCTAGGTTTGGAAAACTGTAATATTACATGGCAGTTCGCCCTTAGTAAATTAGGTTATTCACATATTGGCATGTAAATTACTATAAAAAAATAGGAGATTTGATCAAAATACATGTCCATAACCTACACAGCAGAACAAATCTATTAAATATGCTAACATTCTTTCTACATTTTTGTAGTTCAGTACTCATTTAGTATTTCATTATTAAACTTTTGAATGAACAACCTACCAATCTTGAAAAGCAGAAAAAAAAGCTTAAATATTGTTTTAACTCATTCATATAGCCCAATATTCAATCCTTGCAAATTACTTCTCTGATATGTAGATATTAACCATTCATATATGTTGTCATTTACAAAATACTGTCAACTGCACATTTTAGTGTTCTACGAGCAGATGCTTTTCATGCAGTATTGATGGCTGAGTGGCTCTGGACAACAAAAAGGTCACTAAAACACTCAAACATTTACAGTCAGGTTTAATAAGTAATGGGTTGTAAATGGCATGGTACCTAGTAGATCACAATTTGAGCCCTGGGCAGCATGCTGGTTATGTAGTATGAATACTGAATTAATGCTAATTAATGTGAGTAATAGGGAGTGAAGTTATGTACAGAAATATGCAGGCTACTTTGAGTTGGACCATTACTTACAAATGAGAAAATTACATCATCACAATACAATTCTATGTAACTAGTTGCTCATTTTAATTTTTAATATATTTAGAGTGTAAGGAATGCAATGCAAACAGCCAGCTCTTTCATATTGTTATAGTGAAGTTGTCTTAAAATAGTATATAGTTGTCAAATTTGTCAGAAAATGCTCATACATATGAATAAAAAACAAACATCTTCCGCCTACTTCCATGGGCACTATAAATAAAAAAAAAATATATATATATATCTTTCCATTGTTTTCTATTACACCCCTTTCACATATTATTATTTCATTTAGAGGGCGCCACAAGTGTTCTGTAGCACTGTAGAGAGAGCAAAATAATAAGACAATACAGGGTAAAATAGTACAGTACAAATAGCACAAAAAATCTCGACACAGCCACTGATGCAATGTGCGCAACTGAAAAGTACAGCATCAGCTAAAACCTGTAGCTGTCACCGTGGGCACAAATGACAGCTCTAGTTCTCCTGAAAAAAACAAAACAAATGATTGGGGTCCAGGGGCGAAAAGTGCACAAGGGGGATGTGTAGCAGGTAAGCAAGAAAAGTAGGTGATGAGAACATGAGGGAGGAAGGCCCTGCTCATGGAGCTTACATTCTAAGGGGAAGGGGGAGACAAATGGAAGACATAAGGAGTGTGCCAGTGTAAGGGGAGTTAAGAGGTAGACTATGTGGTGACATGGTTAAGTGGAGGATTGATATGCTTAGCACATAAACCCCGGCTTTAACCTAGCTGGGACCTTGGACACTCAACACGGGTTGAAGCTGGGGTTTCAGTACTTAACCCCTTTCCCAGCTGGGTGATGGACCTGGGTAATTTCTGGGTTGTCACCCTTTACACGGGACCCGGGTCTTCCAGCGAGCCGGGTCTTCCATCTAATAGTGAATGCTTGAAGATTATGTCATCTCCAAGCACTACTGTGCCCACCAATAAACTCCCGTTAGGCATGACCTGGGTCTTTGAGACCCTGTTCTCACCATTCACACTACAGGTGACCTGCATCAGCCCCGGGAATACCCCTGGTTGCGGGCATCTAACCTGGACACAAGCCCGGACAAAAAAACAAGTAAAAGTGTGTGAACAGGGCATTACTCAGCCAATAGATGCAGCATAACAGAAATAAAAAACTAATACAATTTGATTAGCTTTGGTAAATACTAATTTAGAGGGGAAAAAAACATCATTGTACAGTATATACACGTAGAATTTGATTAGCACAGACCACAAAATTATAGAGCTTTAAAATTATTCCAGTCAGAATATATTAAACAGTTAAAGTATGTAATGTTTATCATTTGGCTCTATGTATACATTCATTTATCTCTGCAAGTTCTTTACAATAGTAAAGTAGTAGCATAAAACTTAATTTCAATGAATATTTCTACCAATATGTATATATATTAAATAGCGACTCGCCCCGGCTTTACACGGCAGCAATTTCATCTTGCCACAACCCCCTGCATCTCATAACAACCTACGCCATGTCACCACAGTCCTCAATTTTCACCACAACCCCCTGCTTCTCACTTCGGCCTCCTGCATCTAACCAGTGTCACCACAACCACGCACTGTAGCTGGCTGGGGCCATGTTCTGGGAAGGGCAAGAGGATCATGAATGAGAGATTTTTGTGTTGCAGCTACCGTAAGCATTATCCTCAGCATTTTCCTGGGGCTGGGGCACCTGTGCATATTTCCGCAGCTCCATGCGCAACTCTCTCCAGCTGCTGAACATGGTGATGAGCAATGTCTTCTATGCACAATGTACCCTGTATTTCCAGGGCTTCCTTTTGAGTTTGCTTGCCGTGCTGCCCCTATCCAAAAACAGTGCTGACATCCATGGGAGGTGGCATGTGGCTGAGCGGGAACATCATGCCGGAGAGGGAGCACTTCACAGTGGAGGAGTGGTGACTGGAGTCCACCTGCAGGTTCAATGTAGGGATGGACATTGGAATCCGATGGTTAATAACCATCGATGTTTTTGTTCTGATGGTAGTATTTTTACAATTTGATGCGGTGGTCTGATATCTGCCACCTAATGGAAATCATTTGATGGTGTTCTGATGTTTTTTTGTAGTTTCAGGAAGATACACTTCCCCTGGCTCCTTTCTTGCTACTGTGTCTGCATCAAGGCAGCTTCATGAATTCATTGCAGGCTGTATCTCATTTTCTGTTTGCCTCAGACGTGACCCAGCTCAGTCCCTGACTCCCTGCCTTCTCTAGGCTGCTGCTAAACTAAATATTGATATTTATTGAGCTATTATACCCTCACACTTGCTAACCTAAACAGTCAGGTCTTTTTTTCAGGAAGACATTTTCAAATTATGAGAATTGTTAGTTAAAAACTAGTATTGTATAATTATGTAACAGATTAAAGAGCTGTCTACTTTAGTGTTAAGGGCCAGATAGTAAGTGATGGAATGATCCGGGATTCCGGTATCGGCATTCTGGGCACCAGAATCCCCACCTATCGGAATTATGACCGCCTCCCCAACTAAGAGTATGTAGTGCAATAATTGTTGTTAGCGGTAAATTAAATTTTGATCAGTTACAGTATACTGATTGGTTAAATTGATTTAAATTGTTTTGAATGAAAATGATACTTTACTAAGGTTGCCATTGTTTAAATAGGGACAATAAGAAACATCAGGCTGGATAGGTCAGTCATCATTTGATCTGAAAATTAAATATATATTGTGACAGGAATAACCAGTTACCTTAGTCTAAGTAAGTATCACACACCTAAAAGTATGATTTAGAAATAAACAGCAATATGGTGAACTAATAAGGTTAAGGATGTTTATAACAGGTGCCTTTTAAAGGAAATACTAATTGCCATCCTGATTGAGGATTTAAGTTTAGTCTGGAAGTTTGCACATATTGAATTATGTAAGTTATTCCAAGTTTTATAGTTGACTGACACTAATGATTTTCAACAATGTTATTACGTTGTTATTATGTGGTCCCATTTTGGTTTAATGATACCAGTAATATATGCGGATATACCTACTTAAATTGTGAAATGCATTATGATATTATTCTGGTCTATGACTATACCAGGGATATATGCATAATGTCAAATGCTTAATGACCCTATTTTGGTCTGTGACGATACTAGTGAAATATATTTATGCCTTTCAACACTCGTTAATTATATATATTTTGAAATTAATTTTATATTGTATATGGAGACACCCATTTTATTTTAAAGACACCCCTGAAGAAGTTGTTATTGACAAAACGCATTGGATGTTTTGTTTACATGACCAAAAAGTGGTCTCAATGAGCTGTCAATGACCACTCCCCATTAAGGGGTGACAGCGAGCTATTAACAACATCTAAACGAAAATGGCCACAATATATGTGTGATGTAAGATTTTTATTCATTTAATTTTGTTTTAAATAAACCAAATGATCAAGCAGACAGAAACTGATTGATTGTCATTGGGTGTACTCTGCTTTAGGGTCTCATGGTAGACACTGAAAGTGGATCCTTTCTTTGTCTTTATCCCCTTGAAAGGACATTAAAACAGAAAATCTAAGGGAAAGTTTGAACATATATTTGTATATTGATATTTATCAAGCTACTCTGGGATGATGAAATTTCACAAGTTCATATTATGAGTATTGTTAGTTAAAAACTAGTATTGTATAATTAAGTCACAGATTGACAGAACTATCAGGCTATTTATTTTAAGATAGAATAATATTTTTTAACAAAACTGACCACTTACTGAGACAAGGCTTGCAGGAATAAGGTATTTTTTGGTGAAAGTGATTAGGCAGCCAACCTGCATCTCACAAGCCATTTACAGCTACTTGTCATTTTAAATGTGGCTACTGGACAGGAGCTGGGTCATTGTGTTCGGGGCTCCAACACCGAGAGAGGGGAATTTGGGAGCTTGTCCTGGCAATGGCTGATTGGTCCACATGTGGCTACTCCTGATCTCACTCTCTTCTTTATAATAGAGTAGAAAATAAGACTGATAAAGAGCAGACACCTTCCACATCATATGACCTTCTCTGTACAATGTAGGGATGTCACACAGTGTACCAAAGGAAGCGAAAGGAAAGTAGTTTGCTTGTACCATTATCTCTGTGGCTCCAGCAGAGGCGTATCTACCGCTAGGCAATCCAGGCACACGCTTAGGGCTCGGTGGGTCGACGGGAATGTATAATGGCAGGGCAGCCACGTTTTGCTTGCTGCCTGGCTCCATCAGGCAGGCTGTAAATGTCTTAACGCACATTGGATTGCATGCACCACTCTGTCTGCTCCTCTCCTGCACTGTGTCACTGTGTGCACGTGACATGCACAGTGACAGGGAGTGAGGAGCCGAGAACACAGGAAGACAGTGAAGCACACTGCTGAATAAAAGGTGAGCTTACTGCCTGCCACACTCCTGCCTTACCTTTACTATCTTGTGCAATAAAACTCACCATCAACAACATCCACCTTCGCAAATGCATAGGGGGGGTCATCGCAGGGGTGGTGATGTGCAGGCTCTGGATTTGCATAGGGGAGGTGAGGTGTTTGCCAGCACCTCTACTGTTTACAGCAAGAGAGGGGGCTAGGGGACGTGAGGTGCCTGACAGTGCAATTACTGTTTGCAGAAGGGGGGGGTACTAGGGGAGGTGAGGTGCCTGACAGAGCCATTGCTGTTTGCAGCAAGGGGGGCGGGGTCTAGGGGAGGGGAGGTGCCTGACAGAGCCATTACTGTTTGCAGCAAGGGGGGGGAATCTAGGGGAGGGGAGGTGCCTGACAGAGCCATTACTGTTTGCAGCAAGAGGGGGGGCAGGCCTGGCACAGGGGCATCAGTGTCCAGTTGTAGAAGATGTCCACTCTCCACCCACCTGTTGCCGTTATTATTTTAGGCTCGGGGGGGGGCACAGTGAGGGAAGGGGCGTAGGGGGAGCACAGGAAGTAGCTGGGTGCCGAGACACCTAGCACTGGTGTTCAAAGTTTTAATAAAATATTTAGTATTTTTATTTGCACTGCAGTTTTACATTCCTTTTTAATGTTTTTGATGTCAGTAATGTTTAAAGTTATAAAAAGTTGAATATAAGGAGGAAAAAATACAAATAATGTAAGGGAATAAATCAGGAATGAAAATAGTGTTATGGATCATTTGAGGAAGGGGGACCCCAAATCGGAATCTTGCTAAGGGCCTCATGTCATCTAAATCCGCCTTTGGGCTCCAGCTGTAAAGGTAAGTAGGGAAAGTGTAAAAAGGCATATGGGGGGAGTAAACCTACGTATGTTAGAATATGTCTGATGGCATGTGGAAGGGCTGCTGGCGTGTAGGGAAGTCTGATGTGGATGTGGAAGAGGTCTGATGTGAATGTGTTTATCATGTATGGACAGTGATTTTTCCACTGTGTCATTATGTGAAAGGTCATGAAATTAGGAAGGGAAAGGAGATAGGTAAGATGTATATTGCAGAAATTGTTGCAGACAACACCTGTGACACTCTAGATAATGGACAGATTGTTATCACTGTGTTTTTGTGTATTAGAAAGACTGCTGCTCCACATGCTTTATTTCAGTTTTTGTGCAAATAGTTTTTGTAGCTATATTCCTATTATTCTCTCTCAGATCTTGCTGCTGTTTATGGTAACTGATTTACTGTAAGTCCTCAAATTCCACTTTTTGAATCATGCTGTAGTTTCTTAAGGCCCCCATACATCAGCAATAGATTGCAGCAATCGTGCAATTTGCAAACGATTGTGTATAAAAATCTTTCCCTTTTTCAATCGATTGTGGCAATTCTGCAATCTGCAATCGATTGAAAAAGGGAAAGCTTTTTATACACAATCGATTGCAAATTGCACAATTGCTGCAATCAATTGCTGATGTATGGGGGCCTATAGATAAAGAGTATAGGCTGAAACAAGAAGGAGGTGTTTTATTTACCAGGTGCCAGATGCAGACTTGGGACAACCACAGGTGAATAATACAACCTTGTGTGTTTAGCTAATTGTTCGTGTTAAACATCCCACTTTTGTTTTGTATTTCTGTTCATTCCTCCCTGCTGAAGAGAGGCTACAGTTATATTGTTGATTTGAAAGTTTTGCCATTTTATGTTCTGGCTGTAGACTGCAAGGAAATAAACTTCAATTTATTGCAGCAAGTATTCAGGATCTCAGAGCCTTTCTATTACAGAAACATTAAGGATTCTGTAGAAATTGTGAGAAATCACCATTATCAGAGTGTCTAGTAAACCTATTTCAAGATCTTTGTGAGAACAACCAGAGTAATACAATGGCCTCTTAGAACTATGGGCCTGATTCATCATGGATCGCAATTTTAACCGTGTACGCAGATCGGTCGAAGGTGCGTACTGCGCATGCGGAGGCACCGCAGTATGTGTGCTTGATATACATTGCGATCAACTACGCAGATACATAGCCATCGCAGAGTGAGTGACTACAGATCAGCGTTTGGGAGTGGTGACGGGGGAGTGGTCGGAGAAAAGCAGACGTGCCTGTCCGTTTGAACGCCAGTACTTGGGCGTGTATAAATTAGCCTCTGCGACGGCATACGTAGCTTGTGTACTCACTGTGTGCGATGAGGTTAGCAATTTCTGAGTAAGTTCAGACCTGTTGTAATTCTGCATGAGGGGCTGATGTTACTCGATGTTCCAGATGTATACGCAGGATTGCAAGGTTTTACAGATGTGCAAAAGCGATAGTGGGAGGTAGTGGGCGTCTCTATACTAACTTTGTGATTGAAGTCATTAGCATATTTTTGCAGCATACCTGCGCAATAGCGATCTGCAGTGAATCAGGCCCTCAATCATTCTTATGCTCTCATCCAGGCAAAACTCCCTTCCTTTCCCTGCAGGAATTAAACAACAGTCCTAAATAAATAGCATAGAATTCCAACCTATATGTTTCAAAGAGGAAGAACATTTTATTGATGTCTGGTGGACCCTTCATAGACTGCACTCTTTTTAGGACAGGGTGCACACAATTGCTGAAGAGCATGCTGGCCTCACGCCTCACGCTACAGCATAAACCTGAGACCTACGTGTTACACATTGACTATTTCATGATACAAGCAAAAAAAACAATTATTAAATTATGGGGGGAAAAGTCTAAAAATACCAATACCACAACTGATAACCTACTATTACAATTCCCAGGCTTAACTGCCTATAGGATTAACTATTTAATAATATAGTTCAGTTGCCTGATATAAGAAGTTACATTCATGCTTTACCCACACAAAAATCTTTCCAGTAACTTAGTATTGTCAGTTACTTTACATTTCTATTTTACAGTTCCTGTAAAGATCACCTATTTATAGTGTGTCTTAATTATTTATTCACTTGCACTTTATGTACTGAATGAAATCTAAGTATTTATCAGTTGATATTACACTGTGTGCTTACTTATTAGAAATTTGACAGTCGCTGAATGGTACACGCATCTATATACTAACTTGTAGCACGTATCCCTTACCTATTATACTGTTCAGCTGACACTCTGATATTTAAAGGGAGGGCAGTTTCTACATATAGACATTTACTCATTTACTAGTGTTTCTGTGCCACATCTATTCTATTTAATTATTCACTCAGCTTGTTTTGTATTGAGGGGGGTACAATCGGCTATTGGCGCCATTCTATCTTCACCTGCACCTACACACATATATAATTAATTACTTAAAGTACTTTATTGGGCCTTTTCCATGTTTGTTCTTCTAAATACATACAATACTGTGCAAAAGTTTAATCCTGCCCATTCACTACACGATGCAGGGACGATGTCACGATTACGACGCTGTCGTCTCCCGCAGGGTGAAGTTCATACAATGAATGTTCAGACATTCAGTGTATGCAGATCAATCATCCCCGAACATGGCAACCTGACGGCGGTCGTCAAGTTGACCGTCATGTTTGGGCGATGATTGATGTTAAAAATGACCAGCAGGCGCGCGCATTGCTGGTCGTTTTTAACATTTTACTGCCCGATTTGAGGGCGATTGCCAAGCGATGGAGCTTCATCGCTAGGTTTAATCACCTAGTGGATGGGCAGCATTAGGCAGGTGTGGAAGAAATGCTGCAAAGTAAGAATGTTTTCAAAAATAGAAGTGTTAATAGTTTATTTTTATTAATTAACAAAATGCAAAGTGAATATACAGAAGAGAAATCTAAATCAAATAAATATTTGGTGTGACCGTCCAGCATCAGTTCTTCTAAGTACACTTGCAAAACGGATTTTAGTCAGGTGTTTGATTAACCAATCATAACAAACAGGTGATAATGATCATCATTTTCATAACTAGGTTGAAAAACAGTCATTAACTGAAACTGAAAAAGCTGTGTAGGAGGCTTAAACAGGGTGAGGAACAGCCAAAGTTTGCTACAAAGGTGAGGTTGTGGAAGACAGTTTCATGTCACAGGTCATACACCATGGCAAGACAGAGCACAGCAACAAGACACAAGGTAGTTATACTGCATCAGCAAGGTCTCCCTCAGGCAAAGATTTCAAAGCAGACTGGGGACCATAGATGCAGTGGTCAGCCAAGGAAACTTAGTGCATCAGATGAAAGACACATCTTTCTTACGTCCCTTCAAAATATGAAGATGTCCAGCAGTGCCAGCAGCTGAGAACTGGCAGAAACCAGTATGACCCAGGTACACCCATCTACTCATCGGAGAAGTCTGGCCAGAAGTGGTCTTCGTGGAAGAATTGCCTTCGATGTGGAAAGTTTTAAAATTGTTTAAAAAGGTATAAGAAGTTTCTTGGAAGTTCATATAATGCTTATCTGTATCAGTTCATTCAGGCAAGAGGCAGTGTTTCGTCCACTTAGGGAAGTTCTTATAGCTTTTAAACAATTTTAAAACTTTTTAGAATTACTTTCTATAGTTTTAATTGTTTATACATGTTGATTCATCTGTTTTTAGATATATGTAAATTTTATGAATTCGATCCAAATTAATCCAAGGCTACTTTTTATTTTTCTATGTATTATTTCATATTTATTAGTACTTTTTGCACTTTGTGAAACTTCACTTATTGCACCCACTGTGCCTATTCGGTTATACTGCTAGAGCCTCCTGGTCACAGGACTAAGACTTGGCTGATTTAGAATATATGTATGTATGTATCATTTATTTATTTGTCATAATTATTAAATTGTTACAATTAATTTTTATCAACATGTGTTTCATGTAGCACATCTGTAACACATTCGCACACCTCACATTGACTTGCACTTCTATACATCAGTCACTTAAAACCTGGCACATTTACATAATAAATATATATATATATATATATATATATATACACACACACACACATACTAGGTATATACAGTATATATACAAAAAACTAAAGGAAGTGGTACTCCTCAATCCACATAATAAAGTGCAAATACATTACATGAGCTGGTGCCCTACATAAGCTAACTCCTTGAGCCAAACTGTATGCAAAATGTCCATAATGGCGGCACTCAGAATGAATACACAGGCAGGCAGGATTACCAATGTTTCAATGCTTTATGTAATGCATTTTTGTCATGGTGCTGCATCACATAAGGCATCCTGCCTGCCTGTGTATTCATTCTGAGTGCTGCCGCTATGGAGATATATATATATATATATATATATATATATACATACATACACACACACACACATACGTGTATATATATATATATATATATATATACGTATCTATATCCAAAGGGTGGCACTCCCGTCTGGATAACTGTAGATGCCAGGGTGCTCAGCAACTGTAACAACAGTGACACATATCCCCAAATCCGCGACACTCATCTGGACTGCAAAATACACAACTCCATGAAAGCTGGTTCCTCCATGAAAGGAGGAACCAGCTTTCATGGAGTTGTGTATTTTGTAGTCCAGACGAGTGTCGCGGATTTGGGGATATATATATCTCAGAAATCCACTGCACTTGCCACACCCAGATTTGGATTGCAAACCTGCACTCGCCATTCCCAGGACTGGGGTGCAAGTGGTCTGTGACCACATTGCTTAAAGAAATAAAAACAGAAAACTCAGCACTCACCAATGTTAAATATATAAAATAATGGTATGAGAGCTTTATATTTATGGGATTGTCAAGTAATATAACGCAGACAGTAAATGCCTTGTCTATGTAGAAGGATTTATTGAGGGTGTGTCATATGTACCTTGAGTGGATGGGACGTGATAGATAGATAGAGATAGATTTTTTTTTAAAATGCTATTTGAATATGTGCATGGCTAGATATATAAAAATAGAATAATAATATTTAACTTCATTTATTATCAATAAATAACGTACATACCCAGCATGGGCATACTAACTGTTGGTTCATAATCCGTTTGTCTTCATTTGAATCCATTTGTTTTTATTTATATCCGCCCCAATACAGCTCGTCAATCATTTTATTTCTTAACTATTTATTTTCCTGCTTATGCATTTTTAAGTAAGCTTTGTCATGAAGGCAATTGCCACCTTTCTTGCTCCTTATGTTGCTGGCTGTCCTTAAACACTAAAGGAAAAATGTGGTAAAAACCCTATTTTCTGGGTTTTTTACTGCATTTCCATATGTACTAAGCCCTGGCTGCCCTTTTATTGGTGCAAAGGGTAATGCCAGAAAATACTTTGGGCCTATGGGCTTCTTACCGCACCCCGCTCCCGACGCTTTGCCACCACCCGCCGCCCCACCATTGCCCAGCACTGGCCCCCACTCACCTGCTCTCCATGGGTGCCAGCCCGTGCTCCTCCTGGGTCCTCCGCCTCCTCAACCTCCTCATCTTCCAGGTGCAGGGAGGAGGAGGAGGAGCCTGGGCCTTCCTGAACAGGTGACCAGCAGGAAGCTCCCAGGGCTCGGAGGGGGTGGGGTCCCACTGAGATCCCGTCACCAAGCGTTGTATGCTTAGGGCTTAGAGCTGTGTTTTGCAATAATAATCGCATATGCGATTAGTAAGGTTGCAGTGACTGGCGGAATGGGCAACACAACCTTAGTACATCCCAGCCTAAGTAAAAATGCATGTACCATCACTTAATGGAAAATGTCCTACAGTGTAAATGCCTAACATTGAGTGAAGAAATGTAGATATCAAGATCTTGTATGAATAACTTGTTCCAATTAGACTCTCCAATTGGGTATGTAATAAAGAGATCAGAATTTGCCCTCACCTACAATGAAAGGTAAAGTGGGCCACCATACAGTGGTTTAATATGCCTCCATTTGTACTGTTTCCATGGTAATACTATCAAATTCCATTCATTAACATTTTTCATACTGCTACTTTTAAATTTCCACTTTAATCACTGCCTACAAATAAATCTAGCCTTAAATATATGTATAGTTTTCAAAATTTGTTAGAAATAAAATTATTTTACCAAGTCATGGTACAATTTTCAATAAAAATAATATAATATTTTTAATATGTATGACAAATGAAGGGTTGATAAAGAATATGTTTAATATAATTGGTTGTTCATAAGTGTGGTTATAAAAATACCTTGAGTACTTGGCTAACTAAAAGTCTGATATATATGATTACTGTTATATAATCAATAAATATTTAATACATAATTTTGTGTAATATGTTTTATGCCCATATACTGCAACATTAAAAATTCTTAATTGCCTCTAAGCTATCACCAGACAGTTAAACAATATGTATTTAAACTAAAAGTGTAATGTATGTCTATATCCATCTCTCCCCCTATTTTCCCCATTTTTCATGGAAGATTGCTGATGTCCACAACCGAAGGGAAATGGTCTTACAATTTCAGGCATGGCCTGTATAGATCACAGGCTGTGGATTAAAATAACCCCATTTCAAAAATTATGTGTGAGATATCTTCACACTATTGTATGCATTCAGTAGTGTACTTGAGGCATGTGCATAAGGGGTGCCAATTCCTGGAGGCCCCCCTGTATCAAAATCCCATTAGGATGCTGGCTTGATGGGGCCAGCCAAAGGCTTGATGATTCCTTTTTTCTTGTCATTCCGACTAATTTTTTTCAGCATGCATCTGGCAGGGGTCATGGGCAGTGAATTGTACTGTGAGTTTTGGGGAGGAGGGGGAGTTTGGGGCTGTCTTGGATGTCCAGAGGATACTGGACTCGCCCCCACACAAAGGCAGTGGGCCAGCAGTGATATGATGTAGGAAGTGGCGTTCAATAATTTTGTGCCTAGGGGTGGGCTGACCCATAAATTTGCCCCTGCATGTATTATAGTAAAGTTGTTACTCCTTAAAGTACATTTTATGTCATGATATTTTTAACTATATTAATACATTTTAGAATGTTTAAAGAGGACTTAGATTCACAGACAGAACACTGTGATATTTAAAGTTGCAGGGAAACTATATTGAATAAATGATGTCTACATGTCACGCCATTCCTGGACCCTTACCTTTTTTATTTAAATATGAAAGTATGGTGCAAATTTGAAATCTTACAAACAATTTTGGATTTAGCACTAAAAACTATTTAAATATAAAAAATAACTTCAATACTAAGAAAATATTTAGGTGCATATATCTGCCTAAAGAGAAAGCCTATATCACCTTTACTATAACAATATGCAGTCATTTCATAATGTAAGGGACCTTTTGATTTGCTGTAACTATTCAACAGTTACATCATCGTCTATTTCTTGCCGATTTACTCATATTGTCTTTATTCATTATGTCTTATTGCTAGGGATAACATTTCCCAGCAAACTCAGCAGATGAACTGAGTTTGGCTCCTGCACCAGTTTGAATGTTGATTGACAGTCCTAGCTTCTTAGGTGGTATAGCTGGATTAGTCAATCAGTCAAGGACATGATCATGTAGGGGAAAAACCATTCAAACTATGGAGAATGCAGTCTCGGGCTGTGTCTTACAACAAGTAAAAGTAGAGAATATTGTGGATATAGAGCCTGATTCTGAGTTGTATGCAAATCCA
Source organism: Taudactylus pleione (assembly GCA_031769625.1). NCBI lineage: Eukaryota > Metazoa > Chordata > Amphibia > Anura > Myobatrachidae > Taudactylus > Taudactylus pleione. The sequence goes on along the minus strand of JAUIMM010000512.1, from coordinate 5,541,733 downwards.
ATGGTTTATGTACATCTCTATTGTTCAGTGATCTGTGCATGTCGTGCAATAACGATAGTCACAGTGCCCCCTAAGCTGCAGCATGTCAATGCGTTTGGGGGCTAAGAAGAAGCAGTCAACAATTGCGGATCCAGGGGGGGGCGATTGGTGCGATCTCCCCCCTAGCACAGTTTGTCAGACCTTTATCATCTCTCCCCGCTGCATCATTAAGTTCAGAGGAGAGAGATGATAATGGCTGCTGGGCTGTGCTGTGATCGGAGCTCCTGTCTCCCAGTTAGGGGGATGTGTCAGTGACAGGCTGTAACCTGACCCAGAAGCTGGGGAGGAAGCGATCACAGCCGGCTCCTCACTGCTAAAAAAAACAAAACAAAAAAAAAAAAAAACTTACCTCTGTCCAGGGACCGAAGATCGGGCTCCGGTGATCTCCTCCCTCCAGTCAGCTGGTCTACCAGCTCCTGCACTATGACCCTGGTCAGCTGCTGCATTAAACAGCTGACTGGGTCACAGTGCAGGATTGGAGAGCAGCTGACCGAAGCATGGAGGGAGAACATCACCGGAGCAGTGGAGGTAAGTGAAAGTAAAGGGGGGGATGTCGCAAGGCAGGGTCGCGGGAAGGAGGGTTGCCGTGAGGGGGGTCACGGGGGGAAGGGGGTTGCCACGAGGGGGGGTCACGGGGGTGGGGCGTCCAGTGTTACTAAAACAAGAGTGTGTAGTCCCCATTTTCTGGGTGTGGCAAGGTCAGTGGCTGCATCCTTGGACACAGCATCACTGGCCTAGGCAGCATGAAATACATGGCCATCCTGAATAACCTGAGGGTTACTCAAATGACTGATGTTCATGCAGATGATCTCATGCTGCATCTTCTACTACAGATGCCTCCAGCTGCTTTACCAAAGATGCAGTTGTTGTGTGAATTACGTACAACTCTGAACCAGGCCCATAGTTAGAGACAATCCTATATCTTTTCAGTGGTTAAAGCAATGTAAACAATAATATGAAATTATTACTATATTAGTTCATTACTATTTTTTAAAACTAAAAGGGCATGGATCCGAAAGATGTAACAACCCATATAATTATCACATCCCATGTTAAACCTTGCAATCATATACAGGTTGCGTCTCCCATATCCAAAATGCTTGGGACCAGGGGCATTTTGGATAACGGAATATTCCGTATTGTTGAATATTTGCATATCATAAAGAAATATATTGGGAATGGGACCCCAATATACACACAGAATGCATTTATGTGTTATATACACCTTATACACACAGCCTGCAGGTAATTTTATACAATATTTTCAATAATTTTGTGGCTCAAGCAAAGTTTGTGTACAGAAATGAAATTAATTTTTTTATATACACCTTATACACAGAGCCTGAAGGTAACTTTATAAAATATTTTTAATAATTTGTGCCTTAGACAAAGTTTGTGTACATTGAACCAACAAAAATCAAAGGTTTCATTATCTCAGTCATGCCAAAATTATTCCGTATTTCAGAATATTTGGATATGGGAGACTCAACCTGTAATACATTTGTGTCTCAAATCGAGAAAAAACTAAATACTTAATAATTATCTCATAATATAAATTTTAAGGCACGATTCCTTAAAATATTGTTTACCTCACTATTACAGTTGCAGCATTACACACTAAAAGCAAATAACTTGAATCACCAATATGAATAAGAGTGCCTTAATAATGCAATGCAGAATACACTTGTGTAGGTTACTGTTCATATCTATGAAATCTAATAAAACAAGTAAAAAAGTAATAAAAAGCACTGATACACTGTGATTATACTTAAGTGTTCAGGCTGAAGTGTAAAGTACAAAATATTGTAACATTCACAGTTTTGTGTGAGCAATGATTTTATGTTGTTCTAGGTGCCATAAGCCACACCAATTCATATGAACAAAATAAAATCACATTGTCGCAGAAGGCTGATATATAAACATATGGCAGTAAGTGTCATAATACAAAAACAGATACTGAAATGTGTGGGAATTATTAGCATAGAAATTCCCAAAACACCAAAGTCCAGATACAATGCAAGTGTTAAAAGGTTTTGAAAATACAAAATTCTGAAATAGTGATTGGTGACAATAAAGTCTTATGCAATAGAGTTGTGCTTATTGGAGGCATACACTTCCAATACACTTACTGCCATTATGCAGGCATTATCCATTTTATGCTATTGGGCTTGCTTGCTTTAGAGATGTTTTTGAAACATCAGTGTGCATGGTAGACATAGCTATAGTCTCATAATCATCTTCTCTAGATCTAAAATCACAAAAATTAAAGAAGAATTGGAGATCTCTCTGAAAGTTTTTGTTGAGGAAACCATAAAAAATTGGATTAACACAAGTGGAGATCATTGCTGTAAGATGGCAAATCAAAAACACTAAGTTATGGTTGCAAAATGCAATTGCCTCATGGTTCCAATCAAACACCAAGTTAAAGATGAAAAATGGCAGCCAACATAGAGCAAATACCACCACAATGGATAAAAGCATAATGTTGATTCTTTTTGTTTCACTGGATCTGTACTTATTGTCTCTCATTTTGTCCATCATATTGTTTCGTCTTCGTAATCTCAGGAATATCTGAAAGGTAAAAAATTTTTTTACAATTCTTAATGATACATATCTATCTATCTGTTATATTTGATTTTTACCTATTAAGCTTGTTAAGATTCATCACTGTAATATGTCTAATATTTAACATCTATACTATTGTACTCTTTACTATTGTTATTATCATTTTTGTTTTTGTTATTCTGTTTACTTAACATCTTTTGCTCTGTTATGAGATAAGCCACTCCTTGAAGGACTTTGTACAGAGGGAAAGCAGGATGGAACATATCATAAATTCAGAAGATTTAGGAATCCAGGAACTACCCATAAGTAATTACTATACAATATAAAAGCAGTAGTCTATAGGCAGTGAGAGTAGTTTAAAGAATTTAAAAGTGTTTACAGATGGATTTAAAGCTTTTTGTATTATGTATCACATTTCAGATCTTTTGATAGATTACAAAAAAGCCAGTGTTGGAATTTGCGCAAAAACGTGGTGTCATAAATTAGAGATAATGGACTATTGTGTCTACAATAACAATTATAACCAAGCTACAGTACAGTAGGGTATGTTAGAACTTTACCTTCGTATAGCACACAAAAATAAAGCAAAGTGGTCCAAGATACTGTACAACAAATAACAAAGTTGTATATGAAAGTCTGTATTCTTCCTTTGGGAATTCTGGCACACACACATATTTTCCAATGTAAGCATCAATGCTAATATTCCGGAAGGGTTCGTCAGTTAATGAACTGTACATCATAAAAGGCAAAGAACCAGCCATGGCTACAATCCATATTGCTGTGATTCCAGCACAAGCATGTCTATTGTTTGGTCTCCACCCTCGAGGGTTTATGATTAATTGATGGCGCTCAACAGCGATGAGGACCAATGAGAAAATGGATACTGTAACTGAGACACACTGAATATATTCATTCAGTTTACACATTGCCTTTCCAAAAATCCAATGATCCATCAGGGTGTAAACCAATGTAAAAGGGAGACACATTATTGTTGCCAGCAGATCAGAAAATGAGAGATTTACAATGAGAATATTAGTGACATTGCGCATTTCCTTCTGCTTCAAAATGATAATAATAAGAGCCAAATTTCCAGAGAGTCCAAGTATGATAACAACTCCATAAGCCAGTGATAAGGTAAAAATTATTGCCAGTGGCAAACCACAGTCTTCCGCCATTGGTGGTTTAGTGGAGATATTATCTGAATAATTGGACTGATTATTGAAATATGTTGAGAAATTCATTTTGCAAACTTTGTCCACAGAATCTTCAATAAAATAAAACTACAGATGAAGATGCTTTAATGCAGCAAATAAGATGAATTTGAAACTTCCATTGTGCAGGATAAATCCAACAGACCATCTATGTGTTCACATTGGGACCAATTGTGGAAAATCTGTGGAGACAAGAAAACAAGAGCACACATTCATTTTACATGTTCCCCATCCATATGATAATAATGCAACTTTAGGTACCCATATACACAAATCTTCATTTGGCTTCCAAATCTCTATCAGACCTGATTGGCTGCAAATTGCAAAATGAATAACTACAAAAATTATACCAATCCAAATTGTATCCGATGGAAACCCATCAGATGTTTGGGGATGGAAGACAATGACTATACATGACAGTGTACCACAATAAATTCAGACCTGTATGTTTTTTCCCTGACTAATACACTTACCTATGGATAACTGAGAAGCCATAAAGAGCCTAACTAATAATATCTAGTTATATATAAATAGTCACTGTGTTCCAAAATTGCTATAATTGTTGTGCTGAGATTATCCAACAATTTTAAGTTTTAGAAACATTTGTTTATATATTTTTCTATAATTACTACATTTTCAAAAATCACTGACATTTTCTAAATATAAAAAAAAGAATTATGACCATTTCTCAATAATGATGAACCTTTGCCACTATTAAACCATTAATAAATGACTGAACATATATTAACTTGAAAAGAAAGCTAATGCATTCATTATGGGATATGCTGAAGGAATATTTACAGTTACTACTACATCAATGCAACAATGATCCGGCACTCACTGTATGAAAATACACAGTACTTACTCTGGTGCCTTCCTTACAGGGAACAGCATCCCCACCATATATAAGCACAAAGAGGCGGCACTCAGAGACCTTTTAACGAAGTTGAAAAAATTGCAGTGATTTATTGCAAGATCATTGAAGGAATATTTACAGCTACTACTACATGTATAACACCTGGGTGCAAACAAGTGTGAGTCAGGGGCAGAAGTATGGGAGACAATGGAGGCACCTGCTGCCGGGCACCTCCTCCATCACCCACAATATATTCATCCCACCTAGGGCTGTAAATGATAACTTGCCTCCAGGCACCTGGGATGAACTTACGCCACTGGTGTGAGTCAGCATCTCCCTCTTGAAAGGAAATGTGGCTGCCTATTGCAAAGCCTGCATTTAGCCTGGTTCTATGGGTTCATTTCCGGAATTTTGAAATATGGCCTCACAGAGATGTGGTGAGTCCCTGATGAAAATGTTGATTATCTTGCGTAACTTGTGATTGCATGTAATAGACATTATCCTCATTGTAATTAACCCATTAAATAATTTAGTTGCACTGTTAATATTGTTCTAAACATTGCTTCAAATGGAGAGTTGATGTTTATCAGTTCACATTTGCACCAGGCAGGGGCGTATCTTCCTATTGGCCTGGATGGCTCTTGCCAGGGGCACAGGCCGAGGGGGGGTGCTGTTTCAGCCTGACATCAATAGCACATGATCTCCTGTCTCCTCTGCTCTTAGCAGTGTGCCCCAGTCAGCTGCAGCAAAGATCTCTGGTCGCATTCTGTCTCCTCTGCTCTTACCAGTGTCCTCCACTGAATGTTACAATGTAGCCTTCTTATATGTCCCTTTATATCAGAAACATTTAAAATTAGGGAGAGTACATTTTTTTTATTTTTATCCCTAATATATCTCTTCCCCCACAATACCCAACACATACCAATCACCACTCACTAATTCCAATATGTCAACTGTGCAGGAAAAGAGTGCAAGCACCACATCAATCACAAGGCTCTATTCGCAAGATAATTTGCATATATGCAAATTATCTTTCCCACAATGCATCTTGTTTGTTATTGATGCCCTCTTTTCCTGTGTTGTTGACATATAGAAATTAATAAACAGTGCTTTGCATGTAGTAAGTGTTATAACTGAAAAAAAAAAAATTATATATATATATATATATATATATATATATTCTGCAGTCTGCCGGCACTCTCAACAGCACCACACCTGCCTCCGGTGCACAATCAAAACGATCCACAGAAGTATACAAGGAAGATCGGCACTCAGAGTAATCACAAAAAGCAAGAAGTGTATTGTAAACGACCGTTTACAATACACTTCTTGCTTTTTGTGATTACTCTGAGTGCCGATCTTCCTTGTATACATATATATATATATATATATATATATATATATATAAATAGTCTCCAAGTTGGTCCACACTCACATCTACAATACACAATGTGCTGGGGTGTCTACCCAAATAGGGCAAAAAAATTTCCTTTTAAAATAGCAAATAAATCCAGGGGTGCACTCACCAGTCTTCATACAGAAAAATATTTATTGCTATGTGTTTTTGTGGATGCAATAAATATTTTTCTGTATGAAGACTGGTGAGTGCACCCCTGGATTTATTTGCTATATATATATATATATATATATATATATTGTCTCCCTATTTCTACAGGCATGTAAATTGAACTACCCCCAGTGTAAGTGTAATATACTTTTTTTTTCCTCAGTTTGGGGGACTGGCTATGATCTTTATGGGTTGTGGTTAACCTTGTGTTGGGAAGAAGACATGATCCATATGGACTGTCTTCATTTTTATGTTGGAAAATATAAAAGATCTATCATCCCAGTAAATTAAAGGTGGCGTGTAGGTATCAGTTGTTAAAAAGCGTAATGCAGTATAGATAGCCCAATTTGAATATATGTAAATTATGTTACCCATAATGCATTTTGTTTGTTTTTGATTCAATGTTTTTAAGCTTTTCCTGTGCTTTTTTGCATAAATAAATTTATATATAGTGGTTTGCAATATAGTAAATTCTATAAAAGATATATATATATATATATATATATATATATATATATATATTACAAAGAGAAATAAAAATTATACTCTCCCTATTTCTTCACATGTGTGAATTAAACTACTCCCAGTGTGTGTTATTTTTTGTTTATTTTTTATTTTTAGTAGAAGCAGTCATTGGAGGGGGGCGCCAATCCCTTAGTTTGCCAGGGGCGCTCGGACCCCTAGATACACCCCTGGCACCAGGGTTCTAGAACACACAACTGATCAACCTTATAACACATATGCATTCTTCTTTCTGCCAGCTTGGCTTGCATTATGTGCAAATATGTCCTTACTGTGTTTTGCCACTTACATTTCCCCTCCAGCCCACGTTCTGTCCCTTTATTCACAAGGAGCCAGAAGTGCAGAATACACCCTGAATGCCATAGGGATGGATGTGTGTGAATATTTGGTGCGTACACAGTGGAAAAAAATATACTTGTCACTTGGGTTCTAATGTTTTTATTTTTCCAATTATATTTAATGCTTTGTAATGTATTATACAGTACTAAAGAGATTGCTGTAGAGGAGGTGATATACGATCTGAGTTTTTACAGCTGTAAGCTATAGTTTATTAGGATGTGGGTTAACCCTAAGGTTAGTGTGAAAGAAAATAGAAAATGAATAAGACTGTACTGTAAATCCTATACTGACTAGGGTACCAGCTACATGGCAATATTTCCTTCTCTGTTTCGTCTCTAATTGTTGCCTGAGGCTATTGAAGCTGTTGTCCATGGAGCCTATTAAGGGCCAATTAGGTGTGGTTTATAATGTCAGAAATGTTTAACACTCAATCTCAGTAGAACTTCTAATAATGAGGAGCCTTGACAAGGTTTTTTAGCTTATGAGTTCCCATTTATTTATTTTTGGGTTTCAGTCCCAGTAATTAGAATTTTTGTTACCCTGGGTAAGGGTTAAAGTGAGGTATAAAGGAGAGAATATAACTATGAGAATGGGTTACTACTGCCATTAACATAAATATGGCATGGTATGGGGAAATGAGTGTTATACAGTAACCTACATTAATTGTTATAGCAGTAAAAAAAATATCAAATTCATATATGACATGTGTTGACTGTATATAAAAATATAGCTATATAATTCATAAATGTACACTTTCCTGTGGTATAATATATTTAGTTCTATATTAATAAAATATAGTGAGGTCATTTATGTATACAAATATATATAATTCATGTATTTACACCAAAATGTCATTTATGAGGTAAATGTTAAATATACTGTAGGGATATATGTGATGTCATGTAAATGTAAGTAAATGTATTGTTAATGTATGGAAATGTATGTACCCTGTGCATGTCACATATATTTTATGGTAGTGGAGTGTAGTGTTGCACATATACATGTCACAGACATTGGTTACAGTTGCAGAAGGGGGCAGAGTGATACAGCTGGGTGTGATTTGGTTAAGGAGGGCCAGGTTTAGAATGGTCTATAAGAGCTGTCTGCATTACTGACCATCAGACTGCTGTTTTCTCCCTCCAGAGCTCACACCCCCCTGTGTCCTGAGTAGCTGCCAAGCTGCAAACATCAAGCTATGAACAGGCTGCCAGGCACAGAGAGGGTGAAACCAGAGAGGGTGTGGCTGCACAGGTCAGGCTGCTGTTTCCCATACCCTCCAACATGACCCGTTCCACCAGGTACAAAATGCTCTGGTCCTGGACTTCCCACTTGATTTATAATTGCCTTCACCTGTGTTTAAACATAACTCTAATCAATGAACTAGTTTAACACAGATTACTGCAATCATAAATTGATGCTGCTTCCACTGTGAACAAGCCTCTGGCGAAACACGCATTGGCGGGAGGCGGGAGGGTGTCTGCGCTGGCGCCACGCAGGACACCCCATCCACCAATCAGTATACTTTGATGTTTATGTTTGCTGTTGCTCCCTCTAGGTGACCCGCTCCGTTTAGGTATGGGGGATGTTAGTGCACACCATAGGTGGAGTATTTATTGGTAATTACTTGGACTATAGATATACCAACTGGCATTATGTCTTTGTACAGTTTAAAGTGTGACATTACACGGGTAGTGGGTTAGGATTGGGACACTGCTCCACATAGGATTTCACCACCTTCTACAGGTTGTAGGTGTGTCACACTGTGTACACGCACATATTTATACTGGAATAATGATATTCTCTCGATTTTTCTGCTGTAATTGATGCAATATTGGTTTAGTACGTTGGCTACACTATTTAGTTGATTACTATGTGTCAGGGCACCCAATCACTGGGAAACTGCCCTATGTAAGGCATTTTCTTTTCACATTTTGCATTTCATGTGCATCATTATTTATTTTAATACTTGATTGTCCTCATGAAGGTCAAATGTTGTTACTAACCATGTCCTCAATTAGAAGGCAGTAAATGCTATTCCATTGTAGCATTGTATGTGTGAATATTATATGATTAACATCTACATATGATGAAATCTTTGTACCTTTTTTATGAGTCCAAGTGTACTAAAAACAGATAATTTTGTTTATCTGAATGTCAGCATTTTCTCGGTATCAACTACCCTTATGTATAGATTATCAGTCCGGGTGTATAATCAACAACAAGGCTTGTCATTTTTGTACCCATACCTCCAATATATTCTGCTTGTGTAAGGCCTTGTTATTAAAGGATGCAATATACCAATTCATTATCCTTTTAACTACTCAAGACCATACTATACTAGTTAATACAGGACGAGACCTTTTTATGTTATTTTGTTTAAACAACTGAGGTTATGTTCCAATAGTATTCAACTATGATAGGTTACTCACCTTTTTGACTATCTACTCTATTAACTGATGACAATCTCATTTAGAGTAACTCTCTCATTAAGGGTCCTATGCATCATGTAAGACCCTTAACAGCAGAAGCGAAATAGTGAGTAATGTTGCGGTTACGCTGTTGTTTCCAGGGGTAACATTGCCACCAGATGATCTCTCACCCCTCATTGATGGCCTCTGCTAAGTGAGGGGAAGTAGAATTATAGGTGGATTAATCTTGACCCTGACCGTCCTGATACTTCATCTTCTTTAGGTAGTATGTTATACATACTGGTGTGATTCCATAAATATCATTGTAGTATTGTGTTTATTATGTTGCTTTAAATGTTCGCCGCTTGTTCGATGAACAATATTTTTGAAGTTTATGACTACACTTTCTATTTTTCCACCCATTGTATTAAATGTCGATTAGAGGGGTCATTTATGAGACAGGATGCTTTACTAAATTAGCAAATACCTTCAGACCTCCCTACTGACCTAATTTTCTGGGTGCTTTCATGTTAAATGTTGTTTGTCTAATCTTTCGTCCTTGTCATAGATATATTAGTTTGTATTATTAAAGGTTATGTTTTAATTAATTCATATTTCATAAGAGTGCTCACAAAATAGAGTTTCTTTTCTTCTTTTTCTTTCAACCTAGTTTTTACTCCAGTGAGCACCTCCACTACCTGATATGTTACATTTTCAATTTGAATAGGGAATAGTGGTTATATGTCTGATTAGTCATACCTACACTACTACTGGTCAGTGTATCGATTCTCCCTTTCCCCTTTCCCTTTCACTTGACAAATCTGGGGGAGCGAGCTATAATTAATTAAGTGAAAGGAATGTTTCAGTGAGGACATTGAGCAGCAGACTATTAGCAAAGCTTAATACTTCAGCCTTTCACATATTCTAGTAATGGCTGTGGCAGCTGCAGATGTCATAATTTATCTGTCAGACATATACTCTCAGGGGGGTTTAGTTAGACTGGCGGACAGCAAGCCGCCAGTCTGAATCCTGACACTGGATGTCCAACACGGGACTTAAGATAGGCATTGAAATACTGATGCCTATCTTAATCCCGATGCCGGAACACAGACAGACGCCAGCCCGAACCAGGTAAGTCTAGCTCCGGGGGTGGGTGGGTTAGGTTTTGGTACCATAGCGGGGTTAGAGTTAGGTTTTGGGGGGGTTAGGGTTAGGCACCCCTAGGGGGGTTAGCGTTAGGCACCATTGAGGGGTTAGGGTTAGGCACTAAGGGGAGAGGGTTAGGTTTAGGCACGAAGGGGGGAGACAGGTTTAGGCACTAATGGGGAGGGTTAGGGTGCAGGGTGGTGAGGATTAAGGTTAGGCTACAAGAAGGTAGGGTTAGGGAGAGAAGGGGGAGGGTAAGTATACTTACCCAACCCCTATTGGGATGCCGCTGTCAGTATTTTTACAGGAGGCATCCCGATAGCCGGCATTACATACTGATTACACTCTCAGTTAAAGACTGGCCATTATTTTGGGTATTACTGACATTATAAAATGGCATTGCCCTTTATATAAATAAATTTGTAAACAGAGCATTAATCCTCTGCAATATAGAGATAAGTGCTAATTGGACTCATTGTGTGGCGATCTCTAAGTAAAAGTCAAGCATGTAAGGATACACATAATTACAGAAGTAGCCTATTTGAGTTGTTGAGATAAACTAAATGACATACAGTTACTGGAGTTCAATTAAAAGTCCCCAATATGGGCACCGCCGAAAGATAACTAGTCAGATAAAAGACTAAATATTTATACTACAGTATAATTTAGAATGTTTCAAAGTTACTTAAAGACATGAAACATAACCTCTAGTTATAGTATTAAATATAAGGCTATATAGGGGTTAAAATTAACTGTGTAGAAAATAGCCACATGCAAGAGGAATCTATAGATATTTTAGGAATAACATTTGTGAACTATATTCAGAACTTGATTGTATATACTTTTATTGCCTTAGTGTTATAGTTATTGATAATCCATGTGGTGTGATGGTAAATCTATGTTCAAGTGTAAGTGGGTGTATATGCAATATTAATGTCTTTTACTTACAACATAGTTACAAAAACTTACCCATGGGTTTTCCCAAGTAGACCGATTACCACATACCCATACCTGATATTATTATTATAATAATAATGTTATTTATATAGTACTTTTCTCCTAAGAGGACTCAGAGTGCTTTATATTTGGCTTTACAGCACAAACAAACTTTACAAGGGACATTAGTGAAATGCTTTGGTGAACAAGTCTTGAATCTATTTTTGAAGGATTCTAGAGTGGAGGCTTCTTGAACTGTGAGGGGAAGTGAGTTATAAAAAGGTACACCACATAACGGGAGGTTAAGGGTGGGTACATTTGAGGCACAAAGGAACTTAGTAACCTAAGGGCAGTGGAAGGATTGGTGGGTTACATTGTTATTGACACTATTTGCGGCATTAAAAAATGTTGTGCCGCTCAGAGATAATATAAAACACATGGAACAGGGGTTATGATAGGAGCCTGTCCCTGCAATGTGTAAAGTAAAATGATAGCAGGAGCACGGGCTGTCTATGAGGGATGTTATTGCGATCGAAAATGGGGGAACCACAGCAGATACTGTATCTCTGATATCTGCTGTGGAACCACTGACGTCACTAGTGGGTACAAGTTGCATGGTATGACACTGAGGGGGTGACACCAAAATATCAGAGCTACTCTGCTATTTTGATGTTAACAAGTAGAGCTACAGCTCTGATGGAGAATGTTCCCAAACCCCCATCGTGATGAGGATGTGGGGTATTACACATGGTCACACCCCCAAAATGGCACAAATCAGGGGCACACCGGGTGTCCTCACCCATTGTGATGTCTTTGTGTGGAACCCAAGTAATACATTCTAGGGACACACATTTTGCGTGTATCCCCCAGAATACTTTCATATTGCAAAATATTTGCAGTTTGCAGAAGTGCAGTAAGCACTAAAAACTGTATTTTGTTTGGAAACATATAGGGAATTTATTGCCTTGCAGTCAGTACCATTGACAGTATATGATTTACCGAGCATGGGATTATTTATTTTCTATTTTGTCTCTTGAATAATCAAAACGATTAATAAACCAATTAGTACAGTAGGAGACTTCTGTTTATGCTTACTGCATTATTTTTCCACCCTAATACAGATTCTTTGGCCTGACATCTAGGAACCAAAGGTGGTGTCTTATTCCAAGGGAAATTCAAAATAATTTTTTGTCTGATATCATAATCTTGCACATTTTATGAAACAGGGTTTATCATTTACTGTGTACTGGCCATAGTAGGAGATGATTTGTGCACCTTGGGTCTCATAGTATGTTTTTGGCACTACAGAACATCTCTTTGAACAGATGGTCATCAACATTTATTGTCACTGATTCCACTGTGCCATATAGAATAGCCAATACACAGAAAGGAATCATTTTGCATGGAAACTTACCATTTACATTATACAGATACATAATGGAACACTATAACAAATAATTGCATCTGCAAAAAACCAATGTAAGATGAGACATAAGAAAATAGCAACATATAATATAAAGCAAAGAGGAAGAGAAGAATTTTAAGGAATTATTTGAAATATCTGAGTTAGAGAGTTTTGTGAGACAGAGCAGAGAATTTCAAAGGGCAAAGTCCTGCTGATGACAATGTTAGGTGGTGATAGGAGGGGTAAAGATGAAGGGCATTTTCGGAATGAAGTGAGTAGGGGAGTATTTTTTTTACAAATATCAGAGATGTAGGGGGAGGCAATGTAGAGGGCTTCAAAGGTGATGGTAGGCAGTATGAATTATATTTTAGAGAATAGAGAGATAGATAAAACAGAAAAGGAATGGCTGGAATGAAGATTATTTGTAGTGCATTCAGAACAAACTAAATAAGATCAGATTGCAGTAATTAAGGCAAGAGTTGATGAGAACCTTCATGAAATTCAGGGAGAGAAAAGGGTGAACTGTGCCAATGTTCTGAAGCTGGAAGTGACAGGACTGTTGAAAGGACTTCATGAGGGCAGAGTCAATGATAACCACATCGCAGTGTGGATGAGGAACAAAGGAGAGAAAGTCTACTTATACTTTAACTATTATTATGATTTGTACTTTAAGTACATCTTACAGTTAATGTAAGAGGGATCACATTATCCAAGTGAAAATGTACTTTTGTAAATTTTTTGATCAACTGTGTGAGAAAGGGGATGTATTTCTTTATAGTATACAGCAAGAGAAATTAGATTGTATATTTTGAGAATTAATTTATTGAGCAGACTTCTCAGTGGTAGATATCTGCTGTGGACCCACAGCACAGCAAGCCCGATAGATGTGATGTGTCCATATGCATCAAGCTGCAGAAAGCATAACTTTCCGGAGCTTGAGCCCTCATAGGCAATGCAATCTATTGATGACATTTCCTGAGGAAGTCTATGAGCTTGTTTTCTAAAGGATCCCTCTCTGCCCCCCACGGCTTGTGAGTGCAGTGGCCTATGGTCGTGCATGTGCATTAGGACTCACAGGTTATAAACTGGGAAGACAGTACTTCATAAGGACAGCTATACTGTCCCAGCAGATATACAGTAATTATGCATTCTGGCATTAAAAAAATGCCAATATGCATGCAAATAGGGGCAGGATGTATTGCAATCTAATTGTGATACATGATACATCACGCCTTGTGGAAAAAGACAAATTTATAACTTAGAAAGTCATACTTATTTGTTGGTGGTCAGGGGCAAGTGCAAATAGCCAATGATGATGACATTGCTTGGGCTATGAAAATTTTTGTTTTTTGCTGTATTACAGAGATTTTGAAAGAAAATTTATTTTTTGCACATAAAATATGGGTTAAAACATGGGTGCAAGTGGGATGTAAGTGTTGGTGATGCACAACTGGTGAAAACCAAGCACATATGCTACTGTTGCCAACTGGCATGCATCTAAAAAACAGCTTATGCTTTGCAAATGGTTGCAATAATAGTTTTTTTTAGTAAGTACAATTTGCACCTGAGATTTGGGTAGCAATTACAGACAACTTTGTGACAGGCTATACGTCTGATTCCCTCTGTTTTTTAGTGCTGCTAACCCGGATTTCAAAGTATTCAAAAAATAAACTTCTGATACCACATCTTGTGCATGTCTTTAACTGAGAGAAAGTCTACTTATTCTTTAACTATTAGATGATTTGTACTTTTAGTACATCCCACAGTTAATGTAAGAGGGATCACATTATCCAAGTGAGAATGTACTTTTATACATTTTTTGATTCATTTTATCTGCACCATTTATACCCACAGATAACTCTCCAGCTTTATGCAAATTCGGTGGCAGCTAAAGATATGGTCTAGATGTAACTTTCACCACTATCCTTCATGAAAAGAGCAACAGTAAATGGCACAAGGAAATGGTTTATAAATGAAATCAATATTATAGTTTAAAATAAGCACATAAAAAACCTGATTAAATTGATAGTTGATGTGTAACAGGCTCATACTGCAATATCACAGAAACCCAAGAATTTGTCATTTATTCAATTAAAATTTTATTTGCAGTTAATCTTAATGACATTCTAAAATAATTCATTTTGTAAAATCAGTCAATATAATAAATTTTAAAATGCTGCAGAGCTAATTAATAAGTAAATAAGTAAGGTCCCTCTCCAGCTGTTATATGGCATGCTCTAAAGCATCTAAGAATTTGTCATTTATTCCATTAAAAAATAATTTGCAGTAAATCTTACTGACATTATAAAATGATTAATTTTTTAAAATCAGTCAATATAATATTTTAAAATGCTACAGAGCTAATCAATAAGTAAATAAGTAAGGCCCCTCTCC
Organism: Taudactylus pleione; assembly: GCA_031769625.1. Lineage (NCBI taxonomy): Eukaryota > Metazoa > Chordata > Amphibia > Anura > Myobatrachidae > Taudactylus > Taudactylus pleione. The sequence continues at coordinate 5,526,345 of JAUIMM010000512.1, read as the reverse complement.
AGCTGTTATACGGTGTGCTTTAAAAGCACTTAAAGTGGAACTTTCATGATGCTTTAAATTAAATATGTTATGGGTATACTCCTTTCCAAAACATTTACAATTACCTATATTTTGTAATCCTTGTTTTGAGGATCCACTGCATTTGCAAATACAGATGACAGGTGGCAGCGTACTGCTAAACTAACAATTACAACCAGTGGGGATTCACCACAATACCAGCTACAGATGAAAGATGGCAGTACACCATCAACAGTGAAAACTGCACATTCCTTTTCACTTACTGCAGTTAGCACTTTGCTAAAGATTATGGGGCATATTCATTATGTTAATTATTAGAGGCTGGGCGGCCCCCAATTTTTAACATTCTGATTTGCCACGAGAGTCGGGGCAATTTATCATTGCTCTTGTGCGGAGACAGCTGATCCAAAAACCAGCTGTCTCCGTGAATCCTTTCACTGCTACTTCCGTAGCAGTGAAAATTATCACTGCCAAGTCTGACTCAGCAGTGCTAGTGCGCTTGCGTAAATTAGCATTCAGGCAGGCGCTCAAACCCCCGGCATCCAGTGGAAGTAGGCGGGCAGGGGCAGAGGGATCCAAATGGATACCTCTTTGCATCCAGAGACTCATTCCCATAGGGAAGGAGCATTATGCTGGAACAAACGCAGCTGAAGATTGCGAATGTTCCCGCAGTCAAACTCAGAAAATATAGTATTTTCGGAGCTTGATGACTTTAGGTCCTCATACCATTGCATGGGGGCAGCGGGACAGATCGGGAGAGCAAGGTAAGCAGGAGATATCAGTAATATCTCCTGCACTGCTTTTATGATAAATAGCCCCAATACTTAACTTATACAAAAGTAGGTAAAAATTTTAATTTTCACCTGCTTTTGTATAAATTAAGTAATGATGAATAGACCCCTAAGGACCATATTTATCACAGCCCATATTTTTAATGCAGATCGGATGAGATATTCTAATTTGTAATGTGAAAATGAAAATTTTTGCTCAACATTAGCAATATATTCTTTCAATAAGAGCCCATCCCGGGCTCGCATTCCAGAGCTTGGTTAAATCCGACCATTTAGCAGCCGCTATAGAAACCTATGGGCATGATGCTTTTGGCATCAGAAATGGAAGGACCACAGCAGATATTGAAGATATCTGCTGCTGTTCCTCATTGTTACATCCTAGGATGCTTTCACAAGCAAAGTTGGAAGTTTGTTTCTCTCCTGGTGTTTCAATAGTCCTTTTTTTTTCTTATATATCAACATCGATTTTGTCCCTCATGATTCTACCTTCTCCAACTATTGATCTGGCTGTCAACCCATTCTCTCAGGACTACACTGCCAAGTAGGTTTCTCCTGGGAGAAACCAGCTCAGTGACACACTCCTATTCATTTAGAAGCAAATACATCTTATAATGGTTGCTTATTTGAGCATGACTATTCCTTCAGTCATTAAATGATAGTTGGTCAAATGTACTGTATATATTTGATTGGTTTTCAGTTTCCTAACTACTGTTATGGAAATATTCTTCAATGATAAAATATTAAAGGAATAATTTGAAAGAGCACTGCAGATCTTAAAATGTGTAACTCAGCATGCTTCCTGTTAGATTTCTGAGCAAGTTCATTACTGCATTTGTCAGGATCAGGGGTCCTTGAAGTAGTCTAAAATATAGACCCCCCAGTTGATAAGATAATCCATGAGTTTGATAAGCCCCAGAAGGTCCCAACTTTTCAGTGGAATCCTGCCAAATTCGATGGAAAGGTTGAAAAGAATAAAGGTTTCAGGACTCCATGTCTATACATTAGCTGTATTTTTTGTAATTATTTTGTTTACAGTTTAAAATTACTTTACAGCAAATACTCTGTCACACTACTTTCTCTAGACAATCCACTTTATCTCTCTCCAAGGCTTCATATATATTCCCCGTGAGAACTATCTCCAACATATAAACAACATAATCTAAGCAACTGACTCCCATAAAATATTGGAGCATTTTTAATGACAAAAATGTGCAGATACATATATTTAAAAAGCCCATACTATAAAAGTATATTGTATTAGACAAAGTCAGTTTTGAAAGAGGCTAAATTTAATCGCTGTACTTTACAAGTTGTAATAAGTAAACAAATATATGATAAACATTTGGAAATTAACCCAGTGATCTTTTGTGTAGCTGGAGTCTTGGCAAGTGAAACATAAGTTGTAAAATTATGTGCAGAGCAATATATTTTTATCATGTTGCTTTCTTATCTATACCGTTTTGTCTCAACTTACAGTTCATTTTTTCTGTGAACATTTTCTCAGATTAATAGTATTGAAAAATGTTACAAAGTTATGTCAGAGGAAGAAAAAATATAATAAAAAAAGAAATATCTGGATGCTTAAATTATGGGTATGGGCCATGGGGGTCATAGACTAGAGTTACAAAAAGAGGAAAAAAAAGTATGTATTCTGGTTGCAAGTATAAAATGTACTATACTCTATACCAATGATGTGTACCAGGTGACCCTTCAAATCCTCACCTGCAGGCCCTATTTATTTTCCTTTTTTTCTGCAATCAAATTTTTATTGAGTACCAATACAGACAAAAAAGAAAAACACACCATAAAAGTGTTAGCATATACGATAGCTTAAAGAATAGGTACAAATGTAACAGTTACACAAGCATAGCCACTAAAACACCACAGGAAATAATCAGCAACTAACAAGAACAAAATAAAAGGTAACAAGGAAGTAAAAAGAAGGGAAAAGGAAGAGATACAAAAAAACAACAGAAGGGGGTATATTTACTAAAGTGAGAGTTTTTAGAATTAGAGATGTTGCCCATAGCAACCAATCAAATTCTAGGTATTATCTTCTAGAAGGTGCTAGATAAATGTTAAGTAGAATCTGATTGGTTGCTATGGGCAACATCTGCACTTCAAAAAACTCTCACTTTAGTAAATATAACCCTAGGTGTCTATTGTATTGTTTTAACTTGTTATTAAGATTAAGGGTGATTTAAAAGTTAGAGACTGCCCATGTGTACGCAGTAGAGTAACAGTTGTCCTATAACTTCTGAAGGGTTCGATACTGGATCCCGGCGGTTGGGATGCTGGCGGTCAGAATACAGACAGGGGCATCCCAACAGTCAGAATCCCAATGCCCCAAAGGTAAGTAGCCTAACCCTCCTTTCCCACAGCCTAACTCTCCTCCCACAGCCTAACCCTAATCTTCCCCCCCACGCTGACCATACCCTAAATCTCCCATCTTCAGCCTACCCTAACCCTCCCCCTAGTGCCCAACCCTAAACCTAACCCTTCCCCTAACCCTAATACTTAGTGTTGGGATGCTGGCAGTCAGGATTATAGCACCGGGATTCCGACTGCTGTCAGGATTCCGGTGCCGGTATTCTGAGCGCCAGCATCCTGACCGCTGGAATGTCAACTACATCCCCTTCTGAACAGTATGTGATAATATAAAAAAAAAGTACTTAAAGAAAGGAATTTGATGGATCTGAGATTCTAAGGGTTTAGTGTCTACATTCAATATAACAAAATACAATGTAGACATTAAGCGCCTGATTCAAAGGTGCATCTTTTTACGAAAGCTGCAGCGGCAATAATATGCAAATGCTTCAGTCACACCACCATCGAGCCATTAACACGTTCACCTGCTATATGGCAGATGAGGTGTCTGCATCTTAACAATGCTTCTGGCTGTAGCACTGCATCTGAGAATGCAGCCGTTTTCACTGACAAGCCTGCAACACTCCCATAACACACCCATGAGATGGATTTTTTGGCGTACATTTCAGGTCACATCCCAGTCACATCCCAGGAACACTCATGGTTTTCTCTTGCCAGTTCTGTTACCAGCAATCCCATATGCAACAATGCAGCTATACGTACACAGGGTAACGCATGAGCCGTAGGGGTTTCCAGAGTATTTTGCGCATGCGCATTATCAAGTAATCACTTAACTACGTGAACATTGGACTGCATGCCCTTAGCGTGGACCTCTGAACCAGGCCCTGAAACCTTAGGGGTAAATTTACTAAAGTGAGAGTTTTTAGAAGTGAAGATGTTGCCCATAGCAACCAATCATATTCAACCTATTATCTTCTAGAATGTGCTAGTAAAATAAGTAGAATCTGATTGCTTGCTATGGGCAATATCGATGTGACACCCATGAAACGGACACCCCTAGGACTGTGAGGGCTTAATACCACCTTGGGCAAGAAAGGAGTTAATACATATCTCCCCAGCACGTGTGAAGCAAGGGGACAGCAGGTGCTGATTGGATGAGCCTGTCCTGTCTCTCAAGTGGTGGGTGTGGACAGGTGCCCGCGAAGAAGAGGGTAAATTATAGAGGGCGTGCCAGGAGCTCAGGAGAAGTGTGGCGTGCAGTGCGAGGACAGCGGGCAGAGACCGCCAAGCTGCAAAGCTCTAGTGTAGTGTGGAGCAGCCGAGCCAGGAGCGTGGACGCCGGGGATCCGCGGAAGATAGACCAGGTCAGGTGAGCCACAGCAGTGGGAAGTTGGGACCAAGAGCAGCACACCATTAAGGCATCCAGCGCAGCAGCAAGAGACGCTCGTGGAGGTACACAGCCACAGTGGCAACACGCAGTACAGGGTAATCATCCTCCCTGCCCCATACCACAGCAGCAGCCATAATAGGGTAACTTCAAAGCACCCTCATTTCAGTTATACTACTTATAAGAGAAGGCGCTGTCCTGTTGCGATTTATAACTTTTTCTGCCAACCACAAGATGGCTGCAGGCCAACAGCAACACTTGCTTTGAGTTGCCATGCTTCCAACCACAAGATGGCCACCGATTAACTGCAGTATAGACATACAGCTCCAGCTGTGGAAAAGTTACATAGCCTTGCACCAGAGGTAACTACAGGAGTGGTGAGTGGAAGACTGATTGCACCACAGGCAGAGCTGCACTGACACTCAGTATTAGTGGACTTTCTCATACCTTGTTGCAAATAGAACCTCAGTGTTACTTTCACTTTCATTATATAGGAGTTATCTGCTTCACTGACCAAGCTTACCACTATTTACCCTGCATGTTTTCCGGATCACACCAAGACTGTCCTATTTCACAGCACAGTGATTCTCTGATACTTGAAAGCTGGAATACACTACTTAAAGGAGATAATATAGCCCATCAACCTGGGATAGAACTGCGGGACACTTTACAGTAACAGTTGTCTAGAAATATTGAATAACCTTCTGATTGGCTGAGAATTGAATGTGCCTATAGAGAGAAAAGTGGAATTAACATTCAGTGACTGAATTGCTGTACTGCGTACAGGACTTCCATATACACATTGGCGATTCTTCTCTCCCAGATTTAATACTAACAAACGTTACACTAAGTGGAACTAGTACCATGGTCAACTTAAACTGTTCTATAAGAGCTCCACCAGCTGCAGCAGCGAAGATGGGTAGGAATACAGTGTTTTGTGCTTAAGGTCATCTGGACATTGAAATTGTTAGTCAGTTTAGTACTGTCATCATTACTGAATTGTTTTCTTGTAGTGTGCAACCGTTTGAGATAAGAATGTATGCTCAATACTGAATTTAACTGTGAATAGTAATGTAAAAGTTGTCTTACATTGCATGGTCATACTGCCGAAGTATTATTACACCAATCCGTATGGTGCCGTGCAAATGCCATTGTTTTTATGTGTAATCTCATTATTGATGTCTTTCCCACTGATGCAATACAAAGGCTGCCTCATTGAATGTGGAGTGTTATTTATGCAAGTGCCCTGCCGACTCTGTAATAAACCTGTGTTCACAAAATAAAAACCACAAGCTGCCTCGTCACCCCTTCATGTGCTTCCATTACTCTCACCTCTCCGTAAGTCGAGTGAAGATTGAACCACAACACACAAGGTAAACTCTTTACTTACCACATAAAGTCAAGGTTACCACATCTCTACTTCTAAAAACGCACTGTAGTAAATTTACCCCTTAGAATTCACACATTTCCTGTCTCTGCATAGATTTTTTTTTTATAGTGTTAAAACTTTTAATAGATAAGGTTTCTATGAATATTAATTTTATGGAGAAACAAATTGCTTTTATAAACCAAAAGTGTTTGAAAATAAAATTGTATTTTAAGTTGTTCCCTTTGAACAACAAAATCTTTGAATCCAACAAAGGAACATAATAAACATATTCCAGTGAAATGTCCTTTAATGTTAATTAAATTTTTCCAATATTAGAAGCATTTTCAGAACAATTTGTTCTTGTTACACTCTGTTTACACCTTTTTATCTGTTTACTATAGCAAAATGGTTACATGTTTTGTTTCCATTATTCATTATTTTTGATGTTCTATAAACAAAAACAATAAAGCAGGTGATGGGTACAGAAGCAAAAGACAAGGATTATGTTTATTCAAGGGGACAAAAAATATAAACATTCTTTAAACAACCACAGTAATAAAAAAAGGCATAAGATGAAGCCAGCCATGTGAAAAAACATGGCTGAGATCAGTCAATATAATAAGTAAACACAGAGAACTAAGATAATTATGGTAAAGAGATTTCATTTAAATTAAAGGGCATATAATCTTAAAGTGGATTAGACTGAATAATTGAAGTTCTTTACCCATCAGTGGTGTAATCATGTCAGGTAAACCATTTCACCAAAGGGGATTCAGAGAAAAGAACTGTGTATAACCAGTGTCATGATTTTAAAAGATTTTAAAATGGAACCATGGCTACAACGTTAGCAATGGTGGGATATGACAATTTTTCCAGGTTCAGGCTTGGCAGCTTAGTAGCTATAAACATATGGCCCATAATATACCTTAAGAACTACAGGACCAATGAGGGATAATCAAGTAAAAGAGAAAGGCCTGGGTCTAGCTTTGCAGTCACATCTAGATCCAAAGAAAGGCATTTAAATACGTCCCATTATAAAGGGGAGAGACCAGGACAATCCCAAACAATGGTACACTGTACCCACTGTGCCATACCTGAGCCAACAAAGCTTGGAGCTTGTTGGCCAAATTATTTGGAGCTATGGTACATGATATAGAATATAACTATTTAGCAATTTCATTTGCATCTCTATATGATTGAGACATTTCAACAAACTGTAGGCAGTGAGATAAATATACTGTAGGCTGCCATTGTTACATCAAACTTGTACTACTGAGATTTGATTACCAGTGTAACCATTGCCGAGACTTCAGGACAAGGTCAGTAGGTGAGAGATACTGATACCAATGATAAATAGCACCTCTAGGCCCCCTTGGCTTAGTCTGGCCCTTAAGTGAAAGGGATGTGATTGAACGGAATGCAATATTTTATGAACATCTAGTACCCAATGTCTAATTTACAAAAATTTTAAGATGTTAGACTGTGGTAGATCAAACTGGTCTTTTAAAAATGAAAAGGGAAAATGGATGCTGGAAAAAGGAGTTGAGCTAGGGACATCACACCTCTCCAAGATCAGGCAACAGAGTGAATTGGGGATCAAATTATCTAAGATCTCAAGAGAATGGTTATTCTTGGGAGTGAGAGAATTGAGTCCAATGGAGCCATTCAATACAATGCAATACAATGCAATGCATCCATAATAGCCATGAATTGACTGGAGGAGAATGGCCTGGATTGCTTAGTAGTCCAAAGAAGATCGCCCAAAGGATTTACCAAAATAAAGGCTCTATCTAAGATCACAAAAGGATTTTTATGGGGTGGGATGGACCAGTCACGTAGTTGGGCTAAGAGACATGTCTCTTGGTATTTTGGCAAGGCTGTTAAAAAGAAACCACTACATTTATTAATGAGGATCAAGCAGATATAGACTAATCTTGGGGACAAACATTTTTAAATATAGCTACAGTAGTCATCAATTTGTGAAGAATGTCCATATACTTTTTATGCAGGATGTTGGGATTAGTTTGAAAGATATACATTCATTTAGGCAACAAAGTAATTTTGAAGACTGCCATACCACCCCAACCAAGGAGACCTCATGGTTCATCCACACCTGAGTGAAGAGCATACATTTGAGAGATCAATGATAAAATAACAACATCAAAGATGTCAGTGATAGAGACTGGGACCAGAATTCATACATACGACAATGCTATTTTTTCCATGAGTATGAACATCTAGTATTGAGGGATTCAAGTTTAAATGGAAAGATATTGACTGGAAGCTCCTCAGTTTTCATGGTATTTCATTTATAGAAGGAGGCTAAACTATAAGAAACAGTTATCTGATGCAAGGCCAACAAAGAGGTCTTCAGAATTCTCATAAACAAAAGCATATTGTCTGCAAATAAATGTAGTTTGTGTAAGGTATTATTAACCATAAGACCTGGAAGGCTTATGAGCTACAGATCGGTTGGGCCAGAGGCTCGATAGTCAATAGCGAAACAAGGAAAGGAAGCCATTTCTGAACACTAGCTGAAAGGACCTCTGTAAAGTGCCTTGACAAATTCTAAACTTGCTCTCCCAAATCCACAACTAAATAGGACTATGCACAATCATTGTTAATGTTGGTGGTCAAATACCTTTTGTAGTTTTTACAATCAGTGGGATCTTTGTAGGGTTTAGGCATTTTATTTAATATCTCTCTGGGAAAAGTGCCCCTAGTCGTAGCTCATTGTGCTCTGTTTAGACTGTGCTGAGCTTGTGGTACACTCTGTGAAAGCACTACTACCTCTCTAGGGTGTACAATTATTACAGGTCATTCTCACTTTTTGGTCACTGATCAGTGCATCATCAGGATAATAGAGTGAAGCCTTAAGAGAATATAGCAGCATTTCCATGTCTTTTCCAAAGTTACATTAAGACACTCATTGATGCCTGGTTGCACCCGTGTATTCTCATGTGACTGTTGAAAAGGGGGGGGACTGTACAATTCAGGGGCCATGTTATAATGTGAAGAAAGAAATTAGGTAAGTGAGATGCATCAAGGGTAGAGTTACCATAGATAGTGGTAAAAGTAGGATCGTCCACCAGCAGAAAATAATGATTTGTGATTTCTGTTGAACTGCTGTAAGAAGATTGTTATATCAAAAATACCATAATTAGAAACAAGTTGTATGCAGAATATTTTTTTATAAGTTTGCTTATTCACTTTGTACCTTTGTAAAGTAAGTATTGTCCTGAATTGTGTTTGAACTTGAACAATTTGTTTTCTCCTTTTACAATATGCATTACTGAAAAATGTTTTGAAAAAGTAAACAGAAATATAATAAAAGAAGGAAAATCCTTGGAAAAGTAGTATAATGTCAAACATTTCAGTGGGATGTCTAAAATGATACCTGAGTGTTCTTCTCTATCTGAAAGGACAATCAACTGTAGCAAAGTTGTGTAGTTCCAACTCAATGGCAACAACCTGTACTCAGTACAAACTATAATAAAAAGCTTCTAAATAAACCTAATAACTTGAAATAAAATGATCACTGCAAGACTAAATAATAACAATTGTGACAAAAACGCTGGAAATGTTGTCAAGAAGAGACATATATGTCCCAGGTTTATAGCTTCTGTCTGGTCTACAAAAGCAAATTAGCAGCCTTGATTGCCGCACCCCCTATGAGAGGTTGATAAAACATTTGTGAGTGTGTGAATCATCACCATCGCGACCATCGAGGCTTACGACCAGACCCTAAGTTAGGGTCTTGGCTCTCGTAAGCCCCAGGGAACGTCCTGCTCTGTTTGAGCAGGAAGTTCCCCACTGACATCATCAATGATGTCAGTGGGGCCACCCCCAAATGGCAAGCGTTCCAACTGGAATGCCTCCGTTTGGTCGGGCACGTCCCCGGCCCGCCCAGGAAACGAGGCGAGCTGTCACTCAACATCGACAGCTTGCCCAGTCTGCTACGAGATCCCTAGCGATGGAGCGCCCGTCGCTAGCCGGGTCTCGCGCATGCGCACAATGGAGCCGGCTCCGTCATGCGCATGCTCTGTGGGGACCATCGACCTGGTTGCGAGCGCATCGGTGCTTGCGACCGGGTCTGAATGCGACCCTGTATGTAGTAAGTTTCTCACTGCTTGAGGAACAGGTCAGAGACCTGTTGAGAGACACTGTGATTACTGAATTTAAGTGCTTTGCTAAGACTTCTGCTTTGTGAAAGGACATTAGGTCCTTCCATTCTGAGAGAGGTAATCATTTTGTTTAGTTAGAGCAAGACAGACCAGGACATACTTTTAGTTATATATTTATTATTTATTTTGTGGGGTGGCTGTGCTGCTAATAAAACAGCTGCAGTTACTTGTAACAAGGCCCTGGACTTCATGGCAAGTGCAAAAGTTTACCCTGATCTTGCCACAATAGATAGAGAGCAGTGGCGTCACAATGGGGGTGTAGCATTAAGTGCTGCACTCTGCTCCTAATACTGTGAGTCTGCACCTCCTGCCCCCCCCCCGGGACAACAGGGGTTTGGGCCATGCCCCCTGTCCACATGGCCACGCCCCTGTGCATGAGGCCAAGACCCCTTTCCGGTGGCGCACGGCCTCACCGTGCACACAGTCTCCCTCCACGCATCGGGTGACACCGCGGGGATGGCCGCCTCTGATAGAGAGACAGACAGACAGATATACATATATGTAGATACATAGATAAAAAAAGCAGACACTCAAATGGGGCTTGAAGAGAAGTTATCTTAAATAAAGTGAAGGCTCATCAATGATGTTTTGGAGCATCCTTCTCATTTCTCAGGCCACTGTCCTTGAGAATGGAGTTGGTTTCTCTAAATCATCTCTTCTGAGGCTTCACTTTAAGATAAATTCTCATGTCACATTTGAGTGCCTTCTTCTTTTTTTCTTTGTCTGTGTAAACACTTCCGGTTATGTGTTTTTGCTGTGCACATGTGCCATTTATGGCATTTAGGGCCGTCTTAACAGCATTCTAGGTCCTGGGCAAAATAATTGTACTGTGGCTCATAAGATCAGACATCCACTGCCCCGTCCCCATTAATAAAATAATACCCCAGAGCTGTCCCCTCTCCCAAATTAATAAAATAAGAACCCATATTGGATGCCCAAATGCCAATTAAAAAAAGCAGACCCCAGATCTGAGAATCCCCCTTGCACAAATAAAAAAATGAGACCCCAAATAAAATAATAATAATATTAACTTATTATAATAATAACTTACCTCTCCTGCAGTCCTGCGCCATCTCCCCACATAGTTCCATACAGTGAATGGCTTATAGATCCAGTCAGCATGCTGACAGCTATTCACTGTCTGGCTGCATGATGGTAGAGAATGCTGCTTGGCTGCCTGCATTGCTCTGCCTGGCTTTGTAATCCACAATCAGAACGGCCAGGTGCATCTTTCTCTGCCTGCCTCTAAGGCGTCTACCCTATGCACAGAGTGAGTTGTCGAACACTCCATGTAGTGTGTGGCCAAAGTCTTCTCCCTTCCAGCCTTGACAAAAGGGTGCTTAGCCATCCTGAAATGTCGGCCAGCAGGTGGTGAGATATGTGATCTTTGTATTGAGACTGCTGTCTGTGGAAAAATTGATACAATGTGAAGTCTGGTGTAACAGAATCCAATTAAGACTGGATACAATTTTGGAGACTTTGATCAGAACATCAAATCGTTCAAATCGTCAAGTATTAGCGCTCCCACAGCGTCGTCCGTCGCATCTGCCGTAGGCTGGGTACACAGGTCGTCTAATGTGTACCCAGTTTAAGAAGATATAATCCAACATTTATTATGTCCAAGCACTTAGCAGAATAGTTATGAGAAGCTCCTGTCAAACTGATGCAGACTGTAGTGTCCAATGCATATTCATAATAATACAAAATTCATACATCTAACTAGTTTAATATACAGTAATAAAAATTCAAATAAATGTATTCCACATGAAAGACTGACATGGAGACACAGGGCAGGAAACCATGGCAATAGGTCATTTGGAATTAAGTTATTTGAATTGCATCTGACATTTAAATGGAGCAGTTGTAAGGTGTTCTATACTAGGGTGTTAGTGTCTATTGCATTTGATATGTCTTTGTAATATCCAAGATGTTCTGATTTTTGAACTGCACATGCATTGGTTTCAGGATTGTGAGCAGGATTCCATTCATTTCAGTGGACTTAAAGAATATATGAAAACCTCATGAAAAAGGGAATCAAAGCCTGAAAGCTCTGGGGAAAAGCTCCAGGTTCCATGGCCGAAGCAGTTCAATTATTCTGGATTTTTCCAGCGCGGTAAAAACCTTGTGAAGCCACAGTAACCCACAGATTCTGTGTAAAATGCTAAATCTATGGGTTTCCCCGCCAGTTCAATACTTGAGGATGCATTTTCACATAGATGCATTTCCCTGTAGCTCCTGAAGCTGTGAGGAAAAGTACAACCTCAGAGCTTAATGCATGGAGAATACAGGACCTGATTGAATTGAATACAGTATGCTCCAATGTGATAGTCACATGTTTTGACTGTGCCAAGGTTTCCATACTTTGAATTGAAATGAGTTCTTCAAGTGCCCAACTCCAACTCCCTTCCTTTGAATTGTAATGAATATAGAGTCCTGTGCATAAGAAGTCTCTAACTACACCCAACTTGCTCTACAGTATATGGATTCGGAGATGGTTTCTGATTAGATGTATTGCTGTATTCTGTACACAGTTTCAGAGGCAACTGCTAACATGTTGGGTACAGGATGTCGGTGCTCGGGATCCCGGTGGTCAGAATCCCAATGGCATCATCCTGACAGGGTTAGGATACTGACACTTGTCGGTAAGCATCCTAAACCTACTCCTAACCCTCCCTGCTAACACCCTAACCCTAACCCCCTAATGCCTAAGCCTAAGCACTATTCCCTCCCCCTAACCCCACTACTTACCGTCAGGATGCCAGTGGTCAGGATGCTGGTACCAGGATTCTGACTGGTGTCACCAGCATTTTGAGCACCAGCATCCCTACAGCTGGGATTTTAACTACATCCCACTGCTAACAATCTTACCTTTTTTCAGTATCAATCATAATATCGCTTTAACTGAGTGTCTTCCCCAGATTATGCATTTGTTGACCATCTGATGTCATCTGCTAAGAACAAAATGAGACTACTGTAACAGTGTGACCTTCTGGTCATCCAATCACTCCCTGAGCCTATACTGTATTTGATGCCTCCATATAACCATGGATGTCAGCTCTAGGTGTCAAAGGAGAGTATAAAACTACTTAATTCACCCTCTGAAGGTGAAAACATGACCTTCTAGTATGATTCATCATTAGAAAGTATTGACACTCTGTTATAATTCATTTACATTATGGGAGGAAGGTCATACAATATAGATAATGTAGACATACAAGAACAGTAAAATTATGGTATAAATCATTTTGTAAAAATTGTATGATGATTAAAGCAAATAAAATAATATTGAAAACTCAAACATTGTTCTGATTCGAGTTGCATAGCACCATTCGGAATGGATCTCAAAATAAATGCTAATGCCACTTTTTCCATGCGTGAGAGCAACTGTCATCATTAGTCTCACCATGTCACACATTAGGGTCATAGCCCCCATTACTGGGTCCGGTGCTGTCATGTTGCCATCCAGCTTGGCAAATCCCATCTGGATCCCAATGGATTCATTCTTGTGACTACATCAGCCTACCAGATTTTGGGAGTTACGAAACGTGACCAATCTAACCAATAGGCAATGGGAGTACCCTATTTAAACCACTTCTGCTGGCATGTTTATTGTCAGAACAACTCTCTTTAGTTGAAGTTTGGGTTCCTGACTCCTGGCTGCAGTGGTTTGATAACCTCTTCCAGTTCTTGCATCTGATCCTGCTTCCTGCAATCTGCATTTGCGAAATTCATCTGCATCAGATTCTGCCATCAGTAACCTGCATTTCCAATATACATCTGTGTCAGATTCTGCCATCAGTAACCTGCATTTCCAATATGCATCTGCATCAGATTCTGCCATCAGTAACCTGCATCTCCAAAGTGCATCTATATCTGGTTTGCCTTCAGTGACTTGTATCTAGTGTATCTGCATTTGACTGCTATCAGTTATTTGCACTCATAGAGTGCATCTGCACAAGTTTCTAATACCTGCACACAAGGTCCATATCATGCCTAGGCCTGCATCTCAAGCTACCTGCATACAAGTGCATCCTGCATCATTCAGTCCACATTCATCATCTGGACTCTCCTGCACTGTACACTCAATTCAGCTGGTGTCCCATTATACTTGGGAGCTTAAAGTATGGCCTCCCTTCAGCATTGTGCAGCGCAGCAGGATTAATTCAGGATGATTAATTCTCCTGCAGGTTGTCACTGGTACTACAGGCACTCCGTTGTGGTTACTCATACTACCTGTCCTGATTGGCAGTTCTGTATTGATCAAGCTTCATACTTAGTCAGGCATGCCACTTCTGTTATTCTCCCACTCATTAAGCTAATTCCATGGACCCTGATCCAAACCCGCAAAACCCTAGGACCATGAAATGCCACTTACACCTACAATACCCCATGCTGGGTGTTAGAGAGTTATCTGAAGTAGGCATCCCCTCAACATACACATAACTCCCATGACAATTCCATGACATTCCCACAAGATCTGTGGTGTAAGTTCATCGCAGATGCCCGGAGACAAGTTATAATGTTGTGCCCCCCATCACAGCCGCTGACACTGTAATGTAGCATCCTGCATGCAGATACACCTGCAGTTGGGGGTGAATATATTGTGGGCAATGGAGGGAGGTGCCCCTTTAGTCCTGGAGCCCGGCTGTAGGCACCTCCACCTGCTATATATATTTTATTACTGTATGATAATATATGAAAATGGGTTTGGCCACATGAGGAGGGATTTAAAAACAGAAACTTGACATTGAAAGGGTAAACTGTAAGTGGGATTACTATAATGTGATACTTGATAAAAAAAAATACTGGATAATGTATAAGATCTTCTTTATGCTCTATGGCTATTCATGAAAACTTGGAGAGAGATAAAACTGTAAGAGATAAAGTACCAACTAATCAACTCCTAAATGCCATGTTACAGGGGATATGGTCAATATCCCGGCACATGGGATGCTGGTGCTTAGAATACCGGCACCAAAATCCTGACACCTGTCAGAATCCCAGTGCTGGCATCTCAGCCGCTGGCATCCCAAAGGTAAGTAGAGGGGTTAGGGGGAGGGTTATGGTTATGCACTAAGGGTGGAGGGTAAGGGTTAGACACTAAGGAGGGAGGCTTAGGGTTAGGAACTAGAGGGAGGGTTAGGGTTAGGCACTAAGGGAGGAGGGTTAGGGTTAGGCACTAAGGGGGTATTAGGGTTAGGCACTAGGGAGAGGGTTAGGTTGAGGGTGTGGGGAGGGGGAGGCTAGGTTTTGGCACTAGGGGGGAGGTTAGGTTTAGGCACTGTGGAGGGAGGGTTAGGGAGAGGGTAGGGATACCTACCGATAGGTGTTGGTATCTTAACCCTGTCGGGATGTTGGTGACGGGATTTTGACAACCGGGATCCCAAGTGCCGGCATCCCGTACCCAACCTGTTACAGGCTGTGTTTGAAAAATGATAGGAGATGATTGATGGTGCTTTATCTCTCACAATTTTCTCTCTCTCCAAGCTTTCATGAATACCCCATTTAGTGTCATTAAAATGAGTGTTGCTCCAGATGAATGTAAATTCCCTGATTAGTTCAGTGACATGGGCAGTACTCACTTGCTGAACTGCAGTCACTAAATTAAACAACTGTAACTCTGTAATGAAGCAAAGTAAAGGATAAATGAGCGCAGACTGCGATAGGGAAAAATTACTCCATATAATTATGGGGTGATTCCATTAAGTACAAGTTGCCTAGTACATCATTTTAGAGCTGCTATAGTGAAAGTGTTCTGAGCAATTCAATTATTAGTACTGCAATGAGGATCACACTTGTAATAGACTATAACATACCTAATTTTTGGCATTCCGGAGGTTAAAATAATGTGAAAGGAAACTCACATTTAAATGAATCGCCCATCCCCCACTCTAACGGTTTAATCCAATTAACTTGCCCCCGCACGTAAAGGAGACGAGTTGACATTGCAATGACGTGTAAATGCATGCTATTGTATTGGAGCTGCCAAACATGAGATATGATTTAATGGATAATAAATAATGTGGTTTGTGTTTGTAAACCACATCTTATTCACAGCAAATAAAAATAAAATTGCATAAAGTTTTAAGAGTTAATATAGAACTTGCAAATAAAAAGTACATTAGTAGCCTTATTTAAAGCAGTGGCAGATCCAAGGGGGGGCGATCGCTCCCCGTAACACACAGCCACTTTGTACACAGTATAGGCAGCCTCCTACCTGTAAAGATAGATTTAGTGATCTGCTCGGCATTCTGCATGCAGCTCGGTAGCTCAGAGCTCGAGGACATACAGCACAGCATAGTGCTGCAAAAAGGTTTTTTTCTCAAAGGGGACGTGACCACACCTCCCGCGGTTAGACCATGCCCCCTTGACCTGGCCGAATCTTTATAGCTGCGTACACACTGGGCGATCAGGATAGACAGTACGATTATGACATCATAATCGTACAGTCATTCCTGAGCCCCTGTAGTGCCTACACTGAATGATCAGTCATTCAGTGTAGGAACACTCCATCATTCCTGATCATGGACAATCTGTCGTTATCGACAGATTGTCCTACATGTTCAGGCGATGGACAGTGTCGGAAATGACCAGCGGGAGTGCGCATCGCCTGTCATTTTCGACATTATAGTGCATGATTTGTGAACGTACTGTGATAGCAGCTACCAGGTTTCCATAAGTATGACAGATAGTGTAGGACCTGCAGAGAAGTGGGGTCCTGTTATGTGGGCTGCAGGCTTAAATGCATTGATCAATCCATGAACCAAAACCCCATTATTTATGTATTATGGTGAGTGACTTAACAATGGTGAACGCTGAGTATTCTGTTTTATTTATTTAAGCAATGTGGTCACAAGCCACTTGCACCCCAAATCCAGTGGCGAGTGCAGTGAATTTCTGAATTTATATAACACATTATATATATATATATATATAGGAGTTCAAGTCCCAGTAGCACTCATTAAAAGAGTCAATGAGGGAGTGCACGGTACATATGATAATGGTAAGTAGCAGGTACAAAGAACCAGCACATCCAGTAAATTAATGCAAAAAAATCTGTATTCAAATAGCAGCAAAGAGCGGCAGCATGGATAATAACAGTCACTGATAGAGTCCAACAAAGGTGAAGTATAACTAGATAATATATGTAGTAGAAACCAGGGTGGTCACCAAACTGTCAGTATGCATCTCACCGGACCCTAGAGCAGCAAGCCTAATCTTGACAGCTGTTTCGGCGCTGCATGCGCCTTTATCAAGAGCAGAAAAGACTAAAGCACAATGAGCCATATATAGCCACACACATTAGTGAACTCACCCAAGGGGCGCGCGTCCACCCCCCTGTACACAACGGTTCCAGGAAGTGGCTAGGCGCACACGTGGGTAACAGCATGTAGCCGAACCACGTGACAAACTCGATCACATGATCGGGGATGACGTGACGGTAACCTAGACAACACAGAAGCGGTAACCACGGAGCCGCATAATAATAATAAAGCCAAAAAATAGGCAAGGCAATATAGCCAATGATGCGTGTTGGGGGAAATATAATTACCCCAAACAGGTCATATCAATCCGCTAAATACAGTGGCTACAATGGCTCAAGTGCATTACAATAATAACAGAATGCCAGTAATAAACACAATATGACACATAAACAATACATGACAATAGACAACACATATCAATATAACAATACCCCCAAAAAAACAAAAACATTTACAAGAAGACATATGGTGGGGAGCACAGGATATATAGATAGACAGGAGCTTAATTCAAAAAATCAAACAAAACAGCTCAAATATTGACCCTCATTAAGCCCATTGGGTACAACAGTGTTCAATCGGTCAATCCAAAAGCTTTCCCTCTGTAATAGGAACTTATTCCTGTCACCACCTCGTCTTAGAGGAAGAATGCAATCAATCGGCATACATTTAAAATCCTTAATGAGGTGTTTAGCTGTAGCAAAATGTCTCGCAACCGGTGGTGTATTAGTATCGACCATATGCAGAGCTTTCTTAATTGAGGAACGGTGGAGGGCAATTCTCTCCTTGAGTGTGCGGATAGTCTTACCCACATAGAGCAAGTTGCAGGGGCATTTAATTAGATAGACCACAAACCGACTGTTACAGTCCAAATGATGACGAATTTCATAACTGATGTTACTTTTAGGATCCAAGAAGTGAGTGCCTAGAATTAGAAACTGACAGTTGACACACCCATGGCATTTGTATGCTCCATTTTTGGAGCGTAACCAATTTTTATTGGAAATGGGTCCTATGTCAGATTTAGACAAAATCTGTTTGATGTTAGTACTTCTTTTATAACAGAAGAGCGGTTTGTCCTGACAGAATGACCCTATCTTGTCATCACATTGTAAAATGTGCCAATGTCGTAGCACCACTTCACGAATATGCTTAGAGGCAATCAAATACGTAGAGGAAAAGATCATCCTGGTGTTTCCCACCTTCGGAGTTTTGTTAACCAATGCATCCTCTCGCTTAATCTGCATACATTTATTGATAGCCTCTTCAATCTCGTTATTGTGGTAGCCCCTGTCCACAAATCTCTGGCCCATCTCCTCCAGGGCACTTGGTAAATCATCCAAATTAGAAGTAATCCGTACCACTCTAAGGAGTTGTGAAAATGGCAGCCCTCGTTTGGAAGGATATGGATGAAAGCTATCCACCAGTAGGAGAGTGTTCTTGTCAGTATCCTTGCGATAAATTCTGGTCGATAATCCATGAATGTCATTAGTTATGCAAACATCTAAATAGTTGATGGTCACCTCACTATAGGCTAGTGTAAACCTAATGTTGGTCTCCAAACTATTGAGAACATCAATGAATTGTGTCAGGAGTTCCGATCCTCCAGTCTACACTACAAAAAGGTCATCGATATATCGTACATAAAAAAATATATAAAAATATAAAAAACTATATAAAAAAATATATAAAAAAATATATATATATATTATCTAGTTATACTTCACCTTTGTTGGACTCTATCAGTGACTGTTATTATCCATGCTGCCGCTCTTTGCTGCTATTTGAATACAGATTTTTTTGCATTAATTTACTGGATGTGCTGGTTCTTTGTATCTGCTATTTACCATTATCATATGTACCGTGCACTCCCTCATTGACTCTTTTAATGAGTGCTACTGGGACTTGAACTCCTCTACATTTGATTATGCCAGTTTGCACCGTTTGTTCTAAGTAATTTTTCTTACTGTTTTTTTTCCTTCTTATTGTTTTTGTTTTTTTGAGTGTGGTAGTTTTTTTGTTTATTGGATGCCATTTTTGCACTTTATGACATGGATAAAACGATTCTGCATATGGATGATTTAACCAATGTTAAGAGATTTGACAGTAAGGACATCTCTAGGATTTTATTTCCTGACACCAACGCATTAGCCTTTGATGTTGATAGCCCCTCTGAGATTTACAGTGATTTATTGAAACTAAAGAAGCGTAGAGTTGATTTGAATTTACATGGTTTAACATTGTCTCAATATTTCAAAGACAAAGTAATCCCGAGGGGCTTCCGTATAAGGAATCAGCCTACTATTGGCAGATCTAATGTGAATTTCTGTAAACAGTGGTGTCAGATTTTAAATGAATGTTCGTTTCAGTTAATGATTTTAGTCATTGAACAGGTTAACATTGATTTGGAGATTCTTGACAAGGAGATTGTTGTTTGTGAGAGCACGGGGATTGATATTTTGAAAAATTATATAGCTAATGATTGGTTACCCAGGCTTGAGAGCAGTGTGAATTTATTCCACACCGAACTATTAGCTTTTAAAAAAAGTAAATATAAAAGAGTGAAGGAGGATTATAAAGAAGCACGTGTTTATGGTTGGCTGCAAGGAGGTGAATTGAGACCCAACTGGAGGGGGGGCAATAGATATAGGAGGAATCGTGTGGATAGAACTTTTTCTGATATTAATACATCGGCTAATGATTCTGATCAATCACAACAGAAGTCTTTTTTGGGGGGTTCTGTAACCCGGAGCAGGCGCAGAGACCCAAAAAGCCAACAAGAAGGGGGGGTGCAAGACGTTCCCACAGTTCTAAAAACGGGGAATCGAAACAAAAAGAAATAGTTGTTTTCAACTTGTCTAATCATTCCCTTACTCCACATGAGATGGCGGTTTTATCTAAGGGATTATCATTTGTGAAAACTCACAAACAAGATGCTTTTGACTTCGAAGTGGAACTATATAGATTTCACCGTTCTTTGAAATTGAAGGATTATTTTGCTAAATCTGGCACTACTCCATCTGAGGGCAGGGTTTTTAAACCAAGGAGTACTTTCGACACACCAGGGACGAATGCCTCTATAGAAACCTTCGTCAACCTGGTTAAACGGGATACCCTTACCTTTATCAAGAATCAGAAATTGTCTTATACTAATCTCACTAGTGAGGAGAATTGTGCACTCAATTCTTTAAAAGATAATATGGAGATAGTCATACGTCCTTTAGATAAGGGTGGTAGCATTGTGGTATTGGATAGAGTTGACTATATTAATGAAATTATGAGGCAATTTTCCGATACCACATGCTATATGGCCCTGACCTATGACCCCACTTATGTTTACAATCAAGAGATTGACAGTATCATTAATCTTGGATTGACTAATGGTTGGATTGATGAGTCCACGGCCTATTTTCTTACACAAACACACCCTAGGGTTCCATTAATCTATATCCTGCCCAAAATCCATAAAACACTCGTTAAACCACCAGGTAGACCCATAATTTCTTCATGTTGGTCATTATGCCAACCTCTGTCTCAATTCATCGACTTTTGGTTACAGCCGGTGGTGCAAAACACCAATTATTATCTTAAGGACACCACTGACTTTCTCAACAAGATTGAAAAGCTAGGTCCTTTACCAGCTGGTAGCCTATTGGTTACACTTGACATAACAAGCTTGTATACTAATATTGATCATAAGGATGGTGTGGAATCAGTCAGGAGTTTGCTTTCCGACAGTCCACACTACAAGGGTCCATGTATTGAATTTTTGTTGCTTCAAATGGATATTGTTTTACGTAAAAATTATTTTTTATTTGAAAATTCTTTTTATTTACAGCTCAGGGGGACGGCGATGGGGTCCAATATGGCCCCATCATATGCCAATCTGTATATGCATATGTATGAAAATCAACATATTATGGCACACCCCATTTTTTCAAAATGTATATTTTTTTATGTATGATATATCGATGACCTTTTTGTAGTGTGGACTGGAGGATCGGAACTCCTGACACAATTCATTGATGTTCTCAATAGTTTGGAGACCAACATTAGGTTTACACTAGCCTATAGTGAGGTGACCATCAACTATTTAGATGTTTGCGTAACTAATGACATTCATAGATTATCGACCAGAATTTATCGCAAGGATACTGACAAGAACACTCTCCTACTGGCGGATAGCTTTCATCCATATCCTTCCAAACGAGGGCTGCCATTTTCACAACTCCTTAGAGTGGTACGGATTACTTATAATTTGGATGATTTACCAAGTGCCCTGGAGGAGATGGGCCAGAGATTTGTGGACAGGGGCTACCACAATAACGAGATTGAAGAGGCTATCAATAAATGTATGCAGATTAAGCGAGAGGATGCATTGGTTAACAAAGCTCCGGAGGTGGGAAACACCAGGATGATCTTTTCCTCTACGTATTCGATTGCCTCTAAGCATATTCGTGAAGTGGTGCTACGACATTGGCACATTTTACAATGTGATGACAAGATAGGGTCATTCTGTCAGGACAAACCGCTCTTCTGTTATAAAAGAAGTACTAACATCAAACAGATTTTGTCTAAATCTGACATAGGACCCATTTCCAATAAAAATTGGTTACGCTCCAAAAATGGAGCATACAAATGCCATGGGTGTGTCAACTGTCAGTTTCTAATTCTAGGCACTCACTTCGTGGATCCTAAAAGTAACATCAGTTATGAAATTCGTCATCATTTGGACTGTAACAGTCGGTTTGTGGTCTATCTAATTAAATGCCCCTGCAACTTGCTCTATGTGGGTAAGACTATCCGCACACTCAAGGAGAGAATTGCCCTCCACCGTTCCTCAATTAAGAAAGCTCTGCATATGGTCGATACTAATACGCCACCGGTTGCGAGACATTTTGCTGCAGCTAAACACCTCATTAAGGATTTTAAATGTATGCCGATTGATTGCATTCTTCCTCTAAGATGAGGTGGTGACAGGAATAAGTTCCTATTACAGAGGGAAAGCTTTTGGATTGACCGATTGAACACTGTTGTACCCAATGGGCTTAATGAGGGTCAATATTTGAGCTGTTTTGTTTGATTTTTTGAATTAAGCTCCTGTCTATCTATATATCCTGTGCTCTCCACCATATGTCTTCTTGTAAATGTTTTTTGTTTTTTTGGGGGTATTGTTATATTGATATGTGTTGTCTATTGTCATGTATTGTTTTATGTGTCATATTGTGTTTATTACTGGCATTCTGTTATTATTGTAATGCACTTGAGCCATTGTAGCCACTGTATTTAGCGGATTGATATGACCTGTTTGGGGTAATTATATTTCCCCCAGCACGCATCATTGGCTATATTGCCTTGCCTATTTTTTGGCTTTATTATGATTATGCGGCTCTGTGGTTACCGCTTCTGTGTTGTATAGGTTACCGTCACGTCATCCCCGATCATGTGATCGAGTTTGTCACGTGGTTCGGCTACACGCTGTTACCCACGTGTGCGCCTAGCCACTTCCTGGAATCGTTGTGTACAGGGGGGTGGACGTGCGCACCTGTGGGTGAGTTCACTAATGTGTGTGGCTATATATGGTTCATTGTGCTTTAGTCTTTTCTGCTCTTGATAAAGGCGCAAGCAGAGCCGAAACAGCTGTCGAGATTAGGCTTGCTGCTCCAGGGTCCGGTGAGATGCATACTGACAGTTTGGTGACCACCCTGGTTTCTACTACATATATTATCTAGTTATACTTCACCTTTGTTGGACTCTATCAGTGACTGTTATTATCCATGCTGCCGCTCTTTGCTGCTATTTGAATACAGATTTTTTTGCATTAATTTACTGGATGTGCTGGTTCTTTGTATCTGCTATATATATATATATATATATATATATATATATATATATATATATTATACACACATACATACACACTCATACACAGACACACACCGCCGCCCCACCGCCGCCGCTAAGGTAAAAGTCTAGATCCACCCCTGATTTGAAGTAAAGTATACTGTACACATAATAGAAGCTGATAGGCTGAATATTGGTTCAGATCACAAGCTATCAATTCACAAGAAACTAGTGACAAAGATATGGCATCAGTTCTCACTGAATTGATATACTGTATTCTCTCATATATCTTTTTATCCCCAAAAATGTATTCCTCAACTACAAGTAGGATATGTGTACAATTAGTGTTATATACAATTTGCTGTGTACGGTACATACTAATGTGCTGTAAAACATATCAGCCAATCAAATGCTTGCTTTAGTTGCTGAACTGCACTATAAAAATAACAGCCACAATTTAATTCATTGCCAATGGTTACTTTTCTATTTATCCCGCCATATCTCCAAGAGAAGAAAAGCTGTGATTAATCACATATTCACTTACAGTGGAGGTAAGAGAGGCCCAAAGTGGAGCCTGGAATATATGTGCGGGATGCCACATATGAGACGTATTACTCACCCATCTACTTTATCTCCCACATATCTCTCACTGACAGCTGCATAGCAGACCTCCAAGGGAACGTATAATACATGCCAAGAGTATAAATCATACGGAAGGTGTTCCCTAAAGGTGAATCTGATGCCCCGCAGTGAGCTAGAAATTAGAGAACACTTTTAATACGGGATGTAGTTATATAACCTTGCAGCCGCCGGTTACAATCCCGACAGCAGAATGCCAGCTAGGGATTTATGATAGGTGTTGAACTACCGATACCTATCATAATCCCGATGCCGAAATCCGAGATGCCTGCCTGAACGAGGTAAGTCCGGGGGTCCGTACTGATAGCCGCGGGGGGGGTTAGGTTTAGGCCAGTTAGTGTGGTTAGCATTAGGTCTTAGGGGGGTGGTTAGGGTTAGGCACCCCTAGGGTGGATGGTTAGGGTTAGGCACCCCCTGGGAGAGGTTAGGGTTAGGCACCCCCCCAGGAGGGTTAGGTTTAGGGAGCGGTAAGGAGGGGGTTAGGGTTAGGCACCCCTGGGGGGGAGGTTAGGGTTAGGCACTAGGGGAGGGAGTTAGAGTTAAACAGCCGCCGGTATTTTAATCCCATTCCACCAATGCTACTATTCTCCATCAGTGACACGGTATAGGGTTAATTCTCTACATTAGATTTCATACTTGACTAATAAATACGAAAAATTATTTTATACTTTAGTCTAAGGTGCATTACTTGGATACACATTTAGACTGTTCAATTAGCTGAGCACACTTCTCCCTTAACTATATATTTGTATTGAGAGGTGGACCCCTCATATTCGAAGTGCTGCTGCAGATTTAATAACATATAAATTTCCAAAGAGCGCAGTATCTCAAACTTTGATTTTATAAAACAATAGTGACCATTTTATCTGTTAATTAAATAATATGAAAACAAATTGAAAAATATCTATTTATAGCAGATTGTACAAAGAATATTGGGTATGGCACTCATGTAACTTCAACATAGAATTGCAACAAATCAGAGTATCTACTTGAGTGCTGTAACATACAAATTTACTAGTTATGGTTTCATGGAATTTATACATTAAAATTGTTCATATAGAAAATGGACCTCAGACTGCACACCTTGAACACACACACATATATATATGGTCAGAGTGCCGTGGATTGAGCCTGTCGTTTATTTAAATTTTGTGGTCACACTTGCTAGGGCACCCTGTTTTTCAAATGTAAGACAAACTTTTTTCTTTTTCCAGGTGCTTAATAACTGATAGCCCTGGGTGCGGTCCTGTCTCTTTAAGGCAGGACCCAGTTTCATGTTTAAAATGTATGCAAGCTTGAGGCCAAGATGGCAGATCAAGTTCATTTGTCTGAGAATCAGTGTAGGGACTGGCTAGATGGGAATGACCGTGAAGCGGTGGCCAACTTAACAAATTATTGCAATATTTTGGAACCAACATTCCCTATGTTCAAAGGAGTTGCAGTTTGAAAAGCATGTGAGTGCCGAGTTTGTATGACATTTTTTATATTGATGGTGTGGTCACATACCAAGGGCACCCCAGATGGTCGAGTGCCGTGGATTGAGCCTGTCATATATATATATATACACACACACACACACACACACACATATATACACACACACACATATATATATATATATATATATATATATATATAATTGGAGGTGCTACCTGTGGTGACAATTGATATATGCACAAAAAGAAGAAATACAGGTGCTCAACTCCAAATTAACTGATTGCATATAAATAAATAAATTTTTGCAGTGAATAGAGGTTTTTGGCATAATCTTTGCCACGGTTATGGGCCTACCCACCACATCCGAGTAACCTCAGTTTGGTGGGTCCCTGGGGCGGCTTAGCTGGGCCAGTTTGGGGGGT
The DNA here is from genome assembly GCA_031769625.1 of Taudactylus pleione. NCBI lineage: Eukaryota > Metazoa > Chordata > Amphibia > Anura > Myobatrachidae > Taudactylus > Taudactylus pleione. The sequence continues at coordinate 5,500,664 of JAUIMM010000512.1, read as the reverse complement.
GTCCTGCCCTCTGGATTTAAACCCTAGTATGTTAGGGACCCACCAAACAGAGGTTACCCGGATGTGGTGGGTAGGCCCATAACCGTGGCAAAGATTATGCCAAAAACCTCTATTCACTGCAAAAATTTATTTATTTATATGCAATCAGTTAATTTGGAGTTGAGCGCCTATATTTCTTCTTTTTGTACATTAAAAATGTTAACATATGCTGTTCCATCAGCATTATTTATACACCTTGAGAGTAACATACAAAATAGTACTAAAAAAAATAATATAGTTAATATATCATCACACTCAAGATGGGTTTTACATTTACCTCTATTACTTGTGGTGACCTCTAATTTTTCTCTTTATTTCTGTCAAATCACATGACAATAATAGCAGCTATTACATATATGTGAGAAAACCACCTTCCTTTAGGAAAAAAAACAGTTTTATTTAGTATGCATATAAATGCTTTTTGAACCCATTTATATTGGTAGTGAAATATTAGAAAATAGCATAGGTGCAATAAGAAAAAAAGTTTGTGAACTAAAATGAAAAGTTTGAACCCATACTTTCAGTGTTATTGATTCTTTACTTGTACTTATCTAATCCACTTTAGTATGGTTTTTGTTTGTGTAATATTCACATCACCGTTAGGTGGAGTGGTGTCTGTTTTATACAGTATTATTTAGTAGTACATCATATGATACCACATCATCTGGATAGAATCTTGGGTCTGGTATATTTACATTTAATTGAGACATGTTACAATGTGATTTATTTGTGTAAGAAAACTGTTATATAGTTGCACATATTAATATTTGCATCTCTTTATTTGCGCTGGGTATTCTCTGTATCTTAATTCTACCTCTATGCCTAAAATATTTGGTGTAAAAGTTTGCTGGTGGTATATTTAATTTAATCAAACAGATTGTCCCCAGAAGGAAAATATGGTAATGACCATATAATCATTGAACCAACTAATTTATTTTAAATATAGTAAGTAGTTGTTTGCTGGTTATTGATCCATTCTACAGTTAATATGTGTTTGTGTGTGGGTGTATGTGTATATAAATATATATATTTGCTGGGTCAATCACCTGCAGACAACTACTTTCCCGCCAGGTGTCCTGATCCACCCATGGGGCAAAGGGCCTGATTCAGAGCCGCTCATAAGCAGCCGCTCGTTCGTTCCGAGCGATGTTTGCACAACTGCGCATGCGTATGGATCGTAATATGCATGCGCGAACCAGTCAGTGCGGCCGAAAATCGATTGTTCGCTAAATAGCGAATGCCTGCTATTTTGAGTGACAGGAGGAGGCGTATGTGGGTGGTAACAGGGAAAGGTGCTTGAAAACGGGGAGTGGAGAACAGAACGCAAGCGTGCTTAAAGGTCAAAACGGGCGTTTTATGGGTGTGCATAATTAATACAGCAGCGTAATTGACCACGTCACTGGGTTATTTTATAGTCAGAACTGCTCGCATGATTGCGGTAGGAAAAACCAACCACAAGAATAGCGAGCAGTTCATACGCTGGTCGATGTACTCGATTAATCTAATAAATAGCGGACATGACGTAGGATGCGAGCGGCCAGGGGGCATAGTTTTCCAAAAAATGACCGCAAGTTTTGTTCACTCTTTCAGACCTAGAGGCGTGAACAGACCGCAAAGAGCGAACGGTTCATTTGAATAGCCACCCCTTTTTTCTGAACGAGCGAGCGCAAATAGCGCCCGGCTCTAAATCAGGCCCAATATCCTCTGTAGGTAATACAAATGATGATGATGATTAGTGGCGTCCCTACCTCATCTGACACTCGGTGTGGTGTCGCAGTTCGCGCGGTGAAGCCACGTGCTGGTGAGACGGGGCGTGGCCCCATGGGAGGGGCATGGCCTCATGGGAGGGGCATGGCCTCATGGTCTGAGACCCATTTTTGACACACCGGGGGTTCTGGAGGTGCGGGCTGCCCCTGGGGACCAGCCTGTCTGAAGTGCCAGCTCCCTCACTGTGTCAGGAGTCGAGTGCTGCACGTAGTTCTACAGTGAAGCACCAGTCTCCTGTCATCGGCGGGTGACACCTGGGTGCGGCCTGCATCCCCCTTGTGACGCCACTGATGATGACTTCCTTATTAAATTAAGGATCTTGGAATAAGACTGAGAACTTTGGTTCAACAACAGAAAATTTAACAATCTGATTATAAAGAGTACATAAGGCAGAAATAACCCCAAACAAATGGGACATCTCCCTCAAAACTGTTCTGTTTTCATTCTTAACAAGACTCCTTCCAAGCTATTTGTCACTGTGTGAGCCCCACCTCCCGCACATCACTCATCACAGTGATCATGATAGTGACTAGAACAGAGGGAGAGGGACAGGGTTACTCACATTCTTTTCCAAATTTCTGCCTTATGTCTGCTCATTCCCACAGTAAGTGTAGGTGGCTCAAAAGTCCCAACTTACTGAGAGAGGCTGCTCCATACACAACAGCTTTAGGTGATGTAAGCAGTCAGACTCGGAAATGTCTCCTCACTCAGAGTCTCATTTGCTGCCGGCCCGCCCCTTTTCCCTACAGCCAGGATAAGCAGTTTTAGACTCTAAGGGGTCTATTTATCAAGCAGTGAAAAGTGTGGAGAAGAAGACCAGTAGAGAAGTTGCCTGTAGCAACCAATCAGCTTTGAAGTAGCATTTATCAAGTACAGTCTATAAATAATAGGTAGGAGCTGACTGGTTGCTACAGGCAACTTCTCCACTGGTCCACTTCTCCACGCTTTTCACAGCTTGATAAATAGATCCCTTAAAGTCTGCTTTCATGCAGCCCAGCCTTGGCACATTGTGGGTGGTAGCAAGCCAAGTCACGCATCACTTTGGTGTTCTGAGGCAGCATGCGGTCCCTGCCCAAACCCGCCCTAGCGTCATTATGCAGTACAGCCCAATCCACCTCATCCCCAGGTCCCCCCAAATTTTTTTCATAAAAGATAATGCCAGTGGCGGGTGGCAGATGGGCATCTAGGATCTGTCAGGCCCTAGGTGCCTGCCTAAACACCTTGTGGATAAGCAAGCACTACTTACAGGGGCAACACTTTTGTGGGAAATTTTGCAACACTTTTGGGAAGAATTTATCAAACAGTATTTGATTTTGATTGTAGAAAGAACGTCACAAAGGTGTTCGGCAATTATATCTGCAATAGATGGCTACTATGATGAAACAAAGTCTAGATTACTTTTTTGTTTTTTTTAAGAAAAATGATTCCATGATTCGTTTTTAATCTCCAATTCATTATTTGTTCTATGCCTTTAATTTCAGAGTACATTGACACATTTAACTGTGTAACTTTCAATAAAAACTAGAAAAATGGGAGTGTTCTAAAAATTTTGACCAGTAGTGTATTTACTGTATATATAAAATATATATATATATATTATATAACATGATAGATATAGATAGAAATATGTACTATGTGATAGGATTCTGTCATGTTTAATACATGTACTGTACCTGCCACTGATAAAACTATTTTATTTAGAGAATTATGTTAAACCAATGTTAAAACTTACATTTAGTTATGTGTTCTACTTTAATGCAAACATTTTTTCAAAACTCAAGCTATAAAAATATAGAAATACAGTCTAGTAAAGTCAATATTTGTCTTGTATTGCAGTAATATTATTTCTAGGATCATCTGGCTGGTGTCCAACATTAAAGCTACTGTACAAATTAATTTAGAAATTTGCCATCACAATATATCAATACAACTCACATAACTTCTGTGCTTCCGTTTTCCAATATCCAATATTCCAAAGCAGCTTTATCTGTCAGTGGAGCCCAGCAGTAAATTGTGTTTACAATAAATATAATAAATAGAGTAGATTTAAAACAGTCCTTTTATTAAGGCTAATTGCACTTGTATTGTTTATAGGCTAGAATCAATAATGAGCTGCTGGCTATCTTTATTTTCCCTATCAGCTGATATTGATGTGCAATATCGAGTGGAAGCCTACTGTAAACACACAATGTCATGAAGGGAAACATGATTTCATTGTGTATAGAAAATTATAACTTTGCTGCTATAATAAGCCACAATATATTGAAGTATTGTAAACATGTCAAATTACAGTGTGTGTGTGTATGGTGTGTGTGTGTATGGTGTGTATGTGTGTGTGTGTGTGTGTGTGTGTGCGTGTGTGTGTGTGTGTGTGTGTCTTTAAATATATAGCCTCCGGGGGGTATATTTACTATGGTTCGATTTTTTGTTTTCTGTTCGATTTTGCATTCAACTTTGGTTCGATTTTTTATGAAGGGATTTCATAAAGGGCAAAATCGAATGTCAAATCGAACAGAAAAAGGAATTTCAAATGAAATTGATTCCTAAACCCTGGTTAGCAATGCATTGTGCTGGTGGGGGGAAATTCAGGTGGACCCCACACTCTATGTTCACCAAACTTTTTTCCAATCCTTGCCTAGGAAGAAGTTCTACTGTGTGTTGCACTTTTGAGGGGGATCCTGCATGTTTATTTTTATTTGTTTATCACTTTTCAAAAAACACTTGGAAATGCTGGCAATGTGTGGCTTTATAACTGGTTCCATGTCACTAGCAGGTCAAAGTTGCTGCAATCACAATGTGATTTTTGGCAACTTAAAGGTTGCAAAAAAATTTGCACTGTATTACGTCCTGTGATTGACATTCAGTTCAAAAGATAGGTGTGTTGTATAAAATGTTTTATATTTTCTTTAAATATACATTTGTTTAACTTGTCAGTTAATTTACATATCTCACAGTTTGCTGAAACACACTATAAAGACTATTTCCTACAGTCATAAAGATTTGTTAATTAAAAATGTATAAGTGCTAGAGGCGAAATTAGGGGAAAAGCACTTTCTTGCATCAATATTATTGTAAACTGTTCCTACTGTATATATGTAATAATTTTAGTATCCACTGGATTTTCCTTGGATATTCATTAATTGTACACATAATAAATGATTGTTTTTTAAAAGTTACTAGAATGTACTTAATGCTGTACAAAGGAAATCACAAAGCAGTTTCCTTGGAGAGTTTACTATTTACTAATTTGATAAGATAAAGCACAGGGAAGTACAGTAGGTTGACAAAGGTCAATCCCATTCCCTTTCCACTCTGCTGGTACAGCTGAACACTTTCATCATCTAGAGTAAATTGTATTCATTTACAGTGCTTTGGCCTAAAGTAGGGGCAATGTTTAAGGACTCATTCATCTACTTCCCATGTTAAGGTTCTATGTCTTGGGTTTTCATTGCTAGTCCTCAAATGGCCCAACAGGTCCTATTTTCAGGATTTCTTTAATCATACATACAGTAGGTAGACTTGTCATCTTATCACTTTACTTTGGGACACATGTGAATTACACAGATTCTGTGGCTGATTAAAACCAGGTGAAATGGAGATTTGAAGTCAGCCAGACAAAGATACTGTGTAATTCATAAGTGTCCCAAATTAAAGAAATGATATGGCAAGCCTATGCGTAGGTGATTTAATTTATTTTGTTGTATCAGTGATTATCCCACCTGTTTCCACAAAACACATGACCTCCTGTATGGGTTGGAATTCAGATCTATTCTGTTAAGTAATGTTGAAAGCTCCATTAGATAAATGGTGAATGTTTTCTTATGCATTAGATTCCACAATTCTACATTTTAAGATTTCCAGAATACAAGAGGATTTTTCATGCTTTAAAGCATGCTACCAATATTACAGTTTGTAAAAGCACAACACAAGTAACTTGCAAGCAAAATGCATAAAAAATTACATTCTGACGTTGCTAAAGTTCATGTTAGTTTTTATATGCTTTGCCCAGTGTCCCTGCAAATATGTGTGTAAACAAGTTCGAAATTGTTATGTGGAGTCCTGATGCCTTAACATGCTTTGTGAAATATGCCAAAGATCAGGGACAGGCTGTGCCCCACGGCAGCGTGGCATCTGCCCCCTTGGCTGGCCAAACTCTTCCTTTTTGGGGCTGCATGCATGACGACCAGAAAGAAGACACAGTATGCTCTCAGCTACACTGATTGTGATTATAACATAATCAGAATGGCCAAGCTGCATCCTCTTTCTGCCTCCCAGTCACTTCTCATTTACACCATCCATGCATGGAGCGAGTGGCTGCACTACTAGGTTGACTGTCTTCTAGTATGCTATTTGGTGAATGGCGCTATCCATTCACCAACCACATTGATGGGAGGGCTGCACACACTGACCGGTGGATGGTTGGTGCTATCCACTGATCAGAGTGCAATAAGCTGAAGAGCAGTAGGCTGGAGATGGTGAGGCAACACGGCAAGGTTGAGTTATGTAATTGGCTTGCCCCCAGAGATATGAGGTCTGATTAACTTTGTGCACAATAATAAAATTCTATATTTGAAAAGACATTGGGGTTTTTATTTTACTGTATAGTAGAATATTTACTTTAATTAGTTTTACTGGGACAGGTGAGCTCAAATATGGGGGAATGTGGTTTGAATTTAATAATTTAATAATTGCATTTTAACATATTTGGTGAAGATCTACAAATATTGGGGGAATTCAGATCTTCAGACAAAATTTCAGTTATCTGATGGGATCCGAGTCCCGACTCGGTTATCTCCGTCAGACTCTGATCCCAGAACGAGGCAAAACATCATCTTCTTGGATTTGGATTTCACATGTTTTGGATTCTATACAAGTTTCTTCAGCTGTGATTTGGGCACCATTTCATGCTGGAGATCTGATGGGAAGGTAGTGTAGGCAGACAGGGCTCTTACTAGTGAAAGTGGTAAGTTTAGCAACTAGCAAATTAGTTAGAAGCCAAGGCATGGGCACTGTGTCTGTCTGGAGTGGACTAAGGAAGGGAGCATTGTGTGTTCAACTTCAAGCAAGGCAGTGGGCACTTTGTCTGTGTCTGACTGTCTGTACAAAAATTGTGTAGTTTCTGTGTACTCTTTATTTAAAAAAACAATTATTTAAAAGTTGTGGCCACTTGTTAAACTTTCAGTGAGTTGCAGATATTGGTCATTTGTTTTAAAGAAACAAAACAATTTTTTGTATGTGTGTTCAGAGTTTCATATAATTTCATGCAGGCCATGAGACGGTGTTTAACAACAGTAACAGTCAGTAGGTCCAAGGCCTCCCAGTGTAATATTTGCACAGTGAGTCAAAGTTTGTGGTCACCTGTAAAAAAAAAATATATAAACTTGTGTGTGTTCAAATAACTTCAGTCAGGCCAGGATACTGTGTTTAATAACACCAATGGTCAGTAGGTCCAGAGTCACTGCCTTAATATCTGTGCAGTGAATCACAGTTGGTGGGAAGTTGTTTTAAAAAATAAACACTCTTTTTTGTGTGTTCAAATAACTTCAGAGAGGCCAGGCAGGCCACTATAGTGTTTAACAACACCAATGGTCAGAAGGTCAAGGGCCACTACCTTAATATCTGCACAGTGAGTCATAGTTTGTGTGCAGTTTGTGTTTGTTTAGCAAACTTCAGGCAGGAAGTGAAACAGTTCTTAACACTAATGGTCAGTAAGTCCAAGGCCACTGTGTTAATAATATCAGTGCTGTGAGTCAATGTGGATCATGAAGATCAATTGCTAGAACAGCAGGAGAAGCAACCAAGTAGTAGCGCTGCAGATGCTGCCACCAGTTATGATGATACTAGTCCTTCAATATCTACTAAAGACCATAGATGGTTTAGGTCAGGGCATCAGAAATCAAACCAATATTTTACATTGCTAAAGAAAAAAACACCACCTCTAATAAAGGGAAAGTTTACTACAAAAAAATATAAAATTGTCAACATGCCATACACTACATGCAAGGAACGGAAAGGCTCAGGCTTTGGTCTTTATTTCTTTATTTGTTAGAGGTGGTTCTGTAACTATTGTTAGTCAGTCTTCTTCTGCCTCACATGATGCAAGACCACTCAGAGTCTAGAAGAGGTGTCAAAAAATTAAAAGAGGAAAATCGGTGCGGAAAAAAAAGCACTGACGCAGAATGACAAACTGTATGTTCAGAAATGTCACAAATCCCCGAGGAGAACATAAGGGTGTTCATGAGTGCTATGTGTGAACCTGACCTTTGACACTGTACTTGTAGAGAAGCCTCCAGCTGCACCCTTTGCAAATGTGTGGATAATCAGCACAAATATAGATGCTGACATAGAAATTGAGAATGCTACTGAGGAAGTGCAACAGGATGAGGGGGGTATTTGTGTAGATGACATTGTTAATGAAGATGTTAATGATGAGGATGTTATTTGTGTAAGTCAGGCACAAGGGGAAGCAGTTCTTGCCTGTATAAGAAGACCATTGTCATGCTAAGGATAACATATCCCCCCCTATACAGGATTCCTCAGAAGAATACTTGAGCACTTAGCCTGCTACTACTGCTGCTGGGGGTGGATCTTCATCCCAGAAGATCCTTTGCAAGAGGAAGCAAATATGACAGCTGTCACGCAGTTGCGCAGCAGACCACTGAAACCATGATGGCTATGCTAATATTAGGTCTGCATCCAATATCTGCCATTAATTCATCTGGTTTTAGACAGTTAATTGAGATCATGTGTCCCCACTACCAAATTTTACCAGAAAAGCAATTTCTTGCTTTTACCAGGATGTTAAAAAACTCGTTCTTGTCCTAGAAAATATAATTGTACCCACTGTCCACTTAATCACAGATATGTGGCCAGAAGTACTGCACAAATGAAAGATTACATGACTGTGGCAGCCCACTGGGTGGGTGTTTCGCCTTCTAGAACAGGAAAAGAAGGTAACACAAAACACAATCTTATTCCCACACAGGCTACTATCTGTATCACCGGCTTCACTAAGACATACCAGTGGCAACCTGTTAGAAACAATTGGAATCTGCGCAATGCTATCTTGTAAAGGGCATCAAGACTCCATCTTAGAAATAAAATCTCACAGCACTATTTTGTAAAAAAAAGGTACATAGTCAGCCTTCCTCAAACACAGGCAGACAGTGTTTAACACAAACACTAACTTATTAGCATTTGGAACCCTATACAAAGCCCATCTTCAACCCAAAACAGGCAGAATAAACAGGGAGGCTCCGACAGCACAGCTGGAAGCCTCCTTCCTGTATGAGGATTAAATTCACTGTATAAACACATTTTGCAATTGCAGTTTAAAAACATCAGAAAAATACATGTGTGCTTATGTGTGTGTATATATATCAAATCAAGTTCCGGCACTCATGAGGAAAATGTCTACTGGTCCGGGTGCCTTCCACAGTGTAAGTTACAACTGCAACAGCACTGACAAACATGATATCCAATGGCGGCACTCCGTAAGAAAAAACTTCACTCCAAACTCACACGCTTGTCAGCAACGTTTCAGAGCGTTTAATAGTGCTTTTATCAAGCCACATATAAATACAAATGTACACTTACCCAACTTAAATACTTCACCCCTCTAGTGTGACATCCGCTACTCCACGTGCACGCTGCAACTAAGCAGTCGCGCCGGAAGTTGCATCATGCTGCCAAATGTTACCATACTAACATCACAACAATACATTACAACGTGCAAATTACAATGAAGAAAAACCTGCAATTACTCACAACGGCTTACCTCAAACATAATAACAGTATATCGTCATACAATTATGTGCATAGCTATAAAGTACAGTGTATAATATACCCTCCTGAAGTATTATTTCTATAAGTATAACAATGTGCACAGTATTAACTTATACATTATAGCTAAAATATGTGCATAACGTTAAAAACACCACATTAAAATGTATTGTTTTATGTATGTGATTGTATGTTTAAATACCATTGCTACAGCATTATCTCTCTACAGTTTTTAATATCAATAGATTTCACAATATTCTTTATAGCTACATATTGCCATTACCTAAATACTTATACTAATGTGACAACTCCCACTAGCGGATACCTCAAAAACATCCAGATGCTTATAGGGAATCATAAATTGAAACCAGAAGCTAGCTAATGTTCTAATATCTTTCAAAAATAGTACATGGAATCACAAATCCTTACTCAAATAAAACACTGCAGCCCTAATACCTCATTTAAACCTTTAGGTGCTAAAGTGTCTAATCGAATAATCCATTTGGTTTCACATTGGAGAAGCAATTTGGATCGATCACCACCCCTTCGAAGTGGGGGTATGTGATCGATAATCCTATACCTCAAAGAGGCAATGTTATGCTTAGCTGCAGCAAAATGCCTCGCAACGGGCTGTTCACTAGTACCCGTAACTAGTGCTGCCCTAATGGCTGAACGATGGTTAGCCATACGGACTCTCAGTGTACATTCAGTTTTACCGATGTACATCTTTGAGCAAGGGCAGGTGATAGCATACACAATAAAACTCGATGTGCATGTAAGACGATGTCGAATACTAAATTTGACCCCCATAAATAGATGAAAAAATATGTCACCTACTAGTAAAGACCTGCAAGTGATACAATTGGGACATCGAAAACAACCCTTTTTGGATTTACCCAACATTGACGTCTTCTTAGCTTGGCCTAACAAGTAGATATCATTACGGACCAAATAGTCCTTAAGATTCTTACCCCTTCGATAACATGACATAAGAGTGGTATTATGCAAAGGCCCCAGATCCTTATCAGATGTAATAATAGGCCAAAGGACCTTGGCTTCACGATTAATTTGGGAACTCATATGGTTGAATTTATTAACCCAGATGTGTTTTTTATTATCAATTTCTTTAGACTTGCTAGATGGGGCAGGTAATAATTTATCTACAGGAATAGACAAAGCCCTATTTTTAGCACGTTGTATAACAGCAGGGCTGTATCCTCTGTCACTAAATTTGACACACATAGCTTCAAGTTGTTTAACCCCCTCCTGACGATCTTTAGCAATTCTGAGAGCCCTCAGAAACTGGGAGAAGGGAAGTGCATCTTTAAGGGGTGCCGGGTGTGCACTACTAGCCAACAGAATGTTATTCCTATCCGTAGCTTTAGTATATAAAGACGGAACCAAATTACCATCTACCTTCCTGATGGTTACATCCAGAAAATTGACTTGATTAAAATCGATGGTACAGGTAAATTTAACCGGTTTATCCAATCGATTATAATTGTCAATCAAATCTGTAAAGGCTCGCGCACTGGCTCCCCACACTATGAAAAGATCATCGATAAATCGGTAGTATGCTAGTACATTACTAGCCACTTCTGGGTCAGCAAAAAATACTTCCTGTTCAATGGTAAACATAAATGCATTCGCGTAGGATGGGGCCACATTGGACCCCATCGCACAGACAGACTGTTGTACAAAATGAGAACCATCGAACAGAAAGTAATTACGAGTCAAAGTTAGTTCCAATAACTTCATAAATAATTGTACATCAGGCCCTGCATACAAAGGGTTACCCGTAATCAAATTACTGGTTGCTAACAGACCTTCACCATGGGGGATACAGGTATACAAACTGCAGACATCAACAGAGCATAACCAACAATCAGGTGGCAAATCCTGCAAGTTAGCCAATGAATGTAACAAGGTATTGGTATCTTTAAGGAGAGTAGGTCTAGTTTGAACACAAGGTTGTAATAGGGAATCCAAATATGTGGATATAGGTTGGTACAATGAGCCACGGGCCGCTATAATCGGTCGCCCAGGTGGTTTCACAAGATCTTTATGCAATTTAGGGATAAGGTACAACAAGGGTGTAATAGGGAATTTAACCTCAAGGGCTTTTTTAATTTCACCCGAGATAATTCCCTGATTACACGCTTCTTCTAATATTAGATCTAATTCCCTCTTGTATACAGAGGTAGGATCACCTGTCAACTTCAAATATGTTGTCACATCTCCCAATTGCCTATATGCTTCATCCCTATAATCTTGTAGGATCAACACAGCAATCCCACCCCCCTTATCCACCTGGCGGATCACAATATCATCATACGCTGATAAATTTTTAAGTGCTAAGCGTTCTTGCTTGTTCAAATTCCAAAATTTCGTTTTTTTACAGTCCACATTCTCACTGACTGCTTTGTCCAAAATTCGAGAAAAAGTTCTAATAGAGGCATTATTGCTCAATGGATCAAACGCTGATTTAGCTTGTAGTTTCAACAACTGTGGGGGTATTAAATTCGGAACAGACACCTTGTCGGCAAAATATTCCTTGATCTTTAAACTTTTATTTAACATGAAGGACTCGATCTTCCATTGTGTACGATCAAAAGGTACTGTAGGCACAAAAGATAACCCCTTACTTAATACAGCTATTTCAGCATCAGATAACGACCTATTTGATAGATTGAAGACTAAGTCCTGCGACCTTTGGGTGGCCTTCCTCTGCCTTTTATTCTGCTGGCCTCTCCGGGTGTGTTTAGGCCAGATTCTAAAAAACGTGCCAGAGTACGATTGCCAACTGGAGAAAGAACCCGTCCTTTTTGTTTAGGCCTCACTGTGGAATCAGTTTCACTCTTCGTAGTTACTGTATCATCGGAGGTATCACCCCGAGATTTAAAGGTGGTTCTCCTAAATAAAGGTCTTCTATCAGATTTGGGATAAGCACCTGTAAGCCAATGATAAACCCTGTGTTGTTCATAGTCCATGTCTACCTTCTTTCTTTTTTCAGCTTTAAATTTAATTAACTCATTTTTATATAAGTCAATTTGTGTATTCAATTTAACCTCCCAATCCGATTGTTTGTCCGCTCTCAAAATAGCAGCATGCGTATTCTCAAATTCCCTTATTTTATCTTTTGCTGACATCATCTCTCTTTTCGATTCCTCTATGACTAATAACAAGAGGTCAAACGAGCACTTGTTTAGGACTGATGTCCATTTTTTACAAAACTCCACATTGTAGCGGCCAATTGTGGGCACATTTTTAACTCGAAAGCCCCTCGGAAATTTTTTTATCTTTATAGTACTTAGACAATGTGAGCCCATGATAAAAAAAGTCTGTTTCCCTTTTTCTAAGTCGTAACAGATCATTGTACACATCGGCTGGGGCTAATATGGTTCCATGATCAGCAATATCCTCTGTAAAGAGGATAGCTTCAGCTTCAGATTCCGAAAAACTTAATACAGCTCCTTGTTCAAGGGTAATAAGATGGTGTAAACCTTCCATATTTTCAGCTGCCATTATCTCATAAGCAGAAGCATATATTATTAAAGTCTATAAACGGACAGCAAGGAGAACACAGTCAAAAAATATTGTATATGATGGTTCTTATCCTTCACAGATAAACAGCATATGGCAATTATTGAGTCACTGTAGCATGATAGGTTAGGTCACAACAAAGAGGCTTGTGAAAATAAATATACTCCGGTGCCATGAAATATAACTGAGGGCTTGCACAACAGCAATCAATACTCCAGTATCTCACCCTTAGTCAGACATATCAAACCAAGTTCCGGCACTCATGAGGAAAATGTTTACTGGTCCGGGTGCCTTCCACAGTGTAAGTTACAACTGCAACAGCACTGACAAACATGATATCCAATGGCGGCACTCCGTAAGAAAAAACTTCACTCCAAACTCACACGCTTGTCAGCAACGTTTCAGCGCATTTAACAGCGCTTTTATCAAGCCACATATAAATACAAATGTACACTTACCCAACTTAAATACTTCACCCCTCTAGTGTGACATCCGCTACTCCACGTGCACGCTGCAACTAAGCAGTCGCGCCGGAAGTTGCATCATGCTGCCAAATGTTACCATAGTAACATCACAACAATACATTACAACGTGCAAATTACAATGAAGAAAAACCTGCAATTACTCACAACGGCTTACCTCAAACATAATAACAGTATATCGTCATACAATTATGTGCATAGCTATAAAGTACAGTGTATAATATACCCTCCTGAAGTATTATTTCTATAAGTATAACAATGTGCACAGTATTAACTTATACATTATAGCTAAAATATGTGCATAACGAAGTACTGCACAAATGAAAGATTACATGACTGTGGCAGCCCACTGGGTGGGTGTTTCGCCTTCTAGAACTGCAAAAGTAGGTAACACAAAACACAATCTTATTCCCACACAGGCTACTATCTGTATCACTGGCTTCACTAAGACATACCAGTGGCAACCTGTTAGAAAAATTAAGGGATGTCATGGCAAAATGGCTTACCCCACTTGGACTCTCCTCAGAATTTGTCATTTCTGATAACACTACAAATATTGTGAGAGCATTAAAGCTGGGTGATTTCCAACACGTCAACTTGGTGGTGCTGATTTTTTTTTTTTTAAATGACAGGGGCATGCAGGAGATGCTGTCTGTTCTCAAAAAGTTTTGGGACATTTATTCCATTTAGCAACTGCATGTAGAGATTGTAGCACCTGCAAGAACAGTTCAATCTGCCATGCCACCAACTAAAGCAAGAGGTAGTAACAAGGGAGAATTCCACCCTTTATATGCTTCAGCGAATGGAGGAAGAGCAACATGCCATCCAACCCTACACAACAAGCCATGACATAGGCAGAAGGGGAATGTACATTAGTCCAGCACAATGGAGAATACTTTCTGTGTTGTGCAAGGTGCTGAAACCATGCAAAGTAGTCACCTACGAAGTGAGTTCGGGCACTGCCAGTGATTCCGCTGAGTATGTTGGACTTGTAAATCAAATCCTTTACTCGCTTTGCCAGATTCCAAGGGTTGTCAACATTTTGAAGCTGGATACTGTCAAAACCGGATAATTGGCGAAGACAGAATCTGTTTGCAATTGGAATCTGCGCAATGCTATCTTGTAAAGGGTGTCAAGACTCCATCTTAGAAGTAAAATCTCACAGCACTATTTTGTAAAAAAAAGGTACATAGTCAGCCTTCCTCAAACACAGGCAGACAGTGTTTAACACAAACACTAACTTATTAGCATTTGGAACCCTATACAAAGCCCATCTTCAACCCAAAACAGGCAGAATAAACAGGGAGGCTCCAACAGCACAGCTGGAAGCCTCCTTCCTGTATGAGGATTAAATTCACTGTATAAACACATTTTACAATTGCAGTTTAAAAACATCAGAAAAATACATGTGTGCTTATGTGTGTGTATATATATATATATATATATATGTGTGTGCATACATGTGGCCCATCATGCATGGACTTATGTGTATAATATCACACACAGACTTATATTTGAAAAGT
This sequence comes from Taudactylus pleione, assembly GCA_031769625.1. NCBI lineage: Eukaryota > Metazoa > Chordata > Amphibia > Anura > Myobatrachidae > Taudactylus > Taudactylus pleione. The sequence continues at coordinate 5,485,528 of JAUIMM010000512.1, read as the reverse complement.
AGCAAAATTCCCTGCAACTCATACACACAATGTTAAACAGAACACAGTCAGTTTTTTAGTGATCCTTCCCAAAATCATACTGGCATGGCCACACACACACATAGATGCCCTTCGAGCTTAGTGCTGCTCGCTGAGTGCCCCACCGACCCTCAGACGCACAACGCAATTCAGTGCTGTTTTCCCCGCATACATACATTTAAAAGCAATGGTCCCGTAATGCAAAAAGGATAATTATTACTTGGTTTAAACGCAATGTCAGTATATAAAGAAATGAATGTTTTCTGTAACTATGGCTTAGTAAATGACAATTGGACTGTGTGTGGAGCCGTACTGATCTACTCTGTTTCCACAGCGTTCCGGTGACATCAATATGAAGATCAGAACATGCGTCTATGAAATATGAATGTTAGAGAGAATAACTATTTGAAATGTTGTTTGCCATAGCAGCTTAGATTTGCATGTGGGGGATACAAAAGGAGGTTTGAGACCTTTTGTATCCATTTGGAATTGTCCAATAAATGCCCTGTAACAGATTTCTAACCTTTACCAAAAGGCAATAACATGGTGTAGGCTTGTTTACATTTTTGTCCAAAGGACTGGTTATTCCAGTCTAATCAATAGAGCTAGCTAACTGGGAACAGTAGTTCAGGTAACCAAAAGGATACTCCCTTTCTGATGACCTCACAGGTAAAAGGGGGCGGGAACATAGCATGCACATCCTGAGAACACACAGCCAGCAGACACACTTGCAGGAAGGAAGAGAGAGGTTCACTCTCTCACAAGACAACGAAAAATGGGTCTCAGTTCCTCTGGGTTATAGCTAAGTATAAATTGTGCAATATTTAGCCTATTTGGGTGTCTGTAGCTATGTTTGGTGTTAATCTGTTATTAGCTTAGCATGGTGTGTGGTTTGTAGTTTTCTAAGGATATTCATGAGTCTGTGTTAGCATACAGTGGATGATATGTTATCTAATCTGTACTCTTCATCTACACTGTAGGGTACAATAGTCTGTTATCAGCATGCAGGAAAGGGATTGATTATGGAGTTTTTATAATATTTGTAAATGATTGATGCTGGTTGATTGAGATCCCATGTGTTCTGTGTTAGGGCCTTCCCATGTGTTCTGTGTTAGGGCCTTCCCATGTGTTCTGAGTTAGGGCCTTCCCATGTGTTCTGAGTTAGGGCCTTCCCATGTGCTTGAACAATATCTCTGCTTGGGAGAGATAGGCTTGGTATGTGTTGTATACTCATGAATGTAATCATAGGGTGGTATCAGTTATATATTATGGAAGTTGAATTAATAACAGCTTTGAATGGTCATAAGTAATTGCCGTGTGGGTCAGCTAGGTATATTGTCTGCAGTTTATTAGAGATGGCTACTTCCATGTGGGGTGAACAAAGGAAATTATAATTCTACGCAGTTATGGTGTTGTATGGGTCAGATAGGTATATTGTCTTTATTATAATTGTGATCATTGATGGATGGATGATTTACAGAGTTACAACTTAATGTGAGTTTTCAAATTGGAGTTTGCCTAGGGCTCATGAGGCTTGCAAACAAAGGAAGAGTATGTGTTTCAGCCCTTCCCCCTCCCCATGGTCTAGTGGGTACTGGATGAGGTCTGTTGTAGGATGGTATTGTTGTATATTGGAATCAGCTTGTGTTGTACATGTTGGAATATTAAATGGTGCAGTGTTTGCCTGATGTGTTGGCATATGATATCCAGCTTGCATATTTAATTAACTATGGCATTATGGGAGATTTCAATGAGGTAGCTTCATAATGGAGTTTGTTTGTAGACCATGCGGTTTGGACAATAGGGCAGGAAGCATTCCTAAACCCCCCCCTCACACACAAACACACACACACACACACCATCACCAGCCATCTTGAACATGTGCTCCCAGCAGACATTGATATCTCTCTCATTGTATTTTGATGTGTCTCTTTTTCTCTCTCTTTCTCTCTCTCTCTCTCTGTCTCATTGTATTTTGATCTTTAATAACCGTTTCATGTATTTTAACTGTACCTTATGACCTAATGTTTGTACAATTTATTTGCGCTCATTATTAGATCATAGCATTGTAACATCTGTACTTTTACCTGAATAATAATCTTTAGCGCTTTGGACCGCTATTCAACTGTCTCAGTATTCCATTAATGGTATAATCAAACACAGCGCTAATTAGCGACATCTTGTGGTTTCAGAAGGTATAGGCAGGTTTTGTCTTAGAGGTTCTAGGCAGGTGAATCTTAGAGGTTTATAGGCAGGAATGTATTAAAAGGTTTATTAACAAATTCAACAATCACTACATTTTGGCAACCGTGCTTAATCCTAAGTGTAAGTCATATTTTTCTTTCCAACTGACACAGATCTTAAGAGATGCAAAGAATTCCTGGCAAGCAAGTCGTCAGCTCAGGTGGCATGATGACATCTCCTACCTCAGTTTCCCTGGCAACTGCTGCTACCATGAAAAAACTGAGCTGACCCACTGATGATGCTGATGAGTCAACACAACATTTTGACATCTGGTCAGATCTAAAAGTATTGCCCAAAATTAGTAACTCTACCGTAACTCAATCTAATATGGTCACCATCCATAGAATGTTGGAGACTTATTTTAATGACAGTGAACAAATAGGCATGTCAGACAGTCCCTTTGACTAATGGGAGGAATAAAGGCAATTTGGAGGCCCTTGCACAAACTGGCTTTGCTTTACTTAAGCTGCCCACTCTCCAGTGTGTACGTGGAAAAAGTTTTCACCATGCTGTTATGCTTTGTATACAGACTCAGGGCCTGATTCACTAGGGAAAACAACTGCAAATGAAAGTGTGATTACGCTCACAGTTCAACTGTGATAGTGTGCTAATCCATTGCGATCGCAATGCCGCCGCTGCACTACACAAGGAAGCCCACTTTGCCCTACACACATACATAATAATATTTAGCAAGACTGCAAAACCATCAGTAGAATCGAGGATAATCACAGCCTCATGCACACTTGAACAAGCCCTGATCTTAATCAGAAATTGCTAACATCCACGTATCCTATCAGGCCTCAGGCTGCGTAGGGCATCGCAGTGGCTAATTTATGCATGCCCATGCAACATCATTGAAATGCACTGGCACACCTGCGTTCGGCCGACAACCCCCCATTGCCACCCTCAATTGGCACTTCCTGTCAATCACTCTGCGATGGGTCTGCATAGTAAATGCGATCGCAGTCTCGATCGCAATGGCTAGTTCATGCACTGCAATGCATATGCATGCACAGTATGCAACAATCGTCTGATTGCATGCATAATAGCAACTGCATCCCTTGCTCAATCAGGCCCTGAGTCCAATAAACATATACAAGTTTGCATAATTAAATAATCAGTGCAATGGGCGCCACCCCATAGAGGGCGAACCCCTCCCAACCATTCCCGATTTCAGCGGGACAGTCTAATTTTTTGGGCACTGTTCCACCTGCGGGCCTAAGTGTCCTACAGGCGGTCAGGAGGTTGGGCACCTCCACCACCATAGCAGTGTGGCAGTGCCAGACCTCTGGGAAAAGAATGGATGTGGCATCCATCCAGTACAGGAAGATGGCTGGGGGATGCCCAGCTACAGACAGAGTCCTAGGCTCACCTCCAGCCTGAAGTTAAATGTGTCGTGCCATACGGGCACGTCCCCCAAAAAAATTTTAATTTAGGAAGTGTGGTCTATGATAATTAGGCCACACCCATTTTTGATCATGCGTGGCTTTACCATGCACAGTTAACGGGTGCCATAGTCTCGTTCTGCACAGGGCGCGGCTCCTTCTGGAGCAGGCCCTGACTCCAGGCATCTTGTAATGCACCCACATACAGTAAGACAAACCAAACGCAGGGTTTATCTTACTTCCATTTTTCCATCACAGCTTGAGGCAGGAGCGATTTGCTTGTGTTTGCCTCCTTGGTTGAAAGTTGCCAGCTATACCTTGCCAAAGCTAGTACATGACTTAGAGCCTGTTTTAGCAAGGATCGCTATTCTGCTAATATGCATGCAATGCAGTTGCTCATATCAGCGGTGCTATTTATATGTTTGCATTCACATTGCGATCGTAGCCTCATATAAGGACACCCATTTCCCCTTACTCACATCTGTATACTGGGGCAACATAGCAAAACAATCGGCAACATCGAGTAACATTGGACCCATATGCACACTTGCACAAGCACTGACCTCCCTGTTTTCTGGGAGTGGCCAGCCCAGAGACTGCGTGGATGTACTCAGTCTTCTGGGCTTGCAAGCCAGCCAGCCTGAGTAATCTGAGGCTTACTCAGCTGTCCAGCCGCCCGATGCCATTGACCATCGCGACCGGTGGTCACGATGGTCGCGATGGTGACCCTAGCCTGCAAACTCTGCCACAGTTCTGGGATAGCAAAAGTAGCAGGGGTTGCCAGCGTGCAGCTTTGCAATTATGATCCTTGCTGAATCAGGCCCATTGTTTGTTGATAGGTATGAAGAATGTCTGCACTTGGTATGTCTAGATTGTGGAGTGTGCTGCTTCTTATCAGTGGTTAAAGACTTTCTAGAACACATTGTCATGGTCCTGTGAGCAGCATCCAGATACGCCAATCTGAGAATCGCCACCCGTGACTCTTACAGGTTACATCAGCACGTGTGGTTAACTAAACCCGGTTACTGCCACCAGCAGAACAAGAATATAATGCTAAAGCATAAGGTAAGCTTCTGCTCTTGCCTGAACACACAATTATCAATAGAAAAATAGGTAACATGAGCCATATGAGGCCTTGGGTCATAAAAACACAGATCCAGAACTAGAATTAATATTTAATTCAAGAATGTCTTCAAAGCTTATGTACAAAAGGTTACAAGGCTTATAATAATGTTCACACAGTTACTCACACTTTCCAGAAAATAAAATAAAATAATAAAAGGAGGAAACAAACCATTCGGGTCAAGGCGGCTTAAATGGTTCTGGGATGAGGCTTTCCCCAGAGATGAACTCAGGATCATCTGTATCCTTCGATAGAGTCATGCAAGATAAACAATGGGTCAGGGTTGACTCACATATTTATGCCTGCTTTTTCCAGGCACCCCCCTCCCTGGGCATGATTTTAACCCTTTTCAGCTCAGAGTGGATTGTTTAGCTGGCTGAAGCTCTGGGTTTCATGGCCACATGAGCAGGGGTTCTTTAATTAAACACTCAGCTCTATTTGAAGTTTGGGAAACAGGCTGGGACAATAAACGTGCCCAGTGACTAGGTGAGATTCACACCTCCGGAGACCGAGTGTCTCCCTGGTCCATCCATTCTTTTGATCACTGTCCCCAAACAGAACACATGGCTCTTAATGACTGTTTTAGAAAGGGCGGGGCCAGCTGTCATAATTTCACAGACATATTTCTTCTATGTCATATACAGTGGGACATGTTTATGGCTGATTCAGGAAGACAGACCTTCTTACAACCTTTCTTGCCTAGCTTCAATGGGGACTAGTCAAGAGGGGTTTTGTCACCTTTCCACACACCAGACCTCATGAGTACACAGACCCTAGAATAATTCTTTACAAAGGAATTTTGCATACAACTGTACAAGAGGGAAAAATACATGTTATTACCAATACAATATATTTTGTATTATGCCCATTCTGATGTGAAATTAGCTATTCTGCTACACCTTCCCATTTAAGATCAGCATGGGAGCAGTGACACTTCTAGCTGCGGTCTCCCAAACTGTATTCTGACAGCTGTCATTACCCTGTCTGGATGGGCTGCTGTCGTCTGACTGTCAAGGCAGCCCATCGCAGTTGTCATGTTGGGACCCCCTTTGGTGCTGGATGGTGAAGTTGTACTGCTGCAATAACAAAGTCCACCTGAGCAACTTTCCATTGTCACCAGAGATGTAGTGTAACCATCTTAATGGATTATGGTCTGATGTTACAGTGAAATTGCGTCCGTACAGATAGGACTGCAGTTTCTGGAGGGTCCAGACTATTTTTCGACACTCCTTTTCAATGGTTGCATATGTTACCTCATGAGAAAGCAGCTTCCAGCTTAAAAACATAATGGGGTGTTCCCCACCTTGGTCATCAACCTGACTAAGCACGGCCCCCAGCCCAAAGTTAGATGCATCTGTTTGCACTATGAACCTGCATCAGAAGTCAGGTGCCTGCAGCACCGGTGCATCAGACAGTGCTGTTATTAACAACAGAAAACCTGTTCACAAGCCTCAGTCCAGTGTATCAATTGGGGAAGCTTCTTTTTTGTGAGATCTGTCAGATGCCTCGCAATTATGCTGTACTGGGGTACAAACTTGTGATAGTACCCTGCAGTCACCAAAAAGACATGACCTGTTTCTTGGTTTTATGGGTAGGCCATGTAGCAATAGCTTCTACCTTCCCTGGCTCTGGAGGTGGTTACTGCCCCCTGCCCCAGGTACTGTACCACTCACATGAACAGCTGGCACTTCTCTGGATTGATGGTCAAGGCAGCCCTAGTGATCTATTTTAATACATCATCCAAATGGATCAAATGTTCCTCCCAGGTTTGACAGAATACCGCAATGTCATCCAGGTATGCAACCATGTGCCCCTCCCAGCCCTCCAGTAGGTCATTAACCCAGTTCTGGAATGAGGCTGGGGCATTTTTTAACCCAAAGGTCATGACTAAGAATTCATACAGCCCAAATGGGGTTATAGAGGCAGACCACTCACGGGCCTCGGGTGACAAAGGAGTCTGCCAGTACCCTTGGCTTAGATCCATGATGTTGACATATCATGCTTAGGCCAGCTAACTTAACAGGTCATCCATCCTGGCATGGGATATGCATCAAATACCATGGCCTCATTTAACCTCCAGTAGTCCACGCAGAACCGAGTGCCCCCAAACTTCTTTGGGACCAGCACTATGGGCGCAGCCCATGAACTACAGGACTTCTTTGTTACCCCTAAGCTCAGCATCTCATTCACCTCCCACCTCATTGCCTGTAACACTTCCAAGGTTCTTCTGTTTGCTGGCTTTCTAAGGGGGGGTTTGGTTCCCTGTGTCTATGTGATGTGTGACTAGGTGCATTCTCCCTAGCCTTCCTGCCTTATTGGAATCAGTACCAGGACCTTTTGCCCTACATCAAATATGCACTCCATGGCATTACGGTCATACCAGAGCTTCTGTCTGGTTTGTGCAGCCTTAAGGTTGATCTGGGCCAACCCCATCAAGGTCTGCATCTTTTCCCTAAACTGCATGACAGATGTTTCGGGGGTGGCTAGTTTCTCTTCCAAGTCCTCTCGGATCAAATCCAAGGGACCGCGCACATTGCGTTCATACAAGAGTTGCAAAGAGGAGGTGCGGCAGGAATCGCTACCAGTCTCTTACCTGGGACTCTACAAATGTACGGAGCATTTGCTTCAGGATGTTGTTAAATCTTTCCACGAGTCCATTCCCAGCCGGGTGATAACCTCTCCTTATCAGGTGATCCACCTGCATCCTTTGCACCTGGGGCAGAAGACCTTTCTAGGCCGGGTTCTAGGGGGCTTACTCAGAGTAGTCTTTGGGATTTGTAACAAGGAAGAAATGATCTGCCCACTGATCACTTACATAGACAGCCTCTTTTGCAACTGTTGCATGTAGGGTTCTGCTGGGGTAGAGATGTCGCTATTAATGAAAATAAAATTTGGCAATTAAAGGAATGATGAAATCTTCTACATACAAAAATCAGACTCAGCATTCTACACTTATGTCAAGGTTGTTAAATTATGTGCAACACAGGGAACTATTCACCTTGCTTAAAAACACTTAGCGGGCTCAGCTGCACACACATTTCATCACGTACTGCTTTCTGTCAGTATACAGCAAATCCATTTTTACCATGGTTATAAAACAGCACAAAACAGAGATAGTTAAAGCATTTGGGAAATTGAGCAGTGACATTTTCATTTTCCATTTTAATATAAGCACATATTATTTTGATCAGTGGTTAAATTCCCACTTATTTTTCTAACTGCACTGTGAATAGGCTTATTCTCTATTTTACTGAAAGTTCTTGACTGTGGTGTCAAGAAATTATTTTATTTTGCTGAGTTCTTACTCCTAAATTAGAGACAGACAGATTGGACATTTATACTAGATGTCCATGTATTGAGCATCATCAAAAAGTGTAAATGTCACAGCTGATTATGTACAGTATATCTTACAGCCCCAATGACCGATGCCATAAGCATTGACCAGCACATTCTCATAAGCACCACTATCATGTTTTATCCAGCAGTGTCATCATGTTAATGTTAAGCTCAACACACACAGTTTTGGCCATCAATTACAGCTAGAAGTTCTAATGCCTTTATACCTAGCATTGCCGTAACATTAAGCCCAGCAATCACCATTACACTTACCAACATCTGTAGGATTTCTGATGCTCTATGCAGGTATAATTAATATAAATCCTCTGATAATTACAAATACTGAACTTTGCAGGAGAGAGCATGATTCATATTTAAATACTGTAGAATATGCCAGAACCTGCTTTGTAGTTGCCCAAATGAAAAGCTCTACATCCATCATTGTTACGCTATCAATATATACTGTATGTACCATGTACAATATTTGTTATATTAAGGCATATATGTACTAAGATATGATACTGAATACAGATAACTTAGGAAAGTGTATAAATACATAGTAAACTGACAATTACTATGACTATTTCCTGCAAAATTTCCTTTCTTCTGATGGGAGGGATATTTTCATTAGTACACAGTCTGCATCATTCAGGAACGTATAAAGAAATCTGTATATTGAACCACATATTGACTAGGGTTGACCATAAAAAGAGACCTATGAAATAATGGCTGCACTTCTGCAATCACAACATGCCTTCCAATAGAGTGTAGCCATTGAATATTAACCACTGATGGTTTGCTACTGCACATGCACACAAGAGCTCTGCTACACATACTACATCCTTGTATCTGCAGCAGAATGTACCTTATCAGCCATCAGAAACAAGTATGCAATCCCGACATCAATTGGAAAAAGCATTTGCCAACCACCGATTTCCAATGGCCATCCATAATATTGACCAGTTGAATTAATACATTTAAAAATTTGATAACACATAATAAATACAGTCCACATATCCCCACAATCACATGATCCTTTAGAAACAAATAGGCTGCAAATAGCAGTATTTTAGGAAATGAATAGAAAAGTTGTGGTCCTAAAGTGGTCTTTGAAGTGATGTTTTTGCGGTTTTAATTTTATTTCCACATGTTCCCAAACTAGAGCAGGAATAGAGTGCTTTTGTTGGGGCAGTAACTGGAATATGCAGGCAGATAAATAATTGTGTGCAATCAGCACCATAACTAGGTGATTTCCTTCCCTATGCCAGCCCAACCCTTTCAAACATGTGATGCCTAAGAGCACATTGGGGGGCTCTATTGGCTACTGTGTGTCATCCCAGGCACCTTGCAAGCCAAATGTAGGTGAAATGATTGTTCCACCTTCAGGGCCCTGCATCCTGGGTGGTGGCACCACTAGCACACCCCTAGTTATGGTCCTGTGTGTATTACACATTGATTGTGTTTTTCCTTTTTCCCAGTTTGCATGTGATTTCTGATGTATTTAAATTCTTATATTGTTATTTCTCAAACATTACCCTGCTATTACTATATAAAGTGATCATTTATCAGTTTATTATATCAGAAATGGAAATTTATAAACCAATAAAAATCTGCCTCTTCAGTACATCTCTTTTAGAACAAATGCACTTCCTAGCCTTGCATACTTAGGTGCATGGCCAGCTTTGTGAGTGTGCCTTGGAGCATGTGATGTAAAGCCCCAAATAACTCTTTAGATATAATGAGGGGGTCTAAAGGATTCAAACTACTGAAATGTTTCCAGTCCAGTGGTCCAATCTTGTTATTTTTCCTGGTACGAAAAGCATAGGGAGGTCAGAAAAAGCCCCGATGATTTCAGTATGGACATGGTAACCACTTGAATAGGGGGAATGCAGTAATTTGTTCCACCCCCTTCCCATAGAGGCAATAGCCAAGTGTTGACCAGCCTGGGCTGCTTTATATTATATTTTTATAGTGGAAACCATCCCTGGCTGTCTAGGAATTGGGCTGGTTGAATACTTGGGTAAGTACATTGGTTGTTTTTCATTATTTTTGTTATTACATAGTGCAGCATCTGTGGCGTGAGTGGAGGTAATGTTCAATGACTTGCAGCTCTCCACTATCCAACCACGTTTTCTGACTGCAAGTGACTGACAGCTAATTACCTTCTCTCAGCCCACAGGAGCTGCCAATTCATTAATGTCATTTTTATTTATTATCAGCAGCATCTGTTCTCACTGTGATCTCTAATGTGTGCAATGATTGAACAACAAACTATGGGGTTAGCTATGGTATTAAATGACAGACGTCTCAATGGTTTATTGTTCAATGTTAAACTGACACATGTAGAATCATACTGCATGTGCTATGTGATTTATCCAGCATTAAAAGACAATTACCACTAAAATATAACTTTTAATAATTCCCTAAAAATAGGTAAGCGAAGTATAAAGTGAAAAATGTGATTAAAGTGTAAATGGTTGAAATACTGTGTCCATCAATTTTATTCTCATTTTGTTAATCATATCTTACAGTTACAAATCACACTGCTGATAATATATAGCGCTAATATATACTGTACTTGTTTCTACGATAGTCTTTGTAGAAAATCTCATATTCATAGGGATTCAAACCAAGTATATATAAGGACAATCCTAACGGTCAAGGTGTGTTTCCCTATAGATTTGTAAAAAAACACCACCTTCCATAAACATTTTTTCAAGCTCAAAGTAGACCACTAGATCTCAATAGTATTAATGTCCTAGTATCACATTTAGTGGCTGTTATATAATATCATAAGTGACAGACTCCTATCACTTCATAGTATGCATCATAATATTGCCTGTATAGCCAATCTAATTGGAAAGGAGAATATTGTTCCTTTATATACCATATATTATATGGAAAAGGCAACCTTATATGCTGTTTACATCATCCAATATTTTGACACATGGGAACAAAAGAACAGAATATTAGTTAGGAAATTAATTTCACAGTGAGTAAATGATCCTTACTTTTGAGTGAGTCTAAACATGTCTGCTCATTCCTGATGTATGGATCCTACTTAGAGTGAATATTTCCTCAGTGTAACTGTGAGCAATCCATGGATCAGGTATTAAATGGCCTATAAATTAATTAACTGCACACTTCATATATATTGTTGGTAAATAATAATTGCCTACTAGGTAGTTACTTCATTGTGCAACAATCAACCCTGTTACAATCCATACATACAAAATAATGTATCAGATTGACTTTGGCTGAGTTATATAGTATCCATGATTCTCAGTAAATACTAAACCTTCTCCCTGAAATTAATCTGTAGGCAATACACTCCTTCTTATGAACACTCTTTTGAGTGTGCTCATTATGTGAGTTAAATGTCATAAGGGTCAAACATTAATGCATAGAAATAATTGTTTAATAGTGCACTTGGTATCTATTTTCTTAGTAGGTTGTTAAGTTATACAGTCTGATTATACTGAGTGCAGCAGTCCGCCACACGCTGATCCAAAGCAATCAGTGCGTCAGATATCCCATGATTATAATACTTCTGTGTCTAAATTGGAATGACATGTAAGAACCGTTCATATATTGTTCATTTACTAAAGATATGGGCACTTAGATACACATATTTTTTATAAAACAGCGTATGAGGCAGTGTGATTCACGATGGAACACAGTAATTAAAATACACAGAGCACACTAGCCAGTGTGTGCTGTGCAGATTCTCGACACGCATTTCGCTGTCAGCTTATTCACAGGAGCAACCTGGCCGCCGGGTTGCAACTATGTCCTGATTAATCTCAGCACCATTCATGCTGATTGACATCTGCCTCGGCCAATGACTATCGCCTATCAGCTCCCTACTAGGTCCAGCCACATCAGCCAGAGAGAGCAGGGAAGTAGAGCCGGGGATTCCTTTTGATCAAGCAGAGTGCATAACCAATCACTGCCGCTAGTCAGCATTTTGATTGGCTGAATTCTAACAATAGAGGAATGCAGAGGAATGGAACAAAATAGTGAGTGGATTACATAAGAGGATAAAACAGGGGATTACCTTGAATTTCTATCATTGCATTGATCTAAACCTTCTAACTATTAATAGAATATGTTTAAAATATAAAAAATTTTTGATATGAGATAATTGTGGTTACTATATATTTCATTAAATAAACATTCTTCATAAATGATCATATCAAGGGAATTGTGATAGATAGCGAGATATAATGTGTGTGTGTATATATATATATATATATATATATATACACACACATACATACATACACATACACACACACACACACGTGCCAGGAAGCAAAAGTGACATGAATATGAAAATATAATGTAATCACAGTTTTACCATGTGGGTTAAAACATATATAAAAAATCATTTATAATTAAAGAGTATATTGATAAATTCATATATAAATAAAAGTGTATAAAATATTCACACCTTAGTGTAGCGAAAAGTGAAAAACTAAAACTGCCAAACGTGTATGAGAATCACTACAAAATAACACTCAGTGCTAATAACATATATCCAATAAATTGTTGGAGTGAATAAAGTGTAATATAATAGTAGCTATTGCACAGATCTCAATTATAAATTATATAAATTAAAATAGATCAATATTTATTAAATAAACACTATAATTAATGCTTTCATTCAACCCATTGGGTTGTAATCACCATAAATGTCCAGTAGCTATAAGGTTGCCTTTTCCATATAATATACGGTATATAAAGGAACAATATTCTCCTTCCCAATTAGATTGGCTATACAGGCAATATTATGATGCATACTACGAAGTGATAGGAGTCTGTCACTTATGATATGATATAACAGACACTAAATGTGATACTAGGACATTAATACTATTGAGATGTAGTGGTCTACTTTAAGCTTGAATCAATGTTTATGGAAGGTGGTGTTTTTTTACAAATCTATAGGGAAACACACCTTGACCATTAATATTTGTCCTTATATATACTTGGTTTGAATCAGTATTAGATATTTTCTACAAAGACTTAGCATAGAAACAAGTATATATTATCAGCAGTGTGAGTTATAACTGTAAAATATATGATTAACGAAATGAGAATAAAAATTGATGGACACAGTGGGCCTGATTCAGAGCCGTACGCTATTTGCGCTTGCTCGGTCAGAAAAAGGGGCCGGCTATTTAAATTGAGCACTCGCTCTTTGCGGTCTGTTGACGCCTCTATGTCTGAGCGAGCGAACGAAACATGCGTTCGCTATTTTGTAAAGACGCCCCCTGGCCGCTCGCTTCCTACGTCATCTCCGCTATTTATTTGATTAATCGAGTACATCGAAAGGCGTCTGAAGTAGGTTTATCCTACCGCAATCATGTGAACAGTTCAGGCTAAGAAACAACCAAGTGACGTGGTCGATGACGCTGCTTTGTTAATTATGCATACCCTTAAAATGCCCGTTTTGACCGTTTGGAACGCCTGCATTCGGATTTCCACTCCCCGTTTTCAAGCACCTTCCCCTGTTACCACCCACAAACGCCTCATCCTGTCACTCAAATTAGTAGGCACTCGCTATTTTACGAGCACTCGATTTCCGATCGCACTGACTGGTTGGCGCATGCGCATTACGACCCATAGGCATGTGCAGTTGAGCGAACATCGCTCGGAGCGAACGAGCGGCCGCTTACGAGCGGCTCTGAATCAGGCCCGGTATTTTAACCATTTACACTTTAATCACATTTTTCACTTTATACTTCACTGACCTATTTTAAGGGAATTATTAAAAGTTATATTTTAGTTTATATTTTGGATCACTAAAATATTCTATTTAAGGCAATATGCTCACTACCAGTCCGTGAGTGCCCCATACAGGAACACCTGTTCTCTTTTCCTGTTAGGATTCTGTCAGTGTTGAGGATCAGGCTTTTTAATACAATATTTTTTGAAGGTGGCACAGAGTTGGAGATGGTACAAAACATTTGGTATGTCTACATGTTCAAAATATGAACAGATGACATGTTGACCTTATGTCGGTGTCAACATTGTGGATATCAATAATTCAATGTTTTCTGTTGACATTCTAAACATTAATATCCTAAATGCTGACTTTATGCTGTCGACATAATGATTGTTGATCTTCCGACTGTTGACATTATGGTGTCGACATAATGTAGGTCGACATTCTGAATGGAACCTGTTTACGCTGTATTTGCATAATATTGTGCTTTAGTATGGGCAGGGCCGGACACTGCCATTAGGCAGATTTAGGCAGCTGCCTTGGACACTGGCTCCTAGGGGGCGCCGTTGAGATTGCAAACACAAAAATTAAGGATTTCTCTGAAAGGAACATTCTTATGCTACTTACTACTGACAACATAAGCAGATTATATAGATAGCTCCTGCACCCATACTTTTCCCTGCTATTACTTCTATCTGTGTACAGTAGAACATGCCTGGCTGTTTCAGCTCTGTAGGCAAGCAGCAGTGTCCGTCCTCTTTCCCTGTCAATCTCCCTCTCCCTCTCCTCTCCTTCACTCCTTCCCAGCCAGAGATTCACAGAAGCTCCACTCTGTTTTTACTCTGATCTAATGGATGGAATATGCTACATTTCTAAGGACAAAACAGATTTCAACTGCATTAATAAGCATAATTTTACAGTAGTGTAAGTTATAGAGTATGTAATACCATTTAATGCAATATAATATGTTGATGTATACACTGCCTACAATAACTATACAGTATGCCAGCAGATATATTTTAGCAGAGACCAAGGTATTTTAGCAGAGACCACAACATAATTATGACCATTAGGATTACATTATAAGAGGATTTTTTGCTTTTTATTTTCAAAATACATGCTAGTATTTGTTTGTGTTGATATTAATATGTTATTTTTCCCAAGCTAATTGTTGCAGGGAGTTTTTACAAAGAAGGTGCCTAAGACCCCTATTTACTACAATCTGCATTTAAAATGCGGTTGTAGTGTGATATTTTCAACTATATTCGCATTGCGTCCCCCCTCCCCCTGGCTCAGCTTACACTTACCTCAATGATTGGTGCTCCTCTCTCTGGGGCTTCGGTAAGTTGACGGGAGCCCCACAGGACCTCATCGGAGCACCAATCACCAGTCCCTGGATGCAGATAAGTGGTTTTTTTTACACCTTTTTTTTTAGTAAAAATAATGTTAATAAATATGCCCCTGAGAGGGGTATTCAATATGAAAGGTTAACTTCCCTGGCGAAGTTAACGTTTCATATCGGAGTTTTTTTCTGCGTAAAAGGTATGGTGCGCGCTCCCGCTTATCCCTGTATTCAAAATAAAATTAACGAAAACGGGAAACTCCGAAGTTGGATTTGCGTAAAGTTACAAAGTTTTCCTTAAAATAATTGTAAGACCCCCCTAAAGTTGTAAAAACATGGGGGAACTCTATGGGTACCCCCGTTTTAGCCTTTAATTGAAAGTCGGGGATTTAAATAGCCGCGGGAGGTGTTTTTTTCCGACATTGAAGAAGTGATGCAGAAGAGCACTTAGGTTATTTTTTTCATTTTTTTAAGTGGTCCCATCAAATTTGGGGTACATGAAAATGGGTACTAGCATATTTTTAAGTCCCTATAGTCAGTTTTTAAAAATTCTGCATTTGTGCACCTGCCGCTATAATTCTATTCTAGAAAACATCTGCCGCATACTTGCAGAATAGCCCTGAACCTATTTCCCTATTGTTTAACAATTTTTTTCCATTTTTTTTTTGCACCCCAATTTTTAAATTAATTTTTTGTCCCTATTTTTTTAAAAAACTTTTTTTGACACAGTTCTTTTTTAAATGTCAATCTCAGGGGTGCAGGCTATTTTTTTTAAGCCTTCACCCCTAAACCCCAATTCTGCACTTTTTTTCGACACCTATTCAATGGTGAAAACTTATCCCTGTTTTTTAGCAAAGACTTTTCAAAACTGCGATAAGTCTTTGAAATTGAATACGGTGTAAAACTAAAACCAGCAATATTAACGCAAAAAACGATGTTATCGCACCCATATTGAATACCCCTATAAGTGTTATTTTCATATTTTCACATAGGACTTAAGATAATGAGGTAAGTTTAATAGTCTGCAATTTTGAGACATTGGCAAGTCCACTGCGAGACTGCCCAATGTTTTAAAGTAGCAGTCTTTTAATGGGAATAATCAACCTGGTATTGCCTACTACAAGACTGCTACATTAAAAAAACTTATGGGAGTCTCCCATGGGACTCACCGATGTCTAAAAGTCGCTGCCTATTACATTTACCTCACTGCAAGTCAGACTAATACAATTGGGTTAACATTTAAATACATAATAAATTAAATTATTTACTATTAGGAGGCGATCTCTGTTTTTCCTAAAAGAAAATATTCAGTTTGCTGAAGCATTATATATGATTGACAAAACCTGTCTAATACCATCAGAGAATCCATGGACATGTGTAAAGAAACTACAGAGGTCTATTAACATATAACACGTTTCTATTGTTATGCAAATTGTAACAAATATATATGGACATTAACAAATAATAACAAACAAAGATGACTCTACTAAATTGTGTTAGGACTCTACCCTTATTTGGTATCTGGTCTGCAGTTCCTCTGTGTCACCAGAGGTGCTGCTGTTGTATTTAGACAATTTTCCACTCATGCAAGAGTCTATCTCACTCCCCTGTTTAATCACCTGCAACTGTCTCACTTACTTACCATTTATTCCTGCCCCTCACCATGCACAATTGCTGGTCATTGTTTATTTTGCTACCATGTTCCAGCCACTTTGGTTTCATGTTGTTGTGCCTTGGATTTCCTGATAACCAGTGCTGTTTCCTTGGGCCTAACAGATTACCTTTGTTTCCAGCTCACAGTTTGCATTTCCCAAAAGTAGTGACCTGTGTCTGTTTTTTTTTGTTTCTGGGATTGTCTTCTCTGTTCACCGACTATCCAACCATACACACAATTTCCAGCTACAATGAAGTTGGTTTGTTTATATCCTGCATTGTCTCGACTATGGTTGTTTTTTTATTTTTTTTACAATAAAATAGTTATATTTCACTATGCTTCTGATTCCCATAGCTGTAATTTCTAGTATTCAGTTTGCATAACATACTGAAAGTATTCAAGATCTTATCCACTTGCCTCATATCTGAAGAAGCTTACATTTTATGGTGCTCATGATCAGGGCCATAGCTAGGGTAGTAAGACCAGTGCCATGGCACAGGGCACTGCAGGACAAGGGGCGCTGTTTGGGTCTGTCAATTTGCTGCTTATTATCATTCTCACTTGTAGCTTCCTCTTATATTATCCCCAGCATCTCCTGGCCTCTCCTGTCTCTTCCCTGGCCCTTCCCCATGAGGCCATGCCCCTTTTTTGGGTGCTTTATGTCCGATTTGAAAAATAGGGGGGGGTCACCAATGCTCTTTCTGGCACAGGGCACCAAAAAGTCTAGTTATGGCTCTGCTCTTGATCAGATAAGCAAATAAGAATTATAAGTGCTGTTATATGATCACCATATATATAATTTTGAGTTCATGTGATGTGCCTTCTAGGGTGAAAATAATTGACTTTGTTCTACATAATATTGGCTATAGTGACATGTGATTTTACACTTTAACTTGTTACATTTATAGAAACCCTTAGCCAACTTTCTTTGTTGAGGTCTGATTTGACACTGGTCTTATGAGACTTGGTGCCAAAATAGTTTTGAGAGCTTTATTTGATTTATTTTTCTTATAAATCACTATAGGCTTTTCAGGTAAGCAATTCTTAAGGAAACTGTCATGTTTCAAGATTTCATCATTTTGACCTACTTCTTTAAATGTTTAATTTAGTAGTACCCTCTCTGTTTAAAGGATTGTACAAGTTCTGCAGCTTCAATCTCAAAGGTATCTAATAAGGTATGGTTGTGACTCTCAGTGACTCACAGTAACTGTCATTTAGGAATATTTATTTTCCAAGGTAGGTGGTGTTCACTGAAATAATGAAGGTAGGCATTGGTGCCCACCTCTTTATGCTATTTGAAACAGAGGATGAGATCTCTTTTTGCTTTAGCCAGGAAGGACAAATCAAATGACCCAAGTATGTGTATTTTCAGTAGAAGGATCAGTATCTACCTTCTTCCTCCCACAGTTCCTCATGACAATTGAGGCTCATAGAATCCTCAGAATCTAATAACATCGGCCTAGAGTCGTTATTTGTCCTCTCCAATGTTTTAGAGGAAAAGTAAAGTTTCCAACACAAATTACCTTATATATCTATTCAACAAGCTTTAACCCCTATCCAGCAGTGAAATTTGATTATGCGTAAGTTTTTTTGATGACAGGTTCAACATACTCCTAGATTTATTTGACTGGGATTTAGTTAAATCCTTCTTACATATTTTTCTTCTTAAAATATTTCCCTTCCTCTGAACTTGAACCACTTGTTCTTTTTGGGATACCTGTTGGTATCTGTGTGCATAACATGGGTCTTTTTGAGCTTGATCTCTCCATTACCCTAAATAAAACAAGGAAGAGGTCCCTAGGTGACTACTTTTAGAGTGGTCTTGTTTGCCATACACCTTTGGTCTATCACCCAAATCCTTGGTTTGGGTGATTCAAAGTTGCATTGTCTATCAGATAGCTCCCTCTAAGAGTTTTTTATGGGGAGATTATTTTTATTTGGATATTGATGCGTTGGTCTTCTTGGTCCATATTGGTCAAATAAATAGTGGTCTAAATTTGACCTAGGAGGGCCCTGGGTTCTGTGATCAGTTTTCTTAGTCAGAAGATTTTTTTTTTTTGGGGGGGGGGGGGATTTTCTATAGCTCCTAATGTCCCCTTTTTCAAAATTCATCTAAATCATGCCAAAATGTATTTTGTTTTAATTATACAAGATGTCTAACAATCTTGTTAACTCATGCAATAATTGTCTTATCTCTATGCATATATTTTGGATTTATAAACCTCCAATGATTTTCTGGTTTCTTCTATTTCTTTTTCTGATAAAACAATTTTATCATTAAAAAATCTAATATCTACATAAGGTTAAAGGAACAATTGTCCAAAATTGCATTCCACTCCCTTTGTAATTCATCACTATTATTAAATATAGATGTTTATTAAGTCTCAAACCCATAGGGATCATATTTCTATCTAAGTATTTTTGGAAGTTAACACTATCCAAACAAATCTTAATTTCAGACTTAAGAAAGTCCTCCAATTTATAGAATTCTATAATAATATAGGTCAAGATGGTGTGGAATTTGTTGGATCAACTTCAAAATTAAAAAGAAAGGAATGCTGCCTGGAGTACCTATTATCATATTCATTGAAATAACTCATAACAGCCACCTGATGGTAAGACACAAATATAACAAGAAAACAAGGAAGATGCTAATACACTAATTACTCAGCAGTTGTGAGGAAGGGTGTCAACCCCCCCCAGTAGGTCTCCTTGTGTCGGGCACCTGTTAATGATTGGTGGATTACAAATTTGTTTTAAATATTATACAATTAGATGGTCCCTTCTTTCTTATCGTATTGTACATGCTGCATTGTGTTTAATACATGAATCACTACAGATATTTTTGGAGAAAGTGAAACATTTAAAATTAGTGAAATAGATAGGACTTAAATTACAGTATTACTTATAATATATGGTCATGTAGAAAGGTTAAATAGGTACATTAGTTTGAGAGTGAATGGGCATGCACACAGCTTTGCACAAAATTAAATGTACTGCACATTTTGCAAATCCCTCAATTACCTATTCATTCTCATCAATCACCATCAATTGTTGACATTTTGGCCTCTGCAATACAAAAGTTGAGAATGCCACAAGTATTGGATTTCAAAAATTTCTGCTGCTTCAGTTTTTATGATGTAAATTTGCATATACTTCAGAATGTCATAAAGAGTGATCAGATGAATTGCAATTAATTGCAAATTCCCTCTTTGCCATGACAATGAACTTAATCCCAAAAACAACATTTCCACTGCATTTCAGCCCATGCCACGAAAGGACCAGCTGACATCATGTTAGTGTTCTCTTGTTAATACAGGTGAGAGTGTTGATGAGGACAAGGCTGGAGATCACTCTGTCATGTTGATTGAGTTAGAATAATAGACTGGAAGCTTTAAAAGGAGGGTGGTGCTTGAAATCATTGTTCTTCACAGTGATGGATATTGCTGCTAGCAAGATTGCACCTAAATCAACCATTTATCAGATCCTCAAGAACTTCAAGGAGAGAGGTTCAATAGTTGTGAAGAAGGACCATCTCCTAAAGTTGATTCAGCTGCGGTCTCAGAGCACCACCAGTGCAAAGCTTGCTCAGGAATGGCAGCAGGCAGGCGTGAGTGCATCTTCATGCACAGTGAGGCAAAGAATTTTGGAGGATGGCCTGGTACCAAGAAGGGCAGCAAAGAAGCCACTTATATCCAGGAAAAACATCAGGGACAGACTGATATTCTGCAAAAGGTACAGGGATTGTGCTGTTGAGGACTGGGATAAAGTTATTTTCTCTGATGAATCCCCTTTCAGATTGTTTGGGGCATCTGGAAAAATGCTTGTCTGGTGAAGGAAAGGTGAGCGCTACTATCAGTCCTGTGTCATGCCAACAGTAAGGCATCCTGAGACCATTCATGTGTGGGGCTGCATCTCAGCCAAGGGAGTTGGCTCACTCACAATTTTACCTAAGAGCACAGCCATGAATAAAGAATGGTACCAAAACATTCTCCAAGAGTAACTTCTCCCAACCATCCAAGAACAGTTTGGTGACAAACAAGGCTTTATCCAGCATGATGGAGCACCTTGCCATAAGGCAAAAGTGATAACTAAGTGGCTCTGGGAGCAAAACAGTGACATTTTGGGTCCATGGCCAGGAAACTCCCCAGACCTTAATTCCATTGAGAACTTGTGGTCAATCCTCAAGAGGCGGGTGGACAAACAAAAACCCACAAATTTCAATAAACTCCAAGCATTGATTAGGCAAGAATGGGTGGCCATCAGTCAGTATGTGGCCCAGAAGTTGATTGACAGCATGTCAGGGTGCATTGCAGAGGTCTTGAAAAAGAAGGGTCACCACTGCAAATATTGACTCTTTGCATAAACTTAATGCACTTGTCAATAAAAGCCTTTGACACTTATGAAATGCTTGTAAGTTTACTTCAGTATACCATAATAACATCTAACAAAAAGGTCTAAAAACACTGAAGCAGAAAACTTTGTGAAAACCAATACTTGTGTAATTCTCCAAAATTTTGGCCATGGCTGTACATTATGCTACTTAACCTGATCCATTCTACAGCACAAAGTTGTCAGAAATTACCTTACCTCTTTTATCCCCTTTGCTGTGAATGATGAGTGACACTCATCACCCGCATATACTGTATACTAAAACTGCAGAAGAGCGGAGCTAGTCATCCATTTTGTATTTATTTTTTTGGGGGGGAACCAAAACTAACCTTAACTACCGGTCCAGATGAGCGGTTGGGACACTACAACAGGAACCACTTCCTGCATGTGCTGTTGGTGTAGATGTGAAATAGGATTTCGTTATTAAATTTTAGAATAAAAATGGTGCAGTTTCCATGAATTTTTAATTATGTTACATCATTAAATTAAAAAGATTTATAAAAGGTGGACAAAAAGGTCATACTGTATAAACAGATGTTTTTGTTGGCCAGAAGGCTTAATCCTATATAATTACATTCATCGGGTATTTTTATTAATTGAATTAAATGCACAAGTCTTAAAGCCAAAGAAAAGCCCTCTGAAAACTGTTGTGCAGTACATTCTTGGGCACTTACAGTATGTGATTGCTACTTTAATAGAGTAAGCTGTTTAGTTTCTTTAATGGTGTGCATTGTTGTCCTATGCATAAAATGCCTATATTTTTTATGCATAATTTGCAATGTAATGCAAAATCCTAAAATAAACATTTATCTTATGATTTTGAAGTGCTGATTTTAGTAGGAAAAGATCCGTGTATAATCCTTTGCTGTTTTGGAAAGTTATTGTAGAATTATTTCACATCTATAATCACAATATGTTTCTAGGTAGAGTTTATATAAAGAAACACACATTCAATTCACTTTCTTTTATTGTTTTATAATTATTATTATTATTAGCTTTTATTTATTTGGCACCACAAGGGTTCCACAGCAAAAAAAGGGGACAAAACAATAACAAAATTGACATAAGTACACTAGACTGTTACAGACAAGTTTACAAATCTACATGTATACATAATTACATAAATACAACCTGAGAGATGCATAATAATGTAACAAACACAATAGGAGAAAGGGCTTTGCTCACAGGAGCTTACATTCTAGAGAGGATGTGGGAGGACATAAGGAGGGGGAGTGGAATGGAGTTGAGGAATGCAGAGGCTAAAAACTTAGGAGGAGGAATGGTAGGCTTAACTAAAGAAATGGGTCATAAGCGCACATTTAAAGGCTGAGAGACTAGGTGAAAGTTTAATTGGCCAAGGGAGGTCCTTCCATAGGTTGTGTGCAGCACAGGAGAAATCCAGAAGGTGGGATGATCAGGGGGGTGAGGGGGAGTCCCTGGCTTAGCCAAGTGGAAAGGTGGTAGTGAGTTTGTTGAAATGAGGTGAGATGGTTGGAGACTTTGTAGGTGAGTGAGAGTAGTTTGAACTTTATTCTGGATAGGATAGGGAGCAAATGGAGGAATTAGGTAGGCAGCAGCGTTGTGGTTGACTAAAGAGGGGTGAGGTGAAGAAATCGAAGGCCACTGATAAGGTTGAAGTAACTGAGACAAGAGATAAGTAGTATGTGAAAGTGAGTTTTTTTATCTACCAATGAGAGAAAGTACCTGATCCTGGAGATGTTATGGAGGTGAAAGTAACAAGAGCCTAGAATACAGTCTAGGATAACACCCAGGCAACAGACTTGTGGGACAGAGGAGACGGTGGTATTAACACAAAAACACTTTATTGGCCACACCTAATGTTTTTGCTATTTCTCTGATGGGTTTGTTTTGATTTCTCAGCCTAATGTTGGCTTGCTTCACTGATAGTGACAGCTCTTTGGATCTCATATTGAGAGTCGACAGCAACTGATTCCAAATGCAAATGTCACACCTAGAATCAACTCCAGACCTTTTACCTGCTTAACTGATAATGAAATAACGAGGGAATAGCCCACACCTGTCCATGAAATAGCTTTTGAGTTGATAGTCCCATTACTTTTGGCCCCTTAAAAAGTGGGAGGCACATATAGAAACCATTGTAATTCCTACACCGTTCACCTGATTTGGATGTAATTACCCTCAAATTAAATCTGAAAGTCTGCAGTTAAAGCACATCTTGTTTGTTTCATTTCAAAGCCATTGTGGTGGTGAATAGAGGCCAAAATATGAAAATTCTGTCAATGTCCCAATATTTATGCACCTGACTGTATATATACACAGAGTAGCCAATAAAGTGTTTTTTCCTGTGTAAGGATCTCTATAGAAACCAATGTGGGTTTAGAAAATAGATCTTCTAAAACATGTTTGCTTTGTGGGAGCACCACACAGAAAAATTGCTAATATTGCTGTTGGAATGTGATTAACCCAAAAAGTCCAAAATAGGTTTATCGCATGTGTGATAAAGAGTCTCAGCTGTCAATATGTTACAGTGGGGCACTGTTGATTTAATAGGTGCTCACACATTGTTTTTCCATTGCAAAGCTTAAGTTTATAATTTACATACTACACTAGCTGAAGCTGAAGTACCCAGCATTGCCTGGGTTTAAATCTTCAAGTTATTGTTAGGCATCCCAGACCAATTGCCAGGCATCCCAGACTAATTGCCACCCCTCTGTGAAGTTTTCATCCAAATCCATCCAGTAGAAAGCCCAGAACAGGCTCCCTGGGTCAAAGTTCTGCCCAGCGTACAGCAATAGGAGGTTCGTCCGGGACCCTAACCCCCCTAAAACCTGGCCAGGATACAACTGGATCACCTCGCATTGGCTTTATCCCAATCGGTGCAGGGGTGTCCAAATGCATAACCGGACAGACGAACAAACAAACAGACCAATTAATTTTATATACAAGACTAGCTGAAGTACCCGACGTTGCCAGGCTTTAAATCTTCAAGTTATTAAGTTAGGCATCCCAGACCAATTACCACCCGTCTGTGAAGTTTTTATTCAAATCCATCCAGTGGAAGGCCAAGAACAGGCTCCCCATGTCAAAGTTCTGCCTAGTGTACACCAATGGGAGATCCGACTGGGACCCTAACCCCCCTTAAACCTGGCCAGGATCCAATTGCACCACCTCGCATTGGTTTCATCCCAATCGGTGCAGGGGTGTCCGAATGCAAAACCAGACAGACAAACAGATCAATGAATTTTATATATAAGATTGTCAGATGTCGTGGGGATTTGGCTTTGGGAAAACATTTCAGAGGTGATCTATGCAAGGTACACTTTGTAGGTAATGTACACTTATGTGTGGGTGCACAAAAACAACAACAAATTAGCAAAGAAGTAAAATGTGTAAATGTGACACATGACATGAAGGAAGATTAATATTCCTTAACTCTAGTGATTTAAGACATAAACTAGGTTTCAATAAAATGTTATTTTCTGCTGTTTTTTTTCAACAATATGCACCATGATTATAGGAATCAGTGATAAACAAGCATGTGGTTTATCTGTGGAAGTGAACAGTTGGTTCATGAAACATGTTATAATTGGCATTTAAAGTTGTCAATACACTACATGAACATCACTAGATTGGGAATTAGAATTTTATTTCTGAAGCTGCAGTTAAGAAACTTTGTTTTAAAATTCCTAATAATTCCTTTGTTCTAAGATAAAATTCTGAGTGTACTGGTATTTTGGGACATTTTATTTGTGACCGGACTTAGGGCCTGATTCAGAGTTGGGAATAGAGTAAGAAATAGCAAGTAACTGTGCATCTTCATCAAAACTATGCTGCCCTGCAGGTGGGGCAGAATTAAAATGTACAGAGAGACTTAGATTTGGGAGGGGTGTGTCCAAACTGATATCTAAACTGCAGTGTAAACATAAAGCTGTGCAGCATTTGTGGGCTACATGTAAAAGCAGCCAGTAATTACCCCACATGCAAAAAAAATTTTATTTGGACCCCTAACATTACAACATGGCTTGTCCAAGTACTCAGTTATTTGCTTTAACTTACTCTATTCACAACCCTTATACCACTGTAACATCACACCATCTGTGAACATATTAAGGAATTTATGGGCTTTTTTTCTGCTTTAATTTGCCATCTGGTTTGCATCCACAAATTTTGAGAAAAGGGATTCAGGGAGCCCAATGTTCCCTCTTAGCTGCACATAGACTGGATAATTTGATGATTGTAGACTTTATAAATACTAATTTAGAGACAAAAACTGGTGTTTGACCTGGACAACTTCCTTTGCTCCACAAGACAAACTTAATTATTAAGGTTCATACACACACACAACGATGTAAGTAATGAATGATTTTTGTTCAGTTTTTCCCTTGAAAAAGTAAACGAAAATCGTTTTACAAAGTAGATGGTTTTACTTTACTTAATAAATGATTTTCTGTGTGATTAGGGCAAAATGTTGCAACTTCTATTGAAAATCGTTCAGTTGGCCAGTCTGACGGAACTACAAACTACAATCGACAAACGTGAACGCGCATGAACGATAACTGTTTATCGTTTTACACTGAACGTTTTTTTTAACGATTGAACAATAACGACGTCGTTATAGTTAAATCGTTCAAAAAATCATTGTGTGTGTGCGCAACTTTTTATTATTATTATTATCATTGTTTATTTATATGGCACCACAAGCATTCCGCAGCGCCTTACAAAGTACACAAACAATTACGTGACCAGTGACTTACAATACAATACAGGACAAGGACATGGATAATATACATTGCTATATCAGCAAACATAACACCCAAATAGCAACAGCATAAGCATCCAAGTGTTACGTGCCCTAGTGGGGAGTAAGGAGTAGATGAAAATACAGTAAAGAGAAGCACAAGAGGGTAGAGGGTCCTGCTCGTAAGAGCTTACATTCTAAAGGTGTGGGGCAGACAAACAGGCGTGACACAGATGGGGTAGACTGGGAGGAAGGAGCATGTAGCAGCAGGTTAGGATGAGAAATGGAAGACTTTGAGGAATTGTGGGCCTGATTCAGACCAGCTCGCAAGCGGGTCAATTGTTAGGCAGTGTGCATGCGCGAGCCCCAGTGCGAGCGCAAAGAGCACTCGCTCCGGCGCTCGCATCCAAAAGGGCCGGCTGTCGATGTTGAGCGTCACCTCGCCCCGTATGGAAGGTGGGGCGGGGGGGTGGCTGGGCAATTGGAGGCGTTCCTGCAGGAACACCTGCCGTTTGTGGGCGGCCCTACTGACATCACTCGTGATGTCAGTAGGTGGACTTCCTGCTCTATTAGAGCAGGAAGTCCACTGGGGCTTGCGGCATTGAGACCCTACCGCAAGGGTCTCGTTGCAAGCCCGATGGGCGTGATGGTCTTGACCATCGCAACCATCACCTGGCCGCTTGCATAAGCTGTCGATGGTAACCCACAGCTATGCGAGCGGCCAAGAGTCCGCAACTTAAAAATAAAGCGCCCGTCCTGATTCAGAGTGAGTGCTCGTTTTTTGCGAGCACCTCTGAATCAGGGCCTATGCACATGCAAGTCTTAATGTGTAAGCAATTTAGCCCCAAGGATGACCCACACAAATAGTTACATTGTATTATGGCTAAAGCAGGGGTGGGGAACCTTTTTTCTGCCAAGGGCCATTTTGATATATAAACATTATTTGCGGGCCTGGTGCAGACACGCCCCCTCCGTGTGACTGAAGTTGTGGGTTTGATTCCCACTATGACCTTAACTGTGTGGAGTTTTTATATTATCCCTGTGCTTGCGTGGGTTTCCACCAGGTACTCTGGTTTCCTCCCACACTGCAAAAATTTACTTGTAGGTTAATTGTAAAGTGCTGCAGAATTTGATGTGCTATATAAATAACTGGTAATACATAATAAATAAATAAGAAATGCTTGCAAGTAAATTTCCAGACCCATGATAATTATTATCACTATCTTGTCCACTGAAAGGGCACACCTGGCTGAAAGGAGGATCCGGAAGTGGAGAAATCTGAGAAATACTGAATGAAGCTTCATAAGTGAAAAGTTTACTAGTTCAAATATGTTCTCCCTTTAAAAAGATTGTATCCCACAACATTGGTGACAAGCTACAGTTGTCAACATCTTTCTTTTAATTAATATGCTACAACTGATAATAAGTTAATTGGCAAATATTGTTTCTGCTGTTTTATGGTGATAAAACAATATTTCACTCATCAGTACAGTAACTCCATGACACTGTGGGTTAATGATTTTGCACAGAGTGATAACATTATTACAAAAAGTATACATATGAATATATTTCCAGCTACCTGACAAGTTCAATGGTAGTGAGTAGAGATGTGAGGTCCTACTCTCAACACTTTACAGAAAGAATAAAGTATCCAAGCTAACTATGTGTTAAGAAGAGACCACTGTCATTTGCATTCAAAGTGATGAAAGTAATAGGTCAATCTAAAAAAATATAAATGATGAAAAATAGTTTTCAAATACAAAAATGGAGTGACACACTATTAAAAAGGAATATAGAAACAATAATCAATCTTGAAGTACTTTAAATATAAAGTGCTTATATAATAAATAGAATGCAATTTCCTTCAACCACTTAGTACTGTAGCTTTGGACAGATTATTCAATGTCAATGTACACAAAACATTGGACCTGGTTTGTGGAGAGCCAGCTTGCATAAACATTTAGATTTGATATATAAAACACTCCAACATTCCAAGATTATTTTAACTTCTAAATGTTCTAAACATCTTGCAAAAAGATAAAATAAAATAAACGTATTAAATTAAAAAGCTCAATGATGTCACCATTATGTGCACATAAAAGATTTGTAATGTCAGGTGACTGCAATCCACTATCACCCAATATCATTCTGCCTGAAACCAGGACAAGTAGAAATTTGGAGTTGGTTGCTACATTTAGCCATGTTTGAGATTGTACAACTGTGTATTAGGGACCCCCTGCCACACTGCTGCTCACCTTCCTATTGCGTGTACTTGTGCTGAATTATTGGAGGTTTTAAATGACCTCCACCAGTCATTACTTAACTCAGCCCAGGTAACTGCAATAGAAAAAGAACTCTGAAATCTGGGGACAGAAGATTGTGTACTGTTTAGAATGGGTCATGTAGAAGGCTAGAAAAATCACAAAGAAAAACATGGCAATAAGTACAGTATTACACATTATATATGATCTACTGTAGGGAAAAGACTCCTTCAAAAATGAACACTGGAAAAATTATCTAAATATACCTAGCAAAAGTGCATTTATCTGGAAAATGTCAACATATACATACATTGCTGAGTTTATACATCCATGTTTGCTCTCATGTTAATACTGTATACACATTTATAAACACCTCTGCTCTGTGCCATATGCACCCTTCTCTATGATGTTGTAAAACCAGGCAGAGATGAAAGCTTGTCATAAAATAAAAAACAATGCAAAGTGACATTTATAAATACATCATTCTCTGTGCTGCTGGGTGCCAGCTCATTCGTATCACACAATGTGATTAACATGTTCTAAGCTAAACAATATGACAGCTTGAGCCTGAGCTCAATTCTTAGTGGAGCCTACAGGGTTATTCTAGCTTAACTGGGAAGTTTGCAACTTCATCTGTGTAAATGGCTAATAGAACCAAGAGATACATTTAATTGCACTTGTCACTGGATGTGTGTCCACTCAGTACTTACATACATACTGTCACACACACACTCACTGTCTCTCAATACATACATATTGCACACACACAATGACAATTATTTTATATGTTTAACATACAATATACATGTGACACAGTAGCAAACATATGTATGTATATTAAGATCAATCATGGTATAAAACATAATTACTTTACATTGGCATAACATAAAGTGGTCGTTTCCATGACTTTGGTAATTAATTTACAATATATATAGTATTTTTTCAGATCATATTAATAATATTCATTTCCTCAAGCTATGCCGAAGTAACAAAGCGACTGATATTTGAGAAGATGTCATGTGCATGAGAATCTTACCTTAGTGCATCCAGCCTGTACGACAGAAGTGTGCAGGTGAGAATGTCTCCGTGTGAGGCAGATAAGCTATTATATAAGGTGCAGTATGCACAGCAAGCTACTGGCAGCCAGCTGAGCTGAATCTCACAAGCAGGGCTGAGACTCATTTTGATAGAACTATAAATTGGCTACCGCTATTCTACTGAGACAAAATGACCAATACAATGGAAAACTCTCAAATTGTAGACATTAATAGTTCTGCAAACACAACATTCAGCAGAAAGATGCCTCCTGGAGGTTTGTGCATATAACTATGTGCATTACTATGGCAATTTCTACCTGAGTGCAGAATACTGTATGGAAACATGGCTCACTTACAGAGATATTTACTTTACCTGTACAGAAAAAGTCAGCAAGCTGCAGAGTGACAGATGCCAAGGTGAGAGAATGTTCCCTAGTAACAGAATAGAGGTAAAAGCACTGTACCTTGCTAAGATTCCTGCTCCTTCTTCCTGCACATATTAATGAGGGATCTAAGGAATAAGAGATGGGTAATGCATGTAGGGAAAGGGAAAAGAGAATGGGGCATAGCTCCAGTTATTTCACTGCCTGAGACTGTAAGATTGTGGAAGATGAAGCCAAGCCCCTTTACAGCTCAGCTCCACCTCCTCCTAACATCATCACATGCTGATCTGCAAATGCAGACTACAAAGCCATCACCTTCACATTACCCATCTGGGGGTGTGTTGCTTAGTAATCCTGAGAGAATTGCAATTAGATATAAAACCACAGGAAAAAATTCTGCTTGAGCTGACAACAGCTCTGAAGTGTGTGGAAGTTTGATTGCCAAGCAGCTTACATGTCCCTGTAGTTGTGATACATCTGCGGGTCACTGCCCCCTGGTGGCTGGATACACTTATCGCTTTCATATCGGAATACAGTGAAGCTGTATAGCTAAGATGTAAATCTGCTTGCTATATTCATCAACAACAGTGCAACACTTGCCAATCCGAGGCCGGCACAAACTGTTAGCACTATACAATAGTACATTATTCTATAGGGTACTATGTTAGTATGCATAACAACTTCCATTTTGTACACAGTATACAGGCAGTGAAATTATCAACTTTAGTGTATATGAAGCACTGACATGCCAGCACAACTGGGGGAGGGAGGGGGAGAGAGAGAACAGCTCATCACAATTCGGGATTTCTATCTCCAAGACTACTGTGTATCATCCATCTTCTTTTAAAATGATCATGTAATAGGATATGTTTCTTATTTAGCATTACGATGTAATTCAGATCTGTAAGAGAATGCCTAGCCTCAGGCTAATTCACCCTAAAGTACCATTGCCCATTCTACTCACTCAGCTCAATAATTGCACTTCAATTATTCGTGGAAATCACAGCCAACATTTTCGTTAACAATTAAACCACAGACGATTTTACAAAAAGGTACAATATTAAAGAAAGGAAATTAATTTGACCCTCAACTGATTTCCTATTCATATGACAAAAAGACAAACACATGAACATAGATACCGATGAGCACTCGTACCAAGCAAAGACAGGTGTCTGAAATACTCCAGTCCTCAAGTCCTCACTTGCTGAAAATCCACATAAAGATTCTATTTTCACCATGTTATATACAGTATAACATTTACTTTATACTCAATTGTTTATCTGTTTAAAACGTATGCACAGTGATCATATGGCAGAAAGGTACAATTCTGAGAGTTCCTCCCCCCTAGGATCCCACTGCTCACCTATCCATCACAAGGTTACAGCTGTCAGGATCATTACAGAAGAATGACATACCTCTATAGGACTCATTAACTGCATCACCAATGCTCTCTGACTGTACACCATGCCATGGCACTGTAATATGATTGTGGCAACGTGTCACTGTATAGTTACTGTGCCTCACCAATGCTCACTGACTGTACACCATGCCAGGGTAATGTAACACATGACTGTGACAATGTGCCTCACCAATGCTCACTGACTGTACACCATGCCAGGGTAATGTAATATATGACTGTGACAATGTGTCACTGTATAGTTACTGTGCCTCACCAATGCTCTCTGACTGTACACCATGACATGGCACTGTAATATGATTGTGGCAACGTGTCACTGTATAGTTACTGTGCCTCACCAATGCTCACTGACTGTACACCATGCTACGGTAATGTAACATATAACTGTGACAATGTGTCACTGTATAGTTATTGTGCCTCACCAATGCTCACTGACTGTACACCATGCCAGGGTAATGTAATATATGACTGTGACAATGTGTCACTGTATAGTTACTGTGCCTCACCAATGCTCTCTGACTGTACAGCATGCCAGGGTAATGTATTATATGACTGTGACAATGTGTCACTGTATAGTTACTGTGTCTCACCAATACTCACTGACTGTACACCATGCCAGGGTATTGCGAGCAGGGCCCTCTTACCCTTATGCATGTCTTTTATGTATGTATGTTGTTTACAACCCAGTATAATGTTAATGTTGATTCAAATTGTAAAGCGCGATGGAATTTGCTGCGCTATATAAGAAACTGTAAATAAATAATAAATAATAATATATAACTGTGACAATGTGTCAGTGTATAGTTACTGTGCCTCACCAATGCTCGCTGACTGTACACCATGCCAGGGTAATGTAATATATGACTGTGACAATGTGTCACTGTATAGTTACTGTGCCTCACCAATGCTCACTGACTGTACACCATGCTACGTTAATGGAATATATGATTGTGGCAACGTGTACTGCTACTCTGCCTCACTAATTCTCTCTGATTGTACACACTGCCATGGCACTATAATACAGTATATGGTTCTGGCAATGTGTCACTGTACAGCTACTGTACTCTTCCACACCAATGCTCTCTGACTGTACACCATGCCATGGCACTGTAATATATGACTGTGACAACGTGTCAATGTACAGCTACTGTGCCTGACCAATGCTCTCTCACTGTACACAATGCCATTGCACTGTAATATATGATTGTGGCATCATGTCAATATACAGCTACTGTGCCTCACCAATGCTCTCTGACTGTACACCATGCCATGGCACTGTAATATATGACTGTGACAACTTGTCAATGTACAGCTACTGTGCCTGACCAATGCTTTTTAACTGTACACAATGCCATGGCAGTGTAATATATGATTTTGGCAATGTGGCGCTGAACAGATACTGTATTTCACTAAT
This sequence comes from Taudactylus pleione, assembly GCA_031769625.1. Lineage (NCBI taxonomy): Eukaryota > Metazoa > Chordata > Amphibia > Anura > Myobatrachidae > Taudactylus > Taudactylus pleione. The sequence continues at coordinate 5,453,071 of JAUIMM010000512.1, read as the reverse complement.
GTTTTCTGACTGTACATCATGCCAGGGCAGTGTAATATATGACTGGCAACCTGTCACTGTACAGCTACTGTACCTCACTAATGATTTCTGACTGTACATCATGCCAGGGCAGTGCAATATATGATTGTGGCAATGTGTCACTGTAAAGCAACTGTACCTGATGTAGGGATATTGGTTGCTGCTTTCAGCTGAATCAAAAACACATATTAATACACATAATAACCTTGTCCTACTTTGAGCAATGTCCCCTTGGGATTGTGTTGCCAGGAAGATATGTGTCATTCACAAATTTTTACAGTCTTTTTTCAGTGCGGGGCTGCAGGGAACATAGTGAGTTGATCATATACTACAGGCTCTATACTATTGAGTAATAGCATTCCAATCCAGAAATAATACATCACATTGTACTGTGCATCTATTTATTAGCAGTACTGAAGAGCTATTAAGTGGTCATCCTGTGTAAACATATGGTATGCTTTAGATAAGATGTATCGTGGTATACAAGAGGTGAAGTATTCCTAATGACAATGATCTTATTGATATCACTAGCATAGTATACACACACAAGTTAGGCAGAAAAATCTTTTATGTCATGTATACACGTTTGCAGTCTATATTAAAGCAACACTGGGATCAGCCACCAGGGGGCAGTGACCCGCTGATACACAACAGGGACATATACAGTACATTGCTGGCTATACAAACTTCCCCAAACTGCTGCTGTCAGCTTCAGCACCATTTTATCTGAGCTTTTCTATAGACCTGAATGTGTCTCAGGATTACTCAGCAGCACAGCACAGACAGGTAATGTGCAGGTGATGTGGCTGCAGCCAGCAGTGCTTTGCAGATCAGCATGTGATGTGTGTGTAAGGTGGATGCCAGCTATAAGGGGCGTCTCTTAGTGAGCCACAGTCTTTGCAATCTCAGGCAGAGTGATAACTGGAGCTATGACCCATCCTCTGTCTCTTTCTTCACATGCTTTGTCCATCTCTTACTCCAAACATCCATTATTTATCAATACAGCAAGCTGAGACTGACATCCAGACAAGGTACAGTATCTTTATTCTTCATCATTACTAGATAAATACTTACTAATTGTTGCATTTTCACTGTAACTGTACGAAATAATATTGATTTGCATCTTGCAACTTTTTGTGAACAGCTAAGTAAAACAATTTCAGGACTCATCTGAATCTACCCTGTGACAGCTATGGACAATCTCGTCCATACACCCTCAGTATAAGGTGCTAGGGGAAGATCTGTCATTGAAACCTATGGCTCTTTGTCTAAGTGGAAATTTGACTTGGTCCAGGGCATTAGCAGTAATTACAGTGGTCATTTAAAGTATTTGTGGTTTCTCTCCAGCCTTTCTCTGCTTACTACCCCTGTAATATTGTACCGAATGTTTGCTTGTGTAAGGGATGGGTTACAGCAGAATATAGCTATCACACCTCAAACCCACTAAATTCAATGTAACGGTACGACTAGAATTGTTCATAGTTCTCTACTTTTTCTTCCATTTCATATGACGCAAACACATTGGTAGAATGTTAAAAGTTTTTCTTAGTCTAGCCCATAAAATATTAATATATGCGTAGTTCACCTGCTTAGAGCCTTTAAACTGATTACTAGTCACAAGACATACAATATAAATATATATATATATATATGTGTGTGTGTGTGTGTGTATATATATATATTTATATATATGTGTGCGTGTATATATATATATTATATATAAATATATATATATATATATATACTGTATACAATATGTCTTTAGTTTTACCTAACAATTTCACCTATTGTATTCTATACATGCCTGCTATTTAAGTTCCAGACTTTAAATTTCTAATAAGTTGGTAATAAATGAGCACCCAATTAAATGCAGTATATTAAATTTAAAAGAAAATTCTTTTCAAAAGCAGTTCTAGCACGTTTCTCCTTATACACTTTTACATTTGTCTTTAAATTTATGCTCATCATTGATCTCATGCACAGAAGTTTTTGAACTATTACATCCGTATACATGTTATCATCAAAACTTTACATAGAGGGGTGAATATCAATGGGTTTAAACTTTACAGTATTGTATTTTGCTGTGATGAGAATCGGCTGCTTACCAGTAGCACAGAGTACGGTACGGTAAAAGAAAGGTTAAATAAAGTATTAATGCTGCTTTGCTTACTATGTTGTAACATATTTTGTTATCACACAAGTTTATGTGATACAAAGCTGTACAAATAAGGTCAGCTGTTGTGTGACATTGTGCATCTATTTTTCTTTGGGAAATGAGTGTTATAGCTCATCTAGATATTGGCAGCCTGAGGGGTATCGGGGGAAGTGACAAATGCTTGGTGAGAAAAGAGGAGACAAGGCCAAGATTTTAATATTGAATCTCCAAGTTTTCTATTCATTAAAATATTCCTATTCCATCTTTATACAGAGTTTGCAATTGAACGTATAATATAAATATGACATTTTGTGGATATGCATTTGGGCTATGTGCACTAATCCATTATGCATGTTGCAGTATTTTAGAAGGAAATGTCCGGGCTGTAATGAATGAGGGGGAAATAATAAAGTGTTGTAGAAAAGACTTAGAAGTGGCAATGTTCCTGCTACTCCCATGTACACTTTCATCTGGACAGACAGTCCCACAGAAGGTTAAATACAGTATTTTTGCACACGGTTGAATATTCTGTAAATGTCCTTTCTGAAAGTCAGATGGAGATGGTGCATGTCATACCTGACACCTATCCTGATTGCAGCAGAACAGTGTAGAGTTTCACCCAAAGATGAGTATTCAGGTGAGAATTTGGGTAAGGTTTGGGAGGATCAAGGATAGGGTTATTTTGTCCTAAATCTAAATGTCACAATGGGCAGTATGCACATATTTATCTGTACAGTTACAGTTTAGCACTGATTTATTTTGGCCAAGCAATAGGCCCCACAAAGTGCTCTCTTTTTTAGCATCACAAATATATAATTACTACCGAGTCATGTTTACATGTAGAATACACTACTACTCATACATTTCTATAGAAATGGTATGAATATACAGTTAACACTATACAGTAGTGATGCACATAAAAAAACATCTCTACACTAAAATATATAATATTTGCTGGCAAGATCTTTGCGTGGAAAAAAAATCTAGGTAATGTAATTAAATGCAGAAAATACTGGGGCAAGAAGTACTTCTATACCTGCCCACTGAGTGGAAACATTACGGACTTCCTTGTACATGTGGATAACTCATTTATATTTAGATTTTCACTGGAGGCAGAAAACTACACAGCCAGGCATTCCTGATACAACAGTGTGGGGCACCAAGTTTTCACCTTAACCACTTAATTGCCAATTTATTTTACCAAATCACCTTCAAAGATTGATGATTTGTTTTATATAATTAAGTTCAAATTCTATTTTTAAAAATTACTTAAAATATTTTATTGAAAAAAAAACTGTGCCTAGTGGGTGTCCCGCACCACCCCATGTCCATAGGCCCCTATAGTAAAATTATCACCCACTACCATAGGCAATAGATTCCCCCCCAATATCAATTGTTCCCCATTAACATTATACCCCTATGCCCTAGAGGCAATATACCCCAGTTGTGTGACCTCCCCAAGCCCCAGTGTTCTAGGTCCCCATTTTTGCAGCCCCCCCTCCTCCCCCAGTGACCAGTGTCATTTTTTAACTAATTTAAAATTCTTCTATCCCCCATATTTCTTTAAGTGAGGCATTACACCAGTGTAAATAGGGAACCCCTGTGAATTTGTCCCTCCACCCCCTGGGGTACTTGCGCCTCCCCTGCAGAACGCAGCAGAGTGTGCGTCAGGAGGGACTAATGATCAGTTCCTCCTGTTTCAGGTGATCTCTAAGTTCCCTACTCGTACTTTGGCCCCTGGTGCATGCACTACAGAATGCCGTTCACACAGCATTTTGGGGCACGATTCCAGCACTGATGCCAGGAGTCACAGAAAGCATCATCACTGCCAGGGCTGCCGGGGAGTCAGAGAAATCTGTTCTGTACATGTGCAGAACAGATCTCTTTAAAAGCTGTGGGACTTAGCGGGACAGCACGCTCGTTTCGGATGAGACCATGTCAGCTAAAGCCCAGCTGGCTGCGGTCACATCACATGCAACCATGCCAGTTAAGTGGTTAAGTAAATATAGTTCAAATGAGTGGTCTGTTAGTGTAAATATGTATTAGACACTGATATGATCAAAATATATCACAAGCAATATATATATTTAGACATTTAAAATATAAAAAAAAAATTAATAGATGGACTGAAATAAGTCCCACTGAGTTGGTATTTATAGATATCTTTTGTACTGGTGTTGAGGACCGTATGCACAGTGCTCCAATATGTTCTCCGTGAGCAATGGTGCCAATATTGGAGAGCCCCAATGGATTTCTAACTGACCCTGAACTGGCACTACCTTAGTCTCCTGTTGTGCAGCGTCAGATGGGATTAGCAGCGGGCAAGCTGCCAGGCAGCCAGTGATGATGTCACTAAAGATGGCTTCTGTTTTTAAAGTTCTCTTGCAAGCATCTAATGTGTTTCTACCAGTGGCATAACTAGGTTATTTGGAGAGCAGGGCAAATGTAAAAATGGAGTTCCTACACCCACCTCTATGTGCGCGCGCCGCAAAAAAATGGGCGTGGTCACTTAAAAATGGGGCGTGTCTACATGACACACACCCCTTTATCGCCACTGTGAACATTCCTTTTCATATGCACCTTAACCCCAGTAGTGCTTCTTATACAGTACCCCCAGTAGTGCAGGGCCATAGTAGTGCCCCTTATACAGTAGCCCCAGTAGTGGTCCCCTTATGCAGCCCCCCATTAGTTCCCCTTATTCAGTGCCCCCAGTAGTGGTCCCCCTTATGCAGTGCCCCATGTAATGGTCCCCCCTATGAAGTGCCCCCAGTAGTGGTCCCCCTCATATAGTGCCCCCAGTATCAGTCCCCCCAATGCAGTGCCCCCAGTAGTGGTATCCCCTTATGCAGTGCCCTTTATATAGTGTCCCCATTAGTAGTCCCCACTATGCAGTGCCCCCAGTAGTGGTACCTCCTATGCAATGCCCTTTATATAGTGCCCTCAGCAGTAGTCCCCCCCATGCAGTGACCCCAGTAGTGCTCCCCCTTATGCAGGCCCCCAGTAGTGATCCCCCATATCCAGTGCCCCTTATATAGTGCCCCCTGTAGTGGTCTTCCCTATTTAGTGCCCCCAGTAGTGGTCCCCCCAGTGCAGTGCCCCTAGTCCCTTAGATATAGTGCCCCCAGCATTAGTCTCCACCCCATGCAGTGCCCCAGTAGTAGTCCCCCTTATGCAGGCCCCCAGTAGTGATCCCCCTATCCAGTGCCCTTATACAGTGCCCCCTGTAGTGATCCTCCCTATTTAGTGCCCCCAGTAATGGGTCCCCTAGTAGAAAGCCCCTTATATAGTGCCCCCAGTAGTAGTTTCCCCCCAGTAGAGGTTCCCCCTCCCGATGCAGTGCCACCAGTAGTAGCCCCCCCAGTTGTAGTCCCCAGTAGTCCCCCAACCCCAGTAGAGATCCCCCCAGTAATGGTGCCCCCAGTAGTAGTAGTAGCTCCCCCCAATAATGGTGCCCCCAGTATTAGTAGTAGTAGTAGTACTAGTATCCCCCCCAGTAATGGTGCCCCCAGTAGTAGTAGTAGCCCTCACCCCAATAATGGTGCCTGTAGTAGTAGTATTAGTATCTTCCCCCCCATTAATGGTGCCCCCAGTAGTAGTAGTATCTCTCCCCCCAATAATGGTGCCCCCAGTAGTAGTAGTATCCCCACCAATAATGGTGCCCCCAGTAGTAGTAGTATCTCCCCCCACAATAATGGTGCCCCCAGTAGTAGTATTATCTCCCTCCATTCCCCATAGTGCAGACACACAAGTTACACAAAAAAAAAATACACTTACCTGAATCCACGCTCCAGCTCCGGCCACTGCTCCCGCCGTATGTCAGTCCTCCAGGACTGGCGCGCTTTGCATTCTGGGAGAGACGTCATGACGTCAAGACTTCTCTCCCATTACCCACTGCAGGAGCCGGAAGGGAGCCGGCTCTTGCAGTGGGCCTGCAGCAGTCAATGAGAGTCTGTCTGACTCTCATTAGCTGCTGTTTAACACACACATCTCCACCAGCGCTGGCGGAGATGTGTGTGCAGCAGCAGCCAATGAGAGTCTGTCTGACTCTCATTGGCTGCTGATTCACACACACATTGCTGCCGCTCGGCAGTGATGTGTGTGCAGTAGCAGCAGCAGCCAATGAGAGTCGTATGACTCTCATTGGCTGCTGGTTAACACACACATCGCCGCCAGCGCTGGCTGTGATGTGTGTGTTATGCACAGCATGAGCCCACCTGCCACCCTCCTCCTGGCGTTATTGGGCAAGCGCTCAGGGGGAGGGAAGGGGCTCGGCTGTGCAGCACAGGACCGCAGTGGGTGCTACACTGGCTAACTAGGGTGGGCTGGTATCGTGGCCGGCGGCACCCCCCTCCCCCACGACCGGTCCCACAGGGACCAGGGCACATGCCCCGCTCGCCCTGCCCTAGTCACGCCACTGGTTTCATACATCTGCAGATACTTTGTCGAGAATGTTAATTGTTACATTTAAATTATATTTATACTAAAAAAAATGTATTGTTAGTCTATAAAAACCTAGAATCCATTAACCGGAAATGAACATAAAAAGAGTGGTAAGCATGTGCAAGAGAGAATCCATTGGTTTCAGTGAATCCATTTAAAAATTAATTAAATAAATAGAAATGAGTGAAATAATTATTCCATACTGTATAGTGTCTATTCTAATATATGCAGTTATGTTGATACTGCACGTTATGTTTATAGAATAGCATTTAATGCAATATCAATAGTAAGTCCTTGTTGTTTAGAGTCTTTAAAGTGTATATCCATTTTGTTTCACATTTTATTCACAGTGGTCACTAAATCTCCACCTCTCCAATGTGCAGAGACTTCTAGGAAACAGTATCGAGGGCCGTAGCTAGGGTAGTGCGGCAGGTGCCATCGCACAGGGCACCACAGGTCAGGGGGCGCTGTTTGGGCCTGTCAAATTTCTGTTTATTATCATTCTTGCTTGTAGCTTCCTCTTATTTCATCTCCAGCATCTCCTGGTCTCTCCTATCTCTTCCCTGGCCCTTCCACATGAAGCCATGGCCCTTTTTTGGCACAGGGCACCAAAAAGTCTAGTTACGGCTCTGACAGTACCCACAAATTTCATCCATTGTGGACTTTATTATGACATTTGAAAAAGTGTTGGGAAATACTACTGTTAGTGTTTTCAAACTTTTTTTGATGTTATATACAGTATACAGGTTGAGTCTCCCATATCCAAAATGCTTGGGACCAGGGGTATTTTGGATAACAGAATATTCCATATTTTGGAATAATTGCATACCATAATGAAATATCTTCGGAATAGGACCCAAATATACACACAGAATGCATTTATGTGTTATATACACCTTATACACACAGCCTGCAGGTAAATCTATACAATATATTCAATAATTTTGTGGCTCAAACAAAGTTTGTGTACAGAAATGAAATTCATTTATGTTTCATATACACCTTATACACACAGCCTGAAGGTAATTTTATACAATATTTTTAATATTTTGTGCCTTAGACAAAGTTTGTGTACATTGAACCATCAAAAATCAAAGGTTTCATTATTTCAGTCTTGCCAAAAAAATTCTGTATTTCGGAATATTCCGTATTTCGGAATATTTGGATATGGGAGACTCAACCTGTGTATATATATATATATATGAAAAACCATCACCATAGTTACCATTAGCATCCCTGCTAGCGTCCAATCTCAACACATTTGATATAAAACCATACAATTATCAGATGAATCATTAAGCTGTCTTAATCTACATAGTTTATAAATGCATGATGCTGGTAAATTTATGAGCAATATCTAAACAAAGGTTAAGGTTCCGTTTTATTTATTTATAACTTACTAAGCCACCCTCAGTAGTAAAAAATCCATGTAAGTTCTTTATATAAAACATCCATACGGAGTAGTTTCATTAAGGCCGTTAGGGTGAATAACTCCCAACCTAGCTATCCATTTCGCTTCACACTGAAGCAGTTTACGTGAACGGTCTCCACCTCTTAGAGATGGTACAATGTGGTCGATCATCCTATATCGGAGACTGCTTAAAGGGTGGCGTATTTCATAGAAATGACTAGCAACTGGTTGCTCACTCTTACCTGTTACTAAGGCATTCCTAATAGGTGAACGATGTGCTGCCTTCCACTCCTTAAATTTGCGCTCAGTCTTTCCGATATAGGATAATCCACACGGACATAGAATCTGGTATACAACAAAACTTGAATTACAATCAAGCAAATTACGAATTTGAATATTCTTTCCAGTCTGAGGGTGATTAAAAGAGTCGCCACAAATAAGGAATTGGCAGGTGACACATGTACACCTGATACAACCCAACTTCCTTTGTTCCAAGCCAAATTTCTTATTTGTACCTGCTATGTCAGCTTTGACTAGATAATTGCATAAGTTTCGGCCCCGTGAGTAACAAGGCATTAAATGGATTTAATTTTCCATCTGAAACAATCAAGGGCCAGTGTTTTTTTACTGATGCCATTGATCAAAGGGGACCTGACATTAAACCTATTAACCCAAGGGAACTTAGTGCTAATATTGGAATCAGAGGGTTTCTTACTTAATAACTTTTCCCTATCTAGATCCAGTGCCCTGGATTTAGCTTCTAATAGGGTTGTTAATGAATAACCCCAATTGATGAATTTGTCAATAAGTTCATCTATTTGTTCCGCTGCTTTCCCTCTATTGCTGTTAATTCGGTAGATACGGACCATTTGGGAGTATGGTAACCCTCTTATTAGACTTTTAGTGTGACAGCTATGTGCTTGCAACAAATTATTGCGATCCATTGGCTTGGAATAAACCATGGTAACAATGTTGCCTTCCTCAATGCTTACTTTAAGTTCTAAAAAATTTCTTTCACGTTGATCAATAGAAAATGTGAATTTAATTGAACCTTCTTTTTGGTTATATGCTTCAATCACAGCTATGACAGTTTTCTCATCTCCGCCCCAAATTACAAAAAGATCATCTATAAAGCGTGTAAACATTAATATTTGATCACTGATCCCTGTATCATTGAAAAATAAATCTTCCTGTATTGCAAACATGAAAATATTAGCATAAGCAGGGGCTGCGCTAGAACACATAGTGCAGCCTTTAACCTGCATAAAAAATTGTTTATCATAGAGGAAGAAATTATTAGTGAGTATTATTTCAAACAACATCAAAATAATCTCTATTTTAGCCTCAGAAAATATACCACTTTTCATCAAAATTTTTTTAACAGCTATTAAACCTAAATCATGAGGTATGGAAGTATAGAGACTAAAGACATCTATACTTGCTAACCAGCAACCTTCCGGTATTTTAGCAATAGAATTAAATTTGTTTAAAAAAGTTGTAGTGTCCAAAAGGAAACTTTTCTCTTTCTGAATTAAAGGCTATAGTAAAGAGTCCAAAAATACTGATGTTGGTTGCAGTAACGACACCCGGGCAGAGATTATTGGTCGACCGGGGGGTGGGTCCAGATTTTTATGGACCTTCGGGATGGTATAAAATAGCGGAGCCAACGAGTATGCCGGATTAAGAATGTCCATCATTTGGACTGTAATAAAACCCATATCCACAGCTCTTAATAGGACTTCCTTGAGACGTTTTTTACATAACCTAGTAGGGTCTCTATCTAATTTATTATAAACTTGTTGATCCAACAAATGGTGATTTACCTCTTTTTTGTAGTCCTTGATCGCCCCTCCCTTATGCGCCGGACGGATAACTAAATCATCATTTTTTGATAATGATTCCAATGCCTGGCATTCTAGTATCGTCAAATTTGGGTGATGATTCTTTTGATTCTTCAATCCTTCTTGTACCTCATATTCCATTATGTGTATGAATGTTTTAATACTTAAATTGTTTGACAATGGATCAAAACTAGAATTTTGGACAGAAATGTTTCAACTGCCTGGGAATTTGATCCTGATTTTGACCCGGCTGCAAACCTGACCCAATATATTCTCTTAATTTAAGTTTACTTTGTAATGAATGCTTTTCAATGTTCCATTGAAATTCGTCAAAGGGAACTGATGGTATAAATGAAAAACCCTTATTCAATAAATTGAGTTCACTTTTAGAAAGTTCATAAGAGGACAAATTAATGATCAGATTTTTCTTGCCAGAGGCGGTCTCCCTGCCTTGCCGCAACCTCTTTTTTGTTGGCCCCTTCTTGTGTACCTCCTCTATGATCTATTTTTGAGGCTCTTGTAATTACTCCTTGTCACGATTGGTGTCTGTGAATTACCTGTCTCAGGTGATGAGCTGGATTCAACGGAGACCGGCATGACTGGAACCATAGTTGATGTAAATAGCTCTATTGCAAGACTTATGTAGCAGTGAGAACTGCCTTTGATGATAAATGACAGGATTTTGGAACCAGTAGGAAACTTGGAGGAACCGGACTGGGACCGGCAGGAAGACTTGCTGAGTTGAACTGGAGAACTTGGAACTTAACTCCAGACTGGAGTAACGTGGATTAAACTGATGAACTTGGAACTTGACTCTGGACTGGAATAACTTGGATTGAACTGATGAACTTGGAACTTGACTCTGGACTGGAATAACGTGACAATGGCTGAAGGGAAATCAGGTAATGCTGAGATGAGGGCCAAACAGGGTAATCTGGAAATGCTGTGACAAAGGCTGGGACCAACCAGGAGTAGGGCAAGCAGCAGAGCACAAGGTCAGGAGTGCAGGAACTCACTTATAGCTGATGCTGAAACACACAAGTTGCACTGGCCTGGGAACTAGCAGGATTTCTGGATGCTCCAGGTATTGCAGTAAGCAGGACTTCTGGATTTGCCAGGTATTGCTGTAAGCAGGATTTCTGGATTGCCAGGTATTGCTGTAAGCAGGATTTCTGGATTGCCAGGTATTGCTGTTAGCAGGATTTCAGATTGAACTGGTCTAGGAACTAGCAGGTTTTCCAGATGCAGCAGGGGTTACTGCCAGCAGGAGTCTGGGATACACTTGCACACAGAGAGACAGAAATAGTACACTCTGTACACCATGGGAAGTAACCAGATGTTCAGGCCCAGAATGCTATCAGAGAAGGATGTTTATACCCTGGGTCTGGCAGCAATTGGTGGAAATGGACAGGTGGTCTGGTAGTAGCACTCTGAGTGGTGGAGAGCACAACATGCAGAGGGAGAGATCTTCTCTGCAGTACTGAGAGTTAGAACCACACCTGCGACTCCAATCAAGGCCAGCAGTGCTCACAGACAGAGGAGGCCCAGGTGAATAATTACTGTGGAGAAGAATGTATTCCCAGCATGATCTCCCAGGCAAATTACAAACACAGGCCCTGATTCAGAGCCGGACGCTCTGACCAGAGCGCTCGCTCTGAATCAGGGCCCACCACCATTAAAATGGAGCGTCCTCCTGGACGCTCGTATAGTTGTGGGTCACTACCCACAGCATATACGAGCGTCCAACAAGATGGTCGCGATGGTCTTGACCATCGCGACCATCGGACTTGCGAGTGAAACCCTGTGGTCGGGTTTCTCAATCGCAAGGCCAGGAGTGATTTTGGCTCTATGAGAGCCAAAATCACTCCCACTGACATCACTAGTGATGTCAGTGGAGCCGGCTTCAGACGGTAGGCGTTCCCATAGGAATGCCTCCGTCTGGCAGGCACGCCCTCGGAATGCCCACCAAAGGGGGCATGCTGTCAATCAACATCGACAGCACGCCCCCTTTGGTGCGAGACCCGGAGCGATGGAAAGTCCTTCGCTCACCGGGTCTCGCGCATGCGCACGACGGAGCTCCCTCCGTCGTGTGCATGCGCAGTGGGGACCATCGACCCACTTGCGAGCGTACTGCTGCTCGCGAGTGGGTCTGAATGACCCCCACAGATCCATGAGACAGCTGGCAGGGGTAAGTCTACAGGCAAAAGGGTGAAAACTAGACAGGGTTGTGACACTAATAAAGGGCCCACTGCTTGTTCAGTTTTATCCAATTCATTAGTAGAGCTCCCTGTTTCTTGTTTCTTAATCAACAGCCAATGACAGTCAGACAGACTCTCATTGGCTGCTGCTGCACACACATTGCCGCCAGCACTGGCGGTGATGTGTGTGTGTTAAACAACAGCCAATGAGAGTCAGATAGACTCTCATTAATTGCTGCAGTGCCCACTGCAAGAGCTGGCTCCCTTCCGGCTCCTGCAGTGGGTAATGGGAGAGACGTCATGATGTCTCTCCCATAATGCAGAGCACATCAGCCCGGGAGGACTGACGTGCGGATGGCGGTGGGAGCAGGAGTGTGGATTCAGGTAAGTATTTTTCTTTTATTTATTGTTTTATTTTCAGTGTGTATTTGTCGGGGGGGTTTCTATACTGGGGGCACTTATACTTGGGGGCACTGATGGGGGCACTAATGGAGGGGACTTATACTGGGGGCACTAATGGAGGGGACCTATGCTGGGGGCACTTATACTGGGGGCACTAATGGAGGGTATCTATACTTGGGGCACATATACTGGGGCACTTATACTGGGGACACTAATGGAGGGGACCTATACTGGGGCACTTATACAGGGGGCACTAATGGAGGGGACCTATACTGCTGGCACTAATGGAGGGGACCTATACTGGGGGCACTAATGGAGGGGACCTATACTGGGGGCACTAATGGAGGGGACCTATACTGGGGGCACTTATACTGGGGGCACTAATGGAGGGGACCTATATTGGAGGCACTAATGGAGGGTACCTATACTTGGGGCACTTATACTGGGGACACTAATGGAGGGGACCTATACTGGGGCACTTATACAGGGGGCACTAATGGAGGGGACCTATACTGGGGGCACTAATGGAGGGGACCTATACTGGGGGCACTTATACTGGGGGCACTATTGGAGGGTACCTATACTTGGGGCACTTATACTGGGGGAACTTATATTGGGTTCACTAATGGAGGAGACCTAAACTGGGGCACTTACATAGGGGGCACTAATGGAGGGGACCTATACCGCTGGCACTAATGGAGGGGACCTATACTGGGGGCACTAATGGAGGGGACCTCTACTTGGGGGAGCCTTTACTGCGGGCACTAATGGGGGGACATCTACAGGGGGCACTAACAGGGGGGACTACTACTGGGGGCACTCCATCAGGGACCACTACTGGGGGCACTGCATAGGGGAGCTACTAGGGGGGCACTGCATGGGGGGACTGCTACTGGGAGCACTTTATAAGGGGCACTGCATAGGGGGACCACTACTGGGGCACTGCATAGGGGGGTCTACTACTGGGGGCACTATATAAGGGGCTTACTACTGGAGGCACAAGGGACACTGCACTGGGGGGACTGAATAAGGAGGACCACTACAGTGAGCACTGGATAGGGGGGACCACTACTGGGGGCCTGCATAAGGGGGACCACTACTGGGGACACTGTATAAGTGGCTCTACTAGGGGCACTGCATAGGGTGGACCACTACATGGGGCACTGCATAAGGGGAATTACTACTGGGGGCACTGTATAAGGGGCACTACTGGGGGCCTGCATAAGGGGGACCACTACTGTAGGTATTGTACAAGGGGCACTACTGGGGTCCTGCATAAGAGGGACCACTACTGGGGACATTGCATACTGGGGGTACTGTACAAGCGGCACTACTGGGGGCCTGCATAACAGGGACCACTACTGGGGACATTGTATACTGGGGATACTGTATAAGGGGCACTACTAGGGGCCTGCATAAGAGGGACCACTACTGGGGGCACTGCATAGGGGGGACTGTATAAGGGGCACTACTGGGGTTAAGGTGCATATGGAATGGAAAGGAATATTCAGAGTGACGAGAAAGGGGTATGTGTGTCATGTTGACATGCCCCCATTTTTAAGTGACCGAGCCCCTTTTGACCATGCCCATTTCTCGCCGAGCGTGCACATAGGGGGTAGGGGGGGCTCCATTTTTACATTTTCCCTGGGCTCCAAATATCCTAGTTACGCCACTGCAGTTCAGTGTCAGTTAGAGATCCATTAGGGCTCTCCAATATTGGCACCATTGGTCCCAGAGAGCATATTGCAAACTGTACATCCGGTCCTCTGCACCTTTACAAAAAAGCGCTATAAACACCAACTCAGTGGGCTCTTATATTAAAATATATATTTTTTTACATATATATTTTAAATGTCTATATATATATTTCTCATGCATAGCATGTGCTCGGCACTCATGATCCAAAGCTTAAGTGGGAGTACCCTCCGCAAAATTTAGAAAAATAAACACAATGGGCAGTGGCACTTGCCAAATAAACACAATTAATGCAGGGTTAAATAAACCTCTATATTAACTCCAACGTTTCAATTGCAAGGATTTTCAGCAGGAAGTATATAATGCACATAAAGCACTTACCTATATACATAAAGAGACAGCAGAAGCGCAGCTGATTGTGTTCATCGGTATCGTCGTCTGACGTCATCGCGGCGCACCATACAGCGGGCGCGACATCTGATGCGGCCCTCACTATAGCAACAAGAGTAAACAAAGTGAATAAAACACACCTCCACAAACAGGTAAAAAATACAAGTAATAAACGGACCAGTTTAAACAGTGCAGGATCAAGTATAAACAATGAAACTAACGTGGGACATGCATGATCCGAACATAAAAGCAACAACAGTTAAGGGAAAATATGGAAGAAGAATAGCAGAATAATGCAAATCAAGATACATATGCAGATCAAAACCGGAAATGAAGGATTATAATGAGACCTAATAGGGGTCTAAGGTAGAAAGAGCAGCAGAGCAAATTAGAACTGTAGGTCCATGTTAATTAAAGCATGCTAAGGATAGGGCTAAGGATAGGGTTTCATTCAACCCATTAGGTTGCAAGGTATTCAGACGGTGTTTCCACCGCGCCTCTGAGGAGACTTGCAAACTTTTAGGAGGTCACCTCCAGCTTTCCTCCCACTTCCTCGTAAAACTTGGGGGACAGAGCATAATGATGCGATTTTCAATAAATTGCTTAATCATAGCCCTTGCCCCCTTCGCTTGATGCCATGATTTGCAAATTGTGGCATTGCATTATGGAGGGTACATTTTGTGACTTGCTTTCCTCTCCACTGTGGCCACCTTCATCTGCATTCTGAGAGATACCCTGAGGGGATACCATAAATGTTGGCAAATATATGGTTATGACATGTCTGTCCTGTATGTCTGTGTGGCAGTGTGAGCCACACAAACATGCAGTACAGCTAGCAGAACCTTGCTGTAGAGGACAGTATTAATGACTAAGGGAGGTAAGTTTCTGTTTTCTAGCTGTGCGAAAGGGTTTCCATATGGGCCCCAGCACATCATTACTCTAACATAACTCTCAGGGCCTGATTAAGAGGCGCTTGCTATTTGCGAGCGCTCGCTCTGAATCAGGGCGGCTTTTTTTAAAAAAAAATCTGCCTCCAGGCCGTTTGCATAGCTGTGGGTGACCACCCACAGCTTTTGCGAGCAGCCTGGCAATGGTCACAATTATCGCGACCATCGCGCTTGCAACGAGACCCTTGTGGTAGGGTCTCGGTTCCCGCAGGACCGAGTGAATTTCCTGCTCTAATAGAGCAGGAAGTTCACTACTGACATCATGAATGGTGTCAGTAGGACCACCCACAAATGGCAGGCATTCCTTCGGAAATGCCTCTGTTTCTCCAGCCACCCCCCCTCCCCTACTACAAAACGGGGCAAGCTGTTGATCAACATCGACAGCCGCCCCTTTTTGTAGCGAGCCCCGGAGTGAGTGAAGTTCTCACTCGCTCTGGGGCTCGCGCGTGCGCACTGGCCGACCATCGACACACTTGCGAGTGCTATGCACTCGCGAACGGGTCTGAATCAGGCCCTCAATCTGAACTGTTTTCACAGCAATTTATTTTTAGCAAAGCTTTGTATTTTAGTAATGTTTGTTAAATTTTGCAGCATGTTGGTAGTTGGAAGGAATCTGTACATTGAAAACTAAAGTTATTAGATATTTTTACTTTATAGCTTCTGTTGTGAATGAAAGTGGCATTACTAAGTAATCTGTTCATTAAAATCTATAATAACATCTACAGTAGGGCCATCTGAAACACCTGGCCAAGTATCTAACAAGCTGTAGAACATCATGTTGCAATGAGCAGACCTGTGTCTTCTCATTGTCACTTATACGGCTTACTGCCTTTGTAAATTGAATTGCCCAGGAAACAGAAATCATGTCTGAGTTAAGATGAAATGGTTTTATAGAGGTTATAGTTATAATCTGTAAAAATCTAATTTCTCTGAAATGTGTCTAAAAGGTTATAAACATCTTGTAAACACTTAAAGGATAGACGTGCAGTGTAACAGTATATGTGATTTAGGTGATGAATTAATGTCATTTGAATCCCATTTATACGTTACATGCAGACTCGTATAAACGTTTTATGGACATAATACGGTTGATTTACTAACATTACAATTAGGTGTAATATTTGCTAGAATATAATTTCATGCTGGGTTTTAATATACTTCAGTATACCTAATAGTTAATAAAACTGGTATACTTTTACAATACATATTTATTATACTAAGTACTGTAAATGGTAAAATAAAACATAAATACATGATAGCAAGTATGTATGTTCCACTTTTCTGTTAGCTTGACATACAATAGACATACAGTATGATGCATTTTATTAAAGCACAGGCAGGCAATGTGTGACTGCACAACATGAAATTGGCACCAACAAGAAAAATCCACTAGATGGCACTAGCTTTCAAACAAGCTACCATGGAATTGATAAGGTGATGGGCAATAATAAACTTATACTTCAGTGTATACAGTAAGTGCTGTATTAGAACAGCAGTAATCCACATGACAGAAAATGCATAACACATTTTCCTCTATGAGTATTAGCTTCAGGTGGAGTTTACATTTATGGGGGTATTCACTACTGATTCCAATGCACTTTACTAGCCTTAGAAGAAAACGAAGAAGTTGTTTGTTGTTTTCTGCAGATATACTTTCTGGTTTGCATTTATCTATCTTATACACATTTCATTGAGTTTTGCAGTCTCCTAATTCTACACAAATATCCAGGAATTGGTGTTATATGACCTAAGGTACTGTATGTCAGTTTCATATTTTTAGTTTAGTTTATTGTAGTAGAGCATAAGTAGTTTAGTTTTTGCTTTAAGAATAATTCTCACATAGATTTACACAAGAGAATAAAATAAAATTATTGTGTAGACTTCACTGATACTTGGGTGGTATTAATGTATCTTTTGTAATGTATTAAACAAAGCTTGAGGCAAATCATTATCATTTGATTGGTTTGTACACTGTAATGGTAACAAATATGACTGATACTAAAATATGTTCTAGAGACATAGAACACTGTCCAGGGTGCTGAAGGTAAATCTCCTGTTTGTATAAAGAAAATTATAGTACAGTACAAAACATTACTAATAGTCATTAATACATTTGTAAAGTAAATAATTTAATTTAACATAATGGTCACTAAGCTCCTGGTCAGTTGAAGGCATTTTGCGGACAGTAACATTCTAAGTATTCCTCGCACCCTATAATGATGCACTCGAAAATTACTGAACTTTGGCTACCAAAATACAATAACTGGGGATGTACACAGCCCAGTAATCACAGTGATTTCTTCTGTGACATTGCACAGAATTTGATTTATCGCTAAATGTTCAATAGTAAAATAGCTATTACTTTTTTTGTAACAGACCTATGTTTTGGAATGTTTGCAAACCATAGTACTGTAAAAAACACCTTATGTGAGGTCATCTTATGTGTATTTGCAGCACGTCTTGCCTTACTATAACTATAAGTGCATGATGTGCACTGCACTGGGGTGGCTTAGCTGTTAGGCTTGTATCCTATAACACAATTGTGAAAGGGAAAGATAGGTCTGCTCACTTGTTAAAAGCAGACAATAAAAAATGACTTTCTTAACATTGTCAAATGCAATTGAATTGAGCTAATAATCTGTCTCTTCCAATAACATTTTCTGAAGTAAGTTATTTAGCCTGTTGGAAAGTCTACACTTTATATCATATAGCAAATGTCCATATGGATATTCCATCTCCTCTTCAAGTGTAGAGATAAACACCATGGTTTTAAATGGTTTTATTACCAGCAGTATAAAACATGTAGCTTAAAGCAAATAGGCAGAATAAGTTTGATATTTGAACTTTGCAAATATAAAGCTATATGGATAGATACTGTAGGTCAATAGACAAATATCCTAGCCTTTTAATGCTCAACCGACTTGTTAGCCTGCCTGGGCTGATTAATGTGACATATTCACACATTTTATAGTATTGCATCTCAGTTATTAATACATTTTACATTATACTTTTATGTGCCATATACTGACTACTTTGCATGTCTCTCCTTAGTGCTGCATCATGGACTTCCTACTCTACCGTCTTTCCCCTGTCCCTCTTCTTCCCAGTCCCACTTCCCCAGTATCTCCGCCAAACTTGAAACTACTGTGCTTTGTCTTTTCTCTGTGATTTCCCTCTGCATGTTACATGTTACACTGCTATGAATTGCTCATCCTTCCCACTGTAATGTATGTGGTGCGCCCTAGGTGGCTGCCTCACCTGGTACTTTCAAGGGCAAGATGAACAACCCATGGAGCTATTTGTGTATTGGGGATCTTGCTACTCACTGTTCATTTAATTCTCATTTGTCTTATTTACATGTGTTACTTATTGCACATTGTAACCGGTGTAGTGCACCCAACATGGCAGCACCGTCTGGAACTCCATTGAGTAGAATGGACAATTCATGGTTGTGATGATTTTGCAAAGATCTCACCTATTATTTTTTATCTCCCCATTATGTGTCATCTCTTCCGGACATTGCCTATTCTGCCAATTGTACTCCTATGTAGTGTGCCTAAAATGGCTGCCTCACTTGGATCCTTCGTGGGTAGGATGAATAATGCTTTGAACTGATGATCCAAAATGGCTGCTGAGCCTTTGTAGTATATGCATTGTTTCTGTATTTTATGAAAATCTAAACCTCTGTATCACAAATGTTACCTCAAATATCTAACCTACTTCCGCGTTAAACAGCCCTTCTAGGCACACCATGCTGTTGCGTGCTTCGATTTAGATTATCTTCTGTTCATTTACTTTGCATTTTGTTAATTGATAAAAATAAACTATTAACACTTTTATATTTGAAAGCATTCTTACTTTGCAGCATTGTTTCCACACCTGCCTAAAACTTTTACACAGTATTCTGTATCAGTCTCAGGGGGTTATGGCCGGAACAGGGTGCAGAAAAGCCCTGAGTATTAGCATTTGTTTTCATGGCACCCCTAAGTTTAAGTTTGTTGTTGAGAAATTCTGAAAAAAATGTAGTAAAGTAGTAAATGGTGCTTAACAGTTATGTGGTGGTGGACAGGTTTGAGCTTCTGTTTGTCCATATATTTACACCACATTGACCATAAATAATTTGATTTGGTGCTGGACCACCAACCTGAGCACCCCTGCAAGTGTCCCAAGGCACCCCAGGGTGCTACGGCGCACAGTTTGGGAACCACTGCACTAACCTAATTTAAACATATACAGATCTCCATATAAATTTGAGTTAACTAAAAATGCAACAAAAAATAATAAGTACAATCATAGAAAAACTATCGATGCTCTCCTTGATACTATATAATCACAACAATGATTGTGGTGGGAGAAAAAAATGATAAAGTGGGATAAAACATTAAACATTGATTGTGTTCATGAGACTCCTTAGGCTTTTCTCTAATTGTTATTTTGGAGTACCTTCAGTATTTCCCTCCCCATTAGATTGTAAGCTCTCACGAACAGGGCCCTCTACCTCTTGTGCTTCACCTTACCTATACCTAAATCATACTTGCCGACAATGTGCGGAGGAGGCAGTCTCCCCTTCGGCACTATGGCAGAAACGTCATAACGTTTCTTATTTGCCCCAGTGAGGGAGCTGGAAGGCTGAGCTCATGAGTGAGCTCCAGCCTGGATCCGGCCCCTCCAATGGCACCCAAGGCATTCACCCCGCCCAACCCTCTTAATTATGCCACTATACTTACCATCAGGATGCAGATGGTTGGAGTCCTGGCCTGCCCCTGCAGCCTAACGCTAACCTCCCCACGTCGGCCATACCCTAACCCTCCCCCACTGCAGTCTAACCCTAACCCTCCCCCTATTGCCTAACCCCTAAACCTAACCCTCACCCTAACCCTAAAACTTACTGTCAGGATGCCGGCAGTTGGGATTTTAACGCCAGGATACGGACTGCTGTCAGGATTCCGGTGCCGGTATTCTGAGCGACAGCATCCTGACAGCCAGGATTTAAACTACATCCCGTTTAGAATAGTGGGGTCAGTAAACTATCAGATGTTTAGTGATGAACACTTCCCCACCTTGTTTTCATGTGCATTTATTATTATATTGTATATAAGACATATGTAATGTAAGCATGTGTTTAGCAGGGCCAGTATAATAATGGGGCAGATGGAGCTACAGCTCCAGGCCTCCATATAAAAATGAGCCCATCATCATGACAACAGAATGATGACCGGCCACCAGCAGGCCACGCAGTTGTCCATATATCATGAGAGCTATTTAACACACAACAGTTTTGACCAGCCGGCAAAAAAGCGTCAAAAGCCGGCCAGTTTTTTGTCGACAATCAGTACCATTTTTAATGTTGTGGTTTCTTTTCTTAATGTAATAGGCATGCGCAGAAGCAACTCTATTCAAAGATAATACTAGTTTAGAAAACAATAAATGAAAACAGTACTACAAATAAAAGTACTAACCATATATATATATATCTTTATCCTTGTCTCCCAAATCATTGAAATCTTCTTTCAATTCAAAGCAAACATCTAGCCATGCCCTTCAAGTGGCATTTCCGTCTTTATAAATATCTTGTGTTTTGTCCATTAAATCTGGTCTGGCTTCTACTAATGAAATCAGCCTCTCAGTATCTATGTCATAGTTGTCACTCATGTTGACACTCAGGTAGCACAATACTTGGAAAATATGGAGTGGTGGGTGGGTACAGTACAAGCTCAGAAAACCCGGTGTGTGTGAAAACAAGCATAGCAACATGTACTTATCTGACTTGTAGTGATGGCACGGTCATGGAGCGCCAGCCGTCCTTGTCAGGGGATAATCCCAGCTGTAACATGGTGACCATGGTGTGTCCATGCCGTCTGAAGGGACCCATCTATTTACATAGTTCACTAATCTTAGTTTAAAATATGCCCATTCTTTTGCTGGCCGGTCAAAACCAGTGTGTGTGAAATAGCCCTAAGTATTATAGTTTTCCTTCATTTCAAATTACAAATGATTACTCTGTACATTTTTGGCAGAATTAATTAATATAATAATTTGTTTATCAGGCCTTATGAATTACGTGTAGTGATTGATCTATGATCAGGACTGTCACGGCCAGGGTATTTCAGCATGGCGCTAGGCGAGTGTTACCTGTGAGGTCATTGTGGCGCGGGCTGTCTGGTGGTGGAGCTGGTGTCTGGCGGGGGGCTTTGGCTGCGCGCGTTGTTGTGCGGGCCTGTTGTCACTCTGCGCTGGTAAGGCCTGGCGGCGTCTCCATTCCGTTTGGCATGGGCGCCGCCATCTTGCCTTCTGGTCATGTGATGCGGCTGGCCAATCCTGGTGAGTCACATGTTCCCTCCGGCCAGTAACAGCACGGCATGGGGTATTTAGGAAGGGTCAGTGCCTTCCTTCTTTGCCAGTGCAACGTGTATCTCAGCCTAGCTGAGAGGGAGTTCTCTGTGCTTTCCTGTTCCTGTGAATCCGCTGTCTGCCAGTCTGCCTGTCAGCTCCTAGCTCCCACTGGACTACCCCGCTACCTCCATCACCCTTGCCCATACCTGAGTGCCTGAGCCTGCTGACATCCTGCACTTCAGTTCACTATCTGCCAACCTGGCTTGTTTGTTTTCAGTTTCACTACCTGCACACCTGGACTGCTCTAATTGTTTCTACCTGGACATTAACCCTTTTTCTCCCACCACAGAAATATTGTGCACATTTATATTTTCCTGGACTTTTATTTACTGCCACATTATATGTCTACTCAAGCACTTATTAAAAATTCTAGTTTTATTTACAAATCTGCTTCTGTGATCGCTCCTGCTACCACCCCGGGTCCACAAATAACCCAGAACGTAACAGTTTGCACTGGCCCCATGGAGCCGGCCACGGATCAGGAGTCAGGAGTGGATTTGTTCAGGTGCATTTCTGGTCGATTAGAAAATCTGGAAAACGTGCAGCATCAGATGGCTAAATTTCTGCAAGAGATGTCCAAGCAACAGGATAGTTTGCAAACTTCCTTTTCTACCCCTGAAGTACCAGCAACTACATCAGCATCAGCGTCTGGGAATACAGGAGGCAGATCATCTCCCCGCTTACGTCTTCCTTTACCAAATAAATTTGACGGCAATCCTAAACTCTGCCGAGGATTCCTAAATCAGTGTGACATACATTTTACCCTGCAGCCTGACAACTTTCCAACTGCAAGAACTAAAGTGGCTTATATAGTCTCTCTGTTATCCGGCCAGGCCTTGGAATGGGCTTCCCCACTCTGGGAGCGCTCAGATCCACTGCTGGATAATTACGCAGGCTTTGTGTCATCCTTCAGGAGGATTTTCAATGAACCTGGGCGTACTGTATCAGCATCATCAAACATCATGACACTGAGACAAGGGGTCCATCCTGTCAGTCAATATGCCGTGCAATTTCAAATTTTAGCATCAGAGCTCAAATGGAATGAGGAAGCCCTCACCTCGGCCTTCTGGCATGGGTTGTCAGACCGACTAAAGGATGATCTAGTCACTCGAGAGCTTCCTACTAATCTGAACGACATGATTTCATTGTGTATCAAAGTTGACCTACGCTTCAGGGAACGTCAGGCTGAAAAAAACAGAACTGACCGGCAAACGTCATTTACCCCCTCCATTTCTACCCATCCCATTCCTTCTCCCACTGAAGAGGAGCCTATGCAAGTGAATCATACACACCTCTCCAAAGAAGAATGTCAGAGAAGAATGCAAAAGAACCTCTGTCTGTACTGCGGAGAATCTGGTCACCTGCTGATCTCCTGCCCCCGTAAACCGGGAAATGCCAAATCCTAACTGATCCTGGAGACATCAAGTTAGGAGTTATGAACCCGTCTCCAAAAATTAAAGATTTCACGATTACCCTAGCCTTGGATCTTAAACCCAAACCTGTCTTTGCTTCTGCTCTAATCGACTCAGGAGCAGCCGGAAATTTCATAATGTCTAGTTTCATTGATAAATTTCAGATACCTTGTTTGTCTCTCAACCATGCTTTCTCTCTGACCTCGATAGACGGACGCCCTCTGACTAATGGGATAGTCACCAAAGAGACTCAACCTGTATTGGTCCGAATTGGGGCACTTCATTCTGAGTCCTTAAAATTCCTGGTGATATCAGAGGCCTCTCAAGAAATTGTTCTCGGTCTACCCTGGTTACGTAAACATAATCCCAGGATTGATTGGAGTTCTATGCAGATTCTGTCATGGGGTATGGACTGTCAGAAATCCTGTCTTCCAAAAATTCGACCTGTGAGAAAGACAGTTTCATTAGTTTCTTCTGCCATTCCCAAGGAATATCAGATGTTTGCCGACGTTTTCTCTGAACAACAAGCAAATATCTTACCCCCTCATAGGGAATGGGACTGTCCAATTGAATTGATACCTGATAAGATGCCACCTCATGGTCGTACCTATCCGCTGTCCTTGCCTGAGACTCAAGCCATGACCGAGTACATCCGGGACAACCTGGAAAAGGTGTTCATCCGCCCCTCTACTTCTCCTGCCGGAGCTGGGTTTTTCTTCATTGGCAAGAAGGACGGTGGTCTAAGACCATGTATCGATTATCGAGGCCTTAATGACATTACTGTAAAAAATCGATACCCTCTTCCCCTGATTACTGAGTTGTTTGATAGGGTCAAGGGCTCTGTCATTTTTTCTAAATTAGATCTAAGAGGGGCTTACAACCTCATTCGTATCCGAGCTGGCGATGAATGGAAGACCGCTTTTAATACCAGAGATGGACATTTCGAGTATTTAGTAATGCCTTTTGGATTATGTAATGCCCCTGCTGTCTTTCAAAGTTTCGTTAATGAGATTTTCCGGGATCTGTTATATGTTTCGGTTGTTGTCTATCTGGATGACATACTGATTTTTTCGCCCTCTGTGGCTAAACATCAAGAACATGTTAAGGAAGTCCTGACCCGTTTGAGAGAAAACCACCTTTACTGCAAACTGGAGAAGTGCGTCTTTGGAGTGCCCAGTGTACCTTTTCTCGGCTGTGTAATATCTGGCTCCAGTTTAGAAATGGACCCCAAGAAGGTACAAGCAATTCTGGATTGGACCCGACCTCAGACACTGAAGGCCATCCAGAGATTGTTGGGCTTAGCCAATTATTATAGACGCTTCATTAAGGGATTTTCTACACTGCTGGCTCCCATTACAGCCTTGACTCGCAAAGGTGCTAATCCTGCCCAATGGTCACCAGAGGCAGAGTCTGCCTTTCATCTTCTAAAACAGGCCTTTATCTCAGCACCAGTTCTTCGACAACCCGATCTGGACCGGCCTTTTTTGTTGGAAGTAGACGCATCATCTGAAGCTGTGGGAGCAGTCTTGTCTCAATGTTATGAGGACAACCGAGTCCATCCGTGTGGGTTCTTTTCTAAAAAATTCTCTCCTGTCGAAAGGAACTATGCCATAGGTGAGCAAGAACTACTAGCTGTAAAGTTGGCGTTGAAGGAATGGAGATATTTGCTAGAAGGCGCCAAGTTTCCATTTACTGTATATACGGACCATAGAAATCTCCTATTTCTCAAAAACCTCCAATGTGTGAGTCCTCGTTTGGCCCGCTGGGCAATATTCTTTGCCAGGTTTCAGTTCACCCTGACCTTCCGGTCTGGAGCCCTTAATCAGAAGGCTGATGCCCTATCGAGATCTCTCCTCTGTGATGATCAATCTGAAAATCAAAGCAATACACCTGTCTTGGAATCAAGAGTTTTTGCCGCATTACAACTTCAGCCTCCTACGGGAAAATCATTTGTGGTCCCGGAATTAAGGAAGCAGCTTCTCACTTGGGCACATTCCTCTCGCTTCGCAGGGCACTCAGGCACTCGGAAGACCTTGGAGTTCCTGAAAAGACACTATTGGTGGCCTTCTATGAAGGCAGATATAATGGAGTTTATCTCTTCCTGCTCCTCCTGTGCCCAGCATAAATCATCACGACAAGCTCCAGCTGGGGAATTGCTTCCATTACCTACTCCATCACGTCCATGGACGCATCTCTCCATGGATTTCGTCACAGACCTGCCAGTCTCTCAAGGTTTCAACACTATCTGGGTTGTAATAGACCGATTTTCTAAGATGGTCCACTATATACCATTGAAGAAGTTACCTTCTGCCCCTGACCTGGCACAGTTGTTTGTCCAACACATATTTCGTCTACATGACCTTCCTGCTGAAATTTTCTCTGACCGTGGTGTGCAGTTTACTGCAAAATTCTGGAGGGCTTTGTGTTCTGTTCTTCAAGTGAAGTTAAACTTTTCCACGCCTACCATCCGCAAAGCAACGGCTCCACCGAGAGAGTTAATCAAGATCTAGAGACTTTCTTAAGAATTTTTATGTCATCTTCCCAGGACAATTGGGCTGCCTTGCTGCCATGGGCTGAGTTTGCACATAATGCTTCCTACCACTCGTCAACTAACCAAACGCCATTTCAGGTTGTATATGGCCTTCATCCTTGTGTTCCCGAATTCCGAAGCCTGCCTGTTTTCGATGTTCTGGCCGTGGAGGACACGGTGCGGAATTTTGCTGCCATCTGGACTCAAGTACGGTCTGATTTGTTGAAGGCATCCTCTCGCTATAAGACCCAGGCCGATAAGAAGTGTAGAATAGTTCCACGCATGCAAGTTGGAAGCCAGGTCTGGTTATCCACCCGGAATCTTCATCTGAGGGTTCCTTCTATGAAATTTGCACCACGCTTCATCGGTCCCTTCTCCATAACAGAAGTCATTAATCCAGTGGCCTATCGTCTACAGTTACCCCCATACCTAAAAATCCCTAATTCCTTCCATATTTCCTTATTGAAGCCCCTGGTCCTGAATAAATTCCATAGTGCTCTACCTGCTTCTCCTCGAGTCCAGACGGAGAGAGGAGTTGAGTTTGAGGTCGCCCAGATCTTGGACTCTCGTCTACGCAGAGGTCATCTACAGTATTTGCTGGACTGGAAAGGTTACGGTCCAGAGGAACGTTGCTGGACCGAAGCTCGTGATGTCCATGCTCCCACGCTCATCAGGAGATTCCATTCTGCCCATCCGGTGAAGCCTGGTGAGTGTCCTGAGGCCACCCCAAAAGGGGGGGGGTACTGTCACGGCCAGGGTATTTCAGCATGGCGCTAGGCGAGTGTTACCTGTGAGGTCATTGTGGTGCGGGCTGTCTGGTGGCAGAGCTGGTGTCTGGCGGGGGGCTTTGGCTGCGCGCGTTGTTGTGCGGGCCTGTTGTCACTCTGCGCTGGTAAGGCCTGGCGGCGTCTCCATTCCGTTTGGCATGGGCGCCGCCATCTTGCCTTCTGGCCATGGGATGCGGCTGGCCAATTCTGGTGAGTCACATGTTCCCTCCGGCCAGTAACAGCACGGCATGGGGTATTTAGGAAGGGTCAGTGCCTTCCTTCTTTGCCAGTGCAACGTGTATCTCAGCCTAGCTGAGAGGGAGTTCTCTGTGCTTTCCTGTTCCTGTGAATCCGCTGTCTGCCAGTCTGCCTGTCAGCTCCTAGCTCCCACTGGACTACCCCGCTACCTCCATCACCCTTGCCCATACCTGAGTGCCTGAGCCTGCTGACATCCTGCACTTCAGTTCACTATCTGCAAACCTGGCTTGTTTGTTTTCAGTTTCACTACCTGCACACCTGGACTGCTCTAATTGTTTCTACCTGGACATTAACCCTTTTGCTCCCACCACAGAACTCTTGTGCACATTTATATTTTCCTGGACTTTTATTTACTGCCACATTATATGTCTACTCAAGCACTTATTAAAAATTCTAGTTTTATTTACAAATCTGCTTCTGTGATCGCTCCTGCTACCACCCCGGGTCCACAAATAACCCAGAACGTAACAAGGACCAGTTTTATATAAGGTGGAACCCAGGTCCACAAATAACCCAGAACGTAACAAGGACCAGTTTTATATAAGGTGGAACCCAGGACATAGAGCAAGGAGGAAGGGGGCCCTCACTATTAGATGTATACACAATCGTGTCCCTATATACTAGGGGCATATCTATAATGGGTCCAGGGTGTGCGGTGGCTACGGGCCCACACCGCATACCCTGCACCCATATTTTCTAATACTTAGCGCTCCGAAATCCTGCATCGCGTGTCACAGCCCTGCACAAAATGCTGGAAAATGTCTGCTGTGGACAATTTCCCGGCATTTTGCACATGCACAGTGAGAAAATCACAGGGAAAATGGTGGCCGCGCCATTTTCCTGGTGACCTGTGCATGCACAGTAGACTGACTAGTGCCCAGAGTCTTCTGCAGCGGTCAGTCTGTTGCCGGCCGCCGGGGAGAGAGGAGGGAGCCCGTGTGTATTCCCCATCCGGGACCCCTTCCTCTCTCCCCTGCTATATACCAAGCACTGCATGCTGCTCTGTTACACAGGCTATCTTAATAAACACAACTACATATACTATGTATACAACTAGTGCCAGACGGAAGACTTTGAGCAACTAGAATTGGGTTAAACTTCAAAAAGGTTTCTCATTAATAATTTTATTTCACAACTGAAAACTTACATCTCTATTTATACCTGCATGCATACATGCTGTTCCAAAGTTTATTCCTGCAAAAGACTGCAGACACTCTGTAGAGCATTGCTTAGCAGCATCAAACATTATGCCCAATGGTGTCCACACAACACATCATTAATAGCAAAGCTAAGCCTTTCTAATGGTTAGTATGTAATCTTGGTTGCTATTATACATAAATACAATACAACTGAAGACTAATGTTTATTTGTAAATCTATAAAAATACTGTAACTATATGAAAATGTGCCATATATTTAATTTGTGGATAACCCAGTGTAGTAGAATGTTCTCTTTACCATTAACCTGAGAGATAATCATTTGGGTGAAAACTTTCCATTGTGAAGCAATTCAGAGGACCCCAAAAAGAAAATAGTATATAATCATCCAAAATATTTTGGATTAAGTATGTGTAAAATCAAAACTCATCCAAAATAAGTGTTTAAAGGTATTGTTAAATTGTCCTTTCCTTCCAAAGTACAATATGATAATCAATTTCATCAATAGACATAAAAAAGTCAAATACAACAAAAAATAACAGTGTGCTCTGGGCCTGATTCAGATCCAGTCGCAAGCGCTGAGCGCTCGCAACCGGGTCGATGGTGGCCCAGAGCGCATGCGCACGACGGAGCCAGCTCCGTCGTGCGCATGCACAAGACCCGGATACCGACGGGCAATCCGTCGCTCTGGGTCTCGCACCAAAGGGGGCGTGCTGTTGATGTTGAGAGACAGCACGCCCCTTTGGTGGGCGGGTCAGGGGGGTGGCTGCCCAGATGGAGGCGTTCCCATGGGAACGCTTACCGTTTGGGGGCAGCCCCACTGACATCACAAGTGATGTCAGTGGGAGAGCTTTCAGCTCTGTTTGAGCCGAAAGCTCTCTGGGGCATGCGGCCACGAGACCCTATCACAAGGGTCTCGTCGCAAGCCTGATGGTCGCGATGGTCTTGACCATCGTGACCATCATGCTGGCCACTCGCATTAGCTGTGGGTGGCAACCCACAGCAATGCGAGCGGCCAGGAGGCTGCTCCATAAAAAAAAAAGACGCCCTGATTCAGAGCGAGCGATCTGTCAGAGCGTCCGGCTCTGAATCAGGGCCTCTGTGTATAAAGTGTTGGAAATTACTGGTTACTCACCTAAGACATTGGGCTCGATTCAATTCAACGCAAATGAATAGCACCAGGCGGGAGCTCCCGGAGCTACTCAATACAGCACGCTGTTAATCCTGACTATGGATTTCTTTCTCGCATCCCTCCTGGGGTGCGAGCAGAATCCGACAAAACTCCTGGCGCGATGCTGTTTTCTGCCCTTAGTGCAGTGGAAACAGCATAGTGCCGGGCAGTTTAGTCAGAGAATGCTGGTTCTCACAAATAAACCCCATGTTTAAGGCGTGAGGGGCGGGAACTCCTTCCCGGCGCTATGCAATTTGCGTTTAATTGGATCGAGCCCATTGAGATGATGGCCTTATTAATTAATTCATGATAATGACTATGAAACAAACTAACTTCTGATCTTCTATTCTTACACAGTATTTTCAAAAATACCAAAATACTTAGAGATGAATATTTACAAATAAAGTTACTAGAAACATAACACAGTATAAACAAGAAAGAGGAACATATTGTGGAGGCAGTAGACTACCACAAAACAAAATGATGGCGGTGAAAAGTTGTGATAGTCCACTTTCACTCAGTTGCTGAAGGTGTTAGATACAGAGCCACAGATATGGCTAGCCAAGTAAGACAGTAGATAGTTTAGAAAGTCAGCTAAGCCAGTTGATATTTTTCTATTGAACTAGAAAATGTAAACATATTGGATGGTCATAAAAAGCAATAATTCAGAGCCAGGATGAACATGTGTAAGGCTAATAATTGGCTAGTGGTTAGTACACATAGCTACTCACAGTAAACCTGTAATGGACAATACACAGGTGACAGAGTAGGAATTATATAAGCATAGGGCCATATGTATCAGATGTATGCATGTTGTGGCTATATACCAGACTTGAATTATATAATTTTCCTACATAGCTTGACTGCCATGATTCTGTTGCAGTGGTTCCCAAACTGTGTGCTATGGCACCCTGGGGTGCCTCAGGACACTTGCAGGGGTGTCTCAGGTTGGTGGTCCAGCACCAAATCAAACTATTTATGCTCAATGTAATGTAAATATGTGAACAAACAGAAGTGCAAACCTGTCCACCACCACATAACTGACCCTAAGGATGACAAGTGAGCACAATTTACTTCACTTTAATATATTACTACATTTTTTTCTGAATTTCTCAGTAACAAACTTAAAGTTAGGTGTGCTGTGAAAACAATGCTGAAACTCTAGGGCACCATGATTCAAAAAAGTTTGGGTACCACTGTTCTATTGTGATTAAGGATAATACAGAGGTGTGCCATTATTTGCCAACTCTCCCAGAATATCTGGGAGACTTCTATATCCTGGGAGAGTAGGCCAGCCTCTTGAATACCAAGCAATTCCATTGTGAAGTGGGCAGTCAGGGGGTCGGTGATATGATTCACTGTGAAAAATCATAATGCCACACCCATACAATGGCACAAATCAGGGTATTCCAGAGTGGGGGGTTCTGCACCACAACTTCTGCTACCTCCAACCCCTACATCCTCCTCAGCTCCTCATGGACAGCATAATTTAAAAAGTAGGTACTTTTAAATTATCTGTGCTTCGAGGGCATACAATTTCTAATTAAAACCTTAACATTGTTTCCAAGCAAGTGTTGAGACTCAGACAGTTTGTATTCTACAATATGTATAGTTCCTAAAATACTATATTGTATCTTGACAAATTTAAGAAAGTCTTTAATGCAGTATTTATTAATGGAGCTCACATATTCCCTGCAATACTTGGAAATTGGCTGAAAAAGGAACACTGCCAAACTTAGAGCAAATAAATGAAACAGGGTGATTTCTATTGAGCTCCTGACATTGCAAACCATTACCAAACAGACCATGGGAGCTGTGTCCAATTTTTCGTAAGAGCTTTTCAAGATCATATATCCATGAACAATCAAACTATTTCAAGGACAAATTCAAAATCAACACAGTACTTACTTTAGGTAATATAACATTTTAGAAACATTATACAGGGGCTAAGTTAATTGGGTGGCAGTTATTTAAAAAGAAAAAAAATACAGTTTTGTTTGTCTTTTGAAAACTCATAAGTAACCAATATTAAGCAGATTATTTATAAATGAAAATCCTTTAGCTTGTCTTCTAAGTAATGCTCTTAACATTTGTGGATTTTGTATGCATAGGAAACATGGAAACCTGCACCTAGTAAGAATAAAACCAAGTGATGTTTAGCCACTCGTGGATTAATTTGATGTCCTGAATATAGATGTTCAAACTAGAATATCAAACTTTGGGAGGGATACACAAGGGAAGTAACATAGTGAATGTTCTAGTTAGAAAGTGTAATGATGTGTGATGTAGATAGATGTATGAGACAAGCAGAAGATTATGGCTGAAGAGAAGATGAATTACATAAATAAGGGATATGACAGTGGGTACCGTGGAAGCTGTAAGGTCGGACTTAGGGCCTGATTTTGCAAGGATTGCAGTTGCTAATACACGTGCAATTTAGTCGTTTGTTACGTTCTGCACATGCGTATGCATTGCAGTACGCTTACTGGCCAAATGGCATGAATTATCCACTGTGATGCCTTACGCAGCCTGAGCACCCATAAAGAACCAATCAATCAGCTCCTAACTGTCAGTTTACAGGCTGTGTTTGAAAAATGTCAGGAGCTGATTGGTTGGTGCCTTATCACTCTCAACTTTATCACTTTCCAAGGCTTAGTACATCTCCCCACCGGTAATTAAAACCATTTTGTATATTTATTAAGCATTTAGTTAAGAAATGTAAGTCATAAAATCACCATGGCATCCACATATTTTCCAATCAGTTCATTGTGCAGGGTTTGATTGTTAAAATAGCATGGAACTTTATTACCAATAATTAGCAACTACATTGTGTAAAATTTCTAGCCATGAACATCATGGAGGTTTAAATAAGGGGAAAAACTATCAGTGAATATGTCTGACGTTTAGATGAAATATTCCAGTTAGGCAGAGTTTTGATTGCTTGGTTAAGTTGTTCATAAAGGACATTGTTAGCCCTTGGAATGTCATTTAAATAAATCAAAATGCCAACTATAAACCAGAATTCTCAAACACACTAGAAATATTGTTAATAAAGTTAAGAATCATAGTGTCTCTACCAGTGGCAGCTCTAGAGGTGGGGCTGCAGCGCGGTACAAAATTCAAATAGGGGAGCCGCACCAACTGTCACCCCAAGTGCTGCCAAACATCACTGGCAATTGGTGTGGCTCCCCTATTTGAAATTTGGACTTCAGTGCAGCCACCACTACTGGTCTCTACACATTTCTTGGAGTGTCAATGTTCCAATTTAGAGGGTTTCTTGTTTAAGGCAATTGTGGATGTGAAACTAGATGAGAGACATGGAGATCTTTTAAAACATCTGGCAAGATATGGAACTTACTGGATATATATGCTAAATAGTACCTTCTATCCAATTTGTTTGAATGAAAGGTATGATATTACTTAATTTGTACATGACTGACACTATACTGTATGAGGTTTCTGCCTCTGTTTGAATTATAATATTATCCCCTTGTTATGTATGCAGCTCATGCCTTATTGTAACTGTTGCAGAATGTTTCATTTCAGTTGCAACAATTATTATGCAGAAATGAACTGTCTCCTATGTGCAAATGGCTATAGTTTGTAAAGGGAGACTGTGTTTTAAAGATTCTTCTTACACTTTACATATTAAACATGGACATTGAGTTTTTTTAAGACAAGAATTAAAATGAAATAAATTAGAAAGATTTATATTGTTCTTATAAGTATGTATTGTATAATATGGTTGATATTTTATATGTAAAATTATGTTCTTTATACATGTTATGTAAATGTCATCTATATACTGATAATTAACAGGATTAGCTGAACCTGAAAATTAATGTTATGAATACAGAATATAGTACTGATAATGAATTGCTATAATATGGGAGATAAGTATCAAACACTGCTGCCCGCAAATCGTGGGCTATTATATTTGGGCTATATACTGCAGGACACCTGAATTATTGGTGGCTTTACTCCTCAAAATATCTGGTAAAAATGCAGATATACCACATTTCAGGTAGTGACACAATGCTGGCCCCAAAACTCCAGGTGGCTTGACTTCACCAAATATCTGGTATATTAAAATTACAGTTCTTCAAAATCTCTTGTCATTATAATTTCAAAATATCTGATGGTGAATGCAGATTCCACATTTATGATATTTCTTCGTGCACTCAAGAGGAAGCTGATCTAAGCTGGCAAGAGAACGTAACCACTAGAAAGCTAGTGTATTATGTTTGGTAGAAAGTGTTGGACAGAGTCTACATCTGCATTGCCTTCCTCCAGCATCCTGTTAGTTACACTCAGACAGTGGCCACTAGGATCCACCGGAGCTCAGTCAGAAGGGGTCTGAATTCTGATGTCACTGTGCATGCACAGCATCTCTACATGTCTGTACTCCATTATGTCCATGAGGACAGGATGGACTCTGAGATTCTAACCACAGCCATTTCAGCACCCAAACATAACCTTAAGTACCCTACACCACTACCAATATATATAATAGGATAGCAGGGTTACCATCAATTAGTGCATTTGCCTAGCTCACAGATTTGTAGACAGATTCAGACTCAGTCACACACAGATATACAAGTGTCACATATTGTGGCATCTGTTTGCGACTAAGATGTATTTTTGGGTAAAAAAGACACAAAAAAGATGCTTTCCACACCGTCAGATGGGACCTGGTGCACCGAGGAGGACTGTTTGGCATAACTGCAGCAATAGTGTATATATTTGTACCAATAATCCCCAGATTAAACATCTCTCCCATCACCAGGCTAATGCAGAGCAGGATCTGTTCCAAGGCCATCAGCATGCATGAACCTGGCTCCCTAAAGTCCAAATAACCCTGGTGTATATGCTGATACAAAGATCAACAAGGTCACCGATGACACATAATTAGAGGATCTGAGTGAGACGCTTATTCAATCTGCATGTACAGTGCAGGGTGCAGCATGTTATTTAAGAAGCTGACAGGTGCTAAAAACTACTCTACATGGATGTTTTCCCTGAAGATGCAGTTGAAGTGGGATAAATTGTGCCCCTGGTGACAATGCATATCCTGAAGATGTAGTCAGAGTTATGGGAACAATTGGCCTTGCAATAGAATCACATGTTTATTCAATAATCCACAGAAAAGATACATCTTTTGATATGTGGATAGCACTGCAATTGGTATATGATGATATGTGTGAGTCACCTGGTGTCCAAAAGCATTGGAAGCAAGGTCATATATACTGCTCATTTTGAGACAATAACACTACGCCCAAGAGTGAGAGGCAAGGCATTTTCTACTGGCAGACATACTTTTTTTCTTAACTAAAGGGGCCTATCCACTAGGCGACCTGAAAGACTGAACGTCTAGCATTCAAACCTTCAGGTTGCCGAGGTGCAGTGCCCGCACTGAATGGCGTTCACTGCAGGAGCCTGACTTCCTATCTCTGAACATGCCAAACCTGACAAGCGTTGCCAGGTTGTTGGGCATGTTCAGTAGATAGTTGGGGTCGGCAAGGACCCAGAATGCACACACATCGCTATCCTTGCTGGCTATCTATTACTTGACTTTGTGAACAATGCGACCAAAACATCCATTATAAAATTGTGTAATGGATAGGCCCCTTTAGAAACCAATCTTATGGCTGTGAATGTTTTAAAGTGAAGAGGATACTGAGTCCAAATTGTGAAGGGTCAGTGCATTGTATACAACCAAAGATGGATTGTTATTGCTGCAGCTATGTGGTACCAACAACTATACACCATTGACACTGTGGAGTCCTGTGTCTCTAAGGAATCCACCCAATCAAGGGAACTGTGGCACAGGCGGTTGAGGTATTTAGCTATGAGGGTCTATAGAAGCTTCAGAGTGGTATAGTGACTGGGATGTCAGAGGACAATCCTGACAGACCAGCATGTGAGAGCTATGTGAAAAATAAGCAGACAAGTTGCACCTTTCCTAATTTTACATGAAGAGCACCATTGGACCTAGCACATACTGACATGTGTGGTCCAATGGAGGTTGAATCCATAAGTGGCAGGTGTTACTTCATGACATTTGATGATGCTACAAGGATGACACGTTTATTTCTTAAAGAACAAAAGTGAAGTAACAAGTAAAGTGCACAAGAATCTTGTTGAGAAACAAACAGGTCAGAAGCTGAAAGTTTGATAATGGTGCAGAATATTAAAATATGGAACTAACCAAGTACTAAAAGGAAAATTGCTAACTATCAGCTAAGTATTGCTTATGCACCAGAACAAAATGGCATCATTGAGAGAGCTAACAGAATAATAGGTGAGAGAACCAGAGCTATGCTGCATGATTAAAATTTTGTTAATAATTTTTGTGTTGAAGCAGTAAGAACAGCTGTTTACCTTAAAAACTAATCACCTACAGTTGCAGTCAAGGAGATGACACCATTGGAAGTGTAGATATGCAAAAATTCATATATCAGCCTTCGTGTATTTGAAATTAGAACCTACCCTCATGTACCCAAGAAGAGAAGACACAAGCTTAATTTCAAATTCATTGAATGTATCATTCTTGGATACTGTGATCAAAGTGTCTATATCACTTTAACAAGAGACTTATACTGTTTCATGAAACTAATTGAGTTAGTTCTAACAGGGATGTCCTACAGCCACAGGACATGTGTTGCTGGATAACCTGCAGCTGATAGCGTGTCTGACAAGAGTGAAATTACAAAAGTAAACAACCATTCAGGGTACAGGAGTTCTATGAGGAGCAAAAAGGGGTACCACCTAAAAGATCTAGTGAGGAATTTGCTGGACTTGTTCCCTGTACACCTCAGAGACTGCATGATCCAGGGCTCTCCTGTTATTGGCAGGAATGGAAGTCT
Organism: Taudactylus pleione; assembly: GCA_031769625.1. Lineage (NCBI taxonomy): Eukaryota > Metazoa > Chordata > Amphibia > Anura > Myobatrachidae > Taudactylus > Taudactylus pleione. Next base: position 5,417,020 of record JAUIMM010000512.1, on the reverse strand, counting down.
ACTATTAATACCAATTTCTGAGACAAAGCCCTAAGAAGTCTTGTGTATTCAGCTGTGAAGGGAAAAATTCCTGCAGGTGTAAATGTGATTTTGACATGTTTAGTTCAGATAGGGTCAACAACGTTATTACTGAAGATCACTTTGTCAGGGCTCTGATGAATAACACTTCAGTCAGTGCAGTTTATGTTTCCATTGAAATGTTGAGTGAATGAGTTTTTATGCTCATATTTTGTGGACTGGAACATATTCAAAATTTTGATGCTTTGTTTTGCAAAATTTCTTTGCCTTACTCTCAATATCTTCCATTGAAGAAAAGATACGTCATATATGATGTGATGCTCGGAATATGTCCTGTGATGGGTGGGGAGGGGGATTGTTGGAAGTAGTGTGCTCCTGCACTGTTCCTCCAGCATTCTGTTAGTTACACTGAGCAGGTGGTCACTAGGACCCATCAGAGCTGTCAGAAGGGGTCCGACCTCTGACATTCGCTACTGTGCATGTGTGGTGCCTCCGCACATCTGTACTCCACGAGGACAGGACAGATTCTGAGAGTCTCACCATAGTCAGAGGCATTTCAGACTCTTACCACAGCCAGAGCCATGTTTGGGCATAACTGCCATTGGGTGGTTGTGCCCAAACATTACTGCAAGTTCCCTATATCACCACCGATATATAGTATTACACCAGGGCTACAATCCTCTGTTCAATCAACCAGCTCATGTTCGGTGCACCCGAATGCCCAGAATTATGCTTAGCTCCTAGCTGCTATATTCCTGACATATTGCCTACTGCTGTTATACCTGTGATTTCATTTGTTACTAGCTATTCTACCAGATTACATCAATGTAAGCACACAGTACCATCAGTAATTTGGCTAATACATGTGTACCTGGGTTTAGCTTTGTATCTGGAGACTACTGTACTAAGCATATTCTGCTATGCATATCTGTGATACCTTTATTCTGCTACTACTATCTGCTATCACTACACTATTCTACAAATAGATATCATTGGCCAGTCACTTATTGATGAATGGTCAATGCTTTCAAACAATCAGAGTGCAGGGAGACATTTGCTGGGTATGACAGAAAATTTTGTATCCAACAGAAAGCTCCAGAGTCCCAGCACTATGAATGGTCAGTGACAGTGTATGTTTGTTTAGGCACCACTGGCTTACTTAATTTTTATCAAAGGTCTATTTTCAACTAAAAGTCTGACACTAGTTTAATATTATGATGCCCATTATCCCTAGAGTCATAACACTTTTATGTACAGTACATTGCATTCCAAATACTCTCATTTCAGTTCATCAGGGGAAAAAACATGAAAAGGTCAGTCGACAAAAATGTGCAAGTGTAGATGCTACAAAGCATCAGTATCTATAATTCTCCAACAGTTTAAAAAATACCTTTCCATATTATGGGATCTAAAAACCAGGGCCAGGGCAATACGGTAAGCAGGCTCTGCAATGCAGGGAGGAACTGGACTGGAGAGGAGCCGCTGCCTTCTCCATTAATGGGACACCCCTGCAGCTGGAGGCTGAGCTCACTCCTGAGCTCTGCCTTCTGGCTCCCGCAGTGTGTTTAGGGAGAGATCTCATGATGTTTTCTCATAGTGACAAGTGCGAGAAGCTGTTGGATGGCGGCAGACACATGAGCAGAGCTACAGGTAAGTAGAGTGTGGTGTGTGTGTGGCATAATGTGTAAGAGGCACTACTACTGTGGGCATTATGTGTAAGGGGCACTACTACTGTAAGAATTATGTGTATAAGGGGCACTACTGTGGGCATTATATGCATAAGAGGCACTACTGTGGGCATTATGTGTATAAGGGGCACTACTGTGGGCATTATGTGTAAGTGGCACTAATACTGTGGACATTATGTGTATAGTGTGCACTAATATGGGCATTATGTGTATAAGAGGCACTACTATTGTGGGCATTATGTGTAGGGAGCACTACTGTGGACATTATGTGTATAAGGGGCACTACTAATGTTGGCATTATGTGTATAAGGGGCACTACTACTGTTGGCATTATGTGTATAAGGTGCACTACTATTGTGGGCATCATGTGTAAGAGGCACTACTACTGTGGGCATTATGTGTATAAGTGGCACTAATGTGGGCATTATGTGTATTATGGGCTCTACTGTGGGCATCATGTGTATAAGGGGCACAACTATAGTGGGCATTATGTGTATAAGGAGCACTACTACTGTGGGCATTATGCGCAAGGGGCACTACTACTGTGGGCATTATGTGTAAGGGGCACTACTACTGTGGGCATTATGTGTATAAGGCACACTAATGTGGCCATTATGTGTAAGGGGCACTCCTACTGTGGACATTATGTGTATAAGGTGCACCACTGTGGATATTATGTGTTTAATGAGCTCTACTGTGGGCAGCATCACGTGTATAAGGGGCACAACTACTGTGGGAATTATGTGTATAAGGAGCACTACTACTTATGGCATTATGTGCAAGGGGCACTACTACTGTGGGCATTATGTGTAAGGGGCACTACTACTGTGGGCATTATGTGTAAGGGGCACTATTACTATGGGCATTATGTGTTAGGGACTCAAATTTATAGTTTGTAGGGGTTGCCAAACACCATAGCACGAAGCCCTGCTGATAGCTATAGAAACAGCATGCAAATAGTTTGCATTTAATGGTTTCTGCAGTAACATTTCTTTTTAGCAATGTTACACAACATATCCAACTTAAAACCTTAAACTAATCAGATTTTTGTTGTACACAAACCAATTATATCTGCATCTATCAAGATACTTCGGGGTACATTTACTAAAGGTAGATTTTAATCAATTTTGAACAATTTAAAATTGATCAAAATCGATCAACATCGATGTTGTGTATCTGGGGCTAAAGCACACACTAAATAGTAAAAAAAAATTTATTTGTTTTTCTTTTTAAGTATTAGTAAATGTGTAATTTAGACCCTGAAACACATCATCAATGTTGATCAATTTTCATTAATTTTAAACCATTCAAAATTGATTAAAAATCGACCTTATAGAAATATATCCCTTCATGTCTGGTTAAGCCCTTTAAGTCTGATAGTCATTTAGACTAGCAATGTTTTCTATTTTTTGTGGATTTGATGAAGGAAGATGCTCTCCTGGTTTTATTGAAAAATAATTTTATTATTATCACTATTATGTTACATTATGGATATTATTAAAGTACAAGACCAGAAGACAATCATAGATGAAGTACTCTTGGGCTATGTTTAAGAAGGTAACTTATAATCACTTACTATTATTTCATGAGGAGTTATGAGATAATAACTATTTACATACATTTCAGTACTTATATACTATGTAATTACAATACAGTTAGTAATTATATAATGTGGTAAAATTAAAAAGTGTAAAAATGTGATTCCATATTGTCATAAGAATACATACGTAGCATATAGTATTATTTTATCCCTGAATTATACTCTTTTTAACAAACATGCATACAGTAGCTTACCTAAGTAAAATTAAGTTTCTAATATTATAGCACTGATATGTATACTTTAATGACCATTTAAAGACATTTGATGGATTATCCTAAATAAACGTTTTGAAGCTCAGTACTTTAAAATAGTACAGTCTCCCATATCCAAAATGCTTGGGACCAGAAGTATTTGGATATTGGATTTTTCCATATTTTGGAATATATATTGTAACACAGGGTTTAGAAATAAGGACGTATGTCAGTCAGGTACAGTATTCGGTAAAACAGTGTCTTTAATGGCAGCAGACACTGCACTTTATCACACAAAAGCTTAGGCCTCTACACACCGGCACATAAAATAAATAAACAGGAGAAAGCAAATGTCCCAGCACTCCCAGTGCTTAATGGTCAGTCTGTTGCAAAAGCCTGAAGCGACAGTCTGCCTTGCTCTTCCAGCATAGCCAAAATCATCAGTCCCTAGCACTACAGAACCTTGGCCTACTAACTGGCCACTTGCCGGCATCAGTGCACAGAGCACTGGGATTATGAGAATTTTAAACTCTTCCTGTTCTCCAGTGATGATTCCAGTTGGGTTTGTGCAAGCCAGAAAACCTGGAGTTCCACACCTCCACTGCTACTGAAGAATGCACAGGCTTCACTCTAACCTCCTTTTGGAATGGGACCCAAGTCTAAACACAGACTTCATTGATGTTTTATATACACCCTATATACATAGCCTGATGGTAATTCTATACAATACGTTTAATCATTTTGTGCATTAAACAAAGTTTGTGTACTTTAAAACATCAGAGAGCAAAGGAGTCACTATCTCAGTCACGCTAAAAAAATTCCATATTTCAGAAAATTCAGTATTTCAAGATATTTGGATATGGGAGAATCAACCTGTATTATTGTTACGTCAATGAACACCTCTCACTGAGCTAAAATTACTATGTGGCAAGTTTGGTTTTCTGACAAGTTTGCGGATGTTTTGCAACCCAATGTTTTACTAAGGCCAATACAACCACAAACCGCAGAGCATCTACACTTTAGATTAGAATATAATAAAATCAGTGGATTTAAAAACTGCCATAAATGTGCCTGCAAACCAGCTCAAAAAATGACTAGGCTCAGTCAGGTGTAATTGCTGAAACAGAAAGTAAATAAATTGATTTTGACAGGAAAGACTGATTCAAATGAATATCATTCTATTGGACTCTGAAGGATTATGATGAATCTCACCAGACATAACTGAACTTTAACAGAAATACACAAACAAAAATATGAAACATTAAAAAATAAAACAAAAGTGGGAGATGTTTCAAGCCTTAGATAGAGATAAAGTGGAGAAGATGCCCAATGCAACCAATCAGCTTCTAACTGTCATTTACCTAGCACAGTCTTTGAAATGACAGAAGCTGATTTCTCTCTCTCTCTGAGGGGCCTATTAATGTTCTTTAATGGGCCTGTTACACATGCCATATGCTAGTTTCTGCATTATTTTTGTAATGGACCCATTCATTATTAGGGCTTTGATGGGGCCGCCTAGTATTCAGCAAACTCCAAAAACTTGTTTTCGGAGTTTGCTTATTGCTTCAGATGGCGTTGATTCCCGGAGCCCTGGTCCATACTATGGGAAGAAGGTCTGGGTTGTGAAGAGTGATCCAAGTGAATCTATCCACCATATCTGCATTGAATGACCTGCAGCTGTGTTCATGCATGAACTCAGGTCACGCATGCGCAGTCAGCCGGCACATCACCGGTAGGTAACACTGAAAATTCTGTAGCACTGTTAGGTATCGCCGGGAGCAGCTGTCCCAGCACTGGAATAAAATTGAATTGCTCTGGTAATTAAGTATCCACCTGGCCCCCAATGATGAATAGAGCCCCAAGGCTTGATGCACATCTCCTCTAAACTCATAATCACATCACACTTACATACACAAAAAAGGGACACTCAGGGCTTTAAGCAAAATTGCAGATTTAGAAAAATAAAATGAAAACTGCTTGCATAAGTATTCAACCACTTTGCTGTGAAAGCTCAAAGTTTACACAGATGAAAGATATTGCTCAAATAATTGACTTTTAATTAGCCTTTGTGAATCATTAACCACTAAACTGACATTCTTTTTTTAACTAAAAGGCCCTCAAAATGTTGATTTCTTTACATTATGTAAAAACATGTGTATAGAAATGTTAAACATATAATATCTCCCACTTTCCCCCACCACAGTGTCAAAGTCTTCCCCCCAGGAGCAATTCCTATGCCCCAGTGGCACTTATTTCTGTTGTCAGAGGGAACTTATGATATTACTATGCCCCATTTTGTATGGGTGTAGAGGAGATGAAACCATGCCCTCCGTGCAATGCCGCAATCATGTCTCCACTTTGCAGTGCAGCACATCATAGTTATGCACTATGCATTGCCACACCCCAACACCAATGTCTCGGCGGCCCTGTGTGCGGATATATTAAACAAAGTGAGTGGGCCGAGTTTGTACATTGCATTTTCTCATAAACATCATTGAATAATTTTTTACTTATGTTTTTTTATCAAATGTAAATGTCAGCCAGTCCTGTTACTATAAGTGTTACATAACTGTAAAATGGAATATTACAATGGAACTAATGATAGCTTGGATAGACGTAAAGTTTAAGAGTAGTGAGATAAGGCAATTAGTAATCAAGTTTCCCTATAAGAATTCTACTGATATAGCCTATTGGGTTGGTGGTCACAATAGTTGTCAGGTAGAACGTGAAAGTGACTGTTAGGCTCAACATAGAATCCTTAACCAGGATGCTGTATTTATTGATATCAGCAGTGTAACAGCGGTAACACAGCGGTATCAGTGGTAATAAGCAGAATACAGTATTGCAGGGGTTAACAACAATATTAAGGTGTCTCACCTCAGGAGGTAAATACTGTGCACCCGCACAGGACTGAGACACTCTACACAGAAAAGATGGAGCCAGCTGCACATGAGCAGCACCGCACACCATAAAACCAAAGTATACTTACCTTTCTCCAGAAAGTGGGACCCAGCTCCTCTGCGGAGCCATCTTCCCAGTGATCTCCTTGAGAAAATGGCGGAAAAGTGTGGTAAAGGCAAAAACTCGGTGCCAAAGCCTTTACTCTCTTATGTGCATGCACCATCTTCCCGAATATTACTGGAAAGATGGCACTGTGGAGTATGAGGACCTGCTTGCCAGAACTAGGTAAGATGCAGGGCTTGGGGGGGGGAACTGCTCAGAGGTGGGGGCTAACTGCACGCAGACCCATTTGGGTGTTAATACGCCCCTGGCAGTAGCCAGTGGTGATATCTTCAGGTCAGAGGTCGCACCTTCCTCTGACTCTGGGCCCTAGTACCCAGCATTTAAAGGCTTTAAACTAGGGATGTGCAGGCTCGGATAGGTTAGAATTTGCACGCGAGTTCGGATTTTTCCCTCCAAAAATCAGGTATCAGAAAGAGGCAAAATGTCATCTTTCATGGACAAACATCATCATTCCTGGACAAAAGTCCAGGGAAGATGATGTTTGTCCATGAAAGATAACATTTTGCCTCTGAGACCCAATTTTTGGTGGGAAAAATCCGAACTCGGTGTGCAAATTCTAACCTATCCGAGTCTGTACGTCCCTACTTTAAACGAGTTTCATTAAGCATATTGTAAGTGGCATCATAATTAAATTAGCTTTCTGTAGTTGAGAAGGAAACTAGGGGGTCTATTTACTAAGCAGTGTTAGGAGGCAGAGTGAAAAGTGATAAGAAAGTGATATGGTGCCAGCCAATCAACTCCCAACTGTCATCTCACAGGCTGTGTTTGAAAAATGACAGTTGGAAGCTGATTGGCTGGCACCTTATCACTTTCTTATCACGTTTCACTCTGTCTCCTAACACTGCTTAGTAAATAGACCCCTAAATGACTTGCAGCAGTAAAGTCTGTCAACAAATCCTTATTTGAAATCATGTTACAGGCAAACTGACAACACATTGCATGAAAGGACTGTACAGTAAATCATTGGCTATATTACACAGCATGTTGGCAAGAGAGGTTCTGTCAATACAAACAAGCCTGAAACAATGACTTAATCATAGACATAAAGTATTTTGCTAAAATAGCCAATACATTAAATCTACTGAACAGCGATTTAAACTCAGGTGATTGGTCCTAATCTCAATTTCTCCCTTGGAGACATTCCATTATTATTAAGGGATTAGCAGGCAGCAGAAAGGCACAGGTGTACATGGAAGGACAACTTGCACTTGATTAAATTGACACTATCCTTACAGTTTATAAATTATATACATCCGTGTGATGTTGAACATTATTTATTCCTGTAAAACAATAGAAAATGAATAGCTATATATGTTATTAAGAAATACTTGTACTTACATATAAGCACTCAATATACTTTTAAATCATCTTAAAATAAATTATTTTTCTATGTACATATTTGTAGCTAGAGGTGAAGCTAGACTGTCTGTGTCTAGGGGCAAAGACTCTGGTCGGTGCCTCCAACCTATGTAAATAGTAGTCACCATAAGATTGCTTGGAGACAACCGTCAACATTGTAAAGACTGAAATGTATGTAGGGTGATAGCAGAATCCATATTAGACCTGTTACATTAAGATGCTAGTGCCTGCTGCATTTATTCTATGGTTATGGAGTATCTTCACTTTTTAATGGAGCATGGAGGCTCCACCGTCTCAGTACTCCTTGGCTAAGTATCACTGCCTGTACTACACTACCTCACGCACCACAGAGCATTACAGTGAACACCACACAATACAGAGAGCATCACAGTTACTGTCAATTAATGCAGAGATAATCAGTGATTATGAGTGATTATAATACAGAGAATATTTGGTGACAGTCAGATAATGCAGAGATTATCAGTGACTGCCATATAATACAGAGAGCATCAGTGACCACCAAATAATCTAGAGAGCATCAGTGACCGTCATATAATGGCACAGAAACAGACAAATCTCAGGTACACAACTCCAAATTATTAATAATATATATAAATGCAATAAAATTTTGCAATCAATAGAGGTTTTTAGCATAATCATGGCCAAGGTTATGGGCCTACCCACCATATCCAGGTAACCTCTTTCGTGTAGGTCCCTAACATACTAGGGTTCAAATTCAGAGCGCAGGACACCCCAAAACTGGCCCAGCCAAGCCGCCCCAGGGCACCACCATAGTAAGAAAAGTACAGTGTAAAGAGATAGTTAGGAGCAGCTGCAGCTGCATATAAAGAATGAAAATAAAAAAATGAAGTACATATATATTAAACACACACAGTGAAGGGTTAAAATGTGTTATAAAGGAAAATGTGTTATAATGCGGTGCCCTGAGACAGATTAACCAACGCAATCCAGGGGGACCCACACCCCAAAAAAGAACCAAAGTTGCACTACAGTATATAACTTGTAGGACTTATCTAAAATTGTGCCTAATACAGTGTGCATATACATTACCATACTCCATGCTTTTAGACCAATAAGGAAGGGTGCTAGTCCAGAATGAGGGTGTCTCTTTTCCCTCAGAAATGCAATAAAGCACATTAAATGGAGCATATGGGAAGGATTTCTGGACTGCACAACCTGACTATATATATATATGTATATATATATATATAATGGGAGGTGCTACCTGATGAGACTAATTGCAGGCACAGAAACAGACAAATCTCAGGTGCACAAGTCCAAATTATTAATAATATATATAAATGCAATAAAATTTTGCAATCAATAGAGGTTTTTAGCATAATCATGGCCAAGGTTATGGGCCTACCCACCATATCCAGGTAACCTCTTTTGGGTAGGTCCCTAACATACTAGGGTTCAAATCCAGAGCGCAGGACCCCCCAAAACTGGCCCAGCCAAGCCGCCCCAGGGCACCACCATAGTAAGAAAAGTCAAGGGCACCGCATTATAACACATTTTCCTTTATAACACATTTTAACCCTTCACTGTGTGTGTTTAATATATATGTACTTCATTTTTTTATTTTCATTCTTTATATGCAGCTGCTCCTAACTATCTCTTTACACTGCACTTTCTTACTATGGTGGTGCCCTGGGCTTCGTAGTTTAGATACAAATTATATAATTTAACAGTAGATGGAAATTTGTAATTATATAGGCTATTTATAATAGAATGGATTTTTTATGCTATACTGTAAGCAGAACTACTAGTGCATTATACTATTATAAACAAAATGTGACATCACTCTATACTATTTACATTTGTAAGAATCTCTAGCCCTCTGCTAGATCATGGAATCTACATGAATTAACATGGAGTATAAGGGGTCTATGTACTAAACTGTGTTAGGAGATAAAGTGAACGGTGATAAGGTACCAGCCAATCAGCTCTTAACTTCCATGTCACCGGCTGTGTTTGAAAAATGACAGTTAGGAGCCAATTGGCTGGTACCTTGTCACCGTTCACTTTATCTCCTAACACAGCTTAGTAAATAGACCCCTTAGTGAGGTTCTTAGTAAATTTTTGGCCAAACATGTACTAAGAACCTATACTCCATGTTAATTGTAGAGTTTATCAGGATTTTTTTTGTCTATCATTGTTCTTAGTACCTAGAGTGTGCGCCTGTATTCTATGTCCCCTGCCTCTATCAAGATGAGTTACACTCTTGGCAGAAAGCATGTCATTTCTCTTAGAAATATGTTACACTAAATAATTCCACAATTACTGTTCTGCTACATAAGTCAATAACAAGTTAAACTATATTACCAGTGGGAAATAATGGACTAATGTATAAGATTACTGTGTTATGCTACTTTCATTGATTACTTAAGGTTATATGTTAGGTCACTTTCGTTTGCTGAAGCAATATAAGTGGTGAACATCTACGGTTGCTTTTATTATTTATTTAAAAGAAGGTTTTAAGGAAAATAAGTACAGGGAGAGCCTGGTGTTTTTGCATTTATATTGGATTAGCCAGTTCCTTATTCACTCTTTTTGCTAATTACAGATTAAGTTAGAGGTTTATTTATTATTCTTTTTAAACTTTGTATTTTCTAAATGTACTCCAGTTTATTTTAAGCTTAGTGCTGGGTTAACAACAGGGCAACTGGGGCAATCACCCAAGGGCCCCACACATAGCTACATTACCAACGTAGGGGCTCTATGTCATATGTGAACTGTTGTTTCTTTGTGGCATAATGTGAACTGGGGGCACTACAGTGTGTTTAATACATTTGTGGTGCTTGGAGTATATACATTTTTTACATTTTAATAAAATTTCCAGCATATCTTATTGACAATACTACTGGAAGGGGCCCCTACAAACATTAATCCAACCGTGGTGTCAGAGCTTTTTAGTTCGATAAAAGATTCCACTGAAAATAGTTAAAGTTTTCAGTTCTTGACTGTTAACCTAAACTGAAAGGTTAAAGGTCAATACTTAATTAAACATCATGTATAACACCAACAGAATAATTAACATAAATTTTTATCTAAGAATATTTATTGATAGTGATTACTATACTCAGTACAAAAGAGTTGTTTCTATAAGAGCTTCAGGAAAGCATGTTACTACATAGAACAGGGGTCAGCAACCCTGGCACTCATACCAGATGCATCATATGTTACAGTGTTATGTTGCACACTGACAGTCTGGAAGACTTTCCAGCTAGAACCAATACGTAAATTCCACACTTAAATGAAGACTTTAATAGATTAAGTAAATAAGCAATTTGTTTGTTTATTCAGTTATAGATAGCAAACAATGCCAAAATGCCTAAATCCTCTTTATAGTTGCATGGCTCGAAATGTATTACATATTTTCTATAATTAATATATATATATATATATATATATATATATTGCATTGTAAGTAAAAATCCAAAAATAGTCTAGCAAAAATCAAATTTAGCAACTCGCTCACGTAATATATATGCCAGAAGTACTAAAATATTTATTGCCACATAGGGATAATATGCTAAGAAATACAGCACATATAGAACACACTTAAGCAGCTTTTGCACCAGCATACTCATCTATGTCATTGTGTCTGCATATGTGTGACCTGACAACTATTTCAGTGCAAAGCTCCTTTCTCTTACTTTGTGTACAGTATAAGGGTCACCAAGTAATTGTATTGTCTATGACACTCTCTGGTGTCATTAGTTACCAAACCTAAAGATATACTGTATGGTAAATGTTGCCTTAATCAGTATTAAATCATATTGAGGTTATTTAATTCAATGATGCCAGTAGACCAATTATAGCAATTATATATCCTTTGTTAGATTAAACTGGTCAACAAAAAAAATCTTACTTGATGCTATGTATTACAGTACATGGGTGCACTACATAACATATGATTAAATGGGTGTTATGCACCTGAAATTATTAGCTAGAATTTCCAGACACCATGCAACAAAATCTACTAGTTGCCAAAGCAAACAAATAAATTAGCTATTGAATAAAACATTTAATATGATTCTATGGGCCATATTCAATTAGAGACGAAAAGCCATAATCGGCGGAAAAGTTTTGCCTATTGACGCTTTTTGCCTGTTCGGAACTTATCTCCAAATTAAATTCCTGGCAGATTTCGCCTAAGCGGAAACTCAATGCAATGTAATAGGCAAAAAAGTTTCTCCTAAGAATAGCAGGTGAAAGAAGTGCAAAATCTTTATTTTGGGGTGCAAACGTGGGGAAACAACCCAGAACGCAGTCCCCCAAAGGACAAATCTGAAAAAAAAAACTAAGAACACCCAAAAAAGTACTTTCATTTTTGGGGAAGAAAAGTAAAAAGTGGGGGGACAAGCCTAAAAACTAGCAAAATAGACTTTTTGGGGTTCTGCAAGGATGGATCAGGTGTTTTTAGGATTGCAGGTGCATGCCGCAGGTGCGTTTGACATTTTTAAAAAGTTCACTTTAGAGACATAAAAATCTGCTAGCACCCATTTTCAAGGACCCCAAATTTGACTGAAGTACTTGTATTCAGTGGCGTAACTAGGGCAGGGCGGGCGGGGTTCGTGCCCTGGGCGCCATTGGACCGGCGGCGCGGGGGGGCGCCGCCGGCCACGTTACCGGCCCGCCCGCCCTAGTTAGCCAGTGTAGTGCCGACCGCAATGAGTGCGGTCAGCGCTACACATTTACACAGGACCGGCGCTAGGCTTCCAGCACCGGTCCTGTGCTGCACGCCTGAGCCCGTTTCCTCCCCCAGGAGGTGGGCTCAGGCTGTGCATAACACACGCATCGCCGCCAGCACTGGCGGCGATGCGTGTGTTAAACAGCAGCCAATGAGAGTCAGATAGACTCTCATTGACTGCTGCAACACCCACTGCAAGAGCCGGACTTCCGTCCGGCTCCTGCAGTGGGTAATGGGACTGACGTCATGATGTCATGACGTCAGTCCCATAATGCTGAGCGCGCCCACCTGGGCGGGAGCAGCGTCGCGATCAGTACCAGGAGCAGGAGCAGAAGCAGAGATTCAGGTATGTATATTTTTATAGATATATATATATTTATTTATTTTTTGTAACCTATCTGCACAACGGGGGAGGGGGGTGGCTACTACCGGGGGGACCTCTACTGGGGGAGGGGTGACTACTACTGGGGGGACCTCTACTGGGGGAGGGGTGGCTACTACTGGGGGGACCTCTACTGGGGGAGGAGGGGTGGCTACTACTGGGGGGACCTCTACTGGGGGAGGGGTGGCTACTACTGGGGGCACCATTGGGAGCACCTACTCTACTGGGGACTACTACTTGGGGGGGAACTACCACTGGGGGCATTATGAAAGGGGCCTACTAGAGGCACTGCACTCGGGGGACCACTACTGGGGGCAATAATAGGAAGGGCCACTACAGGGGGCACTGGATAGGGGGAATCACTACAGGGTGCCTGCATAAGGGGACCACTACTGGGAAAACTGCATTGGGGGGACTACTGCTGGGGGCACTATATAAAGGGCACTGCATAGGGGGGTAACTACTACTGGGGGCACCATATAAAGGGCACTGCATAAGGGGATACTGCTACTGGGCGCACTGCATTGTGGGGACTGCTACTGGGGGCACTGCATAAGGGGAACACTATGTGGGGCACTGCATTTTGGGGGCCACTACTGGGGGTACTGTATAAGGGGCACTACTATGGGCCTGCATAAGAGGGACCACAACTGCATACTGGGGGTACTGTATAAGGGGTACTACTGGGGTTAAGATGCATATGGATAGGAATGTTCAGCGTGAACATAAAGGGGCATGTCATGTTGACACGCCCCATTTTTAAGTGACCACGCCCAATTTTTGCCGCGCGCGCCTTTTACGTCATTCTTCACCACTTATGCAAATCAGCTAATAAGAAGAAATGTAAACAACTTAAGTACCCCAAACACTTTTATTAAGGATATTAGTACACATCTACATTGATTCCCTATGTTAGTGCATCTTTTTTTGGGGCACAGACTGATTTCCCCACTTCTGACAGTACTTTCCGCCTGTTTCACATTCGCCGCTTTCCATTTTTGCCTGTTTAGGAATTGAATAGGGCGAAAAGCGGGGACGCGCACGGAAAGTTTTCACCTCTGAAACAGGCGAAGGAGGCGGAAAGTCCAACAGGCGAAATTTGTTCGACTTTTCGCCTTCATTTGAATACAGCCCTATGTTTGAAAGAAAATGGTGAAGAAACAATGCAATTTGCAAATAGTAGCCCCCAGGTGCTACAGGACAGCACCGAGTTAACCAGTAATTAAATGTTAACTTGGGTGATTAAGACAATAGTGTTCCAGGTTTATTTTTACATTAATACACTCATGCTCTTCCTCTCTTTGTTATGGAATGCCTACAATTTTTGGATCATATTCATCTGAGTCATGAAGTAGAGAATGTAAATGATGTGATTAATGTTTTGAAAGTAATTTTAGAGTTGGAGCTTGCCAACAGATATAGGCTTTGCTCAGGAAGTTTCATTGGAGGGAAAGTAGGTGGCGCTGCTTTGCGAATTGTAACGGTGTACTCTAGTGTAGATACTTGCTGGTTAATTCTCCATGTTATGTCATGTTATTATGATGTTTCAAATGTAATGGTCTCAGTAACATTTATTCTGCAACATTCCTTGTGTGTTGATGCTTGACCAGAGAAGCACAGTAGACAACATTTAAAACATTGTAATCACAAAACTATTAGTCACTTTTGTGAATGATATCTGAGTAGAATACTACTGACAACTAAATAATTAATGATATTAATAACTATATGATTTGTCAGCATCACCTCTATTTGCTATTACAAATTGATTGACGCTAATATGTGACTCAAGAAATTATCATTAATACTTGTCAGAGGCAACTTAAACCTTTTGTAAATGATACCTGAAATGGTACATGATTCATCTTCATTGTTTCCAGAATAAGCAATAAAACTATCATATTATATTGTATTCAGGAGACAGAACAAATACTATTGTCACTAATTATATCCAAATGGTACGTAACAAGTACAAAAAGTGTTACATTTGGTCTTATTATGAGATGTAACACCTATCACAGGTAAAATCAGGATCAGATGTCTGAGTCATACAGTATGTCATATGGATTTTTCACATTTCAAATGACATCTTATACTAGCAATGACATCTCATTCAATCACCATTGTTATCTGTCAGCATGACCTCAGTATATCACAGTATAAGTTCAAACATCAAGTCTCCTTTGAAATAGGAAATTGGGATAAAGATAACAAGTGACAAAGATGAAAAATGGATTCAAGTGTAAGCGTCAGCAACCATATTCTGTTAACAGTGTTATAACTGATGTGGCATGTTTCATAATGAATAGGTTGATGTCTTAAAGTGTATATTGTACATTTACCTACATTATGCTGCAATTGTATTTGTTATAATTTGGTCACCCTGAGACTCTTATTAGGTTATTTAGTTTGTCATCCTTCATTTTTTAAATTCAGATCCAGCTTATAATATGTATTTAACTTGTATAGAAACCTGGTAACATTATGTGTGATTCTGAGTTGCATGCTGCTTTACTTGCTTTAGCGTCTTTTTCCGTAGTCTAAGCTGTGACTATATGCTAATGCTAGTAAAAGTCCTTCCCCTGGTGTACAAGCATGTGTCTAATGGGCAAGGACTGAGATGCCGACTTTAAGTGTCTTAAGACGCTGTAATACTGATTGGTGTGTCTTTAGATGCCACCGTTGGTTGAACCATTGATTCTTGCACCAGCCCCATGGTAAGTGCAGATTTTCCATCTGAGTAAGGGCTCTAATGTGAACGACTAAGCGTCTGTGTACTCAACCAGTTCAGTGACACACCCACGAAACTCCCATAACATGCCCACAATATGGTATTATTGTGCTTTTGAATAGGCACCTCCCAGTCACCACCCAGGAATACCCAGCACAGTTCCAATACATTTTTGATACTGTGCCTCTCAATCACAACTGCTCCTCTGTCCGTATAGACCATGGGACACATGCAACTTAGACACATGCACTGTAGCAAAAAATAGCTGAACTCTGTGAACATCATCATTGTATGCGACTCAGAATCAGGCCCTTTATGTACTAAGGGATAATCAGGTTCATTGATGAACATGCATTTTATACAAATGATAATGAAATACCTATTTTAATCATTGTTCGCTGATGCTTTAGCATACTTTCTTCTCCCAAGTGTTATTTTTGGAAGAAATATTGTTGCCTTTCATAATACAGCTTCTGATTGGTTACGCATGTATAAAATAGGCAGGCTTGCCAAACCTAACTCTACAGAGTGAAACGTATGAGTGAACCGCGCTCAAATCCACAATTGGGATATTTATATCTGGTCAACAATGGGACTATTGTGCAATAGAACATATCACATCAGACAATCAATGGATGGAAAATATCGTAATCAATAACAAGAATGTGACAGATGTAAAATACACATGAATATGCAATAGAATAGGTGTTATAACCAATAATGGATTACGACTTGCTTGAGGTAATGAAAAATTAAAACTTTTAATAACATCAGTAAAAACACTTTACTTCAATAAAAGAATCATCTGGAAATGGATCTCATAAATGATCACTGCTGATGATAAATGTCCAATATTGTATAGTCATAAAGGAGATAATATTCCAATAGTCATATAGGTCAAATTGAGCAAATGTGACCTGTTCTTGTCAAACATAGGTCGATTGAACATTGACCTAGGTTTGACAACTACTGGTCACATTTGCTCAATTTGACCTATATGACTGTTGGAGTATTATCTCCTTTATGACTATACAATATTGGACATTTATCATCGGCAGTGATCATATATGAGATCCATTTCCAGTTGATTCTTTTATTGAAGTAAAGTGTTTTTACTGATGTTATAAAAAGTTTTAATTTTTATTACCTCAACCAAGCCGAAATCCATTATTGGTTATAACACCTATTCTATTACATATTCATGTGTATTTTACATCTGTCACATTCTTGTTATTGATTATGATATTTTCCATCTATTGATTGTCTGATGTGATATGTTCTATTGCACAATAGTCCCATTGTTGACCATATATAAATATCCCAATTGTGGATTTTAGCACGGTTCACTCATACGTTCCCTTCTTGACATTACCCAGGGGGCTGACTACCCCCACTGAACCTGCAGCTTTGGACAGCGCCAGTCTTATAATCCATTACCCTAACTCTACAGAGTAGTTCATTTGCTGGTTTAGTTTTTATTTTAATTAACTCCTTGACTATTCTGCATCAAGAAAGTTATGTATAGGTCTCAATACAATATGAAACTTGGGGGGAGGGGGATTTATATTATTATTACAACAAAATATAATTTTTATAAATTAAAGGGCAATATCTCATAAGGAGGAGCCAATACTAATATGTATTAATAAAGGAGGCAATATTATCAATTTGAATAATACATTGAGGGTAACATGTTATACTTAAAATTTAAGGGGCAACATATATCATGTAAAAGCATTAAGGGACAAGTATATGATTATATATATGTTTGTTTTTAGTTCTTTTAAAGGAAGGGGGTACATATAACACTTTGAATTACTTAGCAGAACACAATTTTTTTTTTTCGAATCACAAAATGCTATTGATAGTTTTGCAAGTAAAATTACAGACAGTTCCACATGGACATCACCAACTGAAACAAAAGCAATAAAGGTAAATTAAACTGTATGGAAGTGAAGCAAATCAGTCAAACATAGAGTGTAGGAAACATTAGAGGAGGGTAGAAAGTGGTAGAGACAACGGCAAGAAGCAAAAACACATAGAAGAGGGATGAAAGACATGAGAGGTACATGGAGGCACCCAACATTAGTACTTAAAGAAGTGACTGATACAGGAAGTGGGGTGTATTTGAGAAAGGATAAATGGGGACAGCAAAAAAATAGAAATGTCAGTCTGATAATAAAATGGGGAAGGGTAGTATATGCAAACCAGAGAAAAAGTGAGAGAGAGAGGATGGGGCAAGTAAGTGGACAAGGAGACATAAGGGTGAACACCATAGTATGTATAAGAGAAGGACAGTTACAGGACAAGTAGCTATGCTATGCCAGGATGAGGTACGGTTTGACTGTGATACAAAGATGTCTACACTGTATGAATCTTGTCCACCGTGTTATTTTGGAGGCTGATAATATACAGTATTTATCCTGTTTATTAGTTCCTGTCAAGAGGGTTGGGAAGACAGCTTCCAGGCCCTAGTTATCTGGTATTTAGCTGCACAAGAGAAATGCAGGATCAGTTTGTTGACCCCTTTAGATAACAGGCAGACTGCGGCACAAAAGAGTAGCTAGGCTGGGGAGAAAGGGGGGGGTGCATAGGCACAATTGAGGTTATGCAGCACAACCATGGGCATTGGGAGATATTTTGTATAAGCATTCAGGGATAAGGTACCAGCAGGTGTACACCTTATATGAGTTCTCTTTAATGGAAATGTTAATGAAGCATTTTGATATGAATTGCCTCCTAGATATCTTCTCCCAAGGGGGATCCAAGGTCCACCCCCAAGACAGTTCATGGGCAGCAAGCGGTGGCTGGTCCAGGGTTAAAATTGAGTTGTACAATTGGAATATAGTGCCCCTATCTGAGGGGAGATAGATACATAGGTGTTTCATTATGGTGGGGGTACTGGGGAAGCAGAAGAAAAGGATGAGTCTACAAAGCTTTGTATTCGAAGGTATTGTAAAATGCAAGAATAGGGTAAGGAGTGCCTTTCCTGTATTTCTGCAAAGGATTGCGGTGCTAAACTGCCTGAGATGTTCTGAAAGCAAGTAATACCAGCTGCTGTCCAGATAGAGGCCATAAGAGGGGATTGGCCTGGAGGAAATGAGGGATGGTGCTATAATGGTGTTTGGTGGGAGGAATATTTACAGAGGTCAAACTTTGTGGCAAGGGAGTCCCTAACAGACAAGGTAGCTGAGGGGACTGATAGGGCTGAAGAGGATCTATGTTTGCGGGGAAGCCAGTGTTGATATGACATAGAGTCCATTCCTCTTAGCTCTTCCTCCAGGTCCACCCAGTGCTTGGTGCATTTGGAGGAGTTCCAAGCAACCAAATGGCTAAGATGGGCAGCCTGATAATAATTGGAGATAGATGGCAGGCCCACATCGAGAGATCTCTTGAAAATAATTTCCTTACATAAGAGCGGTTAATTGCATTTGTGTGACCTAAGATAATATAGAAGAGAAAGAAATGCCCGAAGTGGTGCACGAGAATAATTAAAATATAGCTTTTATTAAT
Organism: Taudactylus pleione; assembly: GCA_031769625.1. Taxonomy (NCBI): domain Eukaryota; kingdom Metazoa; phylum Chordata; class Amphibia; order Anura; family Myobatrachidae; genus Taudactylus; species Taudactylus pleione. The sequence goes on along the minus strand of JAUIMM010000512.1, from coordinate 5,397,797 downwards.
TCTATTAATATTGTCAAACAAGACAAGTAAACAGCGAAAAATTAAAACATTGAAAGAGTGAAAAGTAAGGAATTCAGTGAAATAAAATATATGCAGCGCCCCTGTATTTTCGCATAAGCTAATATTAGATCAAAAAATGTTATATATGGCACCTATCTTACATACGTTGTGCCGTATACGCTGATCTTAAATTTCTGTTGTTGATTTTAATCCAATTCTGTATATATTAATGTGTATAGTTTATATACAATAATTAGTTGTAAATACCAATCCTTAAATAGGTACTGTAATTATAATTGAACCATTGAAATCTGTTTTTAAACAGATGGACACAATTGAAGATTATTGAGTATTGTTGAATGATTGCTTGTATAATTATGGTGGTCAAAGTTGATATTCATTAAATTAATTAATGTGTCTCTCCTGTGTCACGTTTATTTGTCCCTGGTTGCGAATACACATATATTAAGCTTGTCACATAAAGCATAAGACTGATTTTGTATGGACTAATTCTTCAGTCTCATAAAGGTGCTCCTGGGAAATATATGTAAATTCTGTGCACAGTATTGGTTCTGATCTCCTTGCTCCTTACACATTCATTAACCAACCCTCCCGGGTGTTTATTAAGAAGCAATGGAGAAATGGCTTTCAGTGTATAGTTACTGAGCCATTACATCCCATACGTTCTATTTTCCGTACTTATTTAGGTGGTTCAATAACAACAGACCCTCTCGGGTTTACACATGAGGACCAACAGAAATATTGTATATCATAATAAGCAGCAACAGGGTGTGTCGCTGACCAACGCGGCGTTTCGCTTTAAAGGCTTTATCAAGGTAAGCCGAGCCGCTTACCGGAACTCCCTTATATACCCACGATCGTGTCATTGGTAAGCGGGATGTCAATCACGCTAAAGGAGCCTATAACATCACATTACGTCACTAAGTTCCACCCTCCAGCTCGCACTGATACTAGGGCCGGTGACGTGATTGTCTAAGGATCATCAATCGCTTTCCGATCAGCCTGATAATTAACAGGCTGAAGTAATCGCTCTCAGAGATCGGTATCTCTGTTATCTTTTTTATAAAGAAAGGACAGTATTTCTCACCAGTCTTTTCAATCATAATCCCTCTAAGGATTTATGTTAATGGATTTAGGATGTTCTATTAGAGATATTTAAATAGAGAATCATTAGAGATCGTCTAGAGCGATCACGTGATCGTTCTATAGTATCAAGTTGGAGTCTATTCAGGTTTATCTAATGGATAGACAATCAAGGATTTGCTCCTAACAAGACATCAATAATCTATCACCCATATTATGGATAAAGTTCTCTGAATACTGAAATTTGTGTTTATAGGATAAGTATTTAGTGATACCCAAAAAAAGATTTTTTATGTATTGAATTACCCATAATAAATATTGTGAAAACCTAAATATAGTGTTGATAATAATCCTTGTTGAGAAATGTGATGTGAAGTTTATATTATAAACATTAGAAATATAATAATAAATACATAAATAATTAAGTGTCATTAGAATTATCAGTGTTATTGTGCACAATTACATCCTAAATTGATTGTGTCAAAATAAAGAAAAAATTAAAACTCATCATGTGAAAAAAGAAAAAATATGTGATGATAAGTGTAAATTGTGTGTAGATTGTTTTAGAGATAAAATATTTACCCTAATAGTTGCAATAATTATAGATATAACCATAATCATTACATTAGATATATCAATTCGATATTACATATCATTGAATGGAATAATATAGCAATACTTTCAAGATGTTATTGTTATTATTTGATTATTAATCAGTCAACAAGTAAATAATATTAAATGTTCCAAAAAATGTCACAATATATCTGGATAATCAACCATTAATATATGACATGATATGTAATAATCACTATTCATCAAAGGTCCATAATATAGATGATATTATCTCAGGAAAGCTGAGTAACTGTTTTCTTCATTTAGACCCTTAGGTGTTAATGAATCTAATAGGAAAATTAATTTGGTTTCCTGTTTTAGGAGTTCAATATCCACATCTCCCCCCCTGATATTCATGTTAATTCTTTTTAATCCAAAAGCTTGCAAACCTCTGGGGTTTCCATCATGATACTTCAGAAAATGTCTGGCTATAGGGGTCAGAGATCTGAACTTCTTTTTTTTTTTTTGGGGGGTGCTACCACGGGCAATGGATAATGATCAAAGATAATATAGAAGAGAAAGAAATGCCCGAAGTGGTGCACGAGAATAATTAAAATATAGCTTTTATTAATTCTATTAATATTGTCAAACAAGTATCAGGTTTGTGGGAACATTCTGTTATGAATGGAAGAATATCCAAGAAATACTACACAAACACCTGGATATTTTATGTACGGATCAGGATCTAGCTGAGATGGTCGGAGACAAAATCCAAATGAGTTGGAGGAGATCGAAGAATCTGAGGGATATTTTGGTGAATAGTCACTTGGACTCACCGAAAAAACAGCTATACTTTAAAAATGGTTCTAGGAAATGTGGAACATGTAAAGCATGTCCAACCATGATCACAACCACTACCTTTAGTGACAGATTTAATAAGATCTGGCACATTAAAGTACATATCAATTGTGACACTGCAGGGATTATTTATAATCTTCAATGTCCCTGTAAGAAAATCTATATTGGAAAGACTAAAAGACCATTTAAAGTAAGAGTTCTGGAGCATATAGGAAGCATAAAGAATGCGGAACAAGATCGTCAGAAGTTCAGATCTCTGACCCCTATAGCCAGACATTTTCTGAAGTATCATGATGGAAACCCCAGAGGTTTGCAAGCTTTTGGATTAAAAAGAATTAACATGAATATCAGGGGGGGAGATGTGGATATTGAACTCCTAAAACAGGAAACCAAATTCATTTTCCTATTAGATTCATTAACACCTAAGGGTCTAAATGAAGAAAACAGTTACTCAGCTTTCCTGAGATAATATCATCTATATTATGGACCTTTGATGAATAGTGATTATTACATATCATGTCATATATTAATGGTTGATTATCCAGATATATTGTGACATTTTTTGGAACATTTAATATTATTTACTTGTTGACTGATTAATAATCAAATAATAACAATAACATCTTGAAAGTATTGCTATATAATTCCATTCAATGATATGTAATATCGAATTGATATATCTAATGTAATGATTATGGTTATATATATAATTATTGCAACTATTAGGGTAAATATTTTATCTCTAAAAACAATCTACACACAATTTACACTTATCATCACATATTTTTTCTTTTTTCACATGATGAGTTTTAATTTTTTCTTTATTTTGACACAATCAATTTAGGATGTAATTGTGCACAATAACACTGATAATTCTAATGACACTTAATTATTTATGTATTTATTATTATATTTCTAATGTTTATAATATAAACTTCACATCACATTTCTCAACAAGGATTATTATCAACACTATATTTAGGTTTTCACAATATTTATTATGGGTAATTCAATACATAAAAAATCTTTTTTTGGGTATCACTAAATACTTATCCTATAAACACAAATTTCAGTATTCAGAGAACTTTATCCATAATATGGGTGATAGATTATTGATGTCTTGTTAGGAACAAATCCTTGATTGTCTATCCATTAGATAAACCTGAATAGACTCCAACTTGATACTATAGAACGATCACGTGATCGCTCTAGACGATCTCTAATGATTCTCTATTTAAATATCTCTAATAGAACATCCTAAATCCATTAACATAAATCCTTAGAGGGATTATGATTGAAAAGACTGGTGAGAAATACTGTCCTTTCTTTATAAAAAAGATAACAGAGATACCGATCTCTGAGAGCGATTACTTCAGCCTGTTAATTATCAGGCTGATCGGAAAGCGATTGATGATCCTTAGACAATCACGTCACCGGCCCTAGTATCAGTGCGAGCTGGAGGGCGGAACTTAGTGACGTTATGTGATGTTATATGCTCCTTTAGCGTGATTGACATCCCGCTTACCAATGACACGATCGTGGGTATATAAGGGAGTTCCGGTAAGCGGCTCGGCTTACCTTGATAAAGCCTTTAAAGCGAAACGCTGCGTTGGTCAGCGACACACCCTGTTGCTGCTTATTATGATATACAATATTTCTGTTGGTCCTCATGTGTAAACCCGAGAGGGTCTGTTGTTATTGAACCACCTAAATAAGTACGGAAAATAGAACGTATGGGATGTAATGGCTCAGTAACTATACACTGAAAGCCATTTCTCCATTGCTTCTTAATAAACACCCGGGAGGGTTGGTTAATGAATGTGTAAGGAGCAAGGAGATCAGAACCAATACTGTGCACAGAATTTACATATATTTCCCAGGAGCACCTTTATGAGACTGAAGAATTAGTCCATACAAAATCAGTCTTATGCTTTATGTGACAAGCTTAATATATGTGTATTCGCAACCAGGGACAAATAAACGTGACACAGGAGAGACACATTAATTAATTTAATGAATATCAACTTTGACCACCATAATTATACAAGCAATCATTCAACAATACTCATTAATCTTCAATTGTGTCCATCTGTTTAAAAACAGATTTCAATGGTTCAATTATAATTACAGTACCTATTTAAGGATTGGTATTTACAACTAATTATTGTATATAAACTATACACATTAATATATACAGAATTGGATTAAAATCAACAACAGAAATTTAAGATCAGCGTATACGGCACAACGTATGTAAGATAGGTGCCATATATAACATTTTTTGATCTAATATTAGCTTATGCGAAAATACAGGGGCGCTGCATATATTTTATTTCACTGAATTCCTTACTTTTCACTCTTTCAATGTTTTAATTTTTCGCTGTTTACTTGTCTTGTTTGACAATATTAATAGAATTAATAAAAGCTATATTTTAATTATTCTCGTGCACCACTTCGGGCATTTCTTTCTCTTCTATATTATCTTTGATCATTATCCATTGCCCGTGGTAGCAACCCCCCCAAAAAAAGATTATAAACAATATCGGGGGTTATCATTGTCCTTTATTGAGAGGTACAATGTTTTTATGGTGCGACTAGTAAACCCTCATCCATGTACTAATTTGTGTGACCTATCCTGGAGATGAAGTATATGTGCCATGTAGAGATGTACTGCTAAAAAGACCTGAAGAGGGGGGGACGATTGGCTTTATACAAGCGTTCACATTACTTGGTCAGGTGGATGCCAAGGTACAGTATTACAATGAGTCCTTCCATCAGGTGAAAAGTGAAATTGAGTTGCAAGAGATCTATAGTGGACTTCTTAATGTGCAAAAGTAATGCTTCAGATTTGTCGTGGTTGACTTTATTGCCAGTAAGGTGCCCACAAATGGACAGTTCCTGAAAAAGGTTTGGGAGGGAGTGGAGTGAGTGGGCTCCCTTGCCTGGTTTAGTTCGAGGCCCCCTGCCAGTACAACAGACATAGAGAGATTATGGTAAAGGGCCTGTATAGATTGTAAAAATTTGCAAGATATTATGCATAAAAGACCAGGAGACCCTGTCAAAGGCCTTTTTGCTGCATCCAGGGTCAGGAGCAGGGAGGGGAGTTTAATTACATTTGTGTGGTGGATTAAGTCCACCATTCATTTGGTAATGTCTAGAGTTTGGCAAGAGGGCACAAAGCCCACTTGGTCCAAGTGGATAAGTGAGGGGAGGATGGGGTTCAGTCTGTTCATGAGAATTTTAGAGGAAAGCTTGAGGTCAGTGTTTATTAGAGAGATTGGGTGATAGTTGGTGACCACTTGGGGATCTTTACCCAGTTTTGGCAGGACCGTGATCTTTGCCCTTGCGGTATCGGGGTTAAAAAAAATTGCCATCTATAATTTGGTTGAAAGGTGGTTGAGAGGAGGGAAATACGTAAGAGAAATCTGGAAAGTATTGAAGTAGGAAAAGGGTAGGCCATCAGGACCTGGTGCTTTGGAATATTTCTGAGTCTTGAGGGCATTTGAGACGTCCTCCTCAGTGATGGGGATACTGAGTACAGCAAGGGTCGAGAGGTCAATTCTGGGAGGGCACAAAAAGTTAAATATTCTGATGCAGAAGGAGAGCAATCAGCTGGTCAGGGGAAGCTCTCTGGAGCATTATAACATTGGTTATAGTGTCCTTTAAAAATAGAGTTCATTTTGGACAGTTTATAGTGAACGGAGCCCGTGTGGTCCTTAATTGCCAATATGGCTGAGGAAGCCTTTAAAGCCCTTTGGGAGTCAGACTTATTGCTTTTTTCACAAAAGCGCTGGTTCAACCACTGGAGGGGCTTTTCGATCTCCTCGGATAGGACCACATTAAGGGTCAATTTGCAGTTGTTAGCTGTCTAAATAGTGTCCATGGGAGAATGTTTATGAAGGGATATGGACATGATATGGACATGATCCATAAGAGCTTGCAGGAGTTGTTTGTACTCTCTATTTCTGTGTGAGACATAGCTAATAATATGGCCCCATAGAACAGATTTATGGGCTTCCCACACTAGGGGGGAGCAGCCAGAGGACAGGACATTTAAAGGAATAATCTTTCAGAATCATGTTTATCTCAGTTTGGAATTGGGGTATTTTTAATAGAGTTTTGTTGAGGGGCCATGAAGGCCGGGAGACCGGAATGCCCAAGAAGTTGAAGGAGCAGGTAATGACAATGATCCGACCAGGAGTCAGTGAGGTGTTTAGAGACTGGAGGACCACAGAAGAGTAAGTCGATCCTAGAGTATGAGCGGTGAGGGCTGAGTAGAATGTATAGTCCCTCGAGTTGCGGTTAAGGGCCCTCCAGGTGTTTATAAGAGCAGCCTCTTTTACATGTTTAGCCAGAGCGTGAGCAGGCAGGCTCTAGGACAAGGCTGGGAGGCAGTTTGGTCAATAAATGGAGCAAAAGCACAATTAAAGTTCCCCATAGGAGTAGATATCCCTCCCGCCATTTACGAAGTTCTTTAAAAAAGGATTTGAAAAAAAAAAACATTGCTGATCAACCTTGGGGGCATAAACTGCAGCAATGGTGACATCGAGGTGAACCAGCCGGCCAATTAGAATGAAATAATGGCCATCTGAATCAGTGTATACAGATCGCTGGACAAAGGGTGAACACATAAATTTTTTTAAACACAGGCCATCGGCTCAGGCATTCCTAGGTGCAGATGCATGAACATATGTAATTGCCCCCCTACTGTACCTATTATGGTGGCAGTTTTCATTAAAGCACTAGCAGCTTGGGCATAACTGCTGGTTATGTAGGAGTTTCAAAAATTCTGCACATCATAGCATATTACTGGTGACCTGCAAGCCAAAAAGTATCCAGCAATATTGTTGGTGATGTGCAGTGGTTAATTTGCCGGTAGAAACCGCTCATAATAAATTTACCCCACTGGATCGATAAAACCTATGTAGGCTCTCTACACTCTGCCCCTAATTACCTAACTAGTATGTGTTAGCTTGCTTTAACATTAGCTTAGGTGCCCTGGATAATGTTTTTTCACATAAACAAATGCTTTTTATATTAGAAGTAAAAAAACTTTTAAAAAAACCTAGTCTTAGAAATAACTACAAAAAAACAGATACGCACCATTTAGTATGATCTGACAGCCAGTGCAACTATAATAAACACTTATTAGCTATCCATTAAAGGCTACAAGTTGTAGAATAAACATAAGTGTTTTTATGTGGTTACACTAACTGTATAAAAATTCAAGTAGCAAAATCCATCGCCTACTACTGCATATATTCCCTACTCATTATTTTTTTAATATAAAACATAAATATTTATGTCAATATGTTACCAAAAAGAAGCCCAATTTTTCCTGAAAAGACCTCTAAACTTAAAATACATGCAAGAGACATAAAAGAAATGTGAATATTGGTATGTCCATTTGCACAGAAATATATGTTGTTTCAAAGGTGTTAACTGAGAAGAATTCATGTCTGTGTGTTAAGATATCTAAACAGAACTTGCTGCAAAATATAAACTCAATAAACATTTCTTTTGCACATGATCGCATTTCTAACCTTTAGTATGTTGCTTAGTTACTGTGGGAATGGAGGAGATTGTAAAGGTTATGTAAATATCTATCAGAAATACTTCACAGTGACGTAAGGTAGTTGTACTCTTGTGAACATGAATAGCAATATACGGTAATGATTGTCATGCAAGGACAACACATAATATTAAACTGTTACTGCAGATAACTTTTAGCTTGATAGGCAAATAGCTAATTCTGTTTTCATTTATTCTGTATTATACGATATGGCAACAACACACAGATTAGATTCATATGTTTACATTGTGCAGAAGTATTATACTCTTAGCTAAATATATTTTCATATATATATATATATATATATATATATATATACAGTGCCATGCAAAAGTATTCACCCCTTTGCATTTTTTTGTTGCCTCACAACCTGGAATTAAAATGGATTATTTGAAGGTGTGCATCATTTCATTCACAGAACATGCCCTCAACTGTGAAGTTGTGTTTTTTTTATATTGTGTATCAAACAACAGTTAGGACAACATAACAGAAAACTTCAGCGTGCGTAACTATTCACCCCTCTAAAGTCAGTACTTTGTCGAGCCACCTTTTGTGGCAATTACAGCTGCAAGTCACTTTGGATAAGTCTCTATGAGCTTGCCACATCTTGCCCCTGGGATTTTTGCCCATTCCTTAAGGCAAAACTGCTCCAGTTCCTTCATGTTGGATGGTTTCCGCTTGTGAACAGCAATCTTCAAGTCTGACCACATATTCTCAATTGGATTGAGATCTGGGCTTTGACTAGGCCATTCCAACACATTTAAATGTTTCCCCTTAAACCACTCGAGTGTTACTTTAGCAGTATGCTTTGGGTCATTGTCCTGCTTGGAAGGTGAACCTCCGTTCCAGTCTCAAATCACAGGCAGACTGAAACAGGTTTTGCTCAAGAATATCCCTGTATTTAGCACCATCCATCTTTCCCTCAACTCAAATCAGTTTCCCAGTCTCTGCTGCTGAAAACATCCCCACAGCATGATGATGCCACCACCATGTTTCACTGTGGGGATGGTGTTCTTGGGGTGATGGGATGCTTTGGGTTTGCTCCAGACATAGCGTTTTCCTCGGTGGCCGAAAAGTTAAATTTTAGTCTCATCTGACCAGACCACCTTCCTCCATACATTTGGGTAATTGCTTAATACTTTTTGGCAAACTCAAATCATGTCTTCTTATTTTTATCACTAAGTAATGGCTTTTTTTCTGGCCACTCTTCCATAAAGCCCAGCTCTATGGAGTGTATGGCTTATTGTGGTCACATGCACAGATACACCAGTCTCTGCTGTGGAACTCTGAAGCTCCTTCAGGGTTACCTTTTGTGTCTGTGCAGCCTCTCTGATTAATGCCTTCCTTGCCCGGTCTGTGAGTTTTGGTGGGCGGCCCTCTCTTGGCAGGCTTGTTGTGGTACCATGTTCTTTCCATTAGATGATGATGAGTTTGATGGTGCTCCGGGGGATCAAAGATTTGGATATTTTTTTTTATAACCCAACCCAGAATTGTGCTTCTCAACAACTTTGTCCCTGACTTGTTTGGAGAGCTCCTTGGTCTTCATGGTGTGATGCCTCTTGCTTAGTGTTGTTGCAGCCTCTGGGGCATTTCAGAAAAGGTGTGTTTATAGATCATGTGACACTGAGATTTCACACAGATGGACTTCATTTCACTAATTATGTGACTGCTGAAGGTAATTGGTTGCACCAGAACTTGTGAGGGGCTTCATAGCGAAGGGGGTGATTACATATGCACATGCCAATTTTCAGAATTTTATTTATAAAGATTCTTTTTTATATATATTTTTCTCATTTCACTTCACCAAATTAGACTATTTTGTGCAGATCCATCACATAAAATTCCGATTTAAAAAAATAAATAAATTACAGGTTGTAATGTAACAAAAAAGATAAAATGCCAAGGGGGTGAATACTTTTGCAAGGCACTGTAATTATATATATATATATATAGAGAGAGAAAGAGAGAGAGAGAGAGAGAGAAAAGCCCACCTCTAAAACTAGTTAAGCCAGAGTGGGGACTGCCCAGATCCCCAGTATTCTCTAGGCCTCTGAGTCTGGAGTTGTTCAGAGCACACTAAATGGGTGGGCACCGTAGTTGAGTATCAGACAGTTGACAGTGAATCGAGACGAGGGCCTCCAGTGGCTCTATTAGATGGGAGCAGGAATGGTTTGGATAAAATTTTATTTTTAGCTGCAAGTCTTCTTTAATATAACAAATGTGGCATAAATGATGTAGTCATATTCACAATGTAAGTAGGTCTGAATAAATACATGACACATTTCCTTGAGCTGCATTGCATACCTCCTCTACAGTACATGAATTAAAGTGACTTGCAGAATTTAAGATCTTCGGACTGCCCTTACAACATATATACTGATTTGCAACATGTTGCAGAGTATCTCATACAGAAACAACAATGGCCCCAAACATTGGTTTTAAAACCCCAAACATCGGCCACTTCTCATGAGCCTTACTTCATTTAAACTAATTCCTACAGAACTTCAATTCATTCCCCATTGTATCACTACTAAAAAGTAACATAGGAAGCACATTGTTTGGACACCAGAAATCAGTGGCTGTTACCAGGCCCAGCAACAGGGGGGGGAGGGGGTACAGCCATACTGGACCCCAAGGGCCCACAGATGTACCTACATAACCACTGCCTGCATTGCTGAAGTTATCAGTAAAATGCAGGCAACGGGATCTGTCCTGGGAGCCAATGCGGCTGTAGTGCTGCTTTATTGCTCCAGTGCTAGCCAATGCACCACTGAATAAAAAAGAAGCCATGGCAGGCAGTCAGAACTTCATAAAGGCATAAAAAATGTAAGTGTGTGGATTGGAGAGTAACTGGGGGCTGGAGGGACACTGTGGGAGAAACAACAAAAAGTATTCCCCCAGCACTCAGAATTAAATCAGCAATAAGATTTGAAAAACTACATGGTGGTAGATAATTCAGAGATCTCAGTTGCATATATTTGCAAAGATATGGCTAAGCCTCCGGGCCGCGTCACGGCGTCTCTGATACCGGAGGTCCCTATCACTTGGTCAGAATCTGGGGTGCAGAACCCCAAAAAAGCCGGCGATAGCCAGCCACCCCAGCGAAGCACAACAGTGAGAGACTAAAGTGTTAGTATAGGATTAAAGGAAAAACTATGTGTTAATAAGTGAAGGTGTAATTAAAAAGCTAAGAAAATATATATATACACAAAATATATTGGAAAGTGTAAAAGTGCTAAATAAAGTGTTAATGTGTGCCTCACCAGAGCAGCCCAGCCACACCAACCCCAAGGGGCACCGCACCCCAGACTCATCCCCAAAACTGATAACTGTATCCAATTTGGGTAATAATTGCACTGTGGGGCAGTGGTGTAACTAGAGAAAACTCAAGAAAGGGGCAGACAGTGCTCACAGAAGAGGGATATATGTTACTACTAGCTGCTCACTCCGGAAGCGTCCGAGACTTCCCCAATAGTGAAAATACAAGTATAGGGAGAAAAGCGCTCTGTGGTATAGAGATATATAAATGTATGAACAAAAGAAATTAATTAATTAGATGTATATATAGTCAATTCCTAAGGTTTCAATGTTGTATGTAAATAAATTAAAGAAATGTTTGTACTAGATGACAACTCCTATAGGAGTAAAGTGATTGGCAACAGGTGGGCAATAACTTGAGGCTGGGTATTGGTAAAACAGCGTCAATATAAAATTAGTCCAAATATGGGTGCGGGGAGTGTTCCTGTATTAAGAAAGTCGTAAAGGCCAAATACTGCTGATGTATTTGGTTAATATCCGGCTAAGACACGTATGCAATAACTGTAGGCTGGATGTTGTGCAATCCAGATGCAGGGGTAAACGTCTTGTATCGTGCTTAAAGTCATATGTTATAGGTGCCACCTTCGTTAAAACCACACTCCACCTCAGAAATAAGGAAACGCAGTATCAGGATGTCTTATGACACTAGAATGCAGTGGTAAGTAAGTGAGAACCTACTTACCTAGTAGGGATGTCTGCTGGTCTGACTCCTCCTTGCGTCCAGATGTATCAGGTGCGTGTAAGTAAGGGGCCCAATTGGTGCAGCATGCAATGATGCCAATGAGAATAATTCAAATTGGACTTTTATTGAAGAGATAAAAAGTTTATAACAAATAACCACACTAATAGGTGGTAATCAGCATGTAACAAAGGTATGCATGAATCATGTCCCAACGCGTTTCATCCCAATTGTGGGACTTTTTCAAGGGTAAATGGTTAGTATTGTGTTCTTACCATCTATTTATACAGTGTCCAAATGCGGTAATGAGCCGCACTTCCGGGTTCTGTATCTGACGCATGCGCACTAGGCGCAATGTTATTCTGGAGGTTAATCATGATGTAGCTACAGTATACAGTGTTGTCCCCTCCGATGTTAGTAAGCGGAGCCTCCTATAGTTGTAGGTTATCAATTTGCCCATCATTGTCTATGGTGTGTCCGCGGTAATGGCGGTGGCCATTTTTGATATGTCCATTTAAATGGATTTACTCATGTATTATCCCTGTCTGCAATACTAGCGGCAGCCATCTTTGGTATGTTTGTTCACACTAAAAAACCTGTACTGTAGTTCGTGTTTGTCCCGCAATTATTAACAGGTACTTAAATTAATCTGGGATACATCCAGTTATCGGGACATACAGGAATTAATAAGGAATATACATTAAGATCTATATGTAAGAAAGGAAAAGGAGATAAAGAATAGAGGATATCTGAAAAATGTGAGCAAAGTGTAAATAAATACTTAAGCAGATATTGATCCATTGATGTCTGAGAATATATGCACCCCATGGAATCCAATTAATGGTGCATATTTTGTTGAAGGAGCTTGTTCTTAACAACCAAAAACATCTGCACTCCAAACATATAAGTGTAGCTCATACTCAGATATGTGGTCATCAGCAGCAGTGGGAATCTTGTATAAATTGGATGTTTTACCACCCTGCTTCACCCTGCAACATTGACTCAAAGGGAAATGTGACAATGACTAATAAAGAGTGAGTGGCAATCGACCGGTCGTTTTTTAAGTTGTAATCTGAATCAGGAGGTGTTAATTGAATCTTGATTCGATAAGCGGGATTGGGCTCACAGTGTGATATATAGGGAATTCCATACTTTATTTGATGTCTGAAATGCTTAACAGTTGCATAGAGGTTAGAGTATAGAATTACCGACATGACCTATGGATCTATGTTCAGACCCTCAGGCTGCAGTGTTTGCAGATTATAAATCCATCGGCTTTCTAATTTATCTATTTGCTCCGTTTTATTGCCTCCTCTCCAGTTGTAGTGCATTTTATCTATCCCTACAAAGCGGAGACCTTTAGGATCACAATGATGAAAGTTTCTGAAATGTTCGGAGACACTGTGATTCTCAAAACCCCTTGATATATTTCTCACATGTTCATAAATCCGGACTTTTAAAGTACTGGTTGTACGCCCTATATACTGCAATCCGCATGGGCATTCCAGGAGATAGATCAGATTTTCGCTATCACATGAAAGGGTCCCTCTGATTTTAAATTCCTTGTTATTCTGATTGGATGTTATCTTACAGGTGGGTTTCGTGCTCTTATAACCTAATTTGGTACAATTGCTGCATCTGCCACAGTGGTAGAAACCCTCTCTAATGCTGTTACCTAAGAGGGTAACCTGTCTATTCCCCTTATCGACCTTAAGATGATTGTGGACCAATTTCTTTTTTATATCGGGAGCTTTACGAAATACCACATCTGGTCTAACTGGCAAGATGGTCTCAAGGCTACTGTCCATACCTAAGATATGCCAATGTCTATTTAGTATCTGTTTCACTTTCTGTGATGCCCCCGTGTATTGTGTTACAAAGTACAGCTTCTCTTGTTCACTATTACGGACTGACAGTGGTGTAACTAGGGCAGGGCAAACGGGGTACGTGCTCTGGGCGCCGTACGACAGGCGGCGCGGGGGGTGCCGCTGGCCACAATCCGGCCAGCCCTAGTTAGGCAGTGTTGCGCCGACTGCAGTGTGTGCGGTCAGCTCTACACATTTACACAGGACTGGCGCTAGGCTTCCCAGTGCCGGTCCTGTGCTGCACAGCCGAGCCCCTTCCCTCCCCCTGAGTGCTTACCCAATAGCGCCAGGAGGAGGGTGGGAGACGGGCTTAGGCTGTGCTAACACACACATTGCCGCCAGCAGTGTGTGTATTTACCAACAGCCAATGAGAATCAGACTCTCATTGGCTGCTGCTGCACACACATTGCTGCTGAGCAGCGGCGATGTGTGTGTGAATCAGCAGCCAATGAGAGTCAGACAGACTGGGCCAGGACTACTGCTGGGGGCACCACTATATAAGGGGCTTACTGCTAGGGGCACTGCACTTGGGGGACCACTACTGGGGGCACTAAATAGGGAGGACCACTACAGGGGGCACTGGACAGGGGGGATCACTACTGGGGCTCTGCATAAGGGGGACCACTACTGGGGGCACTGCATAGGGGGGACTACTGCTGGGGGCACTATACAAAGGGCACTGCATAAGGGGGTACCACTACTGGGGGCACTGCATTATGGGGACTGCTACTGGGGGCACTATATAAGGGGCACTGCATAAAGGGGAGCACTACTGGGGGCACTTCATAGGGGGGAAAACTACATGGGGCACTTCATTGGGGGGACCACTATTGAGGGCACTAAATAGTGAGGACTACTACAGGGGGCACTGGATAGGGGGGACTACTGCTGGAGGCATTGCATGGGGGAGCTACTGCTGGGGGCACCACTATATAAGGGGCTTACTGCTAGGGGTACTGCACTGGGGGGACCGCTACTGGGTGCACTAAATAGAGAGGACCACCACAGGGGGCACTGGATAGGGGGGATCACTACTGGGGGCCTGCATAAGGAGGACCACTACTGGGGGCACTGCATAGGGGGGAACTACTACTGGGGGTACTATTTAAGGGCACTGCATAAGGGGGAACACTACTGGGGGCACTTCATAGGGGGGACCACTACATGGGGCACTGCATTGGGGGAGACCACTACTGGGGGCACTGAATAAGGGGAACTAATGGGGGGCTGTATAAGGGGGACCACTACTGGGGGTACTGTATAAGGGGTACTACTGGGGTGAAGGTGCATATGGATAGGAATTTTCTGAGTGATGATAAAGGGGGTGTCATGTTGACACGCCCCATTTTTAAGTGACCACACCCATTTTTCACCATGCACGCCGAAGGCGCGCACAAGGGGGGGAGGAGGGGTGGGGGGGCTCCATTTTCAGATTTTCCCTGGGCTCCAAATACTCTAGTTATTCCACTGTTGTGGGGACTGGAGAGACAGAAGGGGTCTGTGGATAGAGAAGCAGAAGGGAAATGGAAGAAGGGCTCTGGGGATGGAGACACTAAAGGGGTCTGTGGATGGAGAGACAGTAGGGGCTAGGGCTGGAGAGAAAGAAGGGAAGGCTGAAGGGAAGAAAACTGATGGGATGTGACTGGAGATTACTCACAACTGGCAGGATTAGAAGAAAAAGGCTTCATGCTAAACAAACATTACTGATAAAAATGGTTCCAGTTTAGCAAATACAGTTTAATATAATATTGTTTGATCAGGGATGTTTACATTTTGCCCTGTACAAAAACCACTGTTACTATTAAATATCAAGTCAAACCTCTGCTACTGTACAGTATATGACACTCTGCTACTGTACAGTATATGATTGGTTATAATCCTATGCAAACAGGCATCATCTAGACCATGTGATATCCTATGTGAACAGTGAATAAGGGGTCTATTTACTAAGCCTTGGATGGAGATAAATTGGACGGAGATAAACTACCAACCAACTAGCTCCTAACTGTCATTTTTCAAATACAGCCTGTTGCATGGCAGTTAAGAGCTGATTAGCTGGTACTTTTACTCTGTTCACTATATCTCAATCCAAGGCTTAGTAAATAGACTGTCATCATCTTCCCAGGGAGGAACAGAGGTTCCCCATTGCAGAGAATGCACATACAGGTAAAGCAAACTCTCAAGCAATAGGCCTGTATCTGCCAGGGACCCAGGAATGGGGGGCCTCTAAAAAAATTGGGCCCCCTTAAAAAAATCGGTGTACTGGTCCCCATGATTTCCGTTGCCAGCCCAGGCTGTTACTAATGTTTGTATTTCCATAAACTCATCAACTATATCAGTAATTGCCCTGCTGGATAGTAGGTTTAACTGATTTGTCAACTTTGGCAGTTTTCTGTAAAAGCTTTATTTATACATGTACAGTATATTATGAGTGTCAGATTAAAAATAACTTTTTTTTCATCTTACAATAAGCAATTACTCAATTCAGATGCGACTCTTTTCAGCATGTGACTTCTACATAGGTTTACTAATTGCTTTCTTTTGTATCTCAAATCAGGACTGTGAAATGGATTTGGACATAAAAGACTTTAATAACAGAACAGTAATGAAACAGGACAATAGCACATTGACAACAACAGCTACCAATTTTCCAGCATGGGAAGATTACAACAGCAGTGTGGATGACATACGATACTTTCTAATTGGGCTTTATACATTTGTAAGCCTACTGGGATTTATGGGAAATCTCCTAATTCTGCTAGCTATTTTCAGAAAGCGTAAACAGAAAACTATAATAAATTATCTCATTGGAAACTTGGCCTTCTCTGATATTTTAGTTGTGCTCTTCTGTTCACCATTTACATTGACATGTGTTTTGCTTGATCAATGGATCTTTGGCGAAGTTATGTGTCATGTTGTGCCTTTTCTCCAGTGTGTTTCTGTTCTGATCTCAACCTTAATGCTCATGTCTATTGCCTTGGTGAGATACCACATGATAAAACATCCACTTTCGACTAACTTAACTGCAAACCATGGATACTTCTTGATTGCTACTGTCTGGACTCTTGGCTTCACCATATGTTCACCGTTGCCTGTTTTTCATAAGATTATAAATTTGAGTGAGGCATTCAACTTAGAACCGTTGATGAACAGTTATCTTTGCATTGAGTCATGGCCATCTGATTCCTACAGAATCGCCTTTACCATTTCTTTATTGCTTGTGCAATACATATTGCCATTGTCTTGCCTAACCATAAGTCATACAAGTGTTTGTAGAAGCATAAGTTCACGGTTACCAAACAGAGAAATTAAAGTTGAAGAAAATGAGATGATCAATCTGACACTTCAACAACCTAAAACAAACCAATCTGAAGTTGAAATCTCAAGAAGTCGTAGGTGGAGTTACTCTTGTGTCCGGAAACACAGGAAGCGATACAGCAAAAAATCAGCTAGTGTTGTACCGGCAATTTTGAGAAGACACCAAGAGAGCAACACTGGGGACATTCCAGAAACGTCTACCACAGAGAGGAGCCATACACTACCTTCTAGTGTCCAAACATTACCTTTGAGTGTCTATCTACCGGGAGTGCCCATATGCTTTGAAATGAAACCAGAAGAGAATTCTGAACTACACAATATGAACTCTGTAGCTAAATCTATAACAAGGATAAAAAAGAGATCCAGGCGTGTTTTCTGTAGACTAACTGTATTGATCTTGGCTTTTGCTGTCAGTTGGATGCCACTTCACCTCTTTCACCTTGTAACTGATTTTAATGCCAATCTAATTTCCAATCGACATTTCAAATTAGTTTATTGCATCTGTCACTTGCTTGGCATGGTCTCCTGTTGTCTAAATCCCATACTATATGGATTTTTAAATGATGGTATAAAAGCAGATTTGATGTCTCTCATCCAGTGTTTCCAGATATCCTAGGTTGATATAGCTATTGCTTTGTTTTTTTGCTGCTATAAACTTAGACAACTGCAAACAATTCTACAGAGACTGGATACGTGACTGAGTTGACTGCTTAATCTTAAACATGCTTGTTGATATAAACGATCCACTAAAAATTAGTTTTCAACTAATATTAGTATTACAAAAAAGACAATATTTCTATACATGTTTACATATGATCTCTATGAGGTCTGTATTATTCTCTTTTTTGTATAAAAAGGACATTTCTGCCTATTTTTATTTCAATTTTGTTTAATTTGTTTGATTTATTTAGTAGCAATGTGTGCCAAATATACTGTATGTCATTCTTCTTTGTTTTGATTTGTTATTAACAATATATGTGGCCAGGTCAATTCCTACCTTGTCTATAAGTAACTGGAATTGAGGAGTCTGATAAGAGGTTCCTCAGGGAAAGGAGCACTCCTACAGCTTAACTATATTTAATATAACTCTATTTAAAATATTTTGGGTGGAGATAAATAAGAGAAGAAAACAGCTAGAAGCATTTCTACCATTTTCTGTATCTGCCATAGTCTCCAATTACTGAGCAGCCCAATAGCACACTAATATGTCACCATTCAGTCAGAGCACTCTGTCAATTTCTCCACCTGAAATTTGCACATCAGTGAGTCTGATTTTGGATTTTACTTACCTTCTTCATCTCCACCCAATACTATATATTTATAGTTTTTAGTATAGTTCTTCTATAATTTTCTATCCACAGGAGCACTGCTACATTTTGTATTGCTGTGTATAGAGGCTAGTAAGTCTGACTAAACATTCGCTGTAATTTATTAATTTATATTTTTTAATTATGTAATACTGTACATGCAGAGCCATTTAATATACAGTATGTTTTAGGTTATGTGACTTTGATGTGAAAATTGCATTATAAATGACCATAAGTGTATTCAAAAATTACTGTACGGTATACTTAGCATTGTGTTTCTGTACAATTCAATTGTATTTTTTACAAAGTAGAATTATGAACAAAAAAAAGGCATTTTAGTATTGCAGTTTGTTTAGGTCTTGCAATTACATAACAGTTTTAAAAATTAAAAAAATATATATATTATTTATTAAGTATCTCCAGTTACTATTTTCAAATAAAAGTTTACCTTGACATTAAATAATTTAATTACTACTCCAATTTGAATAAAACATTGTGTACTTATTCACTTTAAATATTTAAAGAAAAGTTATGCTCAACACACCCAGTAGCTTGTTCAATTATTATTGTTTGGTCTAAGCCATATCTGTAAAATTAATCCTTAATTACCAATATTTCAACCAGTTAGATTCTCCTATTGTTACAGAAATTATAGTAAGCACATATCAGACTTAAACAATTGGTAACTGTTTCTTTTTCAAACGTTTTAAAATAATTTTTAATAACTACCTGCTTAATTTTATAGGTGCTATACAGTATATAATTTATAGTACAACACCACTTTCTAGTTAGTGCCCCTATCCTTACCTGGAACACCAATTGTGTGAACAATTGCTAATGCAGGAGTTTAGAGACACTCTGCTACTAGCTGCACAAACATTGAATATTCAAACTCTAGAACTCAGCTTTATGACATATCTGCAATAGGGGTGAATGCAGGGCCAGTGCCACCATTAGGCAGCTGCCTAGGGGCGCCGATCACTGGAGCGCGACATCCGGCCAATAAATGTGCTTGCTTGTGCTATGGCTCATGATGATGTTCTAGCAGTGGCCGTGGAGCTAAGCTAGCCAGCCACAGCCACCTCTGTCAGTCACTGAGACAGTGTGCAACAGTAGTGCTGCACCCTGGTCTCCTCATTCCCTGCAGCCACAGCGTCTGCTCGCCATGTCTTGGCTGCCTGTCAGTGTCAGAGCTGCCGCTGATGTGCGCTTGCGTTCACTTGTTGTTTACAGGTGAATCAATAACAATGTGGCACCCGCCCCTTAGCCTTCATTCACTTTACTCCTCCTCTTAATCTCAGAGAGGAGGAACAGGGATGCCACCCAGGCTGAGATCCTGATGACTTAGAGACTCAGGGCCTGATTCAGAGCCATACGCTATTTGCGGACGGTCGTTCTGAAAAAGGGGCTGGCTATTTAAATGAAGTGCTCGCTCTTTGCGGTCTGTTGACGCCTCTAAGTCTGAACGAGCGCTATTTTGAGAAAAACGCCCCCTGGCCGCTCACATCATATGTCATCTCCGGTATTTATTAGATTAATCGAATACATCGAAGGGCGTATGAACTACTCGCTATTCTTGTGGTAGCATTTTCCTACCGCAATCATGCGAGCAGTTCTGGCTAAAAGACAACCAAGTGATGTGGTCAATGACACTGCTTTGTTAATTATGCACTCCCATTAACCGCCCGTTTTGACCGTTTGGCACGCCTGCATTCGGATTTCCACTCCCCCGTTTTCAAGCACCTTCCCCTGTTACCACCCACAAACGCCTCATCCTGTCACTCAAATCAGCAGGCATTCACTATTTTGCGAGCACATGAATTTCGACCGCACTGACTGGTTCGCGCATGCGTATTACCACCCGTACGCATGGGCAGTTGTGCGAACATCGCTCGGAACGAACGAGCGGCCGCTTACGAGCGGCTCTGAATCAGGCCCTCAGTCAGTCTTCATAGCAAGTGTAATAGTGCTGCAGTAGACAGTATATAATATTATATATTAACAACAAATATATGTTGTGTGGGTGTATCAGTAAGCGTAACAGCACTGTACACAGTATGTTATATACTGTCTACAGCGCCATTATACTTAACGACACACAGAACACATTGGGGGGGGACAATAGGCTGAAGTTCTGCCTTGGGCACTGAGAAACCTTGCTCCGGCCCTGGATGAATGAATTGTAAGAAGATGTTGGATACTATTTCCTGAAGAAAAAAAAATATAAAGTCTAGTCTATTCTTAGCTGAATAAACACACTGAATAAAAGACCTATTTTCTTTAACTTTAAGAATAAATTGATTACTGATTTTGTATTAGATTTGCTCCATGAACAGCATATTTACAGACAGTCAATAATTTGTAATACACTATGTGCAGAAGGCCGGATTAAGGCTTCTGGGGTCCCGGGACAACTAAGGTGTGGTGACCCCCTCCAATAATTTGGACCCTTCCCTTGTCCACCTCCAATATGGTCACAGTGCCCCCTCTGGTGACCCCCTCACAGACCCCTCCTGTCTCTCTTGCCCAGTGTTTCTCCAACCCCACAGTGCTTCCCCAGCGCTCAGCCCACATACTTACCTTCTATGTTTTCTGGCTGCCAACCACAGCTCCTCTGCTGCATGCTCTATTTCAGTGGGTGCAGCACTGAGTGACATCATGATGTCCCATGCGCTGCACCGATTAAACAAAATAAACTTTATTGCACCAGCCACCGCTGGTGCAATAAAGTTACTGAGTGGCTCCGTAGACTTTCCCCATATTAGTACCTGCCTGCACCCTGATGATCATGCAGCAGCGCAGGCAGTGGAACACCTGTGCCCATAGTCCCTCCAGTGCCGGGCCAGTGTGATGGGGCCCTTCTGTGTGTGGGGGCCATGAGCTGACCACCCCTGTCGCCCTCCTCTTACTTCAGCCTTGTATGTGCAGACAAGGGAAAGAGGGAAACTACAAAGGTCCTAAATTTGCAAATTTATTTTAGTAGTGTTTTGTTTAAGCATAAATAGTCTCTAAATTGGAAAAGTACGCTGTTAGACTGGCGGGGAAATCCATGGTAAGCACTGCTGCTTGAGGGCCCCAGCCCCTTCTCTAAAGGTCAGGTTCCATAAATTGCACTTAACTTAAACATTTTTACTCTATCAGAGTTATCTGGTGTAGCAGAACCATGACTGAACATGGCTGTTTGATTATTTTGTATGGATTCACCCTCCTGCCAATCATTAACGGGTGATCCCAACAGACCGCTGTTCCCTCCACTTGCTGGCTGCCAGCTTTGTCATAATGAATACAGGTCTGGGAATGGCATTGTAGCTTCAGTCATTTACTAGCAGGAAAGAAGTTATTAATGCATGTCCCCAGCTGCTGATAGGATAGATCAAGGCTTAGCATCAGCTATGAATAAGATTGGGTTGAGGCTAGCTGCTGTATCTGCAAGGGGAATGGTCTGTGGTGCTCTGAAGTGAGCATCAGGAGGGCAGGAAGATGTGTGAGGGCTGAGTGTGCCCCAGCAGTGTTAGCAGGACTGATCAATACACCTTTCTGGGCTGCGTAACCTGTCCATTTGGCTAGAATTTTACATTGCATAGCGAGCCTCTACTCTCAGTCAAGGGGCTGCAGTCAAATGTTGTGCTGGAGGTAAGGTATTGTTTACAATGTAAGCTTGGTTATGAACATTAGAGCAAATGGCTGAATTGAACAGCTGTTACCTAACTTAGGCCTCATTTATCAATTTGTTTTATCATTCACATTGAGTGATAAAACTCATTTTGTATGATAAAGTATGCTCCACCAATCAGCTCCCAACTGTCATTTTTCAAACAATTGACAGTTGGGAGCTGATTGGCTGGAGCACCATTATCATATGCAACAAGTTTTATCACTTGTTGTGAATGATAAAACTCAGGGGAGATATACTAAGCTCTGGAAAGTGATAAATTGGAGAGTGATAAACTACCAACCAATCAGCTCCTAACTGTCATTTTTAAACACAGCCTGTAAGATGACAGTTAGGAGCTGAGTGGCTGGTGGTTTATCATTTTCTAATTGATCACTTTCCGACTTCTCCCCTCATTGATAAATGAGGCCCTTATTCTTCAATTGGCACTGTGAGGACACAGTATGAAATGGATGGATATAAAGCAGAGGACAATCTGAGAGCAATGAATATTAACAGACAACACAGCACATTAACCCAGGCAGGTCAAATTGTATTTTTTACAATGGCATGTATTTGGCCTTTACTAGACATAATGTGGATCTCATTGAGTTTCAGGTACAGAGTTCCCCTTACCACATGTACAGTGCATTAATGTGGTTTATGTAGACAGGTTCAGTTTCCCTTGGCAGATGGCATTAAATTACATGATCAATCAATATTAGTTCAACTTCATTAACAAGAGACAATGGAACAGATTCTGGAAATGATTCGGGGCAAGTCTATTACACAATCCATGGTCAGAGACAGGCAGAGGAATAAAAGTTCAGCACACTAGCAGCACAGACACATAAAGGTAAAGGAGCTTTACACATCTTAAAGAACCAATAGAAGAGAGTATAGTGGTTCAAACATCTAAATCACATGATCAAAGAACTCAGCAGCAGCACTTGTGCTGTTCCCTGAAGAAGAAGAAAAGTCGCTGCACTGCTGCCTAGCAACAAGCACAGAAGCCAAAAAGGCAGCCTTGGCGCTGGATGATTGACATGACATCTGCACTCGCTTGCTAGTACCCATTGCGAATCGCAAAGTCAAAATTGCCACCTCATTTCTTGTTGCTGTTAACTGTACAGAATTAACAGATCTTTGAAAAACTCTCATCAATAATTTATTCTGCCCAAGTAACAGCAATGGAAGAATAAAGGGGCATTTTGGATGCTAATTATGTTGTACTGGGTGGCTTCCTACATTTTTAGTCATTTTGAAATGTTGAAAAAAAACAAGATATTTAAATGCTTTTAAAACAATATAAAATGCAAGACCATTATTTATGTCCTTAGGTTTAGGTAATGGCTATTTTTGATAATTCTGCATTTGTATTTTTTAACTTGGGATAAATAGATACATAAATACAATAGCAAAACATGATCACACTGTTGTTTTATGCTCTGCATACAGTACATTCGCGGTATCACCTTTAATACCAGCATTTTGTGCTAGAAAACAGTGACACTAATGCTATGTTCAGTTGTATATGTTTCCTATAGTGGTGAATATCAAGCACTTGTTTATAAGACTTTTTTATATTCTGTAGTTCAAATCACCTATTTCTGATGATTTTCTCTAATGGTAATTAAATTAATGAATTGCTTAACAGAAAGAAAGAAATAAGGACAGTCTGTAACTAGGGTTGCCATGGAGAAAAATGTTATAATTCAGATAAATAATTGGGTAAGGAAACATTAGTAGAGGCATGCAGAAAATACTTACAAAAATTACAATTAGTGGATAAAATATTGTATTGTATGTATATGTGTATTTTGGAGGTAAACAATTTTGTTTAATTGGTCTTATGTTGATCAATAAAAATGTTAATTAGATACCACCTGAACATTACAATGTGTAATAAAAATGCATGCTAATAGGACAAAATAGGGCAAAATCTGCATATGAACTAAGGTAAGGATATACAGGAGGATTTGTGTAGGTACAGTATCAGACTAAAAAGTACTGTACATGGAGTTATGAGAGTAAAGAAGCAACATGTTCCCTAAAACTGGCCAAATATGTTCACATTTAGGGCCACATGTAAGGTGTGTGGTTATATAATTCTTATTTAGGTACACATGAGCACAGACAAACATGTAAGTGTCAGGAGTGCTAGCTAGACACTTTTGAATGGATGAGTGCGTTTGACCTCTTCAGACTTTAGTGTAGCTTCTATATGATATGAAATTGTGCACATGTATTTGCATTATTTAATTGATATTTCCACTAGGACTGCAGCAGGAAATATTTTTTAACAACTTGTCTGGTGCGGTCGCATCAGATGCAACCACACCAGTCTGGGCTTTAACTGGCACGATAACATCTTCCAGCAGCTGCTGGGCTCAGCCCACCCGGCTGGCCACTCTGTTGCTGTGACAACCTCTCCTCAGCTCCCACCTGCCAGCCCGGCTTCAGAAGGGGCTGGCAGGTGGAGGCTGAGGAGTTAGTGCCCCTATCCTTACCATCCTGGAGTAACAATTCTTATGCAAAGCACAAAATCACTAGCATTGGTGGCACTAGCAGCATTGGTGGCATTCAGGGGTTAAAATGTTCAGAAAAGACAATACTCCAACTGATCAACGTTTCAATGTATTTTACATTCTCTTGAGGGTTACAGATAAATCAGACACTTACCATATTTACAGGTGTCATTCCTCTCCAGCTGGGAATGCTCAGCACCCATGTGATATGGTTGCTAGACTACCTGTATACAAATATTAAAAGCTAAAAACAAAATGCTGCTAAATAGATAACATGGAAACAATATAAGGAAGTTATAAATTCTGTCCTGGAGCCAGAATGACAGATAGATCAGTATATACTATATGTAATGAATATCACTACACAGCATGAAAAAACAGATATAATCTACAGTACAAGTGTCTGAAAATAATTGAACCCAATGCGTTATGCTGTAAGATATCAAAGAAGGTATATATATTAACCATAAGGCCCAGTAAAAAGGCTAGACTGTAGATTAAATATAGCATTGTAAGCCTATGGTTTCATTTAACTCTTTTGGCATCAGGGAATCTAACAAAATATCCACTTTTACTCCTTTTAAAGAACCAATTTGGATAAGTTATTATCCCTAGTAAGAGGGGGCATCTGATCAATGATTTTATATCTCATCTAAGTTAATGAGTGTCCACAAGTGACAAAATGGCAAGCTACTGGTTGTTTACTATCATTAGAGAGGATAGCGGCTTCATTGATTTACCGCCATTCTCTCTTTAAACTGGTGTTCCATCTCTCCAATACAATATTTGTCACATGGACAAATATGATAAACCTACTTCAACAGAAAAGGTAGTAGTGTATTTTAAAAATACATCATGAATAGGGTTGTTTGATGGCATCTCCTTGAATAGGGGTGTTTGATGGCATCTCCTGTTAATAAATTGCTGCAGGTCACACACATGGTGCATCTAAAACAACCATTTTTTTGGTGGTCCCAAAAATTTAGTTTTAGCAGGATTCCAAAGTTGGTAATATTTGGATGAACTACGAAATCAGATATTGTTACCCTGGAAGTAGCAGGTCATTATGTTTTTGTCCTTTAACTCCAGAAGGTCGTAATCAGATGTTATAATGTCCTAATATTTCTTGACAGCTTTTTTGATATTTTAACTCTCTGTATTGTATTTAGTTGGCCATATGAGTTTTTTGGACAGAGATTTTAATCTATTAATATTAAATATATACTCCTTGGGGATAAATAAGACCTTTTTTAAGTATAATTTAGTGATTTTGGGTCATAGCCACGTTGTTTAAATTCATTGACCATTCTATCCAGCTTAGTATGCAAATCACTTTCATTGCTACAGATTCTACGCACCTGTAACATCTGTGAAAAAGCTTATCACTTTTGCAGGGTTTTAGAATGGAAACTAGAGTAACATTTTGTGATCACTGGGCTTCGCATACAAGGTGGTACTTAATTTAGAGCCTTTGTATTTTAATAGTGACATCCAAAAAAATGATTACATCTGCATATATTATATATTGTGTAAGAAAGTTTAATAAAACTAGAGGTGCTATTATGGTTCTCCAATAAACTGTACAACTCAGTTTTGTCATCTGTCCATAATAAAGATAAAGATGTCATCTATATAATGAGATTAATATAAAATGGGGTTCGGTACCTCAGGACTAGAAAAGAAAATGCCGTTTTCACCACAAACATAAATGCATTGGCATATGATGGAACCACATTGGACTCCTTTACACAGCCTAATGTTTGTAGGAAGAACTGTTAGTAGAATTAATTTCTACTAAGGACCAATTACAAAAGGTCACAGAAAAATTTAATGTCTGGCCCACTGTAGAGGGTATGGTTGGTAATTAACTTTTTTGTACCAAAAATTCCCTCCCTGTGTGGAATACACATATACAATTAATTGATGTCTAATCTGCAAATTAGACAATTATTTGGGTGTTCTGTATATAGTCGTGCTTGCATGCATAGCTGAATGAATACATCCAAATAGTATGAAATGGGCTGTATCAGGAACCCCCAGGCAGAGATTATTGGTCTGCGTGGAGTGTGTCCTGCAGAGTTTTATGCAATACAAGACCATGTACAGCAGTGTTCTAATTGGGAAATCATCTGAAATTTTGTTTTTATAAAACTATTTCCCCCCCGAAAAATTTTACTTGAACAAATTATGTAATTAATTGCTATTTAACCCTTATTCAGTACAATTAATTAAAAATCTGCATTTTCTTAATAAAATTATACTGGATTGAGTTTACATAGCTATTATTTAAACAATCTGATAAAAAAAAATTACAATTTTGGGGACATTTTTGCAAAAAAATATTACCAGTTAAAGGTTAAATAAGTGATATCTGCATTTAATTTAATTTGAGCTACTTTATTATTATTAATAAATTAATTGTTTGCATTTTGTATTTCAGTTTAATTATATTTTACATAGTTAATGCAGCTTTCATGACACTAGTCACTCTTGTGTATATTGCACTTCATTACAGTATTATATTGCATATAAATATTGTAATGTAACTTACTTACATACTACTTACAATGTTACACTCACAAACTATTAATACATCCAAAAAGTTGTTCCCTGTCAGGGGACTCAGGGAAAAATAGGGTCATAATAAAAATTATATTTTATTATTACTGCTAACAATATTTCTATACTACACTTATACTAATGTTGTATGACTGGACACAATAGGCCTGATTCAGCATTGGGAATAGAGTAAGAAATAGCAAGTAACTGTGGGCCTGATTCAGAGCTGGACGCTCTTGAAGAGCGCTCACTCTGAATCAGGGCGTTTTTTGTTGATGTTGTTGCGAACTCCTGGCCGCTCGCTAAGCTGTGGGTGACCACCCACAGCTTTTGCGAGCAGCCAGGTGATGGTCGCGACCATCGTGGCTTGCGACGAGACCCTTGTGGTAGGGTCTCATCCGTCGCAAGCCCCAGAGAGCTTCCTGCTCTAACAGTTCTTCGGGAACGCCTCCGTTTGTGTTGCCACCCCCCTCCCTGCCTACAAAATGGGGCGAGCTGTCGATCAATATTAACAGCCATCCCTTTTGTAGTGAAATTCTCTCTCGCTCCGGGGCTTGCGCATTCACGCAGCGTGCGCAGTACCCCACCATCGACCCGCTTGCGAGCGCTATGCTGAATCCTGTGCATTACACTATTTCCACCAATAAGATACAGTCTAACATATTATAGCATGTTAATTACTCCTATAGGACTACAACAAAAGCCATAACATTAGTTTCTCAATCCTGATAATGTAAATAGTCATAACCTGTGAGCACTTATACTCAGTGGCGGTTCTAGGCACGGGCTAGCAGGGCTGTCACCTGGAGAACAGCCCTGCCTGAACACACCATCACAGGAAAACCCCATCCTCTACCCTCTCACTTGTGTATTTAAACTAGGGGTAAGCGGATTCGGTTCTACTCGGTTCCGTTCGGATTTAAAAAACGAATCTTATTGGGTATCAGCTGTCACGAGTTTTGGATAGTCAATAAGATTCGGTTTTTAAAACCGAACGGAACCGAGTAGAACCGAATCCGCTCACCCCTAATTTAAATGCAACCATCAGTCGCACTATTGAAACATGCACCAGCCCCATGCTTGGTGCAGATTCTCCATCACAGTATGGCCTCCAATGTCAGCGATTATGCATCTGAGTTCAGCGACACAACCAAGACACTCCCACAACATAAGAAAGACCATTCCGTGCTTCCGCATATCCACCTCCTACTTACCGCTAGTCACAGCCCAGGAATGACCAACTTCCAAGACATTTCGAGGACCGTGCGTCTCAATCGGTCCTGCGGCTCTGGACACATGTGCAGTGTGACTTAGACGCAGATAAAAAAAAAAATACTCAACTGCATCCAGCATCGATATTCCATCCAACCCAGGATCAGTCCCACAATCCAACTTTTTCCACTGCGTAAATGGTTTGTGAACTATTGTAAAGTTACAGCTTCCACTGTATGATACATTTTTGCTTTAAAAAATGTGTTGGTATGGAGGAGATGTACTATGCTCAGGAAAGTGATAAAATGAAGAGTGATAAACTACCAGCCACTTAGCTCCTAACTGTTATGTTACAGGCTGTGTATAGAAATGACAGTTAGGAGCTGATTAGTTCGTACTTTATCACTGTCTAATTTATAACTTTTGCAGAGCTTAGTACATCTGCCCCAAAATCATGGTATCAGTAATTTGTTTTATTAAGATCTCAGTAGAAATATTGAGAGAAATACCCAAACCCAGCTTTTGTATCCAAACTGCAAACCCAAGTGTTCTATTGGCCAGACAGGGACTGGAACCATTCTGCACAGGCAGCTAACTTCTTTTCAGAGGCATTAATACATTAATGTCTCACTATTTGCTTTCCTCTAACATTTATTGGGTAATGGATTTGGGAAGGGCTTTGTTAAGGAAATGTAGTTTTATTATAGAGGGAAGTAATATGTGTTTATTTATTATCGTACCTTTTGCTATAACACATCAATGCAGATGTGAAGAGGCACTAGTGGCCCTATCAACCGTTTGATATGTGGTTCAATCATTTCTAGATAAGGTTCTGCTCAGTGGAATGGCGGTGCTACTTCTCTATAAGAGCAGATTGAAAAAAAATCCCTATGAACACAAACATCATATTTGAATTACATGCTTCTGCAGCCTTACTTACTTTATCAGATGATGTATCTACAACAGAGCAAAACAGCAAATGACTAAACTTATACAAGAACAATTTCAAAAACAATTTAAAATATTTGCATTTAATAAATTGAACAGGAACATAAGTATTAGGCAAATACAGTGTTTCTCAGATTAAATGTAAAACTCAATGCGTGCAGATGGCCTATTCTGATTAAAAATGAACCATATTTACCTTTTGGTCTACAGGGCTTTTCAGCGCAACCAACTTACATATTAAATTTGTGAACAGCTTGGTCACATGTGGATTTGTTCTGCAAAGTTGATCTTCATCATTTCTACTGTTGAAAACAACAAGAACATGTTTTTCTAATGTGCAATCATTTTAGTTTAGCAATATTATTACTATTATGTTGTAAACTTCTCTTGTTATAAAATAAATCTAGGTTACACATCCTTTTTAAAATCCAATATAGAATAAAACAAAGATTATGGCTTGCTATACCTTTCAAATGCAATAGAAGTTGACACAAATGACATGATACATGAGATGGTTCTCAACAATGAAGATGATTTCAATCATTGCAGAACTTTGGTCTGCCGAGTGGCCTTTTACTTACAGCAATAATGATCCATATTTTAGTCAAAACTGACACATAATTATTGCACTGCATTAGTAGCAGAGGAATTATTAATCTACAATAAGCTATTTATATATCCTTTGGTCCTGTATAAAATGTTTAATGTGAGAGGATTTATATTTCTGCATAACAAAAGTATATCATTATATCAGAGAACTCAGATGATATAATGATACAGTATATCATGATGTATAAAAAAAATTGTATTGGGATTAATTCAGTAATATAAAAGGCAGAGAATCACTCGCTAGTTATGCAGCACTAATTGAGGCTACTAGGATAATCAATGCCTTCATCAGTCAAATACTGATTTGTTCTATACTGCCCACACATCTCCCTCACCTCTGATAAAACGTTATAGGTCGAGAAACGCGTCGTCAGACTATGACTCACCAGGAAGTGCTAGGATGCTGAGAATCTGGAGACACACAAACACTGAGCAAGCTCATTGCAGCCACAACATGCAGCCCTGTCTTTTTCCCCTTAATTGTGGGACTGCATACTGATGAAAGTTACAGGCGGCGTGTGGAGGGTGAGAACGCCGCTCACCTCCATTATTTTAATAGCAGCGCTTGAAAGACCGGGACTTAACCCCACCTACCAACACCTCTCCATTATTGCGGCTGGCCAGCACCGATTGCAGCATGATTAGGAATATATCCATTTAACAACTTACAGCACTGACTTTTTGACTGCAAATACTGTGGCTTAATGTCATATCTACTAACATTTTCTTGAATAGAGACTGATCAAATGACTACTATCTACTGCTATCTATTAACCAAAAGTCTACTGGTTGCTGCTACAATTTTTTTATTTGACTGCAGATATTGTAGTTTGATATTGAATGCTTTACTTAACAGTTCCTTGAATAGAGATCAACCAAAGGACTATTACTTGCTGCTATTCATTAACCAAAAGTCTGCTGGTTGCTGCTAATAATACCCATCGACTGCATATATTGTGATTTGATATTGAATGCTTTATCTACCAACAGTTCCTGGAATAGTGATTAACCAAAGGACTAATGGTGGGTACACACTATACAGATATATCTGCAGATGATGGTCGGCCATCATCTGTGTCTGACCATGGGTAAAAGTGCTCGGGGGGCATGTCCGGCCTCCCTCCCTGTGGCTGCCGCTGTGTGTGTATAGGCGGTCTGCAGACCGACCGTACACACTTGCCAATGGACAGATATGTCTGCAGACATATCTGTCCATCAGCTGTGCAGCACAGCCAATGAGATATGTCGGTGAACAATGACGTTCACCGACATATCGCGGGTACACACTGGCCAACAGGCAGCAGATATATTGGCCAAACAATTGATTGGACAATATATCTGTCAATGTGTACCCAGCTTTACTTGCTGCTACCACTAACCAAGTCTGCTGGCTATTGCTACTAATCAGTTAATTTGGACTGTTTCTATGTGACTGCTTGCTCTGAATGACTTTTTAATACGAAGTTTATAGTGACACTCTAACATTATTGAATATTAAAGCTATCTCCACAGCTCTCACACACATGAATTTGTACATAGATATCAAATGTTATTTATTGATATGTATTACCTATGTTTTATACATCTTTTGTTAGTTTTTATTGATTAAATTATACTTACTTGAACCCAGGGTTCTATTTCGTTCCTATTGCAGCTCTCCTATAAATGTTACATTTGAACACTACTGGAAAGTTCACATGGAAAGAGAAAGCCCATAGAGATGGACCTTCTAGCAGAGGTGGCCAAATGCTTGACCCAGAAAGCTAAATGAAAAGGCAACCCTGAACAAAGCCACCTAAAAGATTCAGAGGCAACCTAGTCCAGCATCGTCAAAAAAAGAGTGTAGATCAACAGGACGACAACTGACAGCTCCCACTAGGTGCTCCTTCACCCAGGCCATTAAGGTCCATGACATACTGAAATACTGGGGGCATGACGGACATGGAGCTAAGAGAAAAGTCATGGCCGCCAAAGCGGAAAGCAATGCTTCCTTGGATCTCCCCACTTGAAAAAATGCCACAGAAAAGAACCAAGGCACTTTAAAGTAGACTTACCTGTGCAACAACTCCCAATCCCACCACATGGTAGAATAGAACTGCAGGGTCAATGGGGCCAACACCCTACATGCCAATCCCTTGATTCAGTTGGAAAACCTGCTAAACAGAAGGACACACTGAGCCAACAGAGGCAGCAAAAAGTGCAACTGCACAAAAAACGGGCGCACTCAGGGAGTGCATTAGCAACTGTATTGTAGACCCCAGGAACATGGCAGCATGAAAGCCAAAGGATGCCCGCAAGCAGCGCAGAACCAAGTGAACAAGCAACCACAGCGCTAACAATGAAGCACAGCATTAGATGTTAATAGCCAGCACCATTTAATCAGTGCATCAAAAATAATATTCCAGTAAAGAAGAACAGAGGATCACAGCCCTGTTGTAAAAAAAAAACAGGAGGAACAGGAGGAGATTAGAAGCAAGTCCCTCCTCAAGCCAGGACTTGGCACACCATACCAACTTCAAATAAACCACAAAACCAAGAGACCTCTAAGCATCCATGAACAGCTGCCTCT
The DNA here is from genome assembly GCA_031769625.1 of Taudactylus pleione. NCBI lineage: Eukaryota > Metazoa > Chordata > Amphibia > Anura > Myobatrachidae > Taudactylus > Taudactylus pleione. The sequence continues at coordinate 5,365,147 of JAUIMM010000512.1, read as the reverse complement.
GGGGACAGGTGATGGGAGGGCAAGGCCATATGCAAACCCCATTGAAGTAACATATGCAAGTCAGCCATACAACCAAGTCATGCTGCAACTTTCTGGACTTCACAATCCAATAATTAAGGAAACAACCATTGTGGCACATTCTAGATTAAGAAAATCTGATCCATCAGAATGATCCATGCAACCTACCCAAAATTGACTGAACCCACCACAATGTCAGCTCATGGGTCTTGAGGCAAGCTGTAAAGTCAACTGCACAAGCTTGTCAACGGGCAATGGCAGCAGCTCACCACCTCATTGATCTCAATCCTCAAAAAAAACAAGCAAGTCATGGGGCCCTCAGTTAAATCAACAGCAATTGGCATGTCCAAATCCTTAAACAATCCCTTAAAGGAAAGAATATTCCCACAATACCACACTCAGGACATGGCTTGTAAGGATGGGTGGGCCTTCATTAAAATGTTTAAGGCAGTGTTTCCCAAACTCATTCCACAGGGATCACTAACAGTACATGTTTTCTAGGTTTCCTCCCAGAATCATAAGTGAAATAATTAGCTCCACCTGTGGATCTTTTAAAATGTGTCAGTAGTCAATGAATACACCTGTGCACCAACTAGGATAAATGTAAACCATGCACTGTTAGCGCTCCCTGAGTAATGAGTTTGGGAAACACTGGTTCACAAAATGAGTGAACTTCCCTCTGCAGTATGGTACTAAAGATCTCAAAGAAGGAGCACGAGACAGCAAAGCCCATGGGCAGATAATGGTCAATAAAGAAACACCCACCAAGGAAGAAACCCATGTTGTAAAGAGATGTGGGGTAAAGTAGCATCAAATGTCCTTAGCAGATCAGACTGTATCACAGTTTGCACAGTAGTGATAAAAATGGCACAATGCCCCCTGTGTGCACTGGGTTCTACTGTATGAAAAGCACAGTCCTTCCCTATTGTAAAGTGCAACACCAAGGGGAAAACCGAGGCAGGGGCTGACCGGTGACTGGAACAGACAACCTTAACTGGCCTACACTGCTGAATAACATCCATCCAACCTCCAAATCCTGAAAACCAAAGGACGTGGAAGCGTGTAATTCTTTATTGCAAGCCCTCCACACAGTACTCCTATATTTTAAGTACAGGGAATGAATCAGACACAAATTCTTGAGCACCTCCAGAAACTCAGATGGCCGAGACTCGAGTATGAATGTGGCAAAATAAACATGTTGCACATCTATGAGGGTTAAAAATGAAAAGCCTCCTCACCCACCCCTCCAGCTAACTATGCTGTTTTCAATACCAGCTTAGTAGTTCCAGGAACCATGAAGACATCCACAACTTTTCTGGGTTACTCCTTTTTGATATTGAGAGATAAATTTTCCAGTGTGGATTACAAAGTGAATAAAAGTGAAACAGCTCCACTGAGTTAAAAAGAAACCTTGATGTGCAGAGTCTGATCTCTTTTAGAGTGAGTTGGGGTACGCCATCTTTACATCAAAGATACCCTTATAAGTGGTTACCTTCAGTTGATAAGTGAGTCATGGATTGCAGAATGCACAACCAACTTGTTTAGTAACAAACTGGGTGAATTTGGAACCTAAAGATACTATTTAAGGAACTACTATTCACTTCTGCTTGTTAGTGGGGTATGCACTTTCAATATACAGGGGTGTTTTATGTCGACACACTCTGTCTCCCTCTTGCATATGACAAAAGTATAGGTGACTGTGATATTGGCAATTTACTTTTCTTGACATGCTACATCTTGTACAACGATGAGAGGAAATACATCCGAACTCACAGAATACACCATAAGAGACAAAAACTCCACAGGAGGAACTACGATTCAAGGGAACGTATATTGATTGCTCATGTGTTTTTTTATTATTTATCATTTATGCATTTGAAGCGCCCAATTTTTGTACCCTTTTTCCCATGCTTTTATTACATAGTGTTTGTTATTGTGGAGTGGGTGATATCCACACGGGTTTGGGGGAACATTTGAGGCTGCTTTGCGCAGCAAGGTTTGACACTTCTAGCTCTTATTGACATCCACAAGATGGCCTGCTGAATGTTCTAACATATCGATGAGGGATCCCCCGAATGAGGCAGTATTGGAACAAGGCATCATATTCCCACTAAAAGGAACTGCAGCAACAGCACCTTAAATGTTTCTACTAGAACCCTAACCAGTGTACATGGGCAAGCCTATGACCCACAAGAATTGCCATCCCCACTAGACAAGGACCTACCCTTCCTGGGATGAGAATGTATGCCATGCTCACCTACAAATTGTCACAATTCCCAAGGTTTGTGTGTGCGTGTGCATGAAGTACTCAAAATACTTGAATAAGGTTAATTACTGATGTCAGGTGAAATTAAATAATGATTTTATTAGCAAACAAAGGTTACTCATGAATGCAGGAATTGTCAGATTTAAACAGAACAATACATGAGTAATGCAGATGGAAGATCACTGAACTTAGACAAAGTTCTGTTTGTTAATGTAGATGAGCAATCACTGAGTTCAGAATGGGAATATTAACAGGAAATGAGAATACAGGTATACTGGCTGGACCTGGACTGGATACACACACTAAAGTCCAAGGTAGCAAATGCAGTGCAAAACAGGTACAGATGGAGTGAGGTATATGTAGTAATTGCTGATAACAAGTCCAGAGGAATTGGAATACAAATAAACAAAGTTCTGGTCAGTTGGTGCAAGGTAAGAAATAATAATGTCCTTGATTACTCACACATGGAAGCAGGAGAAAACCTTGGTTGCAGTGAGCCAGTGAGGCAGAGATAATATGGAAATGGTAAACCTGGAGCTCAGTCACAGAGGTAGACTACATGACCTGGCACTGATTGCTCAGTTCTGAGAAATATAAATCTAGTTCCCATGTGCAACCCACAGCTGCTTGATTTAGGCAATCAGGTCTGCAATCAAAGACAAACCAGGATGGAATGGGCTAGACAGGTCTCAGGCAAAGAGTAACACCAGAGGCAAGGAGGAGGAACTGCACAGACCGTGACACAAATGAAGAGCCAAAAATGAGAATCTTAGAAGGCAGGGAAAGCCCAACAGGGAAATCCCAAAGCAACAAAGACACAAAGACCAGTCAAAGGAGAACAGGACAAAGGCCTATCAACCAATTGGAAAAGCTAGCCAAAGGGGGACTGCATTCAGGTCAAGGGCAAGAATAGCAACAACAGCAGAAGGAAAAAAAGAGAGGTGCAAGAGCCTGGAGTGGAGAATAAAACTCCCTGCACAAGCATGGGGTACTCCGGAACAGTCCACTTCAGGTGTGAGGGGAACCACTGTCCAAGTGCAACTTTACCCTAAGCCAACTCGTCCCATGCATGTACAGTGTGGGGGGAAGTGTGAGGCTGAACACAGGACAGTGGCAGGTGGGTCCACTCTAGGAAGTCTGACTGGGGTTCAGCAAACAAAAAAAGAAGGGGATGAAGCTTTCGTTGCACAACCCCATCCAGGCCAGATCCCCAGGGAATGAGGGCACAGGACTGAGTGCAGGTTAATAGCAGCATGGAAGATAGGGGGGAAGGGCAGTCTGTAGGAGGAAGACCCATATGCCACCACAGCTGTGCTTTCGACCTGGCCCACTGACCTAGTGCATAAATGGAAGAACATAGGGTCAGATGCAGGGCTGCAGGTGGGGGGAGAGCAGGGGACAATGTGTACATTGACTGGATCCAGGTGGAAAGGCCATGACAAATTGAGGCAGACTCCAAAGCAGCCATGGCTCCAGGGTTGGGAGACCCTCTGCACAAACGCTGGGGCAGGAAGTGCAGAGCAGAGTCCAGGATGGAAGCATTAGAGAAGTGCCAGGTGAGACTAGGGAGGATGCACAGGAAAGTGGACCCTGTAGGAGAGAGGAGAGAGGGGGTAATAAATTGATGAGCAAGACTGAAAGGTAGGAGCACTCAAAAGGAGTGGGTCCTCAGCACCTTGGGAAAGCAGAGAATGATGAATGGGACAAAGGGCCAGGACCAATAGTGAGGGTCCAGGGATGCTGGATTGACTGGCAACAGTAGAGTTTGTGAGGTAGTGTTGGTACTGGAGATATGAAAATCTGCAAAGCAGAATAAGAAGGGGGGCAAGAAGGCAGATGAGTGAGTATGCAGTTCGGCATGCACATCTGTGGCACCTTCAAGTCACCCAATGCTGGGTGGGAAAGTGTAAATGACACATAGAAAAGAAAGCAAGTTAGTTTGCCAACAGAATTCCCACAGGAGCAGAGGAGACGAGGAGGGGACAGAGCTGGCATTGAAGTCTAATGCTCGCACCAAGACACAGGCCTCAATGAGTCAGGCAGTGCCTAAGAGATAAGATACGTGGATAGCTGGAAGGGGAGTAGACAATTAGTGGGCAGGACCAGAGCCAGCCCTAGGCATTGGCAAACTAAGCAAATGCCTAGGGCATTTGGAATGCCTAGGGGCATCCAAGGTTTGGGGCAGACATGGCCAGGGCACCAGCTGCCAACTGGGCAGAGACTCTGGAAGCTGCTACTGCCGCTGAAGAGCAACCACACTCAGGCTCAGAAGCAGCAAACAAAGAGCAGACAGAGGCGGAACAGCTGGTGGTGGTTTGCGGGGGTGGGGCACCTGGATGCCGGCTAGTGGATAGCACTGGGGCAGCATGCACTGGACATGGCCTGCCAGCCTGATCCAGGAAAAGCAGGTCCGATACCCGCAACTTGCTGTACCTCCAGTCGGGTTGGCGACTAGGCAGGCTGCGCTCAAGTAAGGTAAATCTGGACCTGGGAGAGTACAGGCAAGGATGCTGTGGTGGTGTTCTGCTGGGATAGGGGTGCTGGGTGAGTGTGGGTGCTGACACCGTGCTGTGCTGTCAGAGGGGAGTTCTGTGATGGGTAAGAGGTGATGGGATCTGTAATCTGTACTGTGCTTGGAAAGGGCTTTTGGGCTGGGTGAGGGGGGCATTGTTCTGGAATAGGGGTGCTGAGTCAGGTGAGGGGTGCCATGATGCTGTGCTGGGTGAGAGCCGGGTTCCTGAGTGAAGGGTGCTGGGCTGGGAGAGGGCCTGGGTGATGCGTGCTGTGATCTGTGCTGGGAGAGAGGTAGTGTGCTGTGATGGGTGATGAGTGCTGCGCTGGTAGAGAGACGAGGATGCTGTGATCTGTGCTGGGTGAGGAGTGAAGGGTGCTGTGCTTGGTTAAGAGAGCTGTGCTGGGGAGGAGTGATGGGTGCGGTGATCTGTGCTGTGCTGGAAGAGGAGTTCTGGGTGAGGGGTGCTGGGTACTGTGATCAGTGCTGGAAGAAGGGTGCTAGGAGCACAGCACAATGGGGAAGGGGCCTAAACATAGCGATACAATGTACCCTTTTGTGAGGCCACACCTCTTTTCAGGATCCCACGGGGGTTGGGGGCACCACCCAAAATATTGCCTAGTGCACTAATTTGGCTAGGGCTGGCTCTGGGCAGAACAGGATAAGAGGAGCAAGGTGAAATAGGGAAAGGCAGAAAACAAAAAGGAAGAGAAAAAATGGAAAGGGGGGGAGCAAAACGGAAAGAAACCAAGGAAGAGGGGAAGGGATAAAGGAATAGAAAGTGAGGCAGAGGTATAAAACCAGAGCAATAAAACAATGGCAGACACTTATCTGAAAGGAGAGCCACATCAGTCGAAACCCAGGAGAAAAGAGAAAGTTCCCACCACTAAACTCACAAGCTCATGGATGTATTTATCCTCAAGCTTATTTAACGCATTCAGTTGCCTTTATTCAAAAAGATAAAATAAATCATGTAAAAAGAATGGTGCGACTGAATCAAATTTCATTCTACTGAACAACAATACCATTGTGATTTGAGATTAAGATATCCACATTTATAGCTATGAAGAGTCTTCTTAGCTAAAGGCAAGATAATATACAGAATTATGAAGGGTTCTTTGTTATTCCCTTTTTTATTCTCGCCAAGCAAAAACATAAGATATCAATGTCTGAGAGCATGTCTGCTGTCACAGAGCTTCTGGCTCCTTATTTCTCAGATTTCTCTGTGTATAGATGTTTTAGTCTTTTTTTATGTAAAACTTATTTTTTGCAAAAGTACAAAGCTTTTTCTGCCAATTACTGCAGATACATTCCCAAAATATATGATCCGCTTGTTCGTGTTTAAGCACAATTGTCAGTACTAAGACTACGAATTAAGAATTATCCATCTCCAGTGTAAGCTTCTTTATAACATATTTCATCTCTCTCTCTCTCCCTCTCTCTCTCTCTTTCTTTTTTTTAAGTCTGAGATGAATTTTTAACTGAATTCTTAGGATTTCTCACCATATTTTTGTGGGTCTGTTGCTTATCAAAAAATGGCAACTTATGACCCAGAATATGTTATTTGTTCACCTGAAATATAATATCCCTTTCAGACATAAACCCAAGCTTTAACACTGCTTTGATACTGGACACAGAAGACGGGTTGAAGCCAGGGTTTCAGTACATACTCCCTTTCACACCTGGGTGATGGACCCGGGCTATTCCCAGGTCATTACCCTCCACACCAGGCTCGGCTCTTTCGTCTAAAAGTGGATGCTTTGAGATGATATACAGTATCTCCAAGCTCTACTGTGCCCACCAAGCACGTTCTTTTAGGCATGACCCAGACATCAAGACACGGGTTATGCATTTCAGACATAAGCCGGAGCACGGACACAGGTTGCAAGTCCTGGGAATAACCCTGGTGGATTGCAGGATCAGGGACCCGGGACTGTCAACCATAAGCAGGATCCGGGTTGACTCACCATGCCCCGCCAAATTCACTGTTTTCTGCTTATGTCTGATAGGAATATTGAAGCAGGGCCACATCTGCTTATGGATGTCCATACAGTACACAATTATGGGGCTTGTGGTCTGTGCCTAAACTGCAAGTGCAAATTTGTCACCTCAAAGTACTGACTACAAACATGTTTGGATCTCCCACTTAGTTAATTACAACTTTTACTTTATTTACCTAAAATTTTGCTCATTGAAGCCTCATATGTTTTAAGTAAATCATGGATGTAGGGGATATCTATGCTATTTTTATTCAAAGTGTCGTAACTTTACACATATACTATTAAATGCAAATAGAGTATATATACAACATAATATCTATTATGGTAGTACATGTTTTCTTGACATTTTGATAACAATAAAATTGTGCAGACAAAATGAAAAAGAAATAAAGGAAAGATGTATCAAGTCTTCTAAACTGTGAATAAAGGACAAGTGGAGAAGTTACTCATAACAACTAATCAGCTCCTACCTATAATTTTTAGAATGTATTTTATAAATGCTAGTTTAATGGCCCTGGTGCAATTGCTATGGCTACTCACAGTGTTCTTCTGTTGTGAGTGATGGGGGTTGGACAAACTTTGGGTCTGATTCAGAAATGTACGTAATGCAATAGCAGCTGCATTCTCTCATGGATCGCATTTGCTAAAATATGCTAATACCATCCAAAACACAGCCGAGCATAGGGACGCCCACTGCTGCCTTCCAGTGGCGTAAATATGGCTGGGCGAGCGGGGCATGTGCCCTGGGCACTGTGGCATGCCCAGAAGAGGGGGGTGCCAGCGGCCAGGACATTGTACCCACACCGCCCACCCACCACCATTGTACCCGGTCACGGACGACTGTGTGACTGTGAAGACGAGCAGGCAAGTGTGCCACTGCTTGCTGTTGCTGATGGGGACTGTAGGGGGAGCTGCAGCAGAAGTGCGCAGCCCCTCCCAGCAGTGTTGCCATTCAGAGCTGCCATCAGAGGCCAGGATGATTCTCCTTCCCCATCGCTGTCTCTGCTCCGGACCAGCCACTGCAGCCAAGTAAGCATTATTTTTTTTGCTGGTAGCCATGTTTTTATTTGGCTGGCTGCAATTGTATGAAAGGTGTGTGTGTGTGTCTGTGTCAGTGTGTGTCAGCGTGTGTGTGTGTCACTGTGTTAGTGTGTATGTGTGTAACTGTGTGTGTGTATCTGCGTCACTGTGTGTGTGTATCTGTGTCAGTGTGTGTGTGTGTCAGTGTATCTGTATCAGTGTATGTGTGTGTCAGTGTGTGTATGTGTGTCACTGTGTGTGTGTATCTGTGTCAGTGTGTGTGTCACTGTGTCAGTGTGTGTGTGTGTGACAGTGTGTGTGTGTATGTGTGTCACTGTGTGTGTGTATGTGTGTCACTGCGTGTGTATCTGTTTCAGTGTGTGTATATGTGTGTCAGTGTGTGTGTGTGTATGTGTGTCACTGTGTGTGTATCTGATTCCCCGCACCTGCGTATTCTATGATATGCTATTGGTCGTGCACTGCAACAGCACCATGCAGTCCTACGGAGGCGCGTACGCAGTGCGCGTATCCGTACACCCACGCTATGTCTGGTGCGATTTTTTGTTGCACCAGTGACAAGGATATAGCTGGGGATATCTGTATGTCACAGAGCCCCTCATGACCAGCACAGCTGCCCATTACCCATAATATCCCAGAGCCCCTCATGCTCAACACAGCAGCCCATTGCCCCTTCATATCCCAGCACCCCATTATTCCCAGCACTGCAGCCCATTGTCCCTTTATTTACCAGAGCCACCTCATGCCCAGCACAGCTGCTCATTGCCCCTCTATATCCCAGAACCCCCTCTTCTCCAGCACAGCTGCCCATTTCCCCTTTATATCCCAGAACCTTCTCACGCCCAACATCAGCCCTTTGCCCCTTTATATCCCAAAGTCCTGTCATGCTCAGCACAGCAGACCATTACCGCCATATATTCCAGAGCCCCCCATTGCCAGCATTGCTGCCCATTACCCTCTTATAGCCCAGAGCCACTGCATGCCCAGCAATCCCTTACCCCTTTAAATCCCAGAGCCCCTTATGCCCAGCAAAGCAGTCTATTGCCCCTTTATGTTTCAAAGCTCCTTTATGCTCAACACAGTTGTCCATTGCCCCATTGTATACCAGAGCCCCCTCATGCCCTGCACAGCAGTCCAATACCCCTTTATAGCCCAGAACCCTCATGTGTTAGCACAGCTTACAATTGCTCTTTATTCCCCAGAGTCCCCTCATGCCCAGCACAGCAGCCCATTGCCCCTTTATATCCCAGAACCCCTTTAAGTCCAGCAGACCATTACACCTTTATTTACCAGAGTCCCCTCATGCCCAGCACAGTTGCTTATGACTCAAATGTTGTTTTCCCTAGACGATGTATCCCACAAGAGTCTTTATCTGATTCATTATCACAGTCATTCCACAGTGACTGTGAATCAGAGGATGTGTGCAAGGCCAGAGGAGTGCTGCAGGCTGGCAGAGTGGACCAAGATGGGAGGAGGTGGAACTGCAAAGAGGCATGTGAATTCCAGCTACCACACATCTGGGATGGGCAAGCTTCTGGGCTGATATTGCACTTTCCGGACTGTCTGGAGGAATCTTGGACTTGTGGTTACCATTACTATCTCATTTTCATTTCACAAATTGAAATCTTATTTTTTTTATTCTAGGTGCTATCTGTTCCATCTATAGTAACTGCTTGTCAGGATCTGCAGTTAAGCAGATCATATTGGTTACAGTTTCCAGCCTGAGGCACTGCATTAATTACTGCCTGTCTGTGTGCAGTGTCAGGTGCACATTAATTGATTCTCCTGTCTGTGCACAGCTCAGGTGCACACTGGTCTATCATTAAGGGAGGCCTGCTCTGGTTGGGCCCTGTTTCTGTTAAATTCCAGCCAGCCCTTCACTCCATGCCAGTGATAGAGTTTCTTGTACTTCCGGTTTCCAGTCTCCTGCTTGTCAGTCAAGTTCCTGAGCCAGTCTTGCTGTGTTTTGTTATTGCCGTTTGTTCCACCTAGCTGGCTCCACCTGCATCTCGTCCACTCATTCTGTTTGCGCCATCTGGGCATCACGGTGTGCTTCCCACTTCAGAAGCATCTGTTGCCATCTGGCGGCTTGTGTCAACCCGGCGGCACTAGTCGCAATTTAGCATCACCGGTGCTCAATCCAGCACACCATTGCCAGTGTCATCCCAGCAGCACTAGTCACAACTCTGCATTCCAGTGTCATCCTGGTGGTGCTGGTAGCAAATGGGAAAGATTTCTGGACTGCACAACCTGACTATATATATAATGGGAGGTGCTACCTGATGAGACTAATTGCAGGCACAGAAACAGACAAATCTCAGGTGCACAACTCCAAATTATTAATAATATATATAAATGCAATACAATTTTGCAATCAATAGAGGTTTTTAGCATAATCATGGCCAAGCTTATGGGCCTACCCACCATATCCAGGTAACCTCTTTCGGGTAGGTCCCTAAAAGAAAAGTGCAGTGTAAAGAGATAGTTAGGGTCCTGCACTCTGGATTTGTACCCTAGTATGTTAGGGAAGTACCCGAAAGAGGTTACCTGGATATTTGTCAAACTGTATGTTCAGAACTTCAGATAAGCCAGACACTAGCACTGTTTAATAACAATAATGGTCAGTAGGTACCGTGCCACCGCGTTAATATCAGCACCGTGAGTCGCAGCTTTGTGTTCATTTGTTAAACAACTAGAATTTTTTTTTTTTTGTAAAACACTAAATGTTATAAAATAACATATAGAAGGTGCAAGCCACTGTTAATATCAGCTGTGTGTAGTTGACATTTTTTTTAAAGTTTGAAAAAGCCATAAAACTATGGGCCTCATTCAGACCCACTCGCAAGCAGCTGTCCGCTCGCAAGTGGGTCGATGGTGTGCACTGCGCATGCGCACGATGGAGGGAGCTCCGTCGTGCGCATGCGCCAGATGCGACGAGCGAAGGACTTTCCTGCGCTCGTTGTGTCTGATCAAAGGGGGCGTGCTGTCGATGTTGATTGACAGCACGCCCCCTTTGGTGGGTGTGCCGGGGGCGTGCCTGCCAGACGGAGGCGTTCCCAAGGGAACGCCTACCGTCAGAAGCCGGCCCCACTGACATCACTAGTGATGTCAGTGGGAGTGATTTTGGCTCTGATAGAGCCAAAATCACTCCAGGGCTTGTGGTCGAAAACCCCGACCACAGGCTTCTGGTCACACTGGCGATGGTCGCGATGGTCAAGACCATCGCGACCATCATCCTGCACACTCGTATGTGCTGTGGGTGGTGACCCACAGCTATACGAGCGTCCAGGAGGACGCTCCATTTTTATGGAGGACGGCCCTCATTCAGAGCGAGCGCTCTGCTCAGAGCGTCCGGCTCTGAATGAGGGCCTATATTTTTTGTAAAACTTGTGTTATCTGGGCAGTACCCTGTAAACATTAAAAAAAAATTATAGTAGGTGCAGTCCACTGTTAATATCAGTGCTTTGTGTAGTTGTCATTTCTTCCAAAAATAATAAATACATTTTTGTGTGTAAAACTTGTGTGTAGTCACTGGACAGTGCACTGTAAATGTAAAAAAATAACATAGTATGTGCAGTGCACCGTTATCAGCACTGTGTACAGTTGTCATTTCTTCCAAAAGTAAAAAAAAAAAACATAAAACATATTTTTTTGTAAAGCTTGTGTGTGTTCACTGGGTAGTGCACTGTAAATGTTAAAAAAGAACATATAGTAGGTGCATGCAGTTCACTGTTAATATCAGTTGTGTGCGACTCACAGCGTGAAGTGTTCGTCATTTGTTAAGAAACAAAAAACTGGGGTGTGTGGCCTGTCAAGCAATAGGAGCAGTCGTGTTGCTTGAGAGCTCCTGGCTGGCTATAAAATAAATGCCAAATCAGCTCTCTCTAGGGACTGTTTTGGACCCCTGACTTACTCCGCTACCGCTATTTACAAGTTCCACTTCTGGGGAGAACGCTCCATGGTCCAGGGGTTGTCTCCTGTGTCCCTGCGGGTTGCAGCCTACTTATCCCTCTGAAGCCAGGGCCTTGATTTGGAATGGTGGCTGTAGCTAACATCCATAGTTTCTGCGACCTAAACCTCCAACCCTCCCGTGATTTCTGGACTTAACACTGCCTTCCTACAGCCAGGTGACCTGAATGCCTGACTTCTGCAGGGACAACTGAGCTCCATGACTGCTCCTGGTGTCCTGCTGACACTGCTCATATCTGGGAATGGTGGAGATCTCTTAACCCTCCTATTTGTTTGTTTTGGTGGTGAGATCCTGGGGCATTACTGTCCTCCCTCCTACCCCTAGCCTCTGATAGCCTTGCCTCTCTGTCTCCCACTTCCATTCTCCCTGAGTGGGCGCAGTTGTTTGTTCCAGTTAACCCCCCTCCTATCAGGCCTGATATTCCATGTCCCTCTGCCACAGGCAGGATGGGCACTTTCTATAAATGTGTCACCCATCTTAGGTGTTTTAGACCCTCTACTAGAGGACATTAAGTTTTCATCCCTGTGGGTCTGGTTTCCTCTAGTGGCAAGCTGCTGTAACCTCATTTTCTAGTGTTTTGTTTCAGAATTTGCTGCCACTTATTAGATAGCTATAGCGACATAGCCTTCTGTCCACGGCCCTGCCACTCTACTGAGCCGTTCTGCAATTGTAATTAACTAATTTGGTGGAGGAAACAGTTTTGTGTAACTTCTTTCTCTGATATAGAGGTGCCCCTTCTCTAATACATTGTAGAGTGCCATCACACTTAAGAGATATTGTGGACTGCCTTGCTATGTTATTTTCTTTGGACTCTGACTGCATTATAATAGCTATAGGGTCTGCTCTTTGTTTCCCTTCTGCCCCAGCATATCATGTAATACTGATGGCATTCACCCCTGGGAGCTCCATGTAGATGCTCTATGCTCACCTTGCAGTCTCACTAATGGGGGAATGTGACCTTCACCATGCATTTCAGCTACAGTGCTACCTTCCTATATGACTCCCATGTATGCATTTTCCTAATGGTCAGAGACAAGAAGGCTTGCAAAAGAAGGATTCTCGTAAATCACGTGAAAATACTTCCCAGCCGAATCTACATTCCTATCTGTTTAATTCACAAAGCAGTACAGTAATTTCACCTAGTTTTCTATTTTCTATTTTCCTCTACTATTTTCCTGTTGTGGATATTTAGTTCTTTATTCTTGTATGCCTCATTTAGGATTCATACATAGTTTTAGATACTTGCTCAAAAGTACTGTTACTATTTCTGTTCTTATTGTTATCACTATTTAGCATTCTTTTTTTGTCCCCATATCTTTCTATTCTTTAGGTTGGTGAAGTCATTGCCCTCCTGTGTGACCCTATTGCTGTATTTTTCCTGTGACATTAGAACACTGGTGATAACCTTAATATCCAGTTGCGGTTCTTGACTATTCATATTGTATTGTTATACCATTGCAATTTTTCTTTTTTCTCTCCCCCCTCCTCTCTCCCACCCTCTTCCCCCCCTCTTGCCTCTTTCTCCACTTTTCTTAGAAACATAGAATTTGATGGCAGATAAGAACCACTTGGCCCTATTTTAAACATATTGTTACCTTCTTGTCTTTACTAATCAAACTGCTCCTCCAGTATCGATTTGAATTGCTGTATAGGTTTTTCTTCCCCCCATCCATGGCTACCTTTCTCCATGTAGTGTCTGTCAATGCTAGGTGGTTAAATGTCCCTGAAAAAAGGGCTAAAGCTCTCTGCTCCTTCGATGCTGATGGGGCAGATGTTGTTCTGGTTCAAGAAACGTACTTTCGCCATTCCTCTTCTGCCCCATGGCTTAGTAACCATTTCTATCCCACAGCATATTATTGTAACTACTCCCAATCGAAATACAAGGGGTTGCTATTTTATTCGCTAAACATCTGCCTGTTTTTAATGCTGAATTGCATAGCTTGGAGGAGGGGAGATGTCTGCTGGTAAAATGCTCTATTTTCAGTACATTTTTTACAATTGTCAATATTAATGCCCCAATTCAGGATCATCTGGCCTTTCTCGAGAAGGTCCTGGATAAAATTGACTTGCTCTAGTAGGGGATCTTGGTAGTCAGTGGGGATTTCAATTGGGCCCTGTATCACCATCAGGATACTTCCTCAGGGTCCTCAACTGTTCCAAGCCATACATCAAGACAGGTAAGGCATTTGCTTCACACTGTTAGGATCTGCAAGTAGCAGATCATCTTAGTGACAGGTTAAAGCCATAGTTGCAACTGGGACACTGCATCATGTCCTGTCCTTGTTCAAGCTGTTGCAGGCAACTGTAAATCCTATCTTGTCTGTGTACAGCTCATAGCCTGTCATTCCTGCCTGTCTGTGTGCAGATCTCAGGTGCTCACTAATTAATCATCTGTCTCTGTGCAGAGCTCAGGTGCACATTCTGTACTACAAGTCCTGTCAAGCTGTGTCTCTCAGTATTCAGCTAATCTACCTGCCATGCCTGAGTACACCGGTCTGCTGTCTGGTTACTGTTTCATGGCCTGCAAGGCCATATTCTACTCTGTCTATAACATCATGGTGCAGTAGCCGCATCCCGGTTGTCTAAGCCGCATCATGGCACGTAGGCCGTATCGAACTTTGTCTATACCATCACAGCACAGTAGCCGCACCCTGGCCGTCTAAACCGCATGATGGCCCATAGGCCGCATCGAACTCTGTCCGTACCATAACAGCTCAGTAGCCGCACCCCAGCTGTCACAATCTCGCTGTGGCTATCAGGCCGTATCCTTGCCAAATCCATCTGGGCTGTCTCAGCTACATCTCAGCCATCAGGCTGCATCCTTGTCAAGTTCATCTCAGCTGCCTCTGCTGCACCCCGACCACTAGGCCGCATCTTACCATGAATTACCTCAGCTCTCAAAGCTGCACCTCGGCCACTAGGCCGAATCTTGCCAAGATCACCTCAGCTCTCAAAGTTGCACCACGGCCACTAGGCTGCATCTTAGCCAAGATCTTCCCAGCTCTCCATGCTGCACATCAGCCACAAGGCCGCATCCTTGCCAAGTTCGTCTCAGCTCTCAAAGCTGCAACGTAGCCACTGTTCTGCCTCATCATTGTTTTTTGTCTGTTTCTTGTTTATCTTGCCTGTCTTGTCCATGTTATTTTTCCTGTCTTGTCTAGTCTGTTAACCTGCTATATCCTCAGTCCTGGTCAGCTGTGCAGCTAGTTTAGGTTGTCAATTCTCTGCCTGCCTGACAACCCAGCTCGCACTATAAGTCTCTAGGCTATCCTTAGACCCAATATCTGTCACTGCTAGTGCACCCTGTTATTTCACTTTAGTGTCACTCCTCTGCAGCCTCACTCCAGTTAGCCAGTTGTGGAAAGACCGCCACATCACCATCCTGTCTTGTCCTAGTCAGCAGTCATGCAGTCTCATCTCATCATTTGAGATCGTAACACACACTCACCAGCTGTCTGATGTCTGGTGGATTTTCCACCCCTCAGAAAGAGATTATACATACTACTCTAGCCCTCATCAGTCACATTCCAGGATAGATTACCTACTATTTGGTCATAGACATCTCTATTTGGTTAATTCAGCCTCTATTGATGTAACTACCAGGTCTGACCATGCCCCAGTGAGTGTTGACTTGTCCATTGGGTCTATTTCCCATCAGTGTAGATACTGGCACTTCAATGACTTCATATTAAACGACGCTTAATTGTAGATCCAAAATAGAGGAGGCTATTGATTGTAATGTAACTCTGGATATCTCAAGCCTCACTATTTGGGAAGCTCATAAATACTTCATAAGGGGTAAATGCATTCAATTGGGTTCCTGCCTAAAAAAACAATGGGTGGGACAGATAGTGGGGCTATTGCAAAAAATACAGGTCTTGGAGACTACCCACAAAGCTTCCCTTTCCTCTGATGTCTATGTTGAACTAGGTGAGGCACAAACAGTGTTAAACATACTTCTACTGGACAAAGTTTAACATTCTTTCAGAAAATGCCATAGTCGGAATTACTGCTGAGACAACAAACCAGGAAAATACTGGCTAGGGATTTGCAAACTCAAAGAGCTTTTTCCTTTATCCCCTCTATTTAGGGCAAGAAGGGTTGGGTCTTTCCTGACACCCGTAAGATCGCAGAAGCTTTTTGTTCCTACTATTCCTCACTGTACCTCCTCCCTTGGCCTACCCTAATGTTGCTAAGAAGCAACAAGCCATTAAGGCTAGAATTGGATTCCCTAGACTTGTTGACCTTGCTAGTGAAGACTTAGAAAAGCCTTTTACTTTCCTGAACGTGAGAAGGCTATTAAATCTACTTCCTCTGGGAAAAGTCCTGGCCCGGACTGTTTTACTATCAAGTAATATAGGGCTTTTAGGGACGTTAACTTTTTTACTTTTGGAGGCCTACAATACTGTTTCAGACCAGACCCCTTTCTCTCGCCAATCCCTGGAGGCCCATATTATGTTTATGCCCAAAGAAGGCAAGGACCCCTCTTTATGTCCCAGCTACCATCCAATCTCTCTTCTCAATGTTGGTATCAAACTGTTTGCAAAACTGTTTGCAGATACTGTAGATTGAAACATGTTCTGCCTGCTCTTATCCATAATGATCAGGTAGGGTTTGTTCTGAGCCGTGAAGCTAGGGACAATACCTCCAGAATTATAGCTCTTATTTACCATATTTCATATACGGATGCTTCAGCAATTTTATTGTCTACAGATGCTGAGAAGGTGTTTGACAGGATAGATTGGAGTTTTGTCTGGGGTGCTGGGACACTTGGGACTGTGTCCTGTCTGCTTTCAATGTATTCCTGGCCTTTATCGTTCCCCCTCTGTTTGAATTAGAATCATTGGCTCCCTCTCTAACTCCTTTGACATTAACAATTGAACTAGACAGGGATGTCCTTTGTGCCTCCTGATGTTTGTCCTTTGCATGGAGGATCTGCCAAGGTCAATAAGATTGAATCCAGATATATCTGGTTTTGCATTGCAAAGTAATGAATATAAATTGGCCATACATTTTGCTGATGATTTATTGGCCACGATAAAAAATCACATAAATCTCCCTTGCAAACCTATTAGATGAATTTAAGGTCTTTGGTGACATCTCTAAGTTAATTATTCTGAGTCGGTTGCCTTGAAAATTGTGGCACCTCCTCAAATAGTAGTGGGCCTTAAAACAGCATTCTCCTTTACCTGGCATGCTGCACAACTAACATATTTAGGTTTCGCTATTACAGAGATCTGTCCCGCTTATTTGAGGCTAATTTCACTCCCCTCTTGGACAAAATATGCTCGCACTTACAGTCTTGGAGGTCCAGACCCTTCTTTTGGTTTGGGCGGCCGGGTATTCTTAAAATTAACTCTCTTCCCAAGATGTTGTACCTATTGCAGACCCCGCCCATTAAGCTACCTCCTAGATGGTTTCAAGATGTTCAGGATCTAATTATGGACTTTGTCTGGGGCGGTGGTAGTCCTCGCTTGAGGTTAGACCTGATGTTTAGGCAAAAATATAGGGGGGGTTTGCATCTCCCTAATATTCAAGGTTATTATCAGGCCTGTCTACTTCACAGGATTTTGGAATGGTCTAAAGCAAATACAACCAAACAGCGGGTGAAAATTAAGAACCAAGCATTAGCAGTCCCCATCTCTATTGCTCCATGGCTCACCACCCTCCCTAATGTCTCCCATCCTACTATAGGACTCACCTAAGTTGGAAAACCCTGAGAAGGTCCCCCTCACTATCATCACTTAATTGCTCTTTTATGACATTTCTATCTAATGAATGATTCCCTACTAGTATTGACATCAGGGCTTTCCATTCCTGATATGATGCAGGACATTTTTGAGTCAGACAGCTGGTGAGTGAAGGCAGATTTGTGCCTGTCAATGAGGTACATAAGAAGTGGAACTTGCAGCTGAGAAGCATTGGCACTATCTACAGGTTCATTATTTTCTACAATCTCTTGGTCCTTCTGGGGCCCTCTGCTAGGTTCCTACTTGTCACAGTGCACTGGACACTGGCATGCACTTAGCGTGTCTGATGGCACTGGTCTGTGGCAGGGCAGTGGGTGGGCATCCCCGGTGCCTGCTACTGTATGATCCTCTTCCCCCCTGGCAGTATAATATGGGCAGCCATGGCTCCCTGAGGGTGAATTGATTTAAAGGGCCAGACACTTCTCTAGTGACATCGCAGGAGGTGCCTAAATACAAGCCCTGCCTGGGAGCATTCCTGTGCCAGAGTATAGGCTCCCATACCTTGCTCCAGCGTTCCTGTGTATTACTTGCTTGCTTGTTCCTGACCTTGGCTTTGTCTGTGACCCGATTTTGTCTGATCCCTGGTACTGTGCTTAATATTCTGGTTTTGACCTTGGCTATCCTCCGTGACCTGCATATGTCTGCTCCTTGGTCCCATCTTGTCCGTTTCATTCTGACCCGGCCTGTCGACTATGCTTAAAGTCTTCTTCCTTCTTAGATCCATACAGAGCTCACCAGCACCTATATAGGGGAACCTAGTCTGAGGGCAGTGACCAGCGTGTCAGACGCAAACAGGTTCATGGTGAACACCGCTGGCACGTTAGACTCGGAACTTCAGTAATAGGTCTCGCCAATCCAAAATACAGGTTGCATTCATTATCCACACGAGAGTTGTGACACTACTCCTTTTGAACATCTATGTGCCAGTTTTGATTTATCTTTACACATCTATACTTTAGACTTCACTATCACCTTTTTTCCCTTTTTCGTGTGATGCCCTGGGGATGGTCCTTGGCTAGATTCTTTTGGGGTTCCCTGCACCTCGGATGTGAACCCCATAATGTTAGGGACGCCGGTATAGAGGAGCCTTGACGTTGGCCCGGCACTTATTCATATATTTGCAAATGTATGTAACCAATACCTCTGAATTTCTATTATTATGTAGGATTCAAGTATTTTTGTTGATATTGCTGCAGTGTGCTTGAGGGAAAATCCCCTTTTTTTCTGTAGTTCAGTGTAAACCCTCCCCTTTACAAGCACCTATGCAATGTCATTAAGCTGATGTGAGCAACCACCATACTTTTTTTGTAGTTATGTGAGGCACAAAGGGAGCAATGGGAGGATGTGCTGGTCCGTATAGTGCCATTTGAAGGTTTCTGGGGTACCTCCTAGGTGAGTCAGCTCTTGGCTTATACATGTGCTGTTATCATGCAGTACATTCATTTGTAATTATATGACCCAGAGTGGGTGCTACTATTAGGTAGCAACAATTTTTTGGGGGTGAGCTTTTGGGCATGGGGCCCCCGGAGTTGATCTGGCTGGGCCTTTTTCAGGGCATCACCACTTAATTCACATATATATTTTTTCATCACCTTTATATTTGTTTGTCTATTATTTATGTAATTTTAACTCTTTCTCATTATATTAACACATTGATTTATCTTTACACATCTATACTTTACACTTCACTATCACCTTTTTCCCTTTTTCGTGTGATGACCTGGGGATGGTCCTTGGCTAGATTCTTTTTCCTTTACAAGCACCTATGCAATGTCATTAAGCTGATGTGAACAACCACCATACTTTTT
Source organism: Taudactylus pleione (assembly GCA_031769625.1). Classification (NCBI taxonomy): domain Eukaryota; kingdom Metazoa; phylum Chordata; class Amphibia; order Anura; family Myobatrachidae; genus Taudactylus; species Taudactylus pleione. The sequence goes on along the minus strand of JAUIMM010000512.1, from coordinate 5,345,785 downwards.
GTATGTGCCAGTTTTGCAATCCCGACCCATACCATTTCTCTGATTTATAATCTTCTGTCAGTAGATACTAGCCTATCCCTCCCTCATTTTACTACAATTTGCGACCGTGAGATTGGTGAGAAATTGGGTGATGACAAATGGGAAAAAATATTCAGATTAGCCCATGCTTGCTCCTCCAGTGTTTGTGTTGCGGAGATCCAATACAAGTTGCTCTCCTGGTAGTACAGATGTCCTGATATCCTTCGTAACCCACTTCACATCTGGTTGCAATGCCCTATACTCCAACCCTTTGGAAAGAGGTGCTTGACCTTTCTGCTAAAATTTTGGGGGTATCAGTCCCTACTGACCCTATGTTTTGGTTGTTCCACCTATCATTCATACCCAACTCAAAATATAAAAAATCCCTGTTGTGCCATTTAAATAATGCTGCTAAATCAGTTTTTCTGGTATGGTACGACACTCATCTTCTCCTCCAAAATGAATGGACTGGATCACCAAAATAGAATTTTACATGGAGATGGATGATATATTGACTTCCGCAGATGGGTGTTATTAGTCCTTTAGAGATACCTGGTTTCACTGGATGCACTTTAAACACTCTGTGACCTTCAAAAACATCCTTTCCTTTAATCACCCCTGATTCTGAGTCTGGCCAGAACTTTAGGAGATTGTGGCCCCTGGTTGTTGAGTATTAGGTTTATATTACAGCTCTGATTTCATCCTATTAATTTTCTTATTGGCACTTGTCATCATTAATATAAATCATCTGATATGAGCTTTTTTTTTCTTTTTTTCTCTTTTTTCTGTTCTACGTCATTTTCACTCTATTCCTTTTTCTTCCCCTCTCTCTCTCCCCCCCTCCTTTCCCCATTGCCTTGATGCCCTTGTTTTATTTTAAAAATGTTCACAGTCTGTTTATTATATTTGGGGGTCTTTTTGTTGTTCAGTGGATTCACTGTTGATATGGTATACAGAGTTCTCTATTTTTTCTAGTGTATCTGTATTTTATTATGTTTTTCTTTATGATGGACCTGTTTCTGTTTTTGAACATATGTTTTGTTCTTATTTCCCTTTGACAAATGCAATAAAATAAATTTTGCACTAAGAAACAAAAAAAATTTTTTTTTAGAAAGTTTTGTGTATTCAGAGCCAGGCAGCATACTACTGTAAAATGTACTACTACAAACTACTGTAGCTTTGCTTTACTTAAGCTGCCCACCTTCCAATGTGCACTCAGGAAGAGTGTTTGACACAGCCGGGAACCTTATGAGCAATCGGCTTAGCTAGTTACTTTCTCAAAATGTGAAAAAGAGATGTTCATAGAAATGAACAACAAATTCCATTAGAAAGACCTTGCCTGACAGACTTCTGTAATGGCGGATTCCAGCAGGGATGAGTTAATATTGTGTGATGGTGATGCTAACATTGATAAGTGTTAGAATAAGGATGATAATGACACCATCTTGTCACTGTAGAGATCATTACCAACACTGTTTGCTGCATTAAACCCATTGGTAGCTTGTTTTGTGGGGAACTAAACAAAAAAAGCACTTCAGCCACAAAATGGCAGTCCCTGTCACTGAAGTGCTTGTTTTTTTAAACTGCGCATGCCCTTTTTAATATATAACATAAGGGTGGATGGGAAGACCCAAGGACAATGCCATATTGCAGCATTGCACTTATATGCCATATTGCACTTTTCTTTTCATTATGGGCTGTATTTTTGGGGGGCATTGGAGATGGTCTATTTTTCATAAACAAACATTTTTTTTATTAATATGCACAACATTTTTAACCAAAAAAGAATACAATCTTACACTAACAAATTTTAGGAGGCTGATCCGCTGGCCATACTACCCCCTCTCCACCCTCCCTCCTGCCTAATTGGATAACATACCCCTGTTGGACATTTATGAGGTGCACCAGAGAGTCTGAATATGAGGGATAATAATACCATAATCCACCATAATCTTTAAAAATCTAGTCCACAAGCAGAAATATTTTCTACTTATCCATGGTTAACAAGCATTTCTATTGACGTGGTAAATAATTTCTCTAGTGCATATTACTGAATAATACCAAATAAGTTCCATAATTTTGTCATTTTTGTTTCTATTTTATCTTAAATTTTCTTCAGCAATTAAACAATTAAATAAAATGTATTGATCGAATCAATCCTTCATTCTGTTACCTGCCTTCCACTACACACATACTCCACCTACATTTCCCTGTACTGCATTCAGGCCTCTGATATAGTTCTTGATTAATTATAACATTATTGGTTTCTATGAGGTTGTATAGTTTATTAAACTGCCATCTTGTCTGCCACTGCTGTGGGCAATGTTTCATAGATGTGCTATAGTCTTTTAAACTACTGTGTGTTTGTTCAACTGCTCTGTTGCTTTTTTTAGCCAGCCAGTCTTGAGGCAATATTGTTGAACAATATTGTGAGCAGAGAGGTGGACAAAATTTACTGAAAATGACTGGAAAGTAATGTTATTGAGGTATCTAATACTATAAGAATAAAAACAGTCCTGAATTACATGATTTTAGCTGTTTTTATAAATTTTCAAAACAGATCCAAAACCAAAACATGTGAGGGTGGTTTTGCCAAAACCAAAACACGATGATGAATTAGAACCAAAACCAATACACAGGGGTCGGCGCACAGTTAATGGATTTTTTATTTTTTAAGGGTGAGGATTTGATGTCCATTGGCTGAATTTCATTATTACATTAATTACCACTGACATGATCTCTCTTAATTACTGTATGATTTTGCCATATGACAGATTTGGGTTACTATTTATGTGGACACAAAAATCCATAGTCATCCACACCAGAGCCGTAACTAGACTTTTTGGTGCCCTGTGCCAGAAAGAGTATTGGCGCCCCCCCTTCTACATTTTTTAAATTGGGACATAACGCACCCGAAAAAGGACCATGGCCTCATGGGGAAGGGCCAGAGAACAGATAGGAGGCTAGGAGATGCTGGGGATAAAATAAGAGGAAGCTACAAGCACAAATGATAATAAACAGGAAAAGTGACAGGCCCAAACAGTGCCTCCTGCCCTGCGGTGCCCTGTGGCATGGCTCAGGTCACACCACCCTAGTTACGGCCCTGATCCACACTACCTTTATGTCTAGGAGACACCCGATTATTGTTGAGTCCTTACAAATTCCCAGAAGTACATGTCAGGCTCTTGCATCCCACACACTTCTTAGTGAAACGGTTGGGATGCAGGTTGATGCAATTCTTGGTGAATAGTGTCAAAGTAGCCCCACCCCCTGTGCATTTTCACGTTTTATGGCATTGTTTAGAATGGGAACTAAGGAGAAAGAGCACTAGCAAGAATGTGTTAGTGTCATCGTGATCAGGTGTTTTGTATTATAAACTTTCTTTTATTTTCTTTCGAAAATAATTCCAAGAAAAAATAATATCTTTTGACTTTGAATACTATAGCAATCCAGATTCAAACCAATAAATGTAATACAGTAGCTTGGTTTAGCCTTTAAACTAATTGCCACTTTAAAAATACGGGGAGACTCGCATAAATCCCGCAGTGTCGGAAGTTCGCAAGCTATTACATTTAGCCCCATGTTTTTTTCATTCTTCAGCTTGTATATCTTATATACGGAACATTAAAAAAAATCTTGAATTTGCTGTAGATGAGAAACAACTTTTTGGAAGTCTTTTTCTGGTATCTGACAGACCTCAGTGGGAATGCTTTATCACCATTTTTATTTCCATAGCAACAAGAATCCTTCCACTGCAAAATATTTATACAACACTAATTGAAGGAAGAATTATTTTTTCAAAATACAAATACACTGTACAGTATATTTTGGAATAAACCTACAGGTTTTTATATGAGATCATCATGTTACCAGATGATGCACCAGGTTTATTAATACTAATGTTAATAAATACAGACACAACCATCTAGCACGTTTCTTTGACAAGCTACATTTTCATTTTCTACAATTATTATAGCGTTATATAGAATGCTGCAACAGTAGGTTCGATAGCACAGAATGAGATCTTATGATATTTTATTATGTACCTCTTACTCATTTGTAATCTTTATGCTTATATAATTATATTTATTATTATAATTATATTAAGGTGAACTGATTATTTTGCATTTTTAGTGTGATACACCTTATATAATATAAAAAGTAAATTATCATGAAAAAGTGTAACATTAAGAAAATGGCTTTTCTTGCATTAACCTTGCTGACCTCATTAAGAAGCAGCAGTTATAGGCTGAATATGAGCAGAAGTAAGTAAATAGGTCAAACTGTGTCTTGAAAGAAATATCTGTTCAATTTAGTGTATCTTCGAAAAACAGATCTGACAGACATGAAATTGTGGAATTGATTTTAAATTTATCCAGATTTTTTATTTTAATAGAATAAAAAAAGGTGTTTACACAACTAAAGTCAGAAATCATTCAATAATGGATATAATAGAAATGTTATTATACACTGTAAAAGCAGACAGCTTTATTTAACACCAAGCACAATGGAGTTTACATTTAATCTCCCTACAGCTGGCACACAGTAGCACAAAACCAATTTAGTCTGTAGTCAAATAACTTACCAGTCAGAGGCTAAAAACATGCAGGGGGAGCAACCTCTCCCCCTGCTGAAAAAGTCTTCAAAATGGCTTCTGGGCCTGATTCAGACCCAGACGCTAAGAAGTGTTTGCTCGTAATTGCCGATGGTTCGCATTGTGCACATGCATCGCAGTGCGCGTGCGCAAACCACTGCCAACAATTGGGAAGTGTTCGCTCGCCCAGCATAGACTGCCCAGCTGAATGAGTGACATGTCAAGCCGTTTATGGGTGGTAACAGGGAAAGGCCACTAGAAACGGGGGAGTGGAGGTGCGAACGCAGGCTTGTCTGAGCATCTAACGCCATTACAGAGGTGTGCATAATTAGCAAGCAGCATCATACTACACGTCACCTGGCTGGTTTTTACACTGAAGTGCTCGCAGTGCTTGCGGTAGGGTAAAGTCAACCTCAAGTGTTGCGAATGCTCCTGATGGTACCCGATGTACCAATGGTTGTATACACTTCCTGGAGATGACGTGCGCAAGTGGGCGTCTTAAGACAGGCTGTTTGGCATCTACATACACAAAGTGAATGCACGCCAAGACATAGTGCTTATGCCTTGCCGTGCAATCGCCTGCCTTGCTGGGTGTGTTCCGAATTTGCATACACTGGGTGCAAGCGTACGCATCTAGCAAGCAGGTCTGAATCAGGCCTTCTGTCCCTAATGGCTGCAGTCTACTATTTGGAACTCTACTATAGTGTGTCATCAATTATGTAAAAAAAAGATAGGTTTCCGCATGATCTGCCTCAGCCAATTAGCAGCTCCATTGTTTGTAGCCACAAATCTCATGCTCCAAACTAGGGCTGGCATTGCTGGCCACGGAATTAGCAGAAGAAGAGGAGACTTTGGAAAACTGTGCACTTATCTTTCTACTTCACAGCACAGTATCCAGTGCAGATGCTGCGGGCTCCTACAGTTGTATGGCCAATTAGTGTGGGGGGCAGGGGGGAGCTCTCACTGGGCCTGGTATCAGGATGCTTGCAACTTTGTGATATAGAAATGAAATGCTGTGGTTATGAGGAACTGGGACTAGTAGCACCTATTTTTCCAACTTCGCTCACTCTCTTGTTAAAAGCCGGCTATGGCACTGCTGGTAGGATTATCTGCACATGTGCCACCCATGATCAGCAGGGAAGAGAAAGGACACCTTACCTCCTGGCCCCAGAGCAACCTCTTCCCTTGCAACCAAAGCTGTTTTGCCTTTGCTACATATCAGTATGTGTTTGTACCATTGGAGAACACTACATTTCTCAAAATGTTTTTACTTTATTTTTTTACACACTTTATTTAACTTTATGTTTAAACTTAGAGGACTAAGTTTAAACATAAAAAGCTCAAGTGAATTTCAGACACCAAAGAAAACAAAATGTGGTGCTGCACTTATATAAAGATTCACTATTTGACATGGCAGATATTTAATCAAGACAAATAGGAATCTTATTAGTCTATGGTATTTAATAACATTTAGATATATAAAATCAAAATTGTATATTTTTCATAAAGTAAAACAATTATAATATAATGAACAGCAATATAATAATTATACTTTAAATTACTGCCACCAAGCGGAGCTTTCTGTTGATAAATAAGATAATTGTTCATAAGGTATTAAAAAACTTCTACCATAAATAAATCACAGAGTCCATATAGTATAAAATACTGAATAAATAAGGAATTTATTACCAGCCCAGGCCGGCATATGAAGATCACAGAAACAAGTATTGGTAAAGATGATGCACTGGCTCTAATAAAGATAAAAAATATTACTTCCCTTGATGATTGATATTTTCTCTGTCTCTTCCAACAACATGCCAATGGTGATGTATATATGGAAAGGAAGCACAAAACACGGGGAAAATATCCTTGTGTATTATTTGAGAGGTATAAATAAGAGAGTTTTTCTGTTTAGTACAGAATCAATTTCCGGGGGTGTCCCCTTAACCAGACACTCACACTTTATGTGAATAATATAGGCTCATCGACAAATATATCAATTCCACCAGATGAAAAATATTTTCGGGGAATAATTCCCCCTAAATGTGTACTCACACGCAATATACATAAAACATGCACATCAAATAGTTATTTTGGCAATCCGTCTCCCTTTCTCAATAGATGTGTCAATTCCACCCGGTGTAAAGAATAATCTCGGGGGGTATCTCCCCCTAAATGTGTACTCACACACAATATAAATATAACAGGCACATCAAATGGTACTTTTTGGCAGTCCATCTCTCTCCCTCCTCTTTCCAAGTGGGATCCTCTACTCTTAGTTTCCCCACCGGAAATATATATCAGTCGGAGGAGAGATTCAAAATTAGTTTTTTATTGTATTGCACAGTTTCTCACAAAGAAATTATAAAAATAATTTGGAGGGACACCTACCCAGGTGTTTTTAAGGAGATTTCAAGATGTCAATAGGATAGTGAGAAAAAATGGGGCCCCGTTATTCAAACGTACTCCTAACTCCTCAGGTAAAGTTCCTCTAAAGTTGTCATACACTTGACCGCCCTCACCAACGCGTTTCAATCTTAACGATCTTTTTCAAGGTGTGGTGCTATGTCAAGCGTCTCTCCCTTAAATACTCTCTTAATCATACTGATACACTCCAGATGTGTCCATAATAAGATCCCATGGCCTCCAAGAGGCATAATACATACATTCCTCCCTGAACTTCATACTGCGGTATACACAATCCATGGTCCCCGTAACCGCGTCATTTCCTGTCCGTCCGTGACCGGGAGTGATATCATAAGTCCGTTCTCAGTGTTTATTCCCCCTTCTCCAAAATCCTTCTCTTCATGTTCCGCTTATCTATTTCTCCGCATTTCAAACTTACTCCTTCTTCCGGATCATCCAAGGCTTTCGGAATCTTCTCTTCACCGGAAGTGACACATCGTTCTTCCACGGATGACGTATTTCATCACTCCTCTATTTCTGGCATCCACATCTCCATGGTTACCATGTACACAAATAGTTTAACCTATTGCTTCTCCATTTCCGATATCCATATCACAAAGGCAACCAAATAAAAATTTTATTTCTAAAAAGAGGAAAAATCAATTAGCAGTTTATGTATAATAACATAAAATATAGAGGATAAAAAATAGGGATAAAACTGGAAGAATATAATACCACTAAAAGATAAAATAAAACTCATATATAAAATGATATATAAAATCCAATGAAAATTTTTTTTGTGAATAAGAGGGGGAAACATAAAATGTTCATCAGAAGATATTTTAAAAAATAAAATGAAGAAAGTTTTAACCAATCATAAAGACCATTCATAAAAACCATTTTAACTCGAAGTCTTCATTTAAACCTATCGGACTCAAAGTTTTAAAATTATATATAAACTTCATTTCTGCTTTTGCTAGTAATGTAGTTATGTTTTTTACTCTTTCAGTTGTTTTAACTAATTTTAATCCAAAAAAAATCTTTAATATCTCCGGTTGAGCATTTGTGCTCTTTCATAAAATGAGATGACAGGGAGTGAGACTCCAATCCCTTTCTTATATTTCGGAGATGCTCTCTAATTCTTCCTTTAAGGGGTCTAGTTGTTCAACCAATATATACCTTCTCACAACTGCATTTTATTCCATAGATATGCTGATGTGAGTTCATTATATACAATTATTGAACATGAGAAAGGAATAGAGTCAGCTTTAACAAATTTGAAAAAATCAGGCTTAGACCCCATTTTACAAGAATTTATAATCTAGGGAATTTCATTCATTTTAAAACACAACTATTTTTTATTGAAATGGGATTTTTATATTCAGTTAACAGGAACAGCCATGGGGACCAGGTTTGCCCTGAGTTATACTAATTTGTTTATGGGTACATGGGAGGAAGAAACCATATGGAATACCAATAACTCATACGGGGCAAAGGGTGATCGGAGTACTTTAGATGAATTTTGTGCGTATCTGTCTTCCCTGCCACCCTTTGCTGCTCCTTGCCACCCACTGCCACCTCCTGTCATCCACTGCCATCCTCTGCTTCTCCCTATTACTCACTGCCTCCTATGTCACCTATTGCCTCCCCAATTACTCTCTGCCTTTCCATGATCTGCCTCCCCCCTATCACCCTGTCTCTCCCTGTCATCCAGTCACCCCCTGCCACCCTCTGTCTCTCCCTGTCACCCTCTGCCTCCCCATGTGAGCCACTCGCTCCCTGTTACCCACTGCCTCCTATGTCACCCTTTGCCTCCCCAGTCACCCACTGTCTTTCCTGACACAACATGCTGCTCCTTGCCACCCACTGCTTCTCTCTTTCACCCACTTCCCCCCCTGTCACCCACTGCTTCTTGCTGCCACCCACAACCTCTGCCTACCCCCTGTCACCCACTGCTTTTCCCTATTACCCACTGCCTCCTATGTCACCTATTGCCTCCCCAGTCACTCTCTGCCTTTCCATGCCATGATCTGCCTCCCCCCTATCACCCTGTCTCTCCCTGTCATCCAGTCACCCCCTGCCACCCACTCTCTCTCTCCCTGTCACCCTTTGCCTCCCCATGTGAGCCACTCATTCTCCTTGTTACCCACTGCCTCCTATGTCACCCTTTGCCTCCCCAGTCACCCACTGTCTCCCCAGTCACTCTCTTCCTCACCTTGCAGGGACAGGGGCTTTGAAAGGAGCTCATCCCTGCAATGTCTAAATGAAATGATTGCATTAGCGCAGTGGCGTAAGTTCATACCAGATGCCAGCAGGCAAGTTATTATTTTTGTGCCCCCCTAAATCAAAAGGGAAAATAAATGTGGTGCATATCTATCTATCTATCTATCTATCTATCACTTATGCACAAAAACACTAATATAGAATAGCCTTAAGCAGTGGCTGGCTGAGCCGGGGGGCAGGGTGCCATGTGCCCCCCGGGCTGCAGCGTCATGCAGGCTGTGGGCAGTCTGTGTCACTGTGACACAGACTGCACCGCATGTGTAGCACTGACCAGACGGAGTTCAGTCAGCGCTACACAGCACAAACACACAGCCGCCGGAGCCGGCAGCTGTGTGATTGCTTTAGCAGCTGATGAGAGTCAGACAGACTCTCATCGGCTGCTGCTCCCACTGCCAGAGCCAGACATCTTCCAGCTCCTGCAGTGGGTAATGGGAGTGACGCATCACTCCCATGATGCATCACTCCCATAATGCAAAGCGGCGGATGGAGGAGCTGATCTCGGCGGCGGGACCAGGAGCAGGAGCGGGTGTCAGGTAAGTGGGTTTTTTTTCATTTTATGTGTGTCTACAGCGGGGGGTCTGGCACTATAAGGAGGAGACCACTACTGGGGGCACAAAGGGGGGGACTACTACTAATGGGGGTGCAACAAGGGGGGGACTACTGCTACTGGAGGCACTACAAGGGGGGAGACTACTACTACTGGGGGCACTACAAGGGGGGGACTACTACTACTGGGGGCACTACAAGGGGGGACTACTACTACTGGGGGCACTACAAGGGGGGACTATTGGGGGCACTACAAGGGGGGGACTACTACTGGGGGGGACTACTACTAGGGGCACTACAAGGGGAGTACTACTAGGGGCATTGCATAGGGGGGAGGGGACTACTACTAGGGGCACTACATCGAGTGACCACTGCTGGGGGCTCTATATAAAGGGCAATAGTGGGGGTACTTCATAGGGGGAAGACTACAACTGGGGCCACTATTTAAGGGGTACTGCATAAGGGTTACCACTACTGGGGGCAATACATAAGGGGCTTACTACTGGGGGCAGAAGGGGCTGAAGGGGCACTACTGGGGGCACTACTCGAGGCCTGCATAAGGGTGTCCTCTCCTGAGGGGGGGGCGCTGTAGCACGCATGTTCTTTTGGGCACCCTGGCTACACACTACTCCTCTGCCTGGGCCGCCTGCATGCATTTGCCCCCCAGGCTAAAAGTTGCCAGCCAGCCCCTGGCCTTAAGTTGGGTGACTATATTGTGGGCAATAGAGGACGCATCTCCATTGTCTCCCATAGTTCTGCCCCTGCATTAGCAGATACCTCACTTCAGTTTCCATAGTGCTACTGTGCATGAGCAGTCTGCTGACCAAGCATGTGTGGCAGTCATTCTGCAGTAACTTGCTGGGGTCCTGTAATCATTTTTATTGTTAGACGGGGTCCCAGAGCAAAAAAGTTTGAGAACCCCTGGTCTAGAGAATATAAAGAAATGGAGGAAAAAATAAAAGAGAAATTAAAAAAAGCGGAAGAGACATTAAAAGAAAGGAAAATAAAAAAATTTAAGAGAGATAAAAATTAGAGGAATATAGATCAAAAAGATTTTAAGAAAGGAACCCCAGATATGAGAAAGGGGTTGAGGAATCAAGAAAGATGGAATACCTCTAAAAAAATCCCATAGGAGAGAACCAAGGTGGGAAAAGAGGGAAAGTTACAGGGGGGACATCCCCCACTATAGAAATGAAAGTCAGAGGACTCCTGAATGGAGAAAGAATGAGAGAGAATACACAAATCGGAATAGATACCCAATCAGAGAATATGAGAATTATAGAAGGATTCCAACACACAAAAGATATGAACTCTTGAATGATATGGTTCCCCCATTGTCTCCTTTTTTAGAGAAGGGTGAAGGACACATCATTTAAGATAATACAGTATAGACATAAAAGAGGGAAATGAGGGAGGAGAAAAAGAAAGAACAAAGGAAAAACAAGGAGGAGAATTCAGAAGTCAGAATACAATAGGAAGGACAAACAATCAGAGGGGGATAAAAATACCAATGTTGGAGAAAACACCCAAAAAGTGGAAACAGAAAAGGGAAAAATAAAAATCTTTAATCTAAACTCCCATTTATTGGAACATAATGAAATAAAGGTTTTAGAAAGGGGCCTTAAATATGCACCTGCCAAAAAAATGAATGATTTTGAATTTTTTATAGATGTCCAGAAATTTATTAAAAAACTTACGGTTAAAACTTACGGTTAAAAAGAAGAGGAAGATTCTAATCCTAGGATGGAGGAGGGGTCCACCTCTGCATTTTGGCCAAAATCAACCTTCTTTCCAACATATATAAAGGGAAGCTACCTAGAGACCTTTGCCGCACAAATTGTGGAGGACAGTAAATTAATAAGATCTAAAAATATCAACTTCAACCTAACTTACAAGGAAAGACAGGCTTTAGAAGGATTAAAAAAAATTAAAAATGTTATTGTGAAACCCACCGATAAGGGAGGAGGAGTAGTAATAATGGATGTTATAAAATATGAACAGGAGGTATTCAGGCAATTGGGAGATGGGGAGACTTATAAGAAATTGAGAACAGACCTCACTGAGAAATTTTTGCAGGAGTTAAAAACTCTAGTAGAAATATATATAAACAATGGCACTTTGGGTCAAAAAGAATCAAAATTCCTAATAAATGAAACCCCACAGATGCCCGCACTGTATATATTGCCGAAAGTTCATAAAGACCTGACTAATCCACCGGGACGGCCGATAGTGACAGGGATCGACTCCTTAAGTGCCAACTTATCGCAATTTATTTACTTTTTTCTACAGCCCCTGGTTACAAAAAATAAATCACATTTAAAAGACACTCGGGATATTTTAAGTAAACTGGAGAACATTGCATGGGAGGAGGATTTTATTTTTGTTAGTGCTGATGTGAGTTCATTATATACAATTATTGAACATGAGAAAGGAATAGAGTCAGATTTAACACATTTAAAAAAATCAGGCTTAGACCCCATTTTACAAGAATTTATTATCAAGGGAATTTCATTCATTTTAAAACACAACTATTTTTTATTCAAAGGAAATTTGTATATTCAGTTAACAGGAACAGCCATGGGGACCAGGTTTGCCCCGAGTTATGCTAATTTGTTTATGGGTACATGGGAGGAAGAAACCATATGGAATACCAATAACTCATACGGGGCAAACCTGGTCTCATGGTCAAGATATATAGACGATATATTGTTCATTTGGAAGGGTGATCAGAGTACTTTAGATGAATTTTGTGTGTATCTTAACTTAAACACGTTTAATATCAATTTAACTTTCGACATCAGCACTGTTTCGATTAATTTTCTCGATATTACTATTTATATTACAAATGAGAAAATCTGCACAAAAACTTATAAGAAACCGACGGATTCCTCTGCTTACATTTATGCTGATAGCTGCCACCATATTAATTGGTTACAATCTATTCCAAATAGCCAATTTAAAAGACTGAAAAGAAATTGTACAGAGGATTCAGTTTTTGAGGAACAGGCAAAAGAGATGAGGAAAGCATTTAAATCATGTGGCTATGAAGATAGAAAGGTGGAGGATGGTTTCAATATTTCAAGGGCCATTGATAGGAGAGATTTATTATCTTTAAAGGATATGAAAAAAAAAGATGATAAATTTCAATGGGCCTTCATAACAAATTACAACTCACAACATAAGGAGATCGAGAAAATAATAAAGAAACATTGGAGTATTTTAAAAAGGGATCCGATCATAGGTAAACATATACCAGTAAAAACAATGTATATATAGAAAGGCAGCTAATCTAAAGACCAGTCTGGTGAAAAGCCTATATCCTGGCCAACCGGAAAGATTTAGTTATAATAGGTCAAGAGGTTTTTATAGATGTGGCCTATGCCTAGGATGTAAAAATGGCAGAGTAATAACAACAACGAAATATGAATCAGTACAGATCAATAATCAGGAACATAAAATAGAAGAGTTTATAACCTGTAACACTGCGAATGTGATCTATGGAATACAATGCAGTTGTGAGATGGTATATATTGGTCAAACAACTAGGCCCCTTAAAGTAAGAATTGGAGAGCATCTACGAAATATAAGAAAAGGGTTGGAGTCTCACTCTCTGTCATCTCATTTTAAGAAAGAGCACAAATGCTCAACCGGAGATATTAAAGATTTTTTTGGACTAAAATTAGTTAAAACAACTGAAAGAGTAAAAAACATAACTACATTACTAGCAAAAGCAGAAATGAAGTTTATATATAATTTTAAAACTTTGAGTCCGATAGGTTTAAATGAAGACTTCGAGTTAAAATGGTTTTTATGAATGGTCTTTATGATTGGTTAAAACTTTATTCATTTTATTTTTTTAAAATATCTGCTGATGAACATTTTATGTTTCCCCCTCTTATTCACAAAAAAAATTTTCATTGGATTTTATATATCATTTTATATATGAGTTTTATTGTATAAGTGGTATTATATTCTACCAGTTTTATCCCTATTTTTTATCTCTATATTTTATGTTATTATACATAAACTGCTAATTGATTTTTCCTCTTTTTAGAAATAAAATTTTTATTTGGTTGCCTTTGTGATATGGATATCGGAAATGGAGAAGCAATAGGTTAAACTATTTGTGTACATGGTAACCATGGAGATGTGGATGCCAGAAATAGAGAAGTGATTAAATACGTCGTCCGTGGAAGAACGATGTGTCACTTCCGGTGAAGAGAAGATTCCGAAAGCCTTGGATGATCCGGAAGAAGGAGTAAGTTTGAAACGTGGAGAAATAGATAAGCGGAACATGAAGAGAAGGATTTTGGAGAAGGGGGAATAAACACTGAGAACGGACTTATGATATCACTTCCGGTCACGGACGGACAGGAAGTGACGCGGTTATATGGAACATGGATTGTGTATACCGCTGTATGAAGTTCAGGGAGTAATGTATGTATTATGCCTCTTGGAGGCCATGGGATCTTATTATGGACACATCTGGAGTGTATTAGTATGATTAAGAGAGTATTTAAGGGAGAGACGCTTGACATAGCCTCACACCTTGAAAAAGATCGTTAAGATCGAAACGCGTTGGTGAGGGCGGTCAAGTGTATGACAACTGGAGAGGAACTTTACCTGAGGAGCTAGGAGTACGTTTGAATAACGGGGCCCCATTTTTTCTCACTATCCAATTGACATCTTGGAATCTCCTTAAAAACACCTGGGTAGGTGTCCCTCCAAATTATTTTTATAATTTCTTTGTGAGAATCTGTGCAATACAAAAAAATACAAATTTTGAATCTCTCCACCGACTGATATATATTTCCGGTGGGGAAACCAAGAGAAGGGGATCCCACTTGGAAAGAGGAGGGAGAGAGACGGACTGCCAAAAAGTAACATTCGATGTGCCTGTTATATTTATATTGTGTGTGAGTACACGTTTAGGGGGAGATACCCCCCGAGATTATTCTTTACACCGGGTGGAATTGACACATCTATTGAGAAAGTTGAAAGTTCCACTGCTGCACAAAGCCGAGGGTGGCGGAAAATAAAAAAAACAGGTGTTTTGCTTCTTATATGGGAGTTTAGCAGGAAGCTAAGAAGCAAAATGCATAAATGGAAGAAGAAAGCTAAGAAGTGAAACACATTAGAGACCTACCTTCCACACCTGTCCAAAACAGTAAAATCTGCAAATGTGTACTCTGCATGTCCACAAAATAAGACTCACATACAGTATGCACAAATGCAGATTTACTTGTATCTGACACTTGCACTGGTGCAAACACACACCGAAGATAATGGTTGCCAACACTAGCTAGCTGTTTCTTATTTTGTGATTGAGAATTCCCCTCTGAAGCTCATATATGCCTTTTCCAAGCAAAAAATTCATAATTTTGTATCTATATTTTGAAAATATTTTTTGCTACTTTCATTCATATCCAAGAAATAATTTTATATCTTCTGTATAATAGAGGCTTAAAAAAAATGAAAATATTATAGCAGTTGTTTTTTTTATTGCTATTAAGATAAATGTAATTTTATTTTTCTAGTGCTTATGACCTGTTTATGGGTAAGCATATCTGGATGGATGGATGGATGGATGGATGGATGCCTGACATAAACCTTTTGCATATGTTATTGATTCAAAAGGACAAAGGATCACTGCACCAGTCATATATGTTATTGGTATATGAGATGAACCCCAAATATTACTATAATTAACAATTGTTGTTAGGTACTGGGGGTGCTGCCTAATGACAACCAAACAGATAATTTAACAAGAAGAAAAAGAAAGGGGGTTGTCTTGGGTGGCGCACAAGTATGAAATAAAAATTTATGTTTATTAATTGTATAAAATACTGTTGTATCAAAGCAAAATATTAAAACTTATCATACGCACACATACACATACAATGGTGATTACATATAAAAATAAAAAATGTGTGAAATAATTTAAAAATCCCACTTTATACCTATTATGTTATAATACGTATAATAAGTATGTTTCGATGTATAAGATGTGGCGGCAGTGTAAAATAACAGTTGGTTGATTACACCCACAATCCGGGAGGATTCTATATCAGTATACAGTACCCTTATATATTAGATCACTTATCCAATCATATGTGAACATATGTCATTGGTAGTAAACCTATAAGGGATGCATGATCTTGTTGGTTATTATATAATTGTGAATGAATCTGCACAGTGTATAAGATTCAGTATCAATCCTTCCATCTATATATAGGGCATATGAGGTATCTATTGATTCATAATCTGTTAATGATGACATGCGCTATTATAAGCTCCTCAATATTTACAGTTCACAGGTGCTAAACCATATTATTAGTGGCTTTGTAGTATTTCAATTATAAAAATCATATTATCCCTTTATCAGGCAGTTCAAGTTAATTGTATACTTCTACAATACACATAGGCCCTCATTCAGAGCCGCACGTTAACAACAGTACGCTCGTTGCGTTCCGATGTTGACTAACCGCGCATGCGTCGGTGTTACACTGCGCATGTGCGTACGGCAGATTGCGTTTTTTTTTTCTCTCGTTCCTAAAATAGCGTACAGGAAGTGACATGTCAAATGTGATTGACAGAACAGGGCGTTTTTGGGTGTTGACGGGGGTGGAGATGAAAAAACGCAGGCGTGGCGAGGCGTTTTTGGGGCGTACATACATTAGCAGATGCGAACGTCAAATGTGTTCGGACCGTCTCATACGTCACTGGAACATCCGCTTTACCTTCAAAATGCTCGCACAGCTTAGGGTCAGGATTACTCGACCACATTGGCGATGGCCTTCTCCTCCGTCCCGGGCCTCAACGATGGTGCTGCGATTAATCGCGGCTGGTCAGTAAAGTAATTAGTGTTGGATTGAAAACCGGCTTGGTATGTGTTTGGAAAGCAGTTTATTGGGATAGCACAAAAGCGTACGCAGGTGGAAATCAGAGCTGCTAATGTCATGATTACACAATCAATTAGCGTACATTTTGGGTGTTTTATTTTGGCCACAATTTGTTGGTTATGGGCTATTGTAACAATAATGTCATCATGTTTTAATTAGCTCCCCTTTTTTTTGGTTT
Organism: Taudactylus pleione; assembly: GCA_031769625.1. Lineage (NCBI taxonomy): Eukaryota > Metazoa > Chordata > Amphibia > Anura > Myobatrachidae > Taudactylus > Taudactylus pleione. Next base: position 5,328,858 of record JAUIMM010000512.1, on the reverse strand, counting down.
ACTGTGGAATTTGCATCGCTATGTGATTTTTTAAACGTTCCTTAAAGAGGCCTTTTTTTTTTTTTAAGAGGGTCAGTTTTTGCCTTTAGGGCCAGGATTAAATGTAACCCATTTGTACAATAATGTCACAATACAATGTCAGTTTTTTGTTTTAAATTTATTGTTTAAACACAAACAAATTGGCCTAATATTTTTTGGCCTTTTTTTTGTGGCAAAGATATTTGTTAAAATAAAAATAAAAGCCATAACTGGTAACATAAACGTAAATAACAAATTTTAAAAAAATTCACAAGAAAGGAGAGGGAAGTTTTGACCAGAAAGGAATATGAGCCAAGCACAGAAGGAGTGTGGGCAAAGTCGCCATTGCTGTCACCGTTTTCTCGCCCGTTTGGCTGGGTGAGGGTGGGCGCCAGACCGGGTCCGGGATGCCATCGGGCTGGCCTGTCCAGAGGCAGATGTTGTGGCCTCTGGACTAGGCACAGGGCTAGGCACATTTGGAGAATTGGCTGATGTTGTGCCAGAGGTGGAGGATCCGGATGTTCCGGCAGGAAGGGAGGTCGGCTCCACCATGTGCTGGCGAACGAGCTGCTCCAGGGCATCGGCGATGCGGATGTTGGCCCTGGTATTTTCCGCCAGGGCCTGAGCAATGGTCACGTTGGCCGCAGCATTTTGCTCCAGGGCCTCAGCCACCCGTATCAGACTGGCGTCCATCCTCTGCAGAATCTCCGTATGGAAATCCGATTTAAAATTGAGTTCTGTGAGGAGGCCCACTGCCTGCGAGGGGGCACGCCCTGGACTGGCTTCTGCAGGGTCCTCAGCCGGATGTACTGGTTCCTCCCCTGCAGAGCCAGCAGAAATTCTGCGGCCAAGGCTCCCCTCTGGAGCAGACTCATCCGCCTCTGTCTCTGTTAGGAAAATTGCGAAAAGACTCACATTAGATTCTACATATTGGCACAATAGCATTTCAGAGTTGGTGACATCACAAGACTTATCTTGGCCAACATGAGGAGCCGCAAAGTCTGGCATGTCCGTATCCATGTTGGACACGCCAAACACCTCCACAGCCTGCACACACCCCTGTGCCAGCTCTTCTAAGTCTGTCAACTCCAATGACACAGGGGTGGGACCCCCACCTGTCCCCCTTGCATGCCTAGCCCTGTCGGCAAGTTTTTGCTTGAGACGATATTTGAAGTCTGCCCATCTGTGGAATGAAATTGGAACCATTATCCTTTGTTTTACAATGGGGTTTGTTTATAGGATGGGAAAGTGTTTACTTACCGCCGTTTGACATCCCGGGCTAGACGGACATAATCACCCACCCTATTGACAGCAACGGCGACCTCCTCCCACATTCTCCACTTCTGGCTTTGGCTCATATTCCTGGCTGCCTGGGGCAGGATGTCAACGCACTTCTGGATCAAAACCTCCATCTCCTTGCTTGTGAAATGTGGCTGCCTTTTTTTTTTGGCAGCTTTGGCGGGTTGACTGGGGCCAGCAGTCTCTTCCATGTCATCCTCCTCACCTATTTGGGTAAATATGCAGATTTAGCCACTTCACAACTTGCACAATATTATGTTTTAAAAGAATCATTGAGACAAAATGCATGAAGGCCTTACCGCCGGATTTTTGGCCATTGTTTCCCTGGTCTGAAGCCATGTCTCTGCTTCCAGAATGAAATCAACCAGAAATTAAATGTGATTTCGTGACGTATTTATACATGCGTCCTTAGTTTGCGGCCGCATCATTGATTGTGCGTCCCTATGATTCATCCTTAATTTGTGCGGGAAAATAAACACTATTTATGGCTTGGTGTGTGTGGAGTCGAGGTTGCGTTGTTGGATTGTTGGCGGTTAAGTTGGTTGGATTTGGTTGTTTGCGGTTGGAGGATTTGGCGGAGTTTGTTTTTTTTTTGTTTTGCTCCAGTTGTTTTGGTTTTCCGTTCGCATTTTTTTGGTTTTTTTTTTTCCATCGTTTCCTGATTTGGTAAGTTTTGTGCAGTCTAATTTGTGGCCAATTGGTGTCTACTTCTGGTTTTTGGTTTTATATATTTTTTTTTACACTAATTTCATCTATTTTAGTTTGTTTTGGCTTTCGGACCCAAAGACCTTTTTGTTGGAAATCTTATATATTCGAGTTGGGTAAGTCCATTTTTTTTCTTGCATTTGCGAACTAATTAACGCATTTTTGACTGTTGGTGTAGTGACTTGCATTTGCGAACTAATTAACGCATTTTTGACTGTTGGTGTAGTGACTTGCATTTGCGAACTAATTAACGCATTTTTGACTGTTGGTGTAGTGACTTGCATTTGCGAACTAATTAACGCATTTTTGACTGTTGGTCTAGTGACTTGCATTTGCGAACTAATTAACGCATTTTTGACTGTTGGTGTAGTGACTTGCATTTGCGAACTAATTAACGCATTTTTGACTGTTGGTGTAGTGACTTGCATTTGCAAACTAATTAACACATTTTTGACTGTTGGTGTAGTGACTTGCATTTGCAAACTAATTAACGCATTTTTGACTGTTGGTGTAGTGACTTGCATTTGCGAACTAATGAACGCATTTTTGACTGTTGGTGTAGTGACTTGCATTTGCGAACTAATTAACGCATTTTTGACTGTTGGTGTAGTGACTTGCATTTGCGAACGAATTAACGCATTTTTCGAGGCTTATTCATTATGTAAACCAGTTTTGCTTTTCCCTTTTCCATTTTTGGGGTCCATTTGACCCCTATTTGACGTACGGTGTGCAATGTCGTTTTCATCGATGGCCAAATGTGTGTTTCGCCTATTTTATGTGTTGGCTTGCACCAATTTGACAAACAAAATATCACCCTCTAAATTTTTGATGTCTCATTTTTGGCTTTTTTACAGTTTATACGTATCATGACAATACCCCGGCATGTAAGCAGCTATGGATGGTATCATAAAGCTAAGTTGTTTTATGTTACTTTTGGGGTGGCTCAAAAGCCTTACATTGTAAACTTTGAATTTCAGGTAGATCTGGGGCAAATTGTTCTGGCCCTGCTCCCGGAAGACGACCAACCTCAAACTCGTCCCAGGCGTAGGCATCGTAGGCATGCAAGGCCCCAGATATTTCGAACACGTGTCACCCTTTTTGGAATGCCCGATGATGAGGTTTTAAGACGCTACCGTCTACCTCCCAAAATCATCATAGACACTCTCTCATTAATAGAAAGTGATCTTGAGCGGCAAATTGACAGTCCAACAGCAATACCACCACTGACGCAATTTATGGCGGTGTTACATTTTTGTGCCTCAGGATCGTTTCAAACAACGGTGGGAATAGTGGCAGGCATCTCCCAATCCTCCTTTTCCCGGATCCTGAGGGCAGTGATGGAGGCACTTTTCAAGCACCTCCATCATTTTATTAAAATGCCTTTGGATATGGGTGCCCTTAGTGTGGCCAAGGCCAATTTTTACCAAATAGCTGGCTTCCCACACATCATAGGGGTTGTGGATGGTACTCACATACCACTTCAGCCTCCAGCACGGCTGGAGGCAATATTTAGAAACCGTAAACACTATCACTCCCTGAATGTAATGGTGGTATGTGATGCCTCCCTCCAGATCCTGTCCCTGAATGCTAAATTACCAGGAAGTGCTCATGACTCCTTCGTCATCCGGCAATCAGGGATATGGCAGAAATTAACCAACCTACAAGCTGGTGATGCGTGGCTTCTGGGTAAGTGGAGACCTTTAGTACATAACAATGTTAAGCTTGATACACAGTGTTCCTGATGTTGTCTATTTTTTTTCACAGGAGACAGTGGATACCCTTGCATGTCCTGGCTGCTCACTCCTTATTTGGCTCCCACACCAGGGCCACAAAGTGCGTATAATTCCGCACTTACAGCCACCAGGCAAGTGGTGGAGCGCTGTATCGGCCTTTTAAAAGGCCGATTCAGATGCCTCCACCGCTCTGGTGGCGAGCTCATGTATGTGCCGGATATGGTGTCTAAAATTGTGGTCCTGTGTGGGATATTTCACAACATTGCCATAAGGAGTGGTGTCCCAATGCAGCCAGAGGATGCCTTACCTGAGGATGGCCCCCCCGAGGTTGGTCGTAGGTCAGTATGTGGGGGGGCCATACGCGATGATGTGGTGGCCAGATTTTTTAGGTAAGTTGTAACAAAACTACAGTGTTTATACCTAATGTGTTTGTGTTTGTTTGCGAACATCTAATTTTGTGTTTTTTTTCTCACCATCTTCTGTTTGTTCACATAATCTTTGGCACTCCAACGCTCACTACTTCCTGCTACCCTTACCAAACCTGGATCTGGTCCCTTTGGGCATATATTCTGGAACCCATATTGCAACGCCATGTTTGTGGAATCATGTTGGCATGGTCCTTCGTCAACCAGTTCTTGATTTTTTGTTTTTATTTAATTATTTCTTGGTATGTGTTGTATTTGAATTTATCACTGTGTTCTTTTTTTGGGAGTGACCACTTTGTTTTCTCTGTTATGTTGTGAATAAATGTTTGGAGAGTGAAATGGTCTTCCTTTTTTGGGACGTTAACAGCAAGTGTAACCAGGTTAACACAAGTTACATTTGACTAAGGGGTAATCCAGTACTGACGCCAGTTGAGCTAAACTGAAATATGTTTTCAGCTTCCCAACCCACACCAAAAGGAAGCCTGGCCCAACCTTGGGATTTGTAAGATTGGCCTAAGCAGCTTGCGCACCAACTAGGAACCTGTAAAATGTAGAAATATGTAATTGACACTACACCCAAAAAGGGAAATGACATTGTTACTGTTATGTGTTTCTTGTGTCTGTTTGACATACAAAGACAAAACACAATCTAACTTTTAAAAAAGGGAAATCCTTGCAGGAACAGTCTACTTATGTCATGCTAAACTATCTTGCTTTTGGATTAAAAAAATGAGCCAGAACGTATATTTGTCTGAATAAATTTATTTAGAAACGTTAACAAAAATAAAAAAACTACTGGCGAAGGAGGCCAGACAGCCGGTCGAGGGCCACCAGAATGCCGATTACATGTTGCCGCATCTGGCCCACACAATCCGCCACCTCTTGCCGACGCCTCTGTTCCTCTGTGGGTGAGAAAAGTGTGTGGGTTAATACAACATAAAAAAAAAAAAAAAGGGGGTGCTGGCAAAAATACAAGGCCTAGGTACAAATTCCCACAGGTGTGATATGTGTATGTTGAAATCACCAGGAAGAGGTAAAGGCAAACTGCAAAATCACCAAAAGTCAAGCCACAAAAACACGAAGAAAGGCACGACACATGATTACATACAAACAGTTTGTGCTTTAAAAAAAAACAAAATAAAAACATACCGGGAGCCAAATCGGGAGCTCCGGAAATGCCTCCATGATCCTCCTCGGAGGATCCGTCATTCCCCAAAGAATGGGGAGGAGTTATGATGGACTCCGGGGAGGGGGTAATTGGAAGAGGGGTGGGTGGAGGAGAGGGGGAAGTGGGACGGAGGGGAAGGAGGCCCGACATTTCCGGGAGAGGGTCTGGGAAGGATGGGGAGGAGTGGGGAATAGGGGAAAGATTTGGGGTGGAGTGTTGGCTGGGGGTTGGGGATAGTGGCCGGGAACGCCGTCTGGACGGACGGTGACGGCGGAGTCTTGGCTGTCCCCCTAAAATATGTCAAAGAAATTGCGGTTAGTTTATGGACAAATCCGGGCACCAAAACTAAAAAAAAACAAAAAACCAAAAAATAAGCCAAATAGGAGTAGAATGAATAAATCAGAAATAGAGGGAAAACATGCACACGCAGATATGAGTACAAATAATAAATAGGACAGACAGGAAAACATGCACACGCAGATATGAGTACAAATAATAAATAGGACAGACAGGAAAACATGCACACGCAGATATGAGTACAAATAATAAATAGGACAGACAGGAAAACATGCACACGCAGATATGAGTACAAATAATAAATAGGACAGACAGGAAAACATGCACACGCAGTTTGCTCCACAAACACAAACATTACAACCACAATACATAACACTTACTTGCCAGGATCTGCATGCGAAAGCATGCCAGCAAGCGGGGCGTTCGCCGTTGCAGGTCGGACCACCTGCGCTCCAGCTGCCCGATGTTGCGGCGTGAGCCGAAGGACCGCAGGCGGGACCGTGCCTCCGCATACGCGGAGCGCTTCTGCCGGTTGGTCATGGGTTGAGGTTGGCTGGTGATCCGGCGATCCATGACCTCCGTAAGCACCAGCAGCTCACGCCTGGTGAATGCGGAGGCTCTCATGATGGCAATGGTGTTTTTCTTAAAAATCATTTTTGATAAAGTGTGTAAAAATTTTCTGATTGGCTAATGTATTTTGGAAATTAACAGGAGCAATTTTATTGGTTAGTGTATGAGTCATGTGTTCGACAGGGCCAGAAATCTCTGGAGAGTTATGATAGGCTTGATGCAGTGACATGCGTAAGCAAATTTAAATAAAGAAATGAACCCAGGGAAATATGCGGGGATCCACAGCAATAGAACAATTGTTTAATTGTGGTTCACATGTTTTTTGAACAATAAAAGCGAATGTTTCATCCGTACGTATTCTGCGGGTAAACACAAACACGGACAAGAGTAAAGTTTCTTGCATTGTGTTGAAAAAAAACAAACAATTAAGCTAATTGATACATTGATTGGCATGATACGATTGAGGGAGGTAGGCAGAATAAAGGAGCAGGTAATCGACATCTGACAAGGCCACTTCCTGTTTATACTTGTGCGTGCGTTCCTTTCAAGCCATTTCGGGGATGTACGCTCGCTATTTCGTACGCTCGTTAGTTAGAGGAGGGGTCGTCAGAGTTTAGGGAGGAATTTTAGATGCGAACGAAAATACGAGCGAGCCCTTGAATTTAAATATTTTTGTACGTACGCCTAACGTACGTGCGCCCGCTTGCGAGTGGGTCTGAATGAGGGCCATAGACTCTTTTGTTAGGTAGTTTGGATTATAGGTATCCCGCTACAATATGCACATATCGTCTGTACACTCGGGCAGGACAGCTCGTACTGATCTTCAAAAATCTGTCATATAATTATGTTAATTTATAATATATAAGAGTTAAAAAAATCATGTAACAGGTTATGCAATGATATTTGATTCTCTACTGCCACGTAATATCATGTAGTATTCTCCGGTGTATTGATTATCCCGTCACACACACCTCTTTATTAGGTAGCATTAAGTTGTCTGTATAACACTACACTGGTTAGTCACCACCTGCACTTACAAGTGGAATAATTCACATTCAGCGTTGGAGCTTATTCACAAAAATCTTATCTAAGTGATATTTATTCACAGTTGGTCAATTTAGAAATAATACTATAATGCATTCTGTGATATTTCTGGTCTCCAGCGGCCACGTTGTATCTACTGCAGCTTCACAATGTATCTATTGCCACCATCACACATTCCCTTGCTAGACAGTTTGGAATAATCAGTGTACCGCTGTATTGAACCATCAATGCCTACAATTTCGGGCATTCGGGTTCTCGTCCACTGCCCAAAGGCCCCAAAGAGACTGACACTAACAGCCGGATGCAGTCGCCAAGTCCCGGCCACACTGTATCCGCAGTGACATGCTATGCGACCATAGAGCACTCCAGCAGTAGCAGGTCATGAAGGAGGAACGCCGATCAGCAGTGGTTACTTTGTTCCTCAGAAGCAGGTGGACATGGAACGTCCAGGTGACAATGGAGCCAGGTGCCCCCTTCAGGGCTGGTGCTCAGCGGCAAATAGCTCCATTGTCTCCGGGAGTTCTGCCACTGGCCAGGCAACATCCCATGCCCTGTGGTATCAGAGCCCTGCATGTACATACAGTAGCATATGCACTTACTGTGCATACATGCCCGGGCATGTAACACAGCTACTGTTTATACATGACTGGCATGTTACATGAGTACTGGTTATACACCTGATACAAGGTGGGGGCTCCCCAACAATGGGTAATTATTTATTTTTTTCAAAACCCTTGGACTCTCCCTCAATTTATCCAAGTACCATCACCAGTTGGAGGGAGGAGGCGGAGCCTTCAGTGTTGGGAGGGTGGATAGCTTTGCACTGCCTGTGCATTTGTGACTAACCTTGGCTGCTCAGACAGGATGTAACAAGGAGATCAGGGTGGGCTCTGACTGTGAGTGACCAGCGTGGGAGATTTCTAAAATGACAGCAGCACACAGCATCAGCACTGCATGAAGGCAGCAGCAGCCTGGAAGTGCCTGCTATCAGCTGGGGGAGAGGAAATCTTTGAGCCGGCTCCGTGACGGGTAAGTGCTGGGGTGTCTCCGAGTGACGAGTCCCGGCTCCTCAGTCGGGTAGGCTCAGGTGGGTCGTGGTGCTCACATGTTATGTGATATCTGCGACCATAGAACACTCTGGCAGCAGCAGGTCATGAAGGAGGAGCACCGCTGCTGATCAGCGCTCAGTGGCTCCTCTGTTCCTCAGCAGCAGGTGGACACAGAACGGCCAGGTGACAATGGAGCTTCAGGGCTGGCGCCTAGTGGCAGATTACTCCATTGGCTCTGGAAGTTCTGCCACTGTATCTATAAATATATGATATAAGAGAAGTGGTGCTACCAATCCCACTATATATATATATATATATATATATATAATATATATATATATATATAAATTGTGATAAAAACACAGGAGAAGTGTGGAATGGCTTCTATGTGTGTCCCTGGTTCCTGTCGTATGTGTTTTAGCCCCCAGGAGAAGTCTGTTTTACAAACAGGTTTGAGTGTCAGCTTTTGGTAAAAGCTGGAGAATGGGGCCTGCGGGTGTGGATGTGAGAGAGAAGGGAGGGCTCCATCCACAGGGCCATTTCAGGTGTTAGGCCTTTCATCCTGAGAGCAGGCTAATGAGTGATTACACCTGGAAGTTGCTCATAAGAGCTGTGTAATGTCTTGGTGCAGTGTCTCATACCTGGGAGAGCAAGCCCGCAGGTTAGCTTGCTCTGAGACACTGTTTGATACAAACCAGAAGGTACTGTGGACATGAACTTGTTTTGTGTTCTGATAGTGAGGGCACCTACTGTCTAGTTAGAGCCCAGAAGGGCTAGGATTTATTTTATGTTTTGTTTACTTGATTATCGGTGTTGCACAATAAAAACTGGTGCCGACCAGCTTGCATGAAAACCCACGACTGGAGTGCTGTTTCCTGCCTGCTGTGTGTAAGGAGGTGTCCATCTACCCCAGGAGAGGGACCCCTACCCCGATCTTATCACTATATATATATATATATATATATATATATATATATATATATATATATGTGTATATATATATATACATACACATACACACACACACACACACAGCAGGTAAAATAAGTATTGAACACATCAACTTTTCCTCAGTAAATATATTTGTAATAGGGCTATTGTATTGAAATGTTCACCAAATGTCAGCAACAACCCATGCAATCCACACATGCAAATAAATCAAGCCATATATGTCCATAAATTAAGTTATGTGTAGTCATGTGAAATGACACAGGGAAAAAGTATTGAACACGCTTACTGAAATTTATTTAATTCTTCGTACAAAAGCCTTTGTTGGTAATGACAGCTTCAAGAAACCTCCTGTATGGAGAAACTAGTCGCATGCATTGCTCAGGTGTGATTTTGGCCCATTCTTCCACACAGTCTTCAAATCTTAAAGATTCCATGGGCCTTTTATATGAACTCTGATCTTTAGTTCTTTCCATAGACTTTCAATTGGATTCAGATGGCAGCATATTTTTATCAAGAATGTCTCGGTTCAGCATACGGTACTGGCATACTACATATAATTGAATGAAGGATGAATGGAAAAATGTACCGAGATATTCTTGATAAAAATCTGCTGCCATCTACCAGGATGCTGAAGAAACAAGGGTGGACATTTCAGCAAGACAATGATCCCAAACACACAGCCAAGGACACTCTCAATTGCTTTCAGAGAAAGAAAATAAATCTGCTAGAATGGCCCAGCCAATCACCTGACTTGAATTCAATTTAAAATATTTGCAGTTTTTCGCAGAATTTAATGTATTTTCTACATATAACACCATTCTGAGATGGCGTTATATAAAGTAATGATTTTTCAAGTAATTTAGTGCTTTTTGCTTTGCTAAATAGAAGAAAGCAGTAAAGCACTGTAGAGATCAATGGCTGATCCCTACAGTGCAGTACTATGCGAGATGGGAATTAATGGAGAAGATAATTGCATTATATTCTCTATTATACCATTGCTGAATAGGGAGTTTTCATAAAAAATACGGAAATTATTATTTCCGCATTTTTTATGTAACAAAATCATTGCTGAATAGACCCCATATACGCAGTGACACATCTAATCTGCCCTATATGAAAAACATGTAATCCATTATACAGCTATTAAATAAGGCTTATCCATATACATACAGTGATACATATTACTGATTTTGCAGACAGCATAACCAGAAAGATCCCAGATCATTTATAACACATATATATTTATATATATATATATATATATATATATATATACATAAATAGTGACACTTCTAATCCACACTTCAGGCAATAATAGTTGAAACACATACAGTAATTATCATTCTCCTATGAATATTCAAATAGTAAGATTTATCCGCACTCAAATAAATGGGTTTTATATAATTATGCAATACAAGGAAACAATAACTCTTTGATAGACACACTAGAAGAATAACATTTAAATTATGAACAATTTTGCTAATAATAACCAGGAGGCATGGAGACGTAGTGTTTCCTAGAAACATTAAATAAGTGAAGCAGTTTAAGAGAACATTTACAAAAGGCAACATTGTTCCATTTTTTGAATATAAGAACTAGTGTGTAAATTATTACATTGAGCTACAGAACAAATAATTGAGCCTTTAGTGCAGCGGTGGGCAACCTGTGGCGCTTGAGCCACATGCGGCTCTTCCGTTGTTCTGATGCAGCTCCACTGCCAGCTCCCCGGACTGACACTGACTGCCTCGTCTGATAGGTGCGCAGCTGTTCAGAGAAAGCTTGTCCTTTGTTGTAGCAGTCTGCTCCACTCCGGAGGCATGTATGGGCAATGTGGTGATGTCACACTGCAAATAGGAGGCGGAGCTCAGCTTGTGACTGAACCTGCAGCCATGAGGACGCGGTCGCAGATGTCGGAGCCTACCTACATGGCACAGACAGTCGCAACAGGGTAAGAGCTGTGTTTTTTTTTTATTTGTTCTTTCATTTTATTTGTAACATGTGGGGGGCTGGAGTGGCCCGTGGAGTGTGGGGAAAGGTGTCTGGACTGCAGTTGCCCGAGGAGAGAGGGGGGGCTGGAGTGACACATGTGGGTCTGCGGGAGTGACATATGGGGGGCTGGACTGACACGAGCGTCTGCTAGAGTGACACATGGGGAGCTGCTGAAGTGACACATAGGGGTAGGGTCGCCATCAGGGTGGGACTGCCGGGCCTCAAGTCCCGGGCCTGGAGGACAGAGATAGAGAGTGGGGCCCTGGTTGCAGCGGTGCTACACCACACCGGCAGACGGGATGCAGGGCGAGTTCATAGAACTACATACATTCAACGCCTGTGACCACAAACCAGCCTGAGATTGTGGAACAAAAGCCAATCAGGAGCGGCTGCTCCTGAGTGGCTGCTGGCCTGGGAGCTGTGATTGGCTCACGTCCGGCTTTTGAGATGCCATCAGAGCTGTTTAGAAGTTCTCCTGGACTGATGTTCCTGGCCGCCGTTGCAGCACCACTGCCACCCGGGCCCCCATCTCTGAAAAGCAGTCAGCACTAAATGTACCTCGCTGGCTGCACCAGCGCAGCCAGCTGAAAAGTCCATGAAAAACAGGTACTCCCTGACCTTGCCATGTGCTCTCCCCCTGTTCCAGTCTGCCTTCTCTGTCCACCTGCTGTTTTAGACAGCCTTCTCTGCCTTGCCCCCCCTCCTCTGTTACAGCCTTTGCTGCCCTGTGCATTTTCCCTAGACAGCCAGCCTTCCCTATACCTCCCTAGTCAGCAAGTCTTCTCTGCCTGTGCCTACCTACTAGTTAAGCCAGCCTTTCCTGTCCCCCCAGTCAGACAGCCCCATGTCTGCCCCCTAGTCCAGACATCCTTCCCTGTCTCCCCCATTATCAGCCAGCCTTCCGTGCCCTGTGCCTCCCCCCAAGTTTAGCCAGCCTTCCATGCCCCCCTAGTCAGCCAGCCTTCTCTGCCCAGTCCCCCCCAGTCCAGTCAGCCTTCTCTGCCCCATGCCTCCACCCCAGTCCAGCCAGCCTTCCCTGGCACCCCTAGTCAGTCAGCCTTCCATGCCCTGTGCCTCCTTCCCTTGTCCAGACAGCCTTCCCTGCCCCCCAATCCCCCATCCAGCCAGCCAGCCTTCCCTGCCCTTTGTTCTACCCTTCTTCTAGCTTTTTCTGTGGATTCAGCCTTTTCAGTGCAATATATATATATTATAGGATGTCAATCTAACACCAACCACAGTGCAAAGTTTGGGAATTCTTAAAGGCACCAATTGATCTCCTCAGTGTAGCTCCGCACACCTCTGCCCCCCTCCACCTCCGGGGGGACCTGCCTATCTTGTCAGTAGAGGGCCCCGCAATTTCTGATAGCAGCCCTGCATGGGGGGGGTGATGTTGTGACACATGGACGGGCTGCTGTTGTGACACATGGAGGTGCTGCTGTTGTATCATGTGAATCCGTTTTTTTATTTTTTGCCCACTGTATTTTTTGTGGATGTGGCTTTTTCAGTGTATTATTTGTGTATGTGGCTTTTTCAGTGTATTTTATGTGGATCTGGTTTTTTAATTTTTTTTTTATATTGTTCTGGCTTTTTCTTTCCCTTTAATAGTTACCTCCACGGTAATTGTGTGCATGCACCTTTACATGCTTCTACAAACATCATACCAGGGGCCATGGCCTAGCTGGTCACACCCCTATTTGCATGTGCGCCTTCGGCGTGTGCATAATCTCAGCTCTTTGATGTATATTGACAGATATTTTTAGGCTCTTGGCCTCTGACTGGTTGGCCACCCCTGCCTTAGTGGGACAATCACTGTTTTAATTGGAAACTACAGTACATGATGTATGCTAATATTCAAATAGGTGAAATAAAATAAATAGTAGTAACAAATACACACCAATAAAATTTCCCAGAAGAAAAAAATAATGAAAACAGAGGGAATAGACCAATAAAGACAATGACACAGTGGATATTTCATTTGAAATCACTTCATTACTTTATTCACATTTCTTACTTACATTTTAATCAATAAAAACATATTTTTGTTTATTAAATAATATATCCTTTTATTAAAATATAATGGGGAGACATATCTACCAATTAAAGTAGTTTCACTTTCAAGCATGCACTAGGAATTCTGGTTCTATGGTGCTGTAGTTACTGCATACTCTCATAAATCTGTCTTAATCATATAGCTCCAATGTCATCCCAGAGTGTGTGTTCCACTAAGGAAAACATGGAACATCGGTTTTGATTTGTAGCTTTCACCTTTAAAGGACTTGAAATGTATTATCACCAGTTTGGTAATTTCTTCAGAGGCAATGTTATCGCTACATGGTACCTTAGTCAATATAAATATTTTTCACTTAATCAGAATTCCCTGCTAATTGGCCAGTCAACACAAAATACAAATTAGTGTGCAGCTAATTCGCAATGTGTCACTATTATGAACAAACCAGGTTTTTGTTAATATACATAATCGATCAAAATATGTAAAAAAGGAAAAAAAAACCTAATTTGAATAACAAATTTAAAAATGGAAGAGAAAAAGAAAAATATTGATTCTCATATAAACATTTACATGCCAGGTTTATGCAATTGGAAGCTGTGTGTATCACAGTGGACTAGGCAAACTTGATCATCATTCGTTTTTGTTGCCCTTCTAATGCCTCCAAAGCGAACGTGGGACTGATGATATGGATGAGAAGCAGCCAGGAGCTTCATACTTGCCTCCACATCTATGGTATTCTCATAGTGTGGCACTTGGCTAAGATGTCAGAGCCAAGCGTCACAGTGTCACTACAAATCACAGGATTCTGTCCCAACTTTACACATGCAAAGGTGGAGGGGCAATGCCTAGGCTTCCCAAAGAGTTAGCAGTGGCACTGGCACTCGAGGAGAACTATGAGAAATGTTGGGAACTGGCACAAAGGGGACATAACCAAGCACAGTTAGGGGCATGGCCACACATTGTTGGAGTTGTTGCTGCACCTCTAGAGCTTGTCATAGTATTTTGTGCCTCCCCCCTCTTCCCCCTTCAGCACCCCTGATTGGACTATAATTTGTAAATCATTATATTGTCACTTATCTGTGTTTACAGCATTGTACCACATACTGTAATTGTAGCATTTTGATATTTATAAACTAACAGGATCAATAATTAATATTAGTATGAATCCCCACAGAATTCAACCACAACTTTTTCATTATTCACAGGAAAACTAATTGTGTTCTTTTATAGATAAAATGTCAATCAATGAGGACCAAGGTTATAATCAATATTATACAAGCATTTTAATCAATATTTCATTGGTGATTAAGGAAAAAGATAGAAATGCAGAAAAACAAAGGCCAAACATATACATGTAACTAGATAAAAAGGCACTCTCAGCTGTCCGTAATACTAACACGCTTTCTCTGTGCAGTCAACACATATAGTAATTACAAAAGCAGAGAAGCGTCACTCTGAGCATAAATAACACGCTAATGGCAGGATGGACAGATCATTGTGCAAACAGCGTGTTATTCATACTCTGAGTGCCGCTTCTCTACTATTGAAATGTTTACTGTGTATACATACTGTGTATTTGTTAAAGGTCACAAGACTTAAACGTTAAATTTTGACACAGCTTGTCGTCTATTCTTGAACATTATAAGACCTTGGAATGCTGCCTATATCCTGTTAAATATAAATATAATTGGTGTTATATATATATATATATATATATATATATATATATACACACACACACAATCGAAGGATGACGGCACTCAGGTAAATAATTCCAGTCAGCAGCAGGTATATAATCAATGTTTGGTAAGTCACTATGGCAACGGGTACTGCACGATGACGTCACTTCTTGAAGCAGATTTCCGGTCCCGGCTGCCGCTAGTTTGCACGTGGTGTGGGATAAGGGTATAAGGTAAGCAACTGTTTGTACTATTTTTATCCTGATGACAATGAAATAAAATCATCGAAACATTGATTATATACCTGCTGCTGACTGGAATTATTTACCTGAGTGCCGCTGTCCTTCGATTGTATTGTTGGGGTTCCATGCTGGGATCACCTACAGAGGGCACCAGTGTTGTATTATTCAATGGGAGTGCTGCCTATCTGGAAGATTTATTATATATATATATATATATATATATATGGAAATAATTGTGACAAAAAGCGCCTCCTAGTGCAATATGTATTAATTCTTCTCAGCAATTAGTTAGATAATTAAGTGCCCACGTACCATGTGTAGAAGCAAAAGGTTTTAATTTTTGCCAACAAAGACTTTTAAGCATTTTTAACCACATATTCTTGATATCTTGAGATTGTGTATTCAGTAGCATACCATATAAATAAATGGCATATAGTTACAAAATATAAAAACACAATTTATTTTGTGTATGTCCAAACATACATTTAAGTAAAAGTTATCAAGCTTATCTGGACAGCAGGAATTACAGCAGAACCTGGAACAGTCTAACAGGAGGAATCCCTCAACGCATTTCATCCATTCAAATTTACCAGGACTTCATCAGGAGGATAAATATATATAAACACCAATGTAAATACAGAGGCACAGCAATTATTCTTCCATATGGTAAGTGTACAATTTAATTTTGAATACAATAAACACAAGTGCACAACCCTGGAAATGAAGGCAATCATAATACAATGCTAAATTATGCAATATAACAGAGGAAACACAAGAACTCACAATTGCATACATACATACTTATATGAATTCAAAACTAAGTTTGTTATAAATAAATAATAAAAAAATGTGCATGAAAATAGGCCTACCATTTTATTGAAACTACTGTATTAGGATATAGAGTATCAGAGGTGTCACAATGGGTGGTGACAACTGGTGTGGCACATACGGCCCCTTGTGAAAAGGGGGCATGGGCTTGTGTCCAAAAGGCCATACCTCATGATTTGTACCATTTTGGGGAGTGACCACGTGTCTATCCCTCAGATGGTGTCACCCGTTACGGCCCGCACCCCCGGAACACCCTAGTGACACCAATGTAGAGTATTCACCTGTAATATCCAGAAGGCTTATCTACCAACATCACCCCCTCTCATTTTATATCCCTTTGATCTCAGTTGGATCCCATTAATGCTCTGATCGAAAATGTCTATGAACATTGTGTTTATACTTGTTCTTCATAATGTTCCTTATGTGCTCTAATAATTCTGACAATAAATGATCTAATAGTTCACCAAATGTTATTAATTACATGTACACATGAGTACATAAGTCAATAAATTAAACATTGAGTCTCACTATTATCAAGATTTCCCAGAGGGGCAGAAATAATGGCTCTGCGGCAGGTGCACTGGACCAGGTATCCTGGGGACTCAGTGGGGGAGGGGTTTATACCACTCTCTGGGCCTGATTCAGTGACAGACACAAAGGTGATTATGTATGCAATCGAGCAATTGTTTGCCATCGCGCATGAGTATATGCTTCACTATGCATGCAGAGCAATCGCACTGCGATCACAGACGCACATAGGAATCCGCCGCAGAGTGAGTGACAGGTTGTCAGCGTTTGGTGGTGGTGACGAGGGTTGGTCAGAG
Source organism: Taudactylus pleione (assembly GCA_031769625.1). NCBI lineage: Eukaryota > Metazoa > Chordata > Amphibia > Anura > Myobatrachidae > Taudactylus > Taudactylus pleione. The sequence goes on along the minus strand of JAUIMM010000512.1, from coordinate 5,312,029 downwards.
AAATGCAAGCGTGTCTGAAAGTTTAAACACCGTTACATGGAGGTGCATAAATTAGCCACTGTGAGTGCATATGCAGCTCTTCGTGTCTAAAGAGCCCCCAAGGCTGCGGCAGGTCAGACCTATTGCAAGGCCAACATGGCTGCCGATGTGTCCACCACTCGCTAGTTCTGCCACTGAGAGCTCCTGATTTTATATCTTCCTCCTGATTATATTAAATATCTTAACAACATGGCAGCAAAATATTCATCTTCAGCAGTAAGATATGATGGTTTGTTTACTAGCAGTAGCGGCTTCCTGACATGTTGAAGTCCGAAATTTGAAAGGGCAAAACAACCCATGATGTAAAAAAAAACCGACAGCCTTTTCTTCTTGTGCACCTTGCTGGCTTCTGGCTGCCGAACATTACTTTAATTGACTAAGAAAAGTAAGAGACCGCTCCCAATTGGCTGCCCAGCTAATTACAAGCCTGGCTCACTGATTATAGCGTCATTTTGTGGCATGTGCACCTTAACCCTTTAACTGGTGACATTGCATGTGAAGCGACCGCAATGTATATACCTGTATATTGAATACACATTGATACACTGGTATTGCAATATTTTCTCAACTACTTTGGATATTTCCTATGGGAATAAAACCACTTTATTTCATGCGAATAACAAATTAAACATTAAAACATAAACAATTGTTGCCATCTGGTCATTCCTTCTTGACAATTTATACATTATTACAAATTCCCATGAATTGCTTTTATGTACTTTACATACTGTAGTTATATTTGGTTGCTGAGCTTCATTTTCTGGCAGTAAGGATGACAAATTTATAAATGTGTTAATGAAGCATAAAATCAGAATTGTAAGCAACGACAATCATTTTTTTGAAGCTGTAAGTACATGTTAGATCAATAATGCATGGTCAGTTTCTAGATGTATATAATTGACAGGCACTAGCATCATTTTCAGGGAAGATTATATTGTGCTACTTTGCACTTTCAGCTGTGTCCTTACTCATTACCACCCGAAAGAGATATTTATATGCCTTATTGTTTTCAGATTCAGATGCCATTTTCAATTGAAAACAACCAAATTTATTATTATTATTTATAAAATCAGAAACCAGATTATAGGCTAAAATGTAAACCTTGTCCAAGCAACTGGACCTGTTACTGAGGTCAAAATATTATGCTGGCCATCTACAGTCCTCCTCTGCTCACACTGGGCTTGATTGTGAGTCACACAAAAGTCACACTGTGCATGAATCTTCACTATAAAAAGGCATATTCTGGCATTACCATAATGTAGTAAGAAGACATATGCATTAAGATTACAAAGTGGATACAGATCAGTCCCACTAACTTGTCTGATATGCAGAGGTGTATTGTGGTGCCATGGTACCCGTCAGGGACAGATTAAGCTATGTGGGAGGCCCTGGGCAATAAACATGTGTGGGCCCTTTTCAATAATATATATATATATATATATATATACTGTATATATATATTCCACAGCATAGGCAAATGGAGGGGGAGTTTCCGTCTGCCTGGAAACCCCCCTCCCCAGCCCACACCATGACCACAATAGAAATAGTAATATAATAGAATGTTACTAGTGCTGCATGTTCTTATCAGTATCACAAATAAAATAATTAGCACCACCTGTGTATCTTTTAACATGTTTCAGCCAGTAATAAATAACCTGTGCACCAACTAGAAGATCTGGAAAACATGCACTGCTAGAGATGCACTGCTATAGAGCCCAATATGTACATATATGTCCAGGGCAGTGCTAGGTTCTTCTGTCTCTCCTCCAGGCTCACGGACTTGCTCCAATAGTCTGGAATGGTGCCCACATCTAAAATAAATACATTCAGCTCAGACAGGATGGCCATAATGACGCATCTAATGGCTTACTGTGATTGCTGGTCCTGTATATGCTGGAATTATTACACACAATACACTTTGTATGATGCTTATTAAAGCTGGACACACTCTCTCTAAAATTATGTATTTGGAAACCCCCCCCTGAAATCCTGCGTTTGCCACTGCACAGTCTAAAGAGGCGGCACTCAGAGACTTCAGAATAAAGTGAAAAAAGACCCCCACTTTAATGTGACATACAGGTCAATGTTTCGGGGATGGAATCCCCTTTCTCTGGATATATATATATATGTATATATTTACTATATATACGGTGCTGCGGACCACTTGTGGCGCCCTATAAATAAAATGTAATAATAATATATACACATATATAGCAGTTGTGCCCCTTCTGCAATGCCCCCAGTAGTTGTGCCCCTTCTCTAATGCCCCCAGTAGTTGTGTCCCTTCTCTAATGCTCCCAGTAGTTGTGCCCCCTGCAATGCCCCCAGTAGTTGTGCCTCTTATTCAATGCTCCCTGTAGTTGTGCCCCTTGTCCGATTCCCCCAGTAATTGTGCCCCCTGCAATGCCCCCAGTAGTTGTGCCTCTTCTTCAATGCTCCCTGTAATTGTACCCCTTCTCCAATGCCCCAGTAGTTGTGCTCCCTGCAATGCCCCCTGTAGTTGTGCCTCTTCTTCAATGCCCCCTGTAGTCGTGCACCCTAAAGTAGTGACCCCAGTACTAACTCCCCCTCCCCGCCCACACCCCTGTGAAAAACTTACCTGACTTTGCTCCACGCTGTCAGGGCTCCTGGGGCCCGCCGTCACTGCTGCTGCTGCCTGCTGGATCTAACTCATCGCGGGTGATGTCATGATGTCACCCGCGCAATGCAACACTGGGAACGCTGGCCTCTGATGGTAGACTCATGAACATTAACATTAGCTAATGTGAGCAAGGCCTTCTGTTGCTTAGACATTACCTTGGGTTCCTTTGAGACCTTGCAAGCTATTAGATGCCTTGCTCTTGGCATGATCTTTGTTGTTCGATCACTCCTGCGTAGGGTAATAATGGTCTGGAATTTCCTCCATTTGTACACACTCTATCTGACTGTTGATTGGTGGAGTCCAAACTCATTAGAGATGGTTTTTTAACCTTTTCCGGCCTGATGAGCATCAACAACTCTTCTTCTGAGGTCCTCAGAAATCTCCTTTGTTCATAGCATGATACACTTCCATAAACATGTGTAGTGAACATCAGACTTTCATTGATTCCTGTTCTTTGTCTCATTTCTTTGATTTGGTTCTCTTGATCTACTTTTATGACTTGGGTGAAAATCTGAGGTAGTTTTAGGCCAAATTTCAGCAGAAATATAGAAAATTATGAAGGGTTCACAAACTGTCAAGCACCACTATATATATATATTTTCCATAGACAAAAAAACCTTACGGTTTCACATGTCCCATTGAGGCTTCTTAGACATGATCTGAAATGTCACAAAACCTATTACATTTCTCACGCTCAAACTTCAAAAAGCAATTAAATTACGATAATTAAGGCTGATGCCTTAATGAACATGTTTCTTGCGTAATACAGATACAGATATGGTGTGCCATCACACCATGTGGTTAACTGCAGATTCAGCACTCTCAGAGTGAGATTGCTGTCACTCACAAAATGGTGGAGCTGCTAATTCACAGAGTTGTGTGCTCATTGGAATACACACATGCAGAGCCGGCCCTAGTCAAATTAGTGCCCTAGGCAAAATTTTGGGTGGTTCCCCCCCTCCCATGTGGGATCCTGAAAAGGGGTGTGGCATCACGAAAGGGGGCATGGTATCACTGTGCTGTGCTCCCCTTCCTCCATTGTGCTGTGCTTCTATCCCATGCAACCTCATCCCCCCATAAGTCTTTCCAGCCCCAGCCCAGCATCTTATTTCTTGCTCCAGGGCACTCCTTTTCAGGTTCTTGATGTTCCTATCTCTGTGTCAGGCTCCTCCATAGACGTCCACCATTACAGAGCCTCCTGCTATCTTCTCTCATTAGTGCAGCATGTCTGACATTCTATAGGACACATTCTCCCCTCACAGCACAACACCCCAGGCTCCTCACCCATCTCTCATCCATCTCTCACCTCTCATCCAGCACCCATTTTCCAGCACAGCATGTCAGCACCCCTCACCCAGCACTCCTTTCCCACCTATCACCCCTCACAGCATGTCAGCACCCCTCTTACAGCAAAGCACCCTTTACCCCTCTCCCAGCACAGCATGTCAGCACCCCATATCCAGCACTCATCCTCCAACACAGCATGTCAGTACCCCTCACTCACCACCCCTCCCAGCATGGCATGTCAGCACCCATCTCCCAGCACAGCATGTCAGCACCCCATACCCAGCATGGCATGTCAGCACCCCTCTCCCAGCACGACATGTCAGTAACCCTCTCCCAGCACCCATCTCCTAGCTCAGCATGTCAGCACCCATCTTCCAGCACAGCATGTCAGCACCTCTCACCCAGCACTCCTCTCCCAACACAGCACCCCTCACAGCATGTCAGCACCCCTCTTACAGCACAGCACCCTTTACCCCTCTCCCAGCACAGCATGTCAGCACCCCATATCCAGCACTCAACCCCCAACACAGCATGCCGGTACCCCTCACTCACCACCCCTCTCCTAGCACAGCATGTCAACACCCCTCACCCAGCACAGCATGTCAACACCCCTCACCCAGCACAGCATGTCAGCACTCCTCACCCAGCACAGCATGTCAGCACCCCTCTCCCAGCACCCATCTCCTAGCTCAGCATGTCAGCACCCATCTCCCAGCATCCTTCTCCCATCACAGCATGTCAGCACCTCTCACCCAGCACTCCTCTCCCAAAACAGCACCCCGAATCCAGTATAGAACCCCTCACCCAGCAGCACAGATCACAGCAGCAGCTAAACCAGCAACAACCATTACTCCTCACCCAGACAGCTCACATAGCAACCCTCACAGTATTCAGCTCAGCACCCCTCACACATGCTGAGCTGACTTAGGCCCTCATTGAGACCCGGACGCAAGTGGCCGTTCGTACGTTCGGCGTACGTACAGACATATGTTAATTCAAGCACTCGCTCGTAATTTCGAACGCATCTAAACATCCTCCCCAAACTCTACCAACCCCTCCTCTAACTAACGAGCGTGCCAAATAGCGAGCGTACATCCCCAATGTGGCTTGCAGGGAACGCACGCACAAGTACAAACCGGAAGTGGGCCTGTCAGATTCCGATTACCTGCTCCTTTATTCTGCCTACCTCCCTCAATCGTATTATGCCAATCAATATATCAATTAGCTTAATTGCTTTTTTTTTTTTTTTTGGCAATGCAATAAACTTTACTCTAGTCCGTGTTTGTGTTTACCCGCAGAATACGTACAGCTTAAACATTCGCTGTTATTTGTCAAAATACATGTTTGAGACAATTAAACATTTGTTTTATTTGTTTTTAACCACGCATATTTTCCTGGGTTCATTTCTTTATTTAAATTTGCTTACGCATGTCACTGCATCAAGCCTATCATAACTCGCAAAAGATTTGTGGCCCTGTCGAACACATGACTCATACACTAACCAATAGAATTGCTCCTGTTAATTACCCAAATACATTAGCCAATCAAATTTATTTTCGGGTCTTTATTAAAATTGATTTTTAGAAAATACACCATTGCCATCATGAGAGCCTCGTCATTCACCAGGCGCGAGCTGATGGTGTTAACCGAGGTCATGGACAGGCGGATCACCAGCCAGCCTCCCCCCATCACCAATAGGGAAAAGCATTCCGCATATGCGGAGGTACGTGGCCGCCTGCGTTCCTTCGGCTCACGCCGCCAGATCGGCCAGCTGGAGCGCAGGTGGTCCGACCTGCAACGGCGGACGACCCGCTTGCTGGCATGCTTTCACATGCGGATCGCGGAAAGTAAGTTTTTGTGACTGTGGTTTTCATGTTTTTCTTTGTGGCCATATCTGCATGGCCATGTTTTCATGTATGTCCTATTTATTCTTTGTACTCATATCTGCATGGCCATGTTTTCATGTATGTCCTATTTATTCTTTGTACTCATATCTGCATGGCCATGTTTTCATGTATGTCCTATTTATTCTTTGTACTCATATCTGCATGGCCATGTTTTCATGTATGTCCTATTTATTCTTTGTACTCATATCTGCATGGCCATGTTTTCATGTATGTCCTATTTATTCTTTGTACTCATATCTGCATGGCCATGTTTTCATGTATGTCCTATTTATTCTTTGTACTCATATCTGCATGGGCTTGTTTTCATGTATGTCCTATTTATTCTTTGTACTCATATCTGCATGGCCATGTTTACATATTTGTGTTGTCAAAAATTAGCATTTAACTAGGTCAGGGTTGAAAATAACCACAATTTGTTTCCAATCTTTTAGGGGCAGAGCGAAGACTACGGCGTCATCGCCGTCAAAGACGGCGCTCTCGGCCCCTCTCCCCAACCCCGAGCCAAACCTCCACACCCCAAAATTCCATTATTTCCCCCTCCTCCCCAGCCTGCACAGACCCTGTGGAAGATGTGTCGGGGCTCCTTCCCCTCTATCCCAATTCCCCCTCCCCTCCAACCACCCCTCTCGTAACTACCCCCTCCACTGAATCCCAAATCACCCCTCCAACCTCGTTGGGGAATATTGGCACCTCCGAGGAGGACGAGGGAGTTGCTTCTGTCCCGGGTGTGATTTTGAACGGTATGTTTTTTTTTTTTTTTACTTTTTTTATGAAAGTGTTTGTATGTAATCCTGTGTCTGTGACTTTTTTGGGGGGGTTTGTCAGAATTTTGTGTAGATATCTGTTTGTCTTTACCTTTTACTGCTGATTTCCCCATACACATATCACACCTGTCAGAATCTGATGTTTTTTGTTGCAATTTTTGGGGTGTCCATTATTTGGGCCTTGGTTTTTTTGTGGTAAATCTGCTTTTGGTCACAATATTGTCATTTTTGGATAGCTTTGTTTGGCTTGTTTTTTAATGTGGTTTCATTAATTATGTATTAAGCCCCACACTTTTCTAACCCACAGAGGAACAGAGGCATTTGGCGGACTTAGCTGGATGCGTAGAAAGGATGCGGGGCTACGTCATCGGGCTGCTGGTGGTCCTTGACCATATGTCTGTCATCCTGCGTCCCTAATTTATTTTTGTTATTAAAAAATAGTTGTATTCATTAAAATTTTGAACTTAACGTTCTGTCTCATTCCTTGTCTCCAAATCTTAGATTGTTTACACTGACATAAGTAGACTCTTCCAGCAAGGATTTGCAATTAATGTCACTAAGATTGTGTGTTGTATTTTTTAGGAAAACAGGCACATGAAACACCTAACAGTAACAATCTGCTTGGCCTTTTTTTCTGTTTGACAATTTATATATTACTACATTTTACATGTTCCAATTTGGTGAGCAACCTGCTTAGGCCGAGATTACAAAGACTACTGATTGTACAGGATTCCTTTTGCTGTTGGTTTTGACCCAGAAAGCATCTTTAAATTTAGATCAAATTGCGTCATTACAGGATTAACCCTTAATAAATTTTAATGTGGGTGAACCTGGTTACACTTGCTTGTAATGGGCAATAAAATGACCAAAATTAAACTCTCAAAAAATTTATTCACAACATAACTAAAATAACAAAGTGTTGACTCACAAACAATACACACAGTGAAAACCAAAAATACAACCCATAAAACACCATATGAAAAAAGAAATGAAAAATCAAGAACTGGTTGACGAAGGAGCATGCCAACATGATTCCACAAATGTGGCGTTGCAATATGGGTTCCAGAATATATATCCAATGTGTCCCCATGAAGGTTTTTTTTGGGTAGCAGGAAGTAGTCATCGTTTGAGTCCCAACAAAAATCAAATTAATTAGATGATCTCCAAAAATCCTTACCACATTGTGTCTAAACACTTTTGTGTTGCCAATAATTACCTAAAATATCTGGCCACCACATCATCGCGTATGGCCCCCCAAATACTGACCTCCAACCAACCTCGGGGGGGCCATCCTCAGGCAAGGCATCCTCTGGCTGCATTGGGACACCACTTCTTATGGCGATGTTGTGAAATATCCCACACAGGACCACAATTTTCGAAACCATATCCGGCAAATACATGAGCTCGCCACCAGAGCGGTGGAGGCATCTGAATCAGCCTTTTAAAAGGCCGATACAGCGCTCCACCACTTGCCTGGTGGCTGTAAGTGCGGCATTAAAATTACTTTGTGGCCCTGGTGTGGGAGCCAAATAAGGAGTGAGCAGCCAGGGCGTGCAAGGGTAGCCACTGTCTCCTGTGAAAAAGAAGTGACAACATCAGGATCACTGTGTATCAAGCTTAACATTGTTATGTACTAAAGGTCTCCACTTACCCAGAAGCCACGCATCACCAGCTTGTAGGTTGTTTAATTTGTGCCATATCCCTGATTGCCGGATGATGAATGAGTCATGTGCACTTCTGGGTAATGTTGCATTCAGGGACAGGACCTGGAGGGAGGCATCACATACCACCATTACATTCAGGGAGTGATAGTGTTTCCGGTTGCGAAATATGGCCTCCAGCCGTGCTGGAGGCTGAAGTGGTATGTGAGTACCATCCACAACCCCTATGATGTGTGGGAAGCCAGCTATTTGGTAAAAATTGGCCTTGGCCACACTAAGGGCACCCATATCCAAAGGCATTTGAATAAAATGATGCAGGTGCTTGAAAAGGGCCACCATCACTGCCCTCAGGATCCTGGAAAAGGAGGATTGTGAGATTCCCGCCACTATTCCCACCGTTGTTTGAAACGATCCTGAGGCACAGAAATGTAACACCGCCATAAATTGCGTAAGTGGTGGTATTGCTGTAGGACTGTCAATTTGCCGCTCAAGATCACTCTCTATTAATGAGAGAGTGTCTATGATGATTTTGGGCGGAAGACGGTAGCGTCTTAACACCTCATCATCGGGCATTCCAAAAAGGGTGACACGTGTTCGATATATCTGGGGCCTTGCACGCCTACGATGCCTACGCCTGGGACGAGATTGAGGTTGGTCGGCTTCCGGGAGCATGGCCACAACAATCCGACCAAGATCAACCTGAAATGGCAAGATTTGAATATAAGGCTTTTTTGGGCAAAAATATTTGAAAAATTACTTAGCTTGATGATACAATCCAATGATGCTTACATGCCGGGGTATTGTCATGATTGTCCAAACCTATAAATAATAAATAAACAATGCAACAATTTAGGGTGGGCATTTAGGAATCTAAATTGGGTGCAAGACAAAACAGAAAAGGGGAGAAACACACATTTGGGCAAAGAGCAAAACGACAGTACGCAGACTACCTCAATTTGGGCCCAAATGTATTAAACAAATGCTAAAGGGAAAACACAACCAATTTCATGGATCAAAATAAGCAGATAAAAATGCGCTAATTAGTTTGCAAATTCAAGTAAATAAAGAAACAGATAAAAATGCGCAAATTAGTTCGCAAATACAAGTCAAAAAAGAAACAGATAAAAATGCGCTAATTAGTTCGCAAATACAAGTAAAAAAATACGCAGATAAAAAAGCACGAATTATGTCGCAAATACAAGTCAAAAAAGAAACAGATAAAAAAAGCACGAATTAGTTCGCAAATACAAGTCAAAAAATACGCAGATAAAAAAGCACAAATTAGTTCATACATTTCGGACTCACAAAACCAAAGGTTAAAAGTGTAAGGTCAAACAAAGTTGCGTTACAAAAAAAATTAACATTTAATAAACAAGTGAAAAAATAAACTTACCAATAGAGGATATATAAGTCACCGGATAAAAAGGTCGTTGGGGCAGAGCCAAAAGAAACCAAACAAAGGAGATTTTAGAATAAATTAACGAGCCAAAATTCAAAAAAAGAAGGAGACACAAAGTGATCAAAAGTAAGACGGCCAAAAACTTACCAAAAAAAAAACACGACAAAGAAAACAACCACACCAAAAAAAGCGAACGAAAAAAAAAAAAAAAAGACAAACCAAAAACAACTCCCAACAACGCCAAATCCAAAACCCGCCAACAATCCACTCCGACCAACGTAACCTCCAACAACCAACAACCGCCACCTCGACTCGAGACACCCCAAGCCATAAATAGTGTTTATTTTCCCGCACAAATTAAGGAGGGATCATAGGAACGCACAATCAATGATGCGGCCGAAAAATAAGGACGCATGTATAAATACGTCACGAGGCAAAACAAACGTTCTGGTGTATTTCTTGTTTAGAGATAAGAAATGGCTACAGACCAGGGAAACAATGGCCAACAGTCTGCCGGTAAGTATTTCATGCATTTCCCAAAAATGATTATTTTGAAACATAATATAGTGCAAGTTTGCAAGATTACATTTCTCAACATTTAAACAAATAGGTGAGGAGGATGACATGGAAGAGGCTGCTGGGCCCAGTATTCCATCCAAAGCAGGGAAAAAGAAAAGGCAGCCACAATTCATAAGAAAGGAGATGGAGGTTTTGGTCCAGAAATGTGTGGACATCCTGCCACAGACAGACAGGAATATGAGTGCAAGCCAGAAGTGGAGAATGTGGGAGGAGGTAGCCAGTGCTGTCAATAGGGTGGGTGATTATGTCCGTCTAGCCCGGGATGTCAAACGGCGGTAAGTAAAAACTTGACCCCCCTAAAACCAAAACCCCCCCCAAAAAACTGAATAATGGTTCCTTTTTCACCCACAGATGGGGCGACTTCAAATATCGCCTGAAGCAAAAACTGGCAGACAGGGCTAGGCATGCAAGGGGGACAGGTGGGGGTTCCACCCCTGTGTCATTGGAGTTGAATGATTTAGAAGAGCTGGCACAGGGGTGTGTGCAGGCTGTGGAGGTGTTTGTCGTGTCCAACATGGATACGGACATGCCAGACTTTGCGGCTCCTCATGTTTAAGGTAAATATTGTGATGTCACCAACTCTGAAATGTTATTGTGCCAATATGTAGATTCTAATGTGACTCTTTTCTCATTTTTCCAACAGAGACACAGGCGGATGAGTCTGCTCCAGAGGGGAGCCTTGGCCGCAGAATTTCTGCTGGCTCTGCAGGGGAGGAACCAGTACATCCGGCTGAGGACCCTGCAGAAGCCAGTCCAGGGCAATCCCCCTCGCAGGCAGTGTCCCTCCTCACAGAACTCAATTTTAAATCAGATTTCCATACGGAGATTCTGCAGAGGATGGACGCCAGTCTGGTACGGGTGGCTGAGGCCCTGGAGCAAAATTCTGCGGCCAACGTGACCATTGGTCAGGCCCTGGCGGAAAATTCCAGGGCCAACATCCGCATCGCCAATGCCCTGAAGCAGCTCGTTCACCAGCACATGGTGGAGCCGACCTCCCTTCCTGCCGGAACATCAGGATCCTCCACCTCTGGCACAACATCAGCCAATCCTCCAAATGTGCCTAGCCCTGTGCCTAGTCCAGAGGCCACAACATCTGGCTCTGGACGGGCCAGCCCGATGACATCCCGGACCCAGTCTGGCGCCCACCCTCCCCCAGCCAAACGGGGGAAAAAATGTTGACAGCACTGGCTACTTTTCCCACACTCCTTCTGTGCTTGCCCCATATTCCTTTCTGGCCAAAACTTCCCTCTCCTTTCTTGTGAATTGTTTTTAATTTTTAGATTTAAGTTTCCATACCTTTTATGTTTGCACAAATTAAAAAATTATTGGGAATAACACTGCCAAAATTGTTTGGGGCAAAAATGTGCCTGAAAATGTTTTTAGTTTCCAATAAATTTTGAAAAAATGTTCGACATTGTATTCTGACATTATTTTAGAAATGGTTTACATTTAATCCTGGCCCACAAGGCAAAAACGAGCTCCCAAAAAATTGAAACGAAATCCAAAAAAAAAGGCCTCTTTAAGGAACACTTTAAAATTTACATAAGGATGCAAATTCTCCAGACAAAAGCAAAATGGAAAAATACACACAAACATGATGACATTATTGTTACAATAGCACAAAAACCAAATATTAACCAAAAAAAAAAACAACAAATGTACGCTAATTGATTGAGTAATCCTGACATTAGCAGCTATGATTTCCACCTCCGTACGGTTTTGTGCTAACCCAAAAAACTGATTTCAAAACACATTACAAGCTGGTTTTCAATACCAAACTAATTGCTTTTCTGACAAGCCGTGATTAATCGATGAAACATCGTGGAGGGCCGGGACGGAGGAGAAGGCCATCGCCAATGTGGTTGAGTAATCCAGACCCTAAGCTGTGCGAGCAGTTTGAACGGAAAGAGGATCATCCAGTGACGTATGAGTTGGTACGAACACATTTGACGTTCGCATCAGATAATGTATGTACGCCCAAAAAACGCCTCGCCACTCCTGCGTTTTTCCATCTCCACCCCCGTCAACGCCCAAAAATGCCCTGTTCTGTCAATCACATTTGACATGTCACTTCCTGTACGCTATTTGACGAACGAGACAAAAAAAACTCGCAATATGCCGTACGCACATGCGCAGTGTTACACCGACGCATGCGCGCTTTCTCAACATTGGAACGCAACGAGCGTACTGCTGTTAACGAGCGGCTCTGAATGAGGGCCTTAGTCAAAACTACATTTTTACAAAACTCACTCTGCCAGGCTGACTGAAGTGGAAGATGAGAATCCGCTCCTGCAGTTGTCAGTCAGTGCAGCCTGCTGGTCCTGGACGCTGCAATGGCCCATGAGAGGAGGAGCTGCTGCGGCTGGGCATGTGCTGCAGCTCTTCAGTGGCCATTTTACTTGCTGCCCAGTGCCCTCTCTCTACTCTCCACTACCGGCTACCTGCCTGCTGCATGATGAGCTGCCAGATCGGAGCTGAGCTCCAATCGAGGCAGCCAGAGCTATGTCGCCGTCCGCCAAGTACCCCAAACACAGCCTAGTGTTGCCTAGTTTGCCTATGCCTAGGGCCGGCTCTGCACACATGCAGTCTACGCAACTGAGGTCTGAGGAGAACATAGAGCTGCGTAGATGGGATAAGAGTATGGTGGATGGGGGGAGGAAACAGAGCGGTGTGGATGGTATAGTATTCTCTACTTGGATTTTTGATGCTCAAGAGTTTATCCATATGGATTTCAAACATTAAAAAAAATTAGATTTAGGGCCAAATGTAATAGGTAGTCTGTTTTGGTAAATTGCGAGTTTGGTGCTAAACTCGCAATTTTTCACAACTCTCCAATGTAATAGGGTGTCTGTTCACTAAAACTTGCATTTTTCAGAGTTACTAAAACTCTCCATTCTCAAACTCGCATCCAGATGTTTTCACATTGAAAACAATCAACTCGCCCAATGTAATAGAGTGTCTGTTTCAGACTCGCAAAAAAAAGATTACCAAAAGTCCCCAAATAATTGACCTGCTTCAGGCTAGCGAGTACATCCTGAGCAGGTCAGATTAACACAGAAACATGCACATATCCATGAGATATGTACATGTTTCTGTGTGTACTTATGTAAAATGTGTTTAAATAAAAAAAAAAAAAACGTGCACCCCCTCCCCAAAAGCATAACCAGCCCCGGGCTTTATAAAGCCTGTTCTGGTTCTAAAAATACAGGGGCCAAAATGCGTAGGGGGCCCCTGTATATTAAGAACCAGCACAGGGCTTTGTTGAGCTGGTCCTGGTTCTGGAAAATCAGGGGACAAAACGAGAAGGGGTCCCCTGAAAATTCCTGAACCAGCACCGAACTCTTTCTAGCAGGGGGATAATGCCACAGCCAGGGAAAACCTTTCACCTGTTTCCCCGGCCAAAGCATTATCAATGTCGCAACATTGTATAATTGATGTAAACCACAAGATTAACATCAATTAAACTTGCGGTTACTATGTAGCGGCTCTCATCATAGACGGGCTATGGGGATTTCTCACCATAGAAGGCTATGGGAGACAGAGGCTGGCCGCATTCAGCTAATCAGGGAGCTGCTCCGATGGAGATGCTCCCTGATTGGCTGGCGGCCCCTGCACTGACGGGGCACACGTGTGCCCCGGTCATTTACGCGGAGCAAAGGTATGTGTACACACATACCTTTGCTCAGTCCGCATGGATCGTTTTTTTTTTCGTTTTTTTATTTTAACCCCTGGATTGCTTACTTGGAGAAGAGGACGTGATCTACGCATAGGAGAGGTGAGTATGGATTTTTTTTTTCAGGTACACCCCTATGGATTACTTCGGATAATAGGTGAGTATGTGTGAGTGTGAGTGTGCATGTATGTTTTATTAAAATTATACTTTCACGGTGTAAGTTTGTTTTTTTACGTATTTCTTTAGTTGTGGAACTACAAGTGCCAGCGGGCCCGTAATGCCCCGCATGCTGGTATTTGTGGTTCTCCAAATACCAGCATGCAGGGGAGGCTTGCTGGTACTTGTGGTTCTACAAATAAAGACAATATGGAAAACTTATTTTTACACTTTACACTTTACACTATCAACCCGGCACCCACCGCCCTTGGGTGCCGGGGATAGCCCCGGGCTATCAGTCTAGGCCTGGGGTGCCCTGGAGAGGGGTACCCCTTTATTGGGGGGGTACCCAACTCCCCAGGGATCCCCGGCCTGGACTGACTAGCAGTCAGGGATAATGCTTTGGCCGGGGAAACCGGTGAAAGGTTTTCCCTGGCTGTGGCATTATCCCCCTGCTAGAAAGAGTTCGGTGCTGGTTCAGGAATTTTCAGGGGACCCCTACTCGTTTTGTCCCCTGATTTTCCAGAACCAGGACCAGCTCAACAAAGCCCTGTGCTGGTTCTTAATATACAGGGGCCCCCTACGCATTTTGGCCCCTGTATTTTTAGAACCAGAACAGGCTTTATAAAGCCCGGGGCTGGTTATGCTTTAGGGGAGGGGGTGCACTTTTTTGTTTTTTTAACACACACAGAAGCCATCATGGATCTCACTGATCTGTGATGGCTTCTCTAAAACTCGCACCTTTTAATGCTACTCGCATTAAAAGGTGTCAGTTTACATTGTCCTAAACTCGCCTGCACTCGCAAATGCAGTAGCCTCGAGCTGAAAAGTTCGCAGGCTATTGAATTTGCGAGTTTCAGTACAAACTCGCACTTTTTAAAAGTGCGAGAAAGTGCGAGTTTGTACTGTTACTAAAACTGACTACCTATTACATTTGGCCCTTAGAGTAAAACATTGCTCCTTTTGTCAGGTTATGTCTTTTAAGTTTTGCATAGTAAAATTACCAGCAAAATTATCATTTCAATAGTTGTTATGAATTACAATTCTGTTTTATCTCACCAGCTGCTTTATCTCAACATTAGAAGACAATGAATAAATTACATTCAAATGCAGTTTGAATCGTAACATTGCTCTCTATTTGTCCTTTACTTTCATTGTCACTGACATAAAAGAAAGTTACTTATTTAAATGTCAATTGCTGTAATATGAATGACCTACATAACATTATTTTGCATAAGTTACATAGAAAATGAATGTCATATGACATTTTATATAAATGTGTAATATTCACATTTACAATATTTACAATAGTATTGAACTGTAGATAATAAATGCAGCTTTTACCAAACTAATATGTTATATTTCTCTTGTTTTCTCTATCTATATATCAAGGTCTCATACAGTATTGTTAAGTGACACCTTTGGTTGCAGGACCTTCCTACATCATATGCAATAGCAAAATGACATTGAAATCCTTTTTCTGTACAAACATTTAGATTATTTATAAATATGTCATAAGGCTTGCTTCTTTATAGAACTGTTTGACCTCCAGCAGGGAATCAACAAAACCTTTCCCAGCTCCCCTTCATGAATGGGGAGCAAAACTTTGTATTGTTGGTTTCTTAACAATTCAAAAATGGAAGAAGCGCATAGACATTTTTATATTTTTGTTGAAGTCAGTCAACATAAAATACAGTATACTTAATGTATATTATATATATATTATAGATGTGCAGGCTCTGTTTTCTGAAAATCGAGCCCACACAAACTTCCTCAATGCGAGTGAATCCGAGCGGCGGTTAGAGTGTTCCAAATCGAGGCAAAATGTCACCATCCGGGAGTCAGATTCTCATGGGTTTTGAATTCTATATAAGTCCCTTCCGTGGTGAATTTGGTGCCATTTCACACTGACTTCAGTCTATGCTAACATGTCCAGTGGCTGCAGCGCTGTGCCCATCCTCTCCACCTCCAGTGGATGCTGCTGTGTCCCCTACAGTCCCTGTGTCCAGTGGCTGCTGTACTGTGTCTATTCTGCTGTGTCCATCCACTCCCTGTGTCCAGTGACTGCTGTACTGTGTCTATCCTGCTGTGTCCATCCACTCCCTGTGTCCAGTGGCTGCTGTACTGTGTCTATCCTGCTGTGTCCATCCACTCCCTGTGTCCAGTGACTGCTGTACTGTGTCTATCCTGCTGTGTCCATCCACTCCCTGTGTCCAGTGACTGCTGTACTGTGTCTATCCTGCTGTGTCTATCCACTCCCTGTGTCCAGTGACTGCTGTACTGTGTCTATCCTGCTGTGTCCATCCACTCCCTGTGTCCAGTGACTGCTGTGCTGCTGTGTCCATCCTCTCCACCTGCAGTGGCTGCTGCTGTGCTGTGTCCACTCCAGTCCCCTTAGTGTTACACTGTTAATAGTGGCCAAGCTAGATTTGCAGTACAGGCAGATAGTAAATTTGCAGTGTGAAGTGCACTCTCCAGACTTATTCATGAAATAAAGCACATTTATTAAGCAAAACGTCCTTTTCGATGCTTTAGTTTGCACAGAAACCTTCCTCAGGATATTCACAGCATGGCATCTGCAGCTAGTGTAGCACCAAAGTGGCAGCGGTGGGACCGCTACTACTAGCAACTGCAGGGTGATTATATTATTTACCTTGACAAAGGGGCGGTGTGGCCCCGAAACGTTGGTCTCTTTTCCAGTCTATGGAATAAACATCATTCGTCATCTCAAGTCTCAGAGTGCCACTTCTTCGTACAGTATATTTTTCTTTATTAGGAGGCACCTGAGCACTTTTTTGGACTGTGGATATATGTGAGTGCCGGACTATTGTCTATATATATATATATATATATATATATACATATATATACACATACATACATACACACACACACACACACACAGGCGACACTCACAGGACTTGCAAAACACCAAAGAAAGATTGACCTTTAGGTCATTTAATGCCAACGTTTCAATCTCACACTGGAGATTTTTCTCAAGGCTCCACAATACAATAAGAGACACAATATATAGACAAACAGACTCACCCATGTGCTGAATCCGGGCGCCAGCACAGAGGGAGTGACGTCATGCAACTGCGACCCGTGGCCCACATGCTCCACACGCGTGTCACAGCCGGTAACCAGGGCAACCAAGCCCCAGGCTCCCAAACAAAAATGATGCCGGCGGAGGTACAGGGCTCCTAGCGCGGCCGCATGCATGATCACCAACACCCAAGTGGCATCCCCGGACCTAAGTGACAATAACCCACACCCACGTTACATAAATACAAATATATAGAAAAATATAAACAAAGGGGAAATAACAAGAACAAATGATGGGCATAAATAGTCAATAGATTTCATTAGAGGTAAAGGCAAAAAAGATACTAAATACATATTTAGATGCACACAGAGGACTACAGCATAATAGCCTCCATAAATAACCAAGAGGTCGTGAGCACACTAAGGGGACCCTGAGCAAAATAAGCTAAATAATATTGTATTTAGTATCTTGGTGTTGGAGATCATGCGTGCGGCCACGCCAGGAGCCCTGTACCTCGGCCGGCATCATTTTTGTTTGAGAGCCTGGGCTCAATTTCCCCAGTATCTCTGCAGTTCTTAAACCAGCCTCACACAGGTGTCTGTAATCAGCTGCCTAGATTCTGATTGAGGCAACACCTGAACTTGACATTACACATTCCTAATGCCTTCGCTCTGCTAAACCTGGGAGATCTGGATATTCCACATTTACCCCATGTGGAATTATGTTGACCCTGTCACACTCCTCCCCCCTTAGCTTCAACCACCCTGGTAAAGCTAAAACACTTTCAAGCGAGCTATGTGCCTTGCCCACATCTATTTGTGCCATCCGTCTTTGTACACAGCTCTCTACCATATTCCGCCGTTTGCCATCCACACCATCTTCATCCTCCTTCTCTAGCTTCACCATAGGGTTGCTTGGAGGATTGGACCCAACAAACCTTCTGGAAAGAGCATCAGCATTGAGGTGCTGGTTCCCCGGACGATGCTGCACCTCAGGCACCTGAAGGCTTAGGCACTAAAACTATGGGATTATTCCAGTCGCTATTTGATTCCTCTATGACCCCTAGGTGCAGCATCTCCTCTACTTCCTGTTTAACCGCTGCGCGCTTTGCCTCTGGTATATGGTATGGCCTCTGTTTTAATACCACCCCAGGAGGACTAACTATATCATGCTGGATCATTTGGGTTTTTCCCGGAATGGCAGAGAACACATCTTGGTGCCATGCTACTAAACTCACCGCCTCCTGCTTCTGGCGGGGATTAAGGGTAACTTCAATGAGTACATGACATTCTGGGGTTTTCTCAGCAACCAAATAGGGCTGACCAGCACTCTCTTTCCAGGGTTTTAACAGGTTTACATGGTAGATTTGCACTTCTTTCCTTCTACTCCGCTGTCAAACCTTATAATTAACAGGTCCCACTGTCTCTATAACTTCATAAGGGCCTTGCCACTGGGCATACATTTTGCTTTCAGAGGTAGGTACCAGAACCAGTACCTTATCTCCCAGTTTAAAAAGACTGATTAACCGCGGTCACATCATATCTTCATTTTTGCCGCTGTAGTGCCCTATCCATGTGCTTGTTCATGAGTTGCGCAATTTGCCTTAAACAGCCATATAATTGGGTCACAAACTGAATGATGTTAGGCTCTTGGCATGACTGTTGTTCCCACACTTCTTTCAACAGATCTAATATCTCTCTAGGTTGCCTCCCTATAGAGGAGTTCAAAGGGACTAAGGACCTCATTCAGAGTCGGTCGTAAGCGGCCGATCGGTCGTATGCATCCGATGTTTCCAAACCACGCATGCCTACGGTTAGTTGTGCGCATGTACATACGAGACCTTGTGATCCAAAATGCTGTCAATCGTATGGCTTACGAGCAGGAAGTGGCTTCCGATAGTTGATTGACATGAAAGGCCGTTTGTGGGTGGTGACAGGGGTGGTGGTCTGAAAACGCAGGCGTTCCTCACCACTTTCAGGGCGTTTTAGGGATGTACATAAATTACCTGCTACGACCGACATAGAAGGCCGGAAGTAGTAAAACATCACTCTGCGAGCAGGTTCAATGCCTGGCTGATCGTACAGCTTAAGGTTGGGTACGTGCTCTCTCAAGCACCAGAGTACAATCGATACTATTGAATGTTACTGATGTTTCTATTTTGAGCCACACAATGCAAGCAGCTAATAATCATTTGTTGTAGCTAATTACACTGCTAATTAGCATGTAATTGATCCAGCTTCGTTTGCATTAGCAAATAATAAGAATAAATATATTTCAGGGGGATACACAAGCGACCGCAACCATCAGAAGAAAATTAACATACAGCGACTGACAATGACTGTCAACGATTGACTCGATTGCTAGCTGCTATCACTCGTTAGCTAGAGGAGGTGCATTGTTCACGTATGGGCGTCACTTTGGTTACAACCGACTGGCCGTGCGATCGCTTCCTTTTTCAGTTTTGCGGTCATTAGGCGTATGACCGAGCGGCCGCTTACAACTGACTCTGAATGAGGTCCTAAATCCCGTAGAGGATTGGGGTACCTCTCGCACTGCAAACATTAAGTAGGGTAGGAGTAAGTCCCAATCTCACTTTTCCTCAGAACTGCCCTTTTTATCATTTGTTTAAGGGTCTGGTTAAAGCGGTCAACAAGCCCATCTGTTTACGGGTGGTAAACTGAGGTAGTATTCCTAACCACCTTTAACAGTCGGCACATATCTTTCATTAATTTAGAGACAAAAGGGGTACCTTGGTCCCTTAAGACCTCCTTTGGTATTCCCAAGTGGGTATATAGCATCCACAATTCCCGGGCAATAGTGCTAGATTTCATGTTACGTAGCGGGATGGCCTCCGGGTACCTTGTGGCATAATCTACCACCACTAATATGTATTGATGCCCATGAACAGATTTTTCCACTGGCCCTTGCAGATCCATACAAATTCTCTCAAAAGATACAGAAATGACAAGGAGGGGAACCAAGGATGCCCGAAACCCTGGCCGGGGTGCTGTCTTCTGACAGACTAGACATTCCTGACAATACTTTTTTACTGCTGCATGAATCCTGGGCCAGAAAAATCTTAACTGAATACGCTGGAGAGTTTTCTCCTCCCCCAAATGGCCACCCCACAGGTGTGTATGAGCCGCCCTTAACACCAACTGCTCATGTTTCCGGGGAGCCAACAATTGGTCTACTATCTTACCCTGCAAATAGGTTACACGATATAACAAATCATTTTTCAATGCAAAGTATGGTACAGCTTCTGCTGGTAAAGCCGTGGTTACTCTACCATTTATCTCTACAACATTTTCAAATGAATTTATCAAGTTCCCATCATTCTGTTGATCCTGGCCAAAGTCCTGCAAGGACACTTCCTTGCCAGTGGGAACCCACTGTGCCTTGGTCCTACTCCCCTTTGGTTGCTTACTGGCCAAGGAGAGCTTTACAACCACCAAATTTTGGGAAACAGCAGAGCTTGGCTCCTGGGACACCTCTGACGTGCACCTTCTCCCATCATCATGCTACGTAACCACCTCTTGTAACAATGGAAAGTCCCGACCAAGGATCAATTGGTAGTGTGGCCTGGCGGCTACTGCAGCTATCACCTTCAGCAGAGCAGTAACTAGACGTTTTGGTGCCCTGTGCCAGAGAGCTGTGGCCCCCTCCTCCCCCATTTTTTAAATCGGGACATAAGATAGTGCACCTGAAAAAGGGCCATGGCCTCATGGGGAAGGGCCAGGGAAGAGATAGGGGAGGCCAGGCGATGCTGGGGATAAAAGAAGAGGAAGCTACAAGTGAGAATGATAACAAACAGGAAACTTGACAGTCCCAAACAGTGCCCCCTGCCCTGTGCCATGGCACCAGTCGCACCACCCTAGTTACGGCCCTGACCTACTAAGGACGAGACCTCCCCACCTTCCACTTGCACCATCAAATGTAACAAGGTGTTTTGTGCTGGGGAAATGCTTCCAGCAGCCATGCAGACCCCTGGTCCAGTTGTTTTTCCAGCACTACAGTCCATTGGCTCGCCCTGGTTTGGGCAGTTCTGACGCAAATGACCAGGCTTGGCGCAGTCGAAACAGACAGCTGGAGGTGGGTTGTTGGCTTCAACAACTGGGACCTGGGTTCTAGGCTTGGAAACTGGCTGGAATCCCTGTTTGGCTTTGTTTAACTTCCCAAGAGTCAGGTATCATTCAATCACCACAGCTAACTCCTCAAACGTTTGAGGATCAGCCTGTAGAGCCCACTGTTGCACCACATGATCTAGTACCTGCACAGCATTGTCCAAAGCCATTATCTCTACTATACACTGAGCAGTGTTCTTATCCAGCTGCAACCACGCCCTACTCAGCCTGGCTAATTTGGCCAGCTGGACCCTTGGAGCTTCAAATGGGTTTAGCAGCAATTCCTGAAACCTATCACAAACAAGTTGACGCTAACAGCTACATTCTGTCGGACAGTGGTCACCACCCCAATTGGCTCCAGAACATCCCAGTGGGTCAATTTAAACACATAAGACAGAACTGTACAAATATCACCGATTATCTTACGAACAAGGAGAAAAACTCAAACAACAATTAACAGAGAAAAAATACAACACCGACTCACTACAACATATATTACAGAAGATAGGGAATGAAGAAAGAGGACCACTACTCACTTACAACAAGAACAAAGAAAAACACATGCAAGACACCATCCCATTCATCACACAATACAATGAAAGTGTAGGACTGATTAAACACATCATTCAGAAACACTGGAATCTGCTCCTAAAAGACGAATCACTCACAGACACACTCCCACGATGCCCCATGATAATATACAGAAAAGCTCCAGACATCAAAAGCAAATTAGTCTCAAACCACATCCCACCACCTACTCTCAAACAAAGGACCTTTACCAAGCAGCCCGTCCACAATGGCTTCTATCATTGCGGCACATGCAGCAATTGCCTACTCTAGATTACAGAAGCACAAAACCTACTAATACTTTCACCTCCGCCAAAACAGGTAATACATACAAGATACAGGAACACATTTCCTGCAACACCAGCCACGTAGTTTACCTATTATGATGCACATGCAACCTACAGTACATAGGCAGAACCATGAGGCCACTTAAAACAAGATTAGCAGAGCACCTTAGAAGCATCAGAAACAAATCAGAAAACCACAACATTCCCCTACATTTCCTGGAGAAACACCAAAGTAACCCCAAGGACATTGAATTCCTAGGTATCAAGACCATCACTCACAACTGTAGAGGGGGTGACATAACCAAAAGACTCAATAAAGAAGAATTAAAATGGATATTCACTCTGGACACTTTCACACCCCGCGGTCACAACATAGACAATGAGATCCAGTCAATCATCTCCAAATAACGCACACCCGAACCAACCACCACCCTAACATAAGACTGAAGTTATTGCTACACTGCAACTCCATAGGATGACACCATACACCAAAAACCATCATACTTTACAACACACAACTATAACCCATACCAATCACATACACAAGACACACCCAACCCCAACCTGTGCATTAGTAACCACCACGCAATCAGCCCCTGCACACACCTGCACCTCATCACCATTCAGCAAGTCCCTGCACACACCTGCACCGCATTATCATTTAAACATACCATTGACCTAATCTGATTACATTTATCACTCCAGCTAGTCCTTGCACACACCTGCACCGCATCACCATTTAGCAAATCCCTGCACACACCTGCACTGCATTACTTCTCAAACACACCATTGGCCCCTTGAGTCACCTGACCACACTGCCACCCCCGGAAGTGCACTACATAAGAACCTCAGAAGCATTGATCATCTCACACCTCCTTGAAGAAGGCACCTGTGCCAAAATACATTGGAGACCCCCAGACACCTACCCATCTTGAAACCACCTGCAGCTACATCCGCCCCAATCTGGGCACCCAAACGGCAGCTGTGGTGCTTAACCGGATGCTGGTCCCCACTCAAACCAGCCCCAGCCTCTGCCAAATGACACCGCTGCATGCGCTCATCACACCACCGCACGCAGCACAGGTTTTCACCTGCACTGAATCCACGGACGTGAGCCACTGAAACAGTGCACGTCCCCCACTGCAGCATCATACTGGACTTTGAGAAGAACTGATCCCACACCAACGGACCTAGGCACCTACCGGTAGGTCAGCACCCATTCTCCTCACCAGTGCGGGATGCCGCAAAGTGGGAGCACCTCTGATCACCTCAAACAGGGCATCCCAGTTCAGAAGTCTGTAAACCATATATCCAGCAGGGAAGCATGCAGTAGTCAGGACCGCATGTCAAGGAGCCCCCTGAAAGGGTTGACCCTACTCCCCACACTGTGGATATGCCCTCTCACCCCAAATCACCAACAATTGGGCAGTGTGTGCTGTCACGAACCATCTAAGAGACATTTATCTTCCAGGAGCACTGTGCTTCCTACTGAGCAACTACCACACTCTATGTGCACACACAGATACAAATAAATGTATTTATTTCTTACACCATCCATCCAGCCTCCAGTATTTCTGTTCTACCACAACACATCCACCACAACACACAGCCATCTGCTCCCCCCAACCTCCCCCCGTGTTTTTCCCTCCTCCCTCTCCCCACCAATACACACACACACAACCAAGGAGAGCACGTACCCTCCAATCTTACTATATCTATCCAATAGTAGGATCAGGTACCCCTACTGTACGGTGCAGCACCATCCACACCTAGACCCCACCTATCTCTCTCTCCCCCCCCTCCTTTTTCTGTACTCACACCTTCACCTTCCCCCCCTCCATCATCCAACCCCCTATATCCCACAACACCACCACCACCCCAAAGTGCCTCCCAAACCCAGTATTACTGGTAATTCCTGAAACTTCCGAGCTTTGCTAGGTCCAGTCACTGCAACTCTGCTTAATATGGCATTTTTCAAGTGCGGATAGGAGTTTGCCTCAGTCACATTTAAATCAACATATGCACTCTGAGGTTCCCCTGTGAGACAGGGAGCAAGTCTGGCAGCCCACTCCTCCTCAGGCCATTTTAACATGAGGCAGTATGCTCAAAGGTGCACAGAAAAGCTTCAATGTCATCAAATGGAGTAAGCTTCTGTAATACTTCTTGCTCCTGCCCACCTTTCCTCGCTTCAGTTAACTCTGCATGTAATAGCTGAATTTCAGTTTGTTGCCCAGCAGCCAAAGCTCGCTGCCCTACAGCCAATTCAGCAAACAGTTTTATCAATTCCTCCATATTACACTGCTTTATCCTTTATGGACAAATTTAGCAGGATTTGTAAATTCTCTTTTGCAAGCCAGATCCAGCAATCTATAACAGCAGCTTTAAAACTTCACTACATTCCCTGGGTACTCAACCATATACATAGAAATTAAGCCGTTTTTATATTGTGCACAATTTGCATATACACAGACAAATTATCACTGTGAACAACTGCCATTTTATGGCTGGCCTGCCACACTCACCCACCCAGCTGCTAGTAAAGCGACTCACTCACCAAGCTGCTGCGCAGTGGGTAGCATCCTGCAAAGCGTCTCACTGCCGCTGTGGGTGGATCCGGTCACTGGATCCAGGCTCTTGCTGCATAGTTATTTCCAGAAAGTCCCTGTTCGGGTGCCAAATGTGATAAGAATCACATAGACCGGGTAAAATTAATCAGTTGCTTTATTGCTCACCACAGGCAGGTATACAGGATATGGCAGTTTCACAGGCAAGATGTTACACAAAGTCTTCCAAACAGCAATATTTCTTCAGTGGACTCGCACTAACACTAGTCACCCCCAGGCCTATAAGTTGGGTGACTATCTCACCATCAGGCTCCGTTTCCCCAATGTCTCTGCAGTTCTTAAACCAGCCTCACACAGGTGTCTGTAATCAGCTGCCTTCTAGATTCTGATTGAAGCACCACCTAAACTGGACATTACACATTCCTAATGCCTTTGCTCTGCCAAACCTGGGAGATCTGTATATTCCACATTAACCTCGTGTGGAATTATGCTGACCCTGTCACAATATATATATGCAACAGGACTCACGGCCATGTGATATTTCCTAGACAGTCTGGACTCACCATTGGGACTGGACAAAGAGCTATTCTTACAACTGCTGGCCCTCACTCTATCTCACAACTATTTTCTATTTCATGGGGAGTATTACCTTCAACAATCTGGATGTGCGATGGGGTCAAATGTGGCCCCATCATATGCGAACATCTATATGTTCCAACAAGAACAGGAGCTATTCTTTCAGTCTGCTACATTTAGCCAACACATCAAACTCTATACACGTTACATAGACGATATATTTATGTTGTGGGCTGGAGGTGGAGAGTTATTTGATACTCTAATGATGGCTATTAACAATTCTGCTTCTCCTATCAAATTTACGTACAGATTGAGTGCCACGGAAATTGACTTCTTGGATGTGAAAATTACAATCTCCGATGGCTTCATTTCTACTTCAGTTTTTTACAAAGACGCGGACAGAAATACGCTCCTTACTGCAGGCAGCCATCACCCACCATCCCTCAAAAGGGGTTTACCATATTCCCAGATGTTAAAGTCTGCACGTATTACCAGCAATTGGGATGAGTTACCAGCATGTTTGGATAAAGTGATACATAAATTCCCGGACTTGGGGTTACCCTTTAAAACAGTTGCTATCAGCGAAGCAATGTGTTCTTACACTTAACAGAGATAGATTTATTATTAACCAAACCTAAGAATACTAAACAGGATCATTTTCCTTGGTTGACCACCTTTTCCACTGCTAGTGGGGTAATTCCCAAGGCATCCAGAGCACTGTGGCCAATTGTTGAAAGTGACCAAGATTTTTTAGATTTATGGAATATGCAACCAATGATGTGCTATAGACGTGGAAAAAACCTTAGGGACTTGTTAGTCCATACGGACATTACTGAGTATCACCTGCAAACTGGTGTCACGTCATACAAAAAACCTGGGTGTTATAAATGCCCATCTTGTGTCACATGCAGCTACCTACAAACTGGCAATACCTTCCAGTATCCACATACTGGCAAGACTTTCAAAATTAGACACGTACTTACGTGTAGTTCCTAATTTGTAATATATTTAATCACTTGCCCCTGTGCCTTGTGTTATATTGGTATGACCTCCAGAACTTTTAAAGAGCGCATGGTCTTACACCGGTCTGCTATACGTTTGGCTTTAAATGGCAGAGATATGGATCAGCCGGTGGCAATACACTTCAAAACCGCAGGACACCAATTATCTACATTGCGCTATAAAATTATCTACCACGTTCCGGAATTATCGAGAGGAGGTGATCGCGTGGGTGCCCTTATGAAAATGGAGGAGAGATGGATTCTACGGATGAATACATGGTGGCTTAAATGAACATATTGCCTGGAACTCTTTCATCTAAACCTTGCATTTTGCTTTTTCTCTTATCATATGGTGTTTCCATATGTGTGTCTTCCACTGAAATATTTATCTATAATTATCATATTTACACTCTCTTTTTTGTTTATTTGTTTTACCATATTATGTTTGGTTATTATTTGTACTTTGTTTTGTTTGTAAGTGCTTGTGGAGCTAGAATTTGTTATTTTGTCTCCTTGTTTTATACTTATTTTCTACTTATTTCTATGCTTTTAGTTTTATCTTTACGTTTTTCATGAGTGTCATGCATTTATGTATATCTCTATTATTAATGTTGCTTCAGTCAGTTTTTCTGACTTATGTAATTTTTTAATGACCTTTTTGTGTGCACACAGTTATTACATGTAGGTCTTGTGTGTGTCTTTTATTTCTCTGTATAGACTCTCCACAGCCACAGGAGCATCCTAGGTTGGAATGGCAACCTCCGGAGGTGAGTCGGGGCATGCCATCCCCAGGATAATCCGTGCCCTTTGTTCACGTGATCGCAGGCTCTGGGTGCTGTTGTAACCACCGTCAGCACACAGCCGCAGGAGCATCTCAGGTTGGTTTGACAACCGCCAAAGGGGAGATGGGTGACGTCATCTCCGGGCGCCCCGCGCCCTCCAGACACGCAAACGTGACTGTGGAGCAGCATCTCACTTCTTTCTTGATCGGCTGGGGTATATAGGTTGTGTCTTTATGTGTGTTTGTTTTCCTGACGACGGGGCCGTAAGGGCCTTGAAACGATTAATACATTTTGCCATATATCAAATCCTGGAGTGACGCACTGTGTTCTGTCTTGCCCTGTGACAGCACACCTTGGATCATATAGGTATATCATATTTTTTCTAAATCAGCCTCTTTAGAACTTTAACATGTGAAATCCCAGAGTGGATACTAAACTCAAGCAAACTGAGCATCATAGTCTATTTCCTGCAGGCACCTCCTGCTGCATTTGCAATTTAGTTGGACGGTATTTCACAGTAGCTTCCCAGCAGCTGAGCAATACCATCCATCTTTGAATCAGGCCTTCAGTCTACTGGCGTGTGCACAGCACATACGTAAGCTGTCTCTGCAGCCGCGGCTAGCCACTGCTGGTATCCATCATGAGACTCAGTGACTGAGTCTCAGTACCTCTCCAGCATCTCAGGATAGAGCTGTGTGGCTGGGAGAGAGAGAGGAAGGCAGAGTGAGGTGGAGGGTGGCAGGATAATGCAAGTGATGCCTGCAAATTCTCATCCCACCAAACAGCCCACCTTCAAGTTTGCCCACAGAGAGCTAGAGATTGGAGATCCTGTGATTAGTGTTCCACAGCTGCCCAGACTGAAGGTCACCCTATGCCTCTCCCTGTCATCTGCTAACCATCACCTCTGCCTATCCAAGTTTGTCTTTCCATCACCTTCTGCCTCTCCCTGTCACCGTTTGCCTCTATCTGTAACCCTCCTGCCCATCACACTCTGCCTCTCTCTGTGAACCTCTGCCCCTCACTGTCACCCTCTACCCATCACCCTCTACCTCTCCAATTTACCAACTGCCCATCACCCTTTGCCTCTCTGTCTCTCTCTGCCCATTAGCTTCTACCTCTCCCTGTCACCCTCTGCCTCTCCAAGTCACTATCTGCCTTCTGCCTCTCCGTCACCCTCTGCCCATCGGCCTGTCTCTCCCTATCATCCTCTGCTCATCACCCTCTGCATCCCCAAATCATTGTCTTCCCATCACTTTCTGATCCTCTCCTTGTCACCCTCTGCCTTTCCCCATCACTTTCTTCCTATCACCCTCTGCATCTACTTGTCAACCTCTGCCCCTATCTATCACTCTCTATGCATCCCCCTTAGAGTCTCCAAGTCACAGTCTGCTTCTGCCCATCACCCCCTGCATCTGTCAACCTCTGCCCCACCATGTCACCCTCTACCCACCCCCCTTAGTCTCTCCAAGTCACTGTCTGTCTCTGCCCATCACCCTCTGCCTCTCCCTGTCATCCTCTGCTGATCACCCACAATCTCTTTCTGTCACCCTCTGCCAACTTCCAATGCCTCTCCCTTTCACCCTTTGCCTCTGCCCATCACCTCCTCCTCTCCCCTTCACTCTATTCCTGTCAACTTCTGCCTCTGCAGTCACCCTCTGCTCTCCTCGTCACTCTCTGGCTCTGCCCATCACTCTCGGACAGCCGACCCATCTAAGAAGCCTTTCAGCAGCGCTGCTAACACCAGACATTGATGAGTTTAAAAAAAAATGATTATTATAATCTTATTAAATGAGGCACAGATTATTATTAGACACTGGGATGCTTTCTATATTGTATGGCATGTGTCATATTATATTATTAACTCAGTGTGGGACCTAGAAAGAAGGGTGCCCAAGATGTTTTTTGCACATGGCATACCACTTGCAAGTTCCGCCACTGGTATATAGAGATCCAATGACTGTGATGTCCAATAAATCATCATATCTCTATTATTACCTGCGCTCTTTCATTACACATGCTGAGATCTTGCAGTCTCTCTTTCTTTAACAATACTAAGCTCTCTCCTTTTCTCTCTCACTTTCTCTCATTACCATGGAAAAGTGGGAACAAGGCTACACACATGCATACACTATGGCCCGTATTCAATTTGAGGCGAAAAGTCCGGATCCGCGATACTTTTTCGCCGATGATGTAATTTTTGCCTGTTTTGCTTTTACCCCGTATTCAATTTGAAAGACTTTCCGCCAGGTTTCGCCTATGAATAGCAGGTGTAAAAAAGTGCAGAATTGGGGTTTTGGGGTGCAACATTGCGGGAACCCCCCTGCAGCCTTCAGACAGTCCCCCAAAGGTAAAATGTGTCAAAAAAAAAAAAAAAACAGTTAAGAACACCCCAGAAAATCACTTTCATTTTGGGGGCAAAAAAAAAATATTTGGGGACAAAGTTAAAATCTAGCAAACTTGAATCTGGAGTGTCCCAAGTATGCTCCAAGAGTTTTTTTTATTGCAGGTGCTTGCGGCAGGTGGATTTTTCACAATTTTTTGAAGTTCACTTTAGCAACTTTTAAATATGCTGACCCCCATTTTCAAGTAACCCAAATTTGCTGGGATAACTTATTTTCTGGGAAAAATACTCTAGAATACTATTCTGCACCACTTATACAAAAACGCTATTTAGCAGCTATTGAGCCCGTTTAAAAACACCAAAATACCTTCAGCAAGCCAAATCGGGGGGTACCATAGGGAACTCCCATGTCAGTACATATTTTGGGGGCTGTCAGGCTGTTTTCCCCAAATCTGACAGTACTTTCCACCTGTTCAAGTTTCGCCGGGTCCCATTTTCGCGTACTTTCAAATTGAATAAGAGGTAAAACGGGCACGCGCGCGATACTTTTCCGCCTACAAAACAGGCGAAGTAGGCGAAAAGTCCGGGACATGACACAATATCGCGGCTCGGCTCAAATTGAATATGGCTCTATGACTTATTTTTTATCCCCAATGAAAATTATTCCATGTCCATTTTATCCTGTGCAGAACATAGGTTAATGACATACAGTATACACCTACCACCTGGAGACTGTTCTTGATTTGGCCAACTGTTGTGAAGGGGTTTTTCTTCACCAGGGAAATAATTCTTCTGTCATCCACTACAGTTGTTTTCCGTGGTCTTCCGGGTCTTTTGGTGTTGCTGAGCTCTCCGGTGCGTTCTTTCTTTTTAAGAATGTTCCAAACAGTTGATTTGGCCACACCTAATGTTTTTGCTATCTCTCTGATTGGTTTGTTTTGAGGTTTTCAGCCTAATGATGGCTTGCTTCACTGATAGTGACAGCTCTTTGGATCTCATATTGAGAGTCGACAGCAACTGATTCCAAATGCAAATGTCACACCTAGAATCAACTCCAGACCTTTTACCTGCTTAATTGATAATGAAATAATGAGGGAATAGCCCACACCTGTCCATGAAATAGCTTTTTAGTTGATAGTCCCATTACTTTTGGCCCCTTAAAAAGTGGGAGGCACATATAGAAACCGTTGTAATTCCTACACCGTTCACCTGATTTGGATGTAATTACCCTCAATTTAAATCTGAATGTCTGCCATTAAAGCACATCTTGTTTGTTTCATTTCAAAGCCATTGTGGTGGTGAATAGAGGCCAAAATATGAAAATTATGTCAATGTCCCAATGTTTAAAATATTATTTGCTTAAGTTATTACTATTATTTAATTGATTTTCTTTTTTTTTTCTTTTTATGAGAGCCATCAAAAATTGCAGACAAAACCTATGACAGAGCATTGGACAGTTTGATCTGAGCTACTAAGTTGAAAAATAATTAACACAAGGTAATTTTTATTTGCTATGGTTTAAGGTTACATGAGTTTTAAATGACAACTGAATGTGTGCCAGAATGTAGTTTGTTATTCTTTTTGCCCCATTTTTAACTTTAACTAAACTATTAATTTCTAGCACTTGCATTTTAACATCCCATGGCATGTGTGCAATAAGCTATTCTACTGATACACTGTCAAATTAAATTTAATTACTTCTGTCTCAGTTTGTTCAGTATATCTTTGCTTATTTATGTGGATTTCTGTATTGCATTGTGCAGTGCTCTATATACTATTTTTACAATTACTGATGCAATTTAAATCAAGTAGATGGTGTTAATCCCAAGTGACATGCAAGTGTCAGTAAAACATTAATGATTATATTTGCGCTTTACAGTTTGTGGATCATAACATCAAATAACAAATACGAATATTTATTTCATGCATTCTAGAGGTAATTCATTTTGTAAATAAATAAACAGAAAGACAAGATGATAGAAATGAATGGAAAATAGGTTATATAAAGGGACTATTTCATGAAAGTATTTTCTCCAAGCTTGTGTGGGTCTTTCTCATGAAGTTTTAAAGTACTGTACCTCCCATGTCTTACACCTGCATCAACCCCCTGCCCTCCTCCATCCCCAGACCCACTCCATGCATATGCAGTAAGCGGCCACTGCTGTCTTTCAGTAATGCCCCCCCCCCCAGCCCTCAACCCTCTCCAGGAGTGACTTAAGCTGCATACACACACAACAAATTTTCTGAACGATTATTTTAAACGATATCGTTTAACGATAATCGTTTGAAAAAAATCATTCACTTTCTGAGTCAAGCGATGAATGATTATCGTTCATGCACGTTCACGTTTGTAGTTCAGTCAGACTTGTCAACTCATTAAGGGAATATGCAAAAATAGTTTGTAGTTCAAAAAAATTGTTCATTACACTTTAAAAAATCTGACAGAAAATCGTTCATAAAATCGTTGGTAAGAAAATCGTTGTGTGTGTATGCAGCTTTACAGTACACTGCAATGCCTGCTCTTCTGAGTCTGAGAGGCAATGATGTAGGAAGCCGTGAACCGCTGGCTGTGCTGTGCTGGGGGCAGCTCTGCGCCTCTCCCCTGCCATCTGTTGATGATGATGCAGGGGCCGCAGGGTGGGACTGGAGAGGAAGTGAGTGGAGTGAACACTAAAGTGAGAGCAGAGCTGCCTGATGACTCCTCGGATTTCTCAGACAGTAATCTGAGGAGTCTGAAGTAACAGACAGTTCAACTGATAGTCATCAGGATGCCCCATCTCCACCCAAGTGCTCAGATTACAGAGACTGAGGGGTTTATTCATCAAGCAGTGAAAAACTTAGTGAAACGGACCAGTGGAGAATTTGCCCATGGCAACCACCCAGCTTTGTAGTAACATTTATGAAGTACTACCAGATAAAAATTAGTCAAAACCTTAGTGCAAGAAAGGAGCAGCTAGAAATCTTACCAGTGTTATCAAAAAATCTGGATGAAAATAAACAAATAAAGAAGCATACAATGATATCGCGCTCCACTGAGAGGATACAAAAGTGAAATATGTATAATATATTATATAGTATAATATACATATTTCATTTATAAAGTACAATCTATAAAATAATAGATAGGAGCTGATTGGTGGCCATGGGCAACTTCTCCACTGGTCCGCTTCACTAAGTTTTTCACTGCTTGATAAACCCCAAAGCTGCTAATCCCTACCAGCGGCAGATGGTTTCCAAGTATGCACCTTCTGGCGCCTCCTGGAGGCTAGGTTGCACAAAGCAATTGCCTAGGTTGACTATGCCCAGTGTTGTCCTGGTTTTTATCTAAAAAGGACATACAAAGCAGATATTATTTGTTTAATTCAAGTGGCAACCCAATTAAGAATTTTATAAACCAGCTAAGATGTCACAAATTGTTTCATGTGGAAGCCCATACAGTGGTAAAACAACGCTTTATGGTACCCAGAGTGTATCCCCCCATTAGTCACTCCCACCCTGTGCCATTTCTTACCTTAAGCCATAAAAGAAACTTCTGTCATTGATAGTCATGAATCGCAGTGACCTCATCAGTGACTGGGAGCTACAGCTACAGGCACAAAATAGTGTGGAGGATGGGGGCACTCAGGGCCTGATTCAGATTTGGGAATAGATTAAGATAGAGCAAGTAACTATGTACCTGGACAAACTAAGTTGCAATGCAAGGGGTGCAAATACATAAATTTGTTTGCATGTGGGGGAAATACTGTCTGCTGTTGCCAGGGTCATAACTAGCTATGGATGACCGATGCTGCCGCGGTCAGGCTCTGTGGTCAGCACCATCACATCATCATGGCCCTTGCTCCTGGCAGGATTGCTTGACGCTCCAGATGGGCACCCTGCACTATATGCAGCTGATCGGGCATCCTGAGGATGCCTAGTCAATGCTGCATTTACCAGAACTGCCAGCCCCAGAGCACCAGCACTGGTTGCTTTGGCCCTGACCTCACAGCAGAATAAATTGGAATACAATTAACCTGTATTCAGCTTTGCCACTCTGCCATTTAAACTGGTTTCCAACACTGTATACAATATGATTGGCTTGCCATGATTTGGAATCATGGGGATTCCCTAAAATTTTAGAATAATTGAATTCGTATTGATGTAGTAAAAAAAACTGTTTTGGCACAACCAAATACCGTGGTGCAAAGTAAAAGAAAACCACCGGACTTCACCAGGAATCCTTGCAAGAGGTTATGGACTTTACTCAGTGAAGGTCCAGGTTGCCGCCTAGTGTTGTTGTTATCCACCATAAAAGCACCAGACTACTTAGCTGGTATGAGATACACTGCAGATGGAAATATGGGTATGAATGTGCTGCTGTTAAGAAAACTGAATACCAGAATTTAAATAACACTGGAAGCAAACTATACTGAAGATTATAGTTTTGGAACATTTATGGAACACAATAGATACTCAGGCACTGGAGGAGTGCACTGAGTAGGGTTTTATAGTGGCTGGCTGATGGTTGATTCCCTGCATGAGCCATCACTACTGGAGTTTAGTGGCAACACGAAAAAGAGGTGTAAGTCATTTTTAGCCTAAGGCCAAGTCCAGCTGGGTTCTGTTATCTAATTGAAAAGCCAGCAATCAGTGACCTGCTGAGTGTAGGAGGCTGCTGGTACTGACAATTTATGTAGACCATTCATTTTAAAGGATGGACTAGGGAATAAACTCTCCAAATGGTGGCAATTGAAATGAATGAGAAACAAAAAATTGGTCAACTTGTGTAAAGCACTAATGGTATCTAGTGCAGTCCCATATATCTGAACAGACTTCTTCAAGAACATTGGCATGCTTTGCATAGAAATTTTCACGTAAAGCAAATGCATGTAGGGGTGCCATTGCTATGGGCCTTAGAGGCTACTTTCCGAGTCCTAGCTCCCCTCTACCCAGGTCATATAGTCGTCTACTAAGTTCCTAGAATTCCCAGCTAAGTAACTGGGTCTGGCACACTGGCCAGCCTGATAAAAGGGACTCACCAGCACTCATATAGATGACAGTTTCTGTCTCTCCATTAAAGAAAAGCCCCACACTATGATCCATCTCCCGTGTTCCTGTTTCACCTTCACAGGTACAGCTGAGCTAATCAGTGAGCCTGGAGCTGTTGGAGAGTAGGCTTTCCCTTGATTACAGACTTTGTAAAGTGAGCTGGGGAGCGTGAATTGACCTCCGAGCAGTGGCGTATCTATAATGGGTGCAGTGTGTGCGGGGCACATGGGCCCCTGGGTCCAGGGGGGTCCCGCACTGCATACACTGCACCCATATTTCATATTTTTTTAAAACTTACCTGTCTGAGGTCCCATGTCGGGAGTCACTGCTACTCAGAACACAGGAAAAATGGCCACCGTGGCCATTTTCCGGGGTGTTGTGTGCATGCGCAGTAGACTCCGGGCACTAGAGTGTGCCCGGAGTCTACTGCGCATGCACAGAACGCTGGAATGGCTGCTGCGGCCATTTTTCCGGCGTTCTGCGCAGTAAACTCCGGGCACACTCTAGTGCCAGAGTCTACTAATTTTCCGGTGGCTGGCCAGCCGCGTCAGTCAGTTGCCAGCCACCAGGGAGAGAGGAGGGGGCCCCGCACGAGGAGTGCACACGGGCACCTTCCTCTCTTAAAATGCCCCTGCCTCCGAGATTAGTAATGTCCCATAAAGGGACAGTCTGCTGAAATTAAGAAGTACTCCACTCAAAGTGGAATTTCCTGCATTAAGAAGTTTCCTCTTCAAGTAGGAACTAGTTGGTCCCTATCTCTCATCTCTTGTCTTTACACTCACTTTAAACTAGGGGTGTGCACCGGCCACTTTTCGTGTTTTGTGTTTTGGTTTTGGATCTGGATCTTTCTTCGTGTTTTGGATCTGGATTGGTTTTGCCAAAACCACCCTTCCGTATTTTGGGTTCTGGGTTTTGTGTTTTGGATCTGTATTTTTTTTTAAAAAAGCATAAAAACAGCTAAAATCACTGAATTTGTAGGTTTTTCTGCTCCTATGCTATTATTAACCTCAATAACCTTAATTTCCACTCATTTCCAGTCTATTCTGAACACCTCACACCTCACAATAGTGTTTTTATGTCCAAAAGGTTGCACCGAGGTAGCTGGATGACTATGCTAAGCGACACGAGTGGGCGGCACAAACACGTGACCCATCTAGGCGTGATACTGCAGTGGCAGACAGGATGGCAGTTTGAAAAACTAGGCCCCAAACTGTACATAATGCAAAGAAAAAAAAGAGGTGCAAGATGGAATTGTCCTTGGGCCCTCCCACCCACCCTTATGTTGTATAAACAGGACATGCACACTTTAACAAACCAATCATTTCAGCGCCAGGGTCTGCCACACAACTGTGGCTGAAATGATTGGTTCGTTTGGGCCCCCACAAAACAAGCTGGCAATTAATGTGTCCCTGCACAAACTGGCTCTACGGAGGCAAGATGTCATCCTCATCCTCCTCATCCACCGATTCCTCACCCTCTTCAGTGTGTACATCCTCATCCTCACAAAGTATTAACTCGTCCCCACTTGAATCCACCACCACAGGTCCCTCTGTACGTTCTGGAGGCTGGTCTCCCTGGAAGAGCTGATAATTAATTTTCTCCACATTCTGTGGAAGCAACCTCTTACGCCTTTCGCTGACAAGGTTCCCGGCTGCACTAAACACTCTTTCGGAGAACACACTGGAGGGGGAGCAACTCAGGTAAAATAGAGCCAGTTTGTACAGGGGCTTCCAAATTGCCTCTTTTTCCTGCCAGTACAGGTATGGACTGTCTGACATGCCTACTTGGATGCTGTCACCGATGTAATCCTCCACCATTCTGTCAATGGTGACAGTATCATATGCAGTGACAGTAGACATGTCAGAAATTGTTGCCAGGTCCTTCAGTCCGGACCAGATGTCCAAACTTGGTCCTGCCTGCCCTACATCACCGCCAGCGGGTTGCTTAGGATACCTAAGTTTTTTCCTGGCAGCCCCAGTTGCGGGAGAAAATGAAGAAGGAGCTGTTGACGTGTCACGTTCCGCTTCAGCTGACAGTGTGTTCACCAGCAGGTCTTTGCACCTCTGCAGGCTTGTGTCGGCCGGAAAGAGAGACACCACATAGGCTTTAAACCTAGGATCGAGCACGGTGGCCAAAATGTAGTGGTCTGATTTCAACAGATTGACCACCCTGGAATCCTGGCAAAGCGAATGAAGGGCTTCATCCACAAGTCCCACATGCCGAGCGGAATCGCTCCGTCTTAGCTCCTCCTTCACTTTCTCCAGCTGCTTCTGCAAAAGCCTGATGAGGGGAATGACCTGACTCAAGCTGGCAGTGTCTGAACTGACTTCACGTGTGGCAAGTTCGAAGGGCTGGAGAACCTTGCACAACACGGAAATCATTCTCCACTGCGCTTGAGTCAGGTGCATACCCCCTCCTTTGCCTATGTCATAGGTGGATGTATAGGCTTGTATGGCCTTTTGCTGCTCCTCCATCCTCTGAAGCATATAGAGGGTTGAGTTCCACCGCGTCACAACCTCTTGCTTCAGGTGATGGCGGGGCTGGCGCTCCAGTCTTCAGCACGCAGTCGCTGAATGGTGAAAGTGGCCAGAAATTTTTCGGGCCACCCAAAGCGTCTCCTGCACGCCCCTGTCGCTTTTCAGAAAATTCTGCACCACCAAGTTTATTGTGTGAGCAAAACATGGGACGTGCTGGAATTTGCCCAGATGTAATGCCCGCACAATATTGGTGGCATTGTCAGATATCACAAATCCCCAGGAGAGTCTAAGTGGGGTAAGCCACTGGGCGATGATTTCCCTCAGTTTCTCTAAGAGGTTGTCGGCGGTGTGCCTCTTACTGAAACCGGTGATACACAGCGTAGCCTGCCTTGGAACGAGCTGGCGTTTCTGAGATGCTGCTACTGGTGACGCTGCTGCTGTTGCTGCGTAAGGTGATACATCTACCCAGTGGGCTGTCACAGTCATATAGTCCTTAGTCTGCCCTGTTCCACATGTCCACATGTCCGTGGTTAAGTGGACATTGTGTACAACGGCATTTTTCAGGACACAGAGGACACTTTTTCTGACGTTTCTGTACAGTCTCGGTATCGCCTGCCTAGTGAAGTGGAATCTAGACGGGATTTGGAACCGGGGACACACTACCTCCATCAATTGTCTAAATCCCACTGCACTAATGGTGGATACCGGACGCATGTCTAACACCAACATAGCAGTCAAGGCCTCAGTTATACGTTTTGCTTCAGGATGACTGCTGTCGTACTTCATCCTCCTCGCTAAGGACTGTTGGAGGGTCAATTGTTTAGTAAAAGTAGTGGTGTTCCTACTTCCTCTCTGGGATGATGAACGACTCCCAGCAGCAGCAACAGCAGCAGCGGCAGCAGTAGGCGTAGTAATGCAGGATCCTCCGGAGGAATCCCGGATAGGAGAGTCAGTCATGCCAGTGACATGGCCTGCAGGACTACTTCCGATCCTGACTAAGGAGGAAATTGATGAGGAGGGAGTTGACGGTGTGGTTTGCAGGCGCTTGGATACAACAGGACAACGGGATTTAGGTGTACCTGGACTGCTTACGGTCTAAGCCAAAGTTTCTGAACTTGACAGTAACTTTTTATGAACGCGCTGCAAGTGCCGTATAAGGGAGGATGTTCCTAGGTGGTTGACGTCCCTACCCCTACTTATTTCACCTTTACATATGGTACATATGGCAAGACAGTTGTTGTCCGGATTTGGATAGAAATATTGCCAGACCAAAGAGGTGGAATGTTTGGTCTTCTGCCCAGGCATGACCGTGATGGGCTTTTTCATCCCACGGACAACAACTGTCTCCCCCGGAGTCTGATTTAAACAAACCAAATCACCATCAGAATCCTCCTCGCAAACTTCCTCCTCAGCACCAGCTACACCAGTATCCTCATCCTGTTGTACTTCAACAGTGACATCTTCAATTTGCATATCAGCAAGTGGACTGTGGGTGCTCCTTTCAACACTTGCAGGGGGCGTGCAAATGGTGGAAAGAGCCACCTCTTCCCATCCAGTGCTGGGAAGGTCAGGCATCACAACCACCACCACACTTGGACTCTCCTTGGGGATTTGTGATATCTTCTTAGAAAGCACAGTTCTTCGCTGTGCTTTTGCCAGCTTAACTCTTTTGATTTTTTTAGTGGGAGGAGGGCTTCCACCGTCATGTGAAGCTGAACCACTAGTCATGAACATACTAGGGATCGACCTTAGCCATTCCTTGCCACTCCGTGTCGTAAATGGCATATTGGCAAGTTTACGTTTCTCTTCAGCTGATTTAAATGTTTTTTTCAAGGTCATTTTCCTGAACTTTGTCATTTGGGATTGTAAGTGCCCTCTATTATGACATTGGGCATCGGCCTTGGCAGACGACGTTGATGGCATGTTATCGTCTATGTCATGACTAGTGGCAGCAGCTTCAGCACTAGGAGGAAGTGGTTCTTGATCTTTCTCTATTTTATTTTTATCGGAGAAAGTTTGGTCCTCCATTTATGTTATATCGATTTGATATATACGTGCGGCTAAACACAGAAAATATTTCTTTATTTTTGCTGGAGAGTAGTGCACTTTGTGGGTTACACCAGCCTTTAAGAAATGAGCCAGCCGGCTCTTTACTTATGGGACACAGGCGCACGCTTGGCGCTGCTCCTTTGTTGATGCACGTGCAGCTACTGCGCACACAATTCACAAACACAGAAAATTATTTTTTTTTTGGTTTGGACTGGAGTGTACTTTGGGGGTTACAGCACCCTTTAATGGTCAAGCCAGCCGGCCCTTTACTTATGACACAGGCGCACGCTTGGCACTACTTTGTTGATGCACGTGCGGCTACTGCGCACACAATTCACAAACACAGAAAATATTTTTTTTTTGGTTTGGACTGGAGTGTACTTTGGGGGTTACAGCACCCTTTAACGGTCAAGCCAGCCGGCCCTTTACTTATGACACAGGCGCACGCTTGGCACTACTTTGTTGATGCACGTGCGGCTACTGCGCACACAATTCACAAACACAGAAAATAATTTTTTTTTTGGTTTGGACTGGAGTGTACTTTCGGGGGTTACAGCACCCTTAACGGTCAAGCCAGCTGGCCCTTTACTTATGACACAGGCGCACGCTTGGCACTACTTTGTTGATGCACGTGCGGCTACTGCGCACACAATTCACAAACACAGAAAATATTTTTTTTTGTAGTTTGGACTGGAGTGTACTTTGGGGGTTACAGCACCCTTTAATGGTCAAGCCAGCCGGCCCTTTACTTATGACACAGGCGCACGCTAGGCACTACTTTGTTGATGCACGTGCGGCTACTGCGCACACAATTCACAAACACAGAAAATATTTTTTTTTTGGTTTGGACTGGAGTGTACTTTGGGGGTTACAGCACCCTTTAACAGTCAAGCCAGCCGGCCCTTTACTTATGACACAGGCGCACGCTTGGCACTACTTTGTTGATGCACGTGCGGCTACTGCGCACACAATTCACAAACACAGAAAATATATTATTTTTTTAGCACTTGGGGGGAGCACCCCTGATGGACAGAGCACCCCCTGGACAACACTACAGCACCCCTTTAGGACTGGGACACTGCACAGGACTTTGGAGTGGACACAGCCCCTATGGAGAACTGACTGCACAACACAGTCCAGCCAGCCCCTATGGACTTTGAAGTAGTGGACACAGTCCCTATTAACAACAGCAGCACAGCACAACACAGCCAGCCCCTATGGACTTTGAAGTAGTGGACAACAGCAGCACTACACTACACTACACTACACAGCCCTAACTCCCACCCTCCCTCTTCACTGTCCACAGCCGAGTGAGAAAATGGCGCCGACGCGGGTACCTTATATAGGATCCAAAACCCGCGAGACTCGGAAGGTGGGATGATGATGTTTTGCCTCGATTTCAGATCCGAGTCAGGCGGGAAAAGTCGAGCCTGACTCTGATCGGACTCGGATCGGGGAGGCTCGGGGGAGTTCGCGATTTGCAGCACAAGGGGCAAAGATGTAACTGGGCACATCTGTATAAATTGATATGGGCAAATTCGCCACCTGTTCTCTTCAGAAGGATTTGATCCCTCTCCTCCATAATTCCTTACTAGACTTCTATGTAGGATAATGCTGCCTTGCCTAATGGAGCATCATTCCATTTTCAGAGTTGTGTGTGCAGTGAATATTAAAACGGTAAGTGGTGTGTGTTTAGTGGATATTGTACTAGTAAGGGGTGTGTCTGTAGCGGATAATGTACTGGTAAGGGGTGTGTGTTTAGTGGATATTGTACTAGTAAGGGGTGTGTGTAGTGGATATTGCACTGATAAGGGGTGTGTGTAGTGGATATTGTACTGGTAAGGGGTGTGTGTTTATTGGATATTGTACTAGTAAGGTGTGTGTCTAGTGGATATTGTACTGGTAAGAGGGTTGCATGTAGTAGATATTATACTGGTAAGGGGTGTGTGTGTAGTGGATATTGTAGTGGTAAGGGGGTTGCATGTAGTAGATATTGTACTGGTAAGGGGTGTGTGTTTATAGGATATTGCACTTGTAAGGGGGTTGCGTGAAGTAGATATTATACTGGTAAGGGGTGTGTTTGTAGTGGATATTGTACTAGTAAGGGGTGTGTGTAGTGGATATTGTACTGGTAAGGAGGTTGCTTATAGTAGATATTGTACTGGTAAGGGGTGTGTGTAGTGGATATTGTACTGGTAAGGGGGTTGCATGTAGTAGATATTGTACTGGTAAGGGGTGTGTGTTTAGAGGATATTGCACTGGTAAGGGGGTTGCGTGTAGTTGATATTATACTGGTAAGGAGTGTGTTTGTAGTGGATATTGTACTAGTAAGGGGTGTGTGTAGTGGATATTGTACTGGTAAGGGGGTTGCTTGTAGTAGATATTATACTGGTAAGGGGTGTGTGTGTAGTGGATATTGTACTGGTAAGGGTGTTGCATGTAGTAGATATTGTACTTGCAAGAGGTGTGTGTTTAGAGGATATTGCACTGGTAAAGGGGTTGCGTGTAGTAGATAGTATAATGGTAAGGGGTGTGTTTGTAGTGGATATTGTACTAGTAAGGGGTGTGTGTAGTGGATATTGTACTGGTAAGGAGGTTGCTTATAGTAGATATTGTACTGGTAAGGGGTGTGTGTAGTGGATATTGTACTGGTAAGGGGGTTGTGTGTAGTAGATATTATACTGGTAAGGGGTGTGTGTGTAGTGTATATTGTACTGGTAAGGGGGGTGTGTGTGTGTAGTGGATATTGTACTGGTAAGGGGTGTGTGTGTGTGTGTGTGTGTGTGTAGTGGATATTGTACTAGTAAGGGGGGTGTGTGTGTGTGTAGTGGATATTGTACTGGTAAGGGGTGTGTGTAGTGGATATTGTACTAGTAAGGGGTGTGTATAGTGGATATTGTACTGGTAAGGGGGTTGCGTGTAGTAGATATTGTATGG
This sequence comes from Taudactylus pleione, assembly GCA_031769625.1. Classification (NCBI taxonomy): domain Eukaryota; kingdom Metazoa; phylum Chordata; class Amphibia; order Anura; family Myobatrachidae; genus Taudactylus; species Taudactylus pleione. The sequence continues at coordinate 5,270,144 of JAUIMM010000512.1, read as the reverse complement.
TAAGAGGGTTTTGTGTAGTGGATATTATACTGGTAAGGGGTGTGTGTTTAGTGGATATTGTACTGGTACGGGGGTTGAGTGTAGTAGATATTATACTGGTAAGGGGTGTGTGTGTAGTGCATATTGTATGGCAAGGGGGTTGTGTGTAGTGGATATTATACTGGTAAGGGGTGTGTGTTTAGTAGATATTGTACTGGTAAGGGAGTTGTATGTAGTGGATATTTTACTGGTAAGGTGTGTATTATCTACCTATTAGCAATTGGACTCTTAAATGGTTGTAAGTACTGCTTAGAATTACTATCAGTGGACATACTAAACTACTACCACTAGCTACTAATATACAAAGGACTGCATCTTTACATCTAAAGGATTATCCTAATGTGGATATAAACAACATCATTATTTCCATACTAACCAGCATTTACATATTAATAAGATGACTGTCACTAATCAGCAGTCCTTACATTAGGAGCATTTGCTGGTGTCTGAACATACTGTATTTGCATTATTGCCTCATGGTGATGTGGTTTTCATTTTAAAGTTACTATTTGCCAGTCGGTAATTTATTATTGTACTTAATTGTTAATAAAGTGTATATTTTATTGTCATCTGCCAATAAGCACTTGTAGTTTTTATTTATTTTTATGAGGAGGAAAAAATAGTAATGTATACTTGAATCCTTGAATTAAACATGGTCTACCAATGTCTTACTAAATTCCATTTAGCGTGCAAATTACACATTTCTTAGTTAAATATATATACACCCAAAAACATATTTCTAAACATTGTGAGCTTGCAAGTCAGGATGAGAATGGCAATCAGGGGGTCGCTAAGGTAACCAAATTTTTTTTTAACACAGCAGGTTTAATAAGCCACATGCCCAGGTGGCACTAGCCTCCACAGTGTGCTGCAGGGGCATACATCCCAAATCCACCCCCACTGCCAGAAATGTTGCCAAAATTCAAATCGGGACTGTGCTACCAAAATCAGGATGGTGAGGCATAGGGGGGTATATTTATTAAAGATCAATTTTGTATTCTGTTCGATTTGCAATTCGATTTTGGTTTGATTTCCATTCGATTTTGATTTTGGAGATTTACTAAAGCCAAAATCGAATGTCAAAGGGAACACAAAACTGAATTTCACTCAAAATCGAACATAGGCAAAACATCAATGTTTTCCAATAGTTTAATATAGGATCCATTCATCTACAAACATTCAATTTGCAAACTGAACGTAAAACATACTCACTTCAAATCCCCAAATGAATAGAATAGAATAGAGACAGTCGATTTGAGCTTCTAAACACCTTTCTGTTGGCTGGAAATTGATTGTGATGCCTTTAAAAGTTCCCTCAAGCATGTGAGGCAGTCTGGCTGTATGAATAATGGCTGCTCAAGGCTATGCTATGCTGTGCACCTACCTGCGGTATCAGGGGCATAACTAGCTCTTTGGGGGCCCCATAGCAAAGGTATACAAGCCCCCCCCATGGTGGAGTTCAGCTGACATAGCCGAACAAGCAAAAAAAAGTTTTAAAAAATTATATGTATACACACATGTATACAATATATATATATATATATATATATATATATATATATATATATATATATATATTCAGTATATATATATCCATATAAATGGAATGAACCTATGCTAAACTTCGGATTAAGTAAGTAAGTTTCAAGGAATCTTCTATAACAGCTTGTGTACATGGGATTTGTAAGACTTTTAAAGCAAATATTGAACTTGTATAGGAGATTTTTAAATCTTGCTTTGGAATAGATATATTATGAACATATATTAATATTTTATCATATCAATAAGACCATTATTAGACTACAGGTTGAGTCTCCCATATCCAAAATGCTTGGGACCAAGGGTATTTTGGATAACAGAATATTCTGTATTTTGGAATATTTGCATACCATAATGAAATATCTTGGGAATAGGACCCAAATATACACACAGAATGCATTTTTGTGTTATATACACCGTATACACACAGCCTGCAGGTAATTTTATACAATATATTCAATAATTTTGTGGCTCAAACAAAGTTTGTGTACAGAAATTAAATTCAGTTATGTTTCATATACACCTTAAACACAGAGCCTGAAGGTCATTTTATACAATATTTTTAATAATTTGTGCCTTAGACCATGTTTGTGTACATTGAATCATCAAAAATCAAAGGTTTCATTATCTTAGTCATGCCAAAATAACATGGTATTCACCATATTAACTGGGATATAGAGTGAACATATACAGTGATAACATACAATCTCACCCACAACCTCAGGTTAGAATATCCTGATGGTGACGGACTAGTTGGTAAGTTCTTGTTCTTCTCTCAGCACATAGCAGTGTGTATACAGACTAGTTTCAATAGCCTTTTGGTATACATTGAGATTTACTAAGATAGTTGATTAACCAATCATTTTCCTGTTTAATTATTGCTTATGCATTACTTATTACCTGGTGTTGTTCACCAATTATATTGCCACTAAATTTTGGTACTACATTGGTATAGTCTGTCTGGGTCATTACCTAATAAGGGAGTCTAAGCTATATTTATGCTCTTTTTTCCACACCACCCTAGACATTTGCATGCCAGATACTCTCACGTTTAAAGTTTAAAATATCATAATATTACAATTAGGTTGTCATGCCTTTTCATTTGTTTCTCTGATGGTACCCCTTCTATATATTAACTTTTTAACCTCTTATTTTTCCCTGAAACCACTCACCTTATTATCGATCCTTTACCAGTATCCCCACTCATAATCCTAGCTAATACTAAATCCACATACCTCCCACTTTCAGTTAATTCTTAGTCTTTAATCTTAAATTTAATTAATTCTCTTCACCCGTTTTTTTGTTAAAATTGGCAATTAGATAAGGACGGATAGTTAGAGGACCCTCTCCTATACACTTCACTGATGTGAACAAGCCCTATCATAAGTAGCGAAACGTACGTCATCACCCATCGCCCTGTGATCCGAACGGCCGGGCACCATCCTGTGAACTGCCTGAAAGATGCAGCATGCAGTCACAGCCGCTCGAACTCCAGGATAATTATTCACCATCTAAGGACCTGACCGGCCGGGCACCATCCCGCTACATTGCTTGGACAATACAGCATGCAGCCCTAGACGCTTGATCTTGAAAGTAAGAAGAATCGCTTTTTTCAAATTTTTTTCATTTTTATTTTTTTTCACTTATTTTTTCTGTGAGAAAATGGCCGGACATTGTTCAACTGTCTATGTGTGACAAGTTTATTTACAAGATTGCACCCGCTCAATCACAGTGCACGGTTCCATTTCTTTGTGCTGCACACCTGCTCAAATTAACTATCTGTAATCTAGCCTTTGTGTTTTGATAAGCAGTATGATGGGCATCACTGCTATGATTACCCTATCAACATTGACATTATACCTGTAGTCCTCTTGAGGGTTACTTATTGGAGCAGATTCTCTCCAGTACAGAGTGAATTATTTCTGATTATTTGGGTCTTATCCTGCATAAATTATCTTGGGGTACAACAGACCAATACCTTTTTAAATATTTGAAACAACCGGATTATAATGCCTTCCTTTGCATGATTCAATACTGACTGCACAATATTCTAAAAACCCACGTTTTTTATAACCAGGAATTTTTGACCTTGTTGCTATGATTCTGCGCTTTAAACATTAAATATCCTATTGGAAAACTTCTTTTGATATATGAGACCTCTGGAAAACACTCTTATATAGAGAGGTAATTTTCTGCGTTCTCTCATCAGTTTGCCTAAATGTATCTGTCCTGCAATGTCTTTTGATATCAGGGGAGTAACAACCCATGCAGACTGACAGCAGAAGTGCTCTTTCCCTTCCTTCCTACCAGTTGCCAACCCCGTTCTATCATCCCGTGTCCTCTGTTTTTACATGACACAGAGACAGCAGAAACGGGGGGGACAAATATCTGGGTCCCTTTCTGGTATTATGTATAGGAATCCATATATCTTCTAATATTTGTCTTCAGCTCTGCTGTATGCTAACAACGTGTATCTTATTCCCTTATTTAGGTGACATGGTGATATATGTTTTCAATGCATTTACATTAAACTTTATAACTCAGGTTATTGGTAGCTTATTACTCTAACCTCGGAGTTATTCTGTGTTCAATACCTTAGGACACGGTATGTGTGCTGCCAAGCAGTAAGGTTTCTTCTAATAGATACTACCATTTGATGCAACCTTGAATCCTCTAGCAGAACCACCATGGTATAACATTTGTTACAATCCAGTTACATTAGGTATCATTTTTGGAGATACTTAGTGTGGTTCTGTTTTTCTGTGCTTTTTTGTGTGTTATCTATATGCCACTATGATCACTATTGTCAAAACCGGATAATTGGGTAAGACAGAATCTGTTTGCAATCAGGAAAACCTGCACGACGCCATGTTGTGAATGGCAGCAAGACTCCATTTTAGAAAAGAAAGCTTACACAAGCGCCATTTTGTCAAAAATACATAGTACACAAACCACAGTGCAAAGTTGCTAAAAGTAGCACGAACAGCTTTTTAACAATCTTCCCCAAACACATACCGACAGTGTTCAGAATACATAAAATAACTTTCCAACACATTAAAATCACCACAGACTTATATTTGAGCAACAGCAAGGCAGTGGTGTTTTCCCCGCATACATACATTTAAAAGCAATGGTCCCATAACGCAAAAAGGATAATTATTACTTGGTTTAAACGCAATGTCAGTATATAAAGAAATGAATGTTTTCTGTAACTATGGCTTAGTAAATGACAATTGGACTGTGTGTGGAACCATACTGATCTACTCTGTTTCCACAGCGTTCCGGTGACATCAATATGAAGATCAGAACATGCGGCTATGAAATATGAATGTTAGAGAGAATAACTATTTGAAATGTTGTAAGCCATAAGCAGCTTAGATTTGCATGTGGGGGATGCAAAGGGAGGTTGGAGACCTTTTGTATCCATTTGAAATTGTCCAATAAATGCCCTGTAACAGATTTCTAACCCTTACCAAAAGACAATGACATGGTGTAGGCTTGTTTACATTTTTGTCCAAAGGACTGGTTATTCCAGTCTAATCAATAGAGATAGCTAACTGGGACTAGAACATAATTAACAGTAGTTTCAAGAAACCAAAAGGATACTCCCTTTCTGATGACCTCACAGGTAAAAGGGGGCGGGAACATAGCATGCACATTCTGAGAACACACAAGCCAGCAGACACACTTGCAGATTTTGGAAGAGAGAGAGGTTCCCTCTCTCACAAGACAACGGAAAATTGGTCTCAGTTCCCCTGGGTTATAGCTAAGTATAAATTGTGCAATATTTAGCCTATTTGGGTGTCTGTAGCTATTTTTGGTGTTAATCTGTTATTAGCTTAGCATGGTTTGTGGTTTATAGTTTTCTAAGGATATTCATGAGTCTGTGTTAGCATACAGTGGATGATATGTTATCTAATCTGTACTTTTTATCTACACTGTAGGGTACAATAGTCTGTTATCAGCATGCAGGAAAGGGATTGATTATGGAGTTTTTGTAATATTTGTAAATGATTGATGCTGGTTGATTGAGATCCTCTGGTGAGCTGTTTTAGGGTCTTCCCATGTGCTCTGTGTTAGGGCCTTCCCATGTGCTCTGTGTTAGGGCCTTCCCATGTGCTCTGTGTTAGGGCCTTCCCATGTGCTCTGTGTTAGGGCCTTCCCATGTGCTCTGTGTTAGGGCCTTCCCATGTGCTCTGTGTTAGGGCCTTCCCATGTGCTTGAACAATATCTCTGCATGGGAGAGATAGGCTTGGTATGTGTTGTGTACTCATGAATATAATCATAGGGTGGTATCAGTTATATATTATGGAAGTTGAATTAATAACAGCTTTGAATGGTCATAAGTAATTGCCGTGTGGGTCAGATAGATATATTGTCTGCAGTTTATTAGAGATGGCTACTTCCATGTGGGGTGAACAAAGGAAATTATATTTCTACCAAGTTATGCTGTTGTATGGGTCAGATAGGTATATTGTCTTTATTATAATTGTGATCATTGATGGATGTATGATTTACAGAGTTACAACTTAATGTGAGTTTTCAAATTGGAGTTTGCCTAGGGATCATGAGGCTTGCAAACAAAGGAAGAGCATGTGCTTCAGCCCTTCCCCCTCCCCACGGTCTAGTAGGTTCTGGATGAGGTCTGTTGTAGGATGGTATTGTTGTATATTGGAATCAGCTTGTGTTGTACATGTTGGAATATTAAATGGTGGAGTGTTTGCCTGATGTGTTGGCATATGATATCCAGCTTGCATATTTAATTAACTATGGCTTTATGGGAGATTTCAATGAGGTAGTTTCATAATGGAGTTTGTTTGTAGACCATGCGGTTTGGACAATAGGGCAGGAAGCATTCCCAACCCCCCCTCACACACAAACACACACACCATCACCAGTCATCTTGAACATGTGCTCTCAGCAGACATTGATATCTCTCTCATTGTATTTTGATGTGTCTCTCTTTCTCTCTCTCTCTCTCTCTCTGTCTCTCTGTCTCATATTGCTCATTGTATTTTGATCTTTAATAACCGTTTCATGTATATTAACTGTACCTTATGACCTAATGTTTGTACAATTTATTTGCGCTCATTATTAGATCATAGCGTTGTAACATATGTACTTTTATTTGAATAATAATCTTTAGCGCGTTGGACCACTACTCAACTGTCTCAGTATTTCATTAATGGTATAATCAAACACAGCGCTAACTAGCGACATCTTGTGGTTTTAGAAGGTATAGGCAGGTTTTTGTCTTAGAGGTTCTAGGCAGGTGAATCTAAGAGGTTTATAGGCAGGAATGTATTAAAAGGTTTATTTACAAATTCAACACTATGTTCGGGTGATCTGTTACAAGGTTTAATAATCTATGATCACTGACCTATGTTATTGATTTGTGAATTTCATACAGCAGAACCTTCAATACAGCCCTGATCAGCTTTTTTGCGTATTGGCTATATACATATATCGGCATTTGACAACTTGTGGTATTCTTGCCCTCAAACGTTTGTTACGATGGTTCTGTGTGACCGTCAGTGAGAGCATCTGGCTATCCGTGTGCAGCATTAATGAGACTATTTACTCTGTTCAATCTAATCCTATTGAAGGTTATAAATTTACTGGACTGTTGCAACAATTGTAATACTCGCCTGACCCACAGCTAAGGTCAGCTTATTTTCACATCATCCATTTGTGCCAGGTGCACAACTCATTCCACGTGTTGGAATGGTACCCCTACCACTATTACAATAGTGGTAAGATTCTTTGATTTGTGTTGTATGTTATATGTAATGTATTGTTGATTATCTATTGTTTTACTATTTTGGTAGATTAAAAGTTAAGTTTTAGTATCATTAAGTTTTCTTTTGATACATATCTGAGTGCCCCCAGCAAAGAGTCTTCTTTTTCTCTCAACTTATAAAATTTGCCAAATGAAGATTATGGATATTTAATGCAGCATAGTCCTTTGATAAAGCTGCACCTGGATGTAGTGTCTCATTTAATTATCATCCTCACCACCCACCTTGATTTGGACATATCCAATTGCTACTATTGAGCTCTTGGGGTTACAAAGATTGAGCCACGGAGGAGCTATACATCATATAATAGCTATTTGCTTGTTGATGGATGCCGCAATATTTGAGGACATAATATACTGATCCACTACCTAAAGGGACCCTCCTCTAGCGGATGTCTACAAAAGCATATTGTTTTGTCCCAATTGAGCTCTCTGAAGTTAAGCCACCAGGCATAAAGGAAATACAATATATCGGATACCAGTCTGCTGCCCATGGATACCGCAACATTGAGGACCCAGTGATTTGATCAAGGGACACCCCTCTTGCAGATACCAGGAGGACTATGCTGCATTAAATATCCATATTCTTCATTTGGCAAATTTTACAAGAACTTACCAACTAGTCCGTCACCATCAGGATATTCTAGCCTGAGGTTATGGGTGAGATTGTATGTTATCACTGTATATGTTCACTCTATATCCCAGTTAATATGGTAAATACAATGTAATTTTAACTATTAAATTATTGTTTATTTTATTGGTACCGAACTGAATTTTATTACTTACTGATATAATTTTATTAATAGCGTCACTATCTGTGTTGGTGTTTTCTATTGTATAGGGAGTGACGATCCCATATTATAGTAGCTGCTAGATTTAAACAGCTCATTCCAGCGCCTGTGTATACCTATCTTGGTATTCTCTTTTTGTCATGCCAAAATTATTCTGTATTTCGGAATATTCCGTATTTCGGAAAATTTGGATATGGGAGACTCAACCTGTATTATGTTTACTGGTTGTTCTAATTTATTAATTATAGTCTAGTAATAATGAGACAATCTTTATGAAATATAGGATACTTTGATCCAGTGAATTATCTACTGAACCACCTGATTTTGTGATACACCTTTTATTTTTGTAAGCAATATTAGTATGTCATTTGTTTAATAAGACAACTATGAAATTATGTAATAATTAATGGTATGTCCCTAGTTTAATGAGACAACTATGAAAGTATATATCCTTATAAAGTTTTCATTGTATATATTAGATGTACAATTATGTTAATTGTTACTCAGAAGTATTAACAATAAGATCATGTTTGTGACATATAGGATATTTCTCCTGTGAATTGTCTATCTGAAATCCTATCTGAACCTTATGGGATTGGGATATACTTGTATTTTGGGTATGTAATTATTTGTCCCATATCATCATGTGAACCCTCACCGCATGATTTTATATCACACACTGAAAAAATATGATATCATTGTATTGTGAATTCACATTTGAAATTGTATATCATGATTTCTATTTTAAGATATTTACCCCTGAAGAAGTCCTTATTGGTACTGGTTATTATGGTGACAGCCCACTTAGTTTAAGGGAGGAACCTGCCAATAAGAACTAACACCTGTAAAGGTGTGGGCAGGATAAACACCACCCCCTCTTGCTGTGACAATGGATGTTTGAATGCTATGTAACCACTGTAAGCAGATTTTATTATTTTTATTAGTGTTTTAATAAAAACCTTTTGGAAAAGAATTTGGATATGAACTGTTTGGCCATTTTCAGGTGTCTATTTGGTGAAAGGGTTCTTTTTATAATATTCTGGATTTTCCAGTGACATCTCTGGAGAAATAATAGCCACAAGAGTGTCTCCACTACAGATAAATTGTCTTCACTATGAATATAACTTCTATCTATGCAGATGGACATATGCAATTTCTCCTCTTTTATAGACATTCGAGTATTCTATCAATCTTATTTTTTATCTAATAATTTGATACATTTTAATAGAATTTTTTGTAACATTGCGCCCTCTGATATGTCTATATTGGTGTAAAAATGTGGTTTGTACTAACAGGGAGTCTACTGAGAGGTGCAGCATTAAGATTTAGTGCAAGAGAAAGGCATTGTTTTTGGATGTATGTGTATATATATATATATATATACTAGCACAAATGAGCGACACTCAGCAGACTTGATAGTAAGGTGAAGTAAAATTCCTTTATTCCTACGACGTTTCGGGGTTATTCCCCCCGTCTTCAGGGACAGACAGTATGAACAACATGCACAAACAAATACATATATATATACCATAAAACACATGACAATGAAAGCTAATCATTGTACTCACCTGGGTAACGCCATCCGGCCCAGCCACCGCCACACGCGCCGGACAAACACAACACTGTCGCGATGACGTCACCGGGCGGCGCCACTCCAGGAAACAAACAGTTTAGAGAGTGGATGCATTGTCAAATCAACGCGTCTGCTGTTAAACCTAAACTGAACAACATAAAAGCACAAAATGAAACTTAACATTAATAAGCAGAGGCAAATCGCACACTGCCATACATGTTAAAACCTACAAAAATAAACCATAACCTGACCAAAAGTAGTTAGATGTCATATAGTAAAAATAATACATATAAAGATTAATGGGACACCAATCTAACCATCCCTATCGGCAAAAAATGACATAAGTGACAAAAAATGACAAAAATGCCGAAAATGGTGGCCATTAAAGAAAACATTGTAGTCCTAATGACTCATTTAGCCCTTTGGGTGCCAGCGTATTTAATAAGTGAATCCATTTACTTTCTTTTTCTAAAAGTATCTTATTGCGGTTGCCTCCCCGCATAGAAGCTGGAACATGGTCAATGATGATTGACCGTATGCTGGTAATATTGTGTTTAGCAGCTCAACAATGGCGTGCCACAGGTTGATCACTGTGGCCAGATGGTAGTGCAGCACGAATGGCACTGCGATGTAGGGCCATACGTTCACGGAATTGGCGTTGGGTCTTCCCAATATAGGACAACCCACATGGGCAGGTTAACATGTACACAACGCATGTGGTAGTACATGTGACCGCATGTTGAATAAAAATCTCTTACCAGTATAGGGGTGACAAAAATATTTCCCCACAGTAAGTGAACGACAGGTGACGCATCCCAAACATTGATGGCATCCTGTTTTGTGGCTGAGAAAGTGGGAAGGGTGAGAACTACCCATTCCAGTGACATCTAGCTTTACTACTTGGTCGCGTATATTTCTCCCCCTATTGTAGCTGGGCATTAAACATTTATTAAAGAGGGAAGGTAAATCAGGATCACTATTTACAACTGGCCACCATTGTTTTGCAAGTTTACAGGTATGTAAACTGTTTGTATTAAACTTATTGACCCAAGGGATACGGTTTAGGGGCAGAGAAGCTCTAGATTTATTTTTAGCTTCAAGGGTAGTGGCACGCGGAATACTCATAACCTTATTTTTTAATGTATTTAACTCGGTTCTATTATATCCACGAGCCACAAATTTATTAACCATATCATCGAGAGCTGATTCCACTTTGTTGGGATCAGAAGTGATTCGGCTAACTCACAACAATTGCGAGTACGGGAGGCCCTTATGGAGAGGAGCTGGATGAAAACTCTCATTCCTGAGGATGGTATTCCTATCAGTACTTGATATATGAGATATAATGAGCTGGTAATAAGGTGGTTAGACAAATTGATATCAACATCCAGATATTGGATGGACTTAGAGTTGATGTTAAAAGTCAATTTAACCACACCATCCATATGATTAAAGTTATCCAACAATTTATGCAGCGCGTTTTCTGAGCCTGACCAAAAGATCAGGAGATCATCAATAGATCTCCTGTATAGGATTATATCATTCAAAAGCATCCCATCTTTATATAATGAATTTTGCTCTATGCGGTACATGAATGTGTTGGCGTAAGCAGGGGTCACAGCTGACCCCATGTCACATCCAGAACACTGAATATACTATTTACCTTCATATAGAAAGTAGTATATATTGTTCAATGCTGATGTGACTAGCCTCTATACAGTTATCCCCCATGACCAGGTTGTGGAGGCTGTGAGATCTTTGATTACTGACAATCCCCTGTATAAGGGGCCTTCTATTGAGTTTTTTACCCAATTACTGTTATTAGTCCTTACGAGAAACTACTTTCTATATGATGGTAAATACTATATTCAGTGTTCTGGATGTGCCATGGGCTCAACTGTGGCCCCTGCTTACGCCAACACGCCCTGCTTATGCCAACACATTCATGTACCGCGTAGAGCAAAATTTATTAAATAAAGATGGGATGCTTTTGAATTATATAATCCTATACAGGAGATATATTGATGATCTCCTGATCTTTTGGTCAGGCTCAGAAAATGCACTGCATAAATTGTTGGATAACTTTTATCATATGGATGGTGTGGTTAAATTGACTTTTAACATCAACTCTAAGTCCATCCAGTACCTGGATGTTGATATCAATTTGTCTAACCACCTTACTACCACCTCATTATATCTCATATATCAAGTACTGATAGGAATACCATCCTCAGGAATGAGAGTTTTCATCCAGCTCCTCTCCATAAGGGCCTCCCGTACTCGCAATTGTTGTGAGTTAGACGAATCACTTCTGATCCCAACAAAGTGGAATCAGCTCTCGATGATATGGTTAATAAATTTGTGGCTCGTGGATATAATAGAACCTAGTTAAATACATAAAAAAATAAGGTTATGAGAATTCCGCGTGCCACTACCCTTGAAGCTAAAAATAAATCTAGAGCTTCTCTGCCCCTAAACCGTATCCCTTGGGTCAATAAGTTTAATACAAACAGTTTACATTAGGGGTGTGCACCGGCCACTTTTCGTGTTTTGTGTTTTGGTTTTGGATCTGGATCTTTCTTCGTGTTTTGGATCTGGATTGGTTTTGCCAAAACCACCCTTCCGTGTTTTGGGTTCTGGGTTTTGTGTTTTGGATCTGTATTTTTTTTTTAAAAAGCATAAAAACAGTTAAAATCACAGAATTTGTGGGTTTTTATGCTCCTATTCAATTATTAACCTCAATAACCTTAATTTCCACTCATTTCCAGTCTATTCTGAACACCTTACAATATTGTTTTTATGTCCAAAAGGTTGCACCGAGGTAGCTGGATGACTATGCTAAGCGACACGAGTGGGTGGCACAAACACGTGGCCCATCTAGGAGTGACACTGCAGTGGCAGACAGGATGGCATTTTGAAAAACTAGGCCCCAAACAGTACATACTGCAAAGAAAAAAAAGAGGTGCAAGATGGAATTGTCCTTGGGCCCTCCCACCCACCTTTATGGTTGTATAAATAGGACATGCACACTTTAACAAACCAATCATTTCAGCGCCAGGGTCTGCCACATGACTGTGGCTGAGATGATTGGTTCGTTTGGGCCCCCACAAAACAAGCTGGCAATTAATGTGTCCCTGCACAAAGTGGCTCTACGGAGGCAAGATGTCGTCCTCATCCTCCTCATCCACCGATTCCTTGGATAAAACAGGAAAAAGGGATTTAGGTGTCCCTGGACTGCTTACGGTCTTAGCCAAAGTTCCTGAACTTGACAGTAACTTTTTATGAACGCGCTGCAGGTGCCGTATAAGGGAGGATGTTCCTAGGTGGTTAACGTCCCTACCCCTACTTATTTCACCTTTACATATGGTACATATGGCAAGACAGTTGTTGTCCGGATTTGGATAGAAATATTGCCAGACCAAGGAGGTGGAATGTTTGGTCTTCTGCCCAGGCATGACCGTGATGGGCTTTTTCATCCCACGGACAACAACTGTCTCCCCCGGAGCCTGATTTAAACAAACCACATCACCATCAGAATCCTCCTCGCCAACTTCCTCCACAGCGCCAGCTACACCAGTATCCTCATCCTGTTGTACTTCAACAGTGACATCTTCAATTTGCATATCAGCAAGTGGACTGTGGGTGCTCCTTTCAGCACTTGCAGGGGGCATGCAAATGGTGGAAAGAGCCACCTCTTTCGGTCCAGTGCTGGGAAGGTCAGGCATCGCAACTGCCACCACACTTGGACTCTCCTTGGGGATTTGTGATATCTTCTTAGAACGCACAGTTCTTCGCTGTGCTTTTGCCAGCTTAACTCGTTTGAATTTTTTAGCGGGAGGAGGGCTTCCATCGTCATGTGAAGCTGAACCACTAGTCATGAACATAGGGAAAGACCTTAGCCGTTCCTTGCCACTCCGTGTCATAAATGGCATATTGGCAAGTTTACGTTTCTCTTCAGATGATTTAAATGTTTTTTTTAAGGTCATTTTCCTGAACGTTGGGCCTGATTCAGACCCACTCGCGAGCGGCTGTCCGCTCGCAAGAGGGTCGATGTTATGGACTGAGCATGCGCACGACGGAGGGTGCTCCGTCATGCGCATGCGCCAGACGCGACGAGCGAAGGAAAGTCCTTCGCTCGTTGTGTCCGATCAAAGGGGACGTGCTGTCAATGTTGATTGACAGCACGCCCCCTTTGGTGGGCGTGCCGGGGGCGTGCCTCCCTGACGGGGGCGTTCCCACGGGAACGCCTCCCGTCAGAAGCCGGCCCACTGACATCACTAGTGATGTCAGTGGGAGTGATTTTGGCTCTGATAGAGCCAAAATCACTCCGGAGCTTGCGGTTGAAAACCTCAACCGCAGGCTCCGGCTCGCAAATTCGATGGTCGCGATGGTCTCGACCATCGCGACCATCACAATGCACGCTCGTATAGCCTGTGGGTGGTGACCCACAGCTATACGAGCGTCCAGGAGGACGCTCCATGAAAATGGAGGCCGGCCCTCATTCAGAGCGTGCGCTCTGCTCAGAGCGTACGGCTCTGAATGAGGGCCTTTGTCATTTGAGATTGTATGTGCCCTCTACTATGACATTGGGCATCGGCCTTGGCAGACGACGTTGATGGCATGTTATCGTCTATGTCATGACTAGTGGCAGCAGCTTCAGCACTAGGAGGAAGTGGTTCTTGATCTTTCTCTATTTTATTTTTATCGGAGAAAGTTTGGTCCTCCATTTATGTTATATCGATTTGATATATACGTGCGGCTAAACACAGAAAATAATTCTTTATTTTTGCTGGAGAGTAGTGCACTTTGTGGGTTACACCAGCCTTTAAGAAATGAGCCAGCCAGCCCTTTACTTATGGGACACAGGTGCAAGCTTGGCGCTGCTCCTTTGTTGATGCACGTGCGGCTACTGCGCACACAATTCACAAACACAAAAAAATATTTTTTTTATTTTGTTTGGAGTGCCCTTTGGGGGTTACAGCACACTTTAACGGACAAGCCAGCCGGCCTTTTACTTATGGGACACAGGCGCACGCTTGGCGCTGCTCCTTTGTTGATGCACGTACAGCCACAGTGCACACAATTCACAAACACAGAAAAAATATATTTTTTTTTGCACTTGGGGGGAGCACCCCTGATGACAGAGCACCCCCTGGACAACACTACAGCACCCCTTTAGGACTGGGACACTGCACAGGACTTTGGAGTGGACACAGCCCCTATGGACAACTGACTGCACAACACAGTCCAGCCAGCCCCTATGGACTTTGAAGGAGTGGACACAGCCCCTATGGACAACAGCAGCACAGCACAACACTACACTACACTACACAGCCCAGCCAGCCCTAACTCCCACCCTCCCTCTTCACTGTCCACAGACGAGTGAGAAAATGGCTCCGACGCGTGTACCTTATATAGGATCCAAAACCCGCGAGACCCGGAAGGCGGGATGATGACGTTTTGCCTCGATTTCAGATCCGAGTCAGGCGGGAAAAGTCGAGCCTGACTCGGATCGGCCACGGATCGGGGGGCTCTGGGGGGTTCGGATTTCAGAAATCCGTACCCGCTCACCCCTAGTTTACATACCTGTAAACTTGCGAAACAATGGTGGCGAGTTGTAAATAGTGATCCTGATTTACCTTCTCTCGTTAATAAACGTTTAATGCCCAGCTACACTATGGGCAGAAATATACACGACCAAGTAGTAAAGCTAGATGCCACTGGAATGGGTAGTTCTCACCCTTCCCACTTTCTCAGCCACAAAACAGGATGCCATCGATGTTTGGGGTGCGCCACCTGTCGTTCACTTACTGTGGGGAAATATTTTTGTCACCCCTATACTGGTAAGAGATTTTTTATTCAACATGCGGTCACATGTGCTACCACGTATGTTGTGTACATGTTAACCTGCCCATGTGGGTTGTCCTATATTGGGAAGACCCAACGCCAATTCCGTGAACGTATGGCCCTACATCGCAGTGCCATTCGTGCTGCACTACCATCTGGCCACAGTGATCAACCTGTGGCATGCCATTGTTTAGCTGCTAAACACAATATTGCCAGCATACGGTCAATCATCATTGACCATGTTCCAGCTTCTATGCGGGGAGGCAACCGCAATAAGATACTTTTACAAAAAGAAAGTAAATGGATTCACTTATTAAATACACTGGCACCCAAAGGGCTAAATGAGTCGTTAGGACTACAATGTTTTCTTTAATGGCCACCATTTTTGTCATTTTTTGTCACTTCTGTTATTTTTGCCGAAAGGGATGTTTAGATTGGTGTCCCATTAATCTTTATATGTATTATTTTTACTATATGACATCTCACTACTTTTGGTCAGGTTATGGTTTACTTTTGTAGGTTTTAACATGTATGGCAGTGTGCGATTTGCCTCTGCTTATTAATGTTAAGTTTAATTTTGTGCTTTTATGTTGTTCAGTTTAGGTTTAACAGCAGACGCGTTGCCTTGACAACGCATCCACTCTCTAAATTGTTTGTTTCCTGGAGTGGCGCCGCCCGGTGACGTCATCGCTACAGTGTTGTGTTTGTCCAGCGCGTGTGGCGGTGGCAGGGCCGGACGGCGTTACCCAGGTGAGTACAATGATTAGTTATCATTGTCATGTGTTTTATGGTATATATATGTATTTGTTTGTGCATGTTGTTCATACTGTCTGTCCCTGAAGACGGGGGAATAACCCTGAAACGTCGTAGGAATAAAGGACTTTTACTTCACCTTACTATCAAGTCTGCTGAGTGCTGCTCATTTCCCTCCAAAAAACGGGACTCAGAAAGAGGCAAAATGTCATCTTTCATGGACAAAAATCATCATTCCTGGACTTTTATCCAGGAATGATGATGTTTGTCCATGAAAGAGGACATTTAATTTTAATGATTTTAATGATTTTAATGGGGATTTGAGGTTCGATTTTGGAAAGAATTTCATAAACTGAACACAAAATCCCTTCTTAAAATCGACCAATATCAAATTCTATTTGAAAATTGAACACAATATCGAATATTAGTAAATTAGGGATTTGTTAATTCGATTTCAGTCAATATTATTGATTCATAAAATTGAATACCAAATCAAACTTTAGTAAATTTACCCCATGGAATACTGTAATTTTTTGTCCCAGATTTGGGTTAAATAAAAAAATGCAATTTTTCTATATGCACAAAAATGTGTTCACACACTTGTTTTGTCATGTGTATTAATAGTTGCACATATGTTAAGATTTGTCATATCTTACATGTAAGCCAAAATTAGAAGCATCTCTAAGGTGTGTGACACAGCAGATTTGTGCCTGCACATTCCTACGGTAATGAAAATACATGTGAATGCTCCTGATTTGTCACTCTATGCACAAATGTGGCTACAATTATAGTTTCCCTATTTAGAGCTCTCTATAACTCTAACTTATACCCCTTTCAGACATACTGAGATTCCCGGGTTTTTCGCTTGGCCAAATTCCCGAGATCTCACGTATATCTGAAAGGTACCTACCCGGGAACACGTTCCTGGGTAGCTGACCCTGCAATTGACAAGGAACTTTCCCCGGGACATTACCTGCTCTTGTCTGAATGGTGCTACCCGGGAATTTACTCCTGGGTTGCACCAAGCAACTTCTGATTGGCCAGCTGACAGTCACTCCTGTCATGACTGACAGAGATGCAGCCTCATTGGCATTAAAGTCTGGAAGGTACATGTGTGTCAGCAGCTCTTCTTCTTTGCCAGGATCTTGGACATGGTGAGGGGCAGAGCCGGGGAAGCTGGAAGTGGCTGCTCCACTGCTCCGAGTCACTTGAGAAGGAGGTTCCCGGGGGTCACCGAGCTCAGCTCTAGTGCAGCGTTGTCATCCCAGCATTTGGAACATACATTTTTTTCTCCAAATACTGTACTTCTCCCCATGCCTTGAATAGTATACTTCTAAATTTGGTGGCATTCCGCCATTAGATAGAGCTGCAGAAACTTTAAATATGACCGTGTGGTATAAGATAAAATTAGCTGAAGATATGTGCACATGTACAGTACAATACATTTTACACAAGTTGCATTGTTATTAACTGTGTTTTGCTGTCTTCTTGACTTTTTGGGCCAAATTCAATTCAATGCGATGATGAATAGCAGCGGAAAGGGAGCTCCCACAGCTGTTCAATACACAAAGCTGTTAGGGCGGGCTAAAGGATTTCTTCTCGCACCCCCTTGGGGATGCGAGGAGAAATCCGGCAAAAGTGACAGGTGCGCAGCTGTTTGCGGGCTTCTCGAAACTAAACACCCAGGTTAAGTCACAAGAGCCAGCATTCTCTTAGACTTAACCAATTCACGACCAGGCAAACAGTGCAGTGTATTGAATAGCTGCAGGAGCTCCCTCCCGCGGCTATTCATCACCACATTGAAATGAATTTGACCTTCTGTAGTAACTATGGGCCTGATTCAGCAGAGAACGGAATTGCAAAGCTGCACAATAGTAGCTTTGCAATTCCATCCTGCAAAAATGCAAATGTGTCAAGAGGTATCTGACACCCCCTTGTTGCATCCACGAATCCAATGCTGCGACTGAGATCGCAGCCCGGAATCACCATCGCATACATCGGTAGTGATGATTGCCCATTTGAGCAAGCTGTGGTAGCTGAAGCTTACCGCAGCCTGGTTTGGTCATGTCAGCCTGCAAGGCCCGGAATTCTGCCTCCATGAATGGAGATCCTGGGAATGGAGGCTGTCCCCGCACCAACCCACATATGCCCCTGCCTGTCTCTGAGGCAGAGACATACAGGGGCCTGCATGCAATTTCTCAGGACCCATTCTGCGCATGGACACTGGGTTCCGTAACTTGATAGATGGTATGATGTTAATATATGTATATAACCATAGAGAGATCACTGGGAGTTACACAGCAGAGGTGCTGGAGGTGGATAGTCCACACCTGGCACGGCTTAACCAGGTTTTAGGTTCTATTTAATCAGGTAGAACAACAAGGTGTCATAGAGGCACAGTGATGACCAGGTTCAATAACAATACTGGAGCAGCCTGGAGTGTAAAGGAATTGTTGGACATTGTAGTTCGCTGGGTGGTAGGATGGTGTCTGCCCTGGTGGTCAGTGGCACTATGCCCCATAATAATAGCGGTGGTGTTATAGGCTACTTGTGGCTCTTATTGCTGGGATCTCAGAGGGCACATCCAGTCATCTGGAATGCCAAAGAGGTAATATGCACCAACTGGGCGTACATGCGCAGTAGTGCATGTCAGAAGTTAGGCCTCCTGCTGAGCCACGGCAGGTCCTAGAGACTGCCGGCTCTGCTGCTCTATGAATATCTTAATACCTTCAGTTTCAGACCCGTTTGGATTTCTACAAGATTATTTTACACTTTCAACTTACTTGTTACTTAATTTTTTGATCTTTAGAAAATAAACAAGTGTCATCCTTGAAGAATCATTAATTAGTGTTATGAAGTAACATTTCCCAGTCATGTATTCTACATCCATTGGTCCACCCATATCTGTATGCACTAATTCCAATGGCACTTGTGCTCTGGATGCAAATCTGGAAAAGGTGCAGCGTGTTTGCTTGCCCTTCACGCAGCTTTCACATCATGGTCCTACAGGATTGTTCACTGAAATCCCAATCACCAAGTAATTATGAAACTTATGTATAATGTTGTCAACTATGTGTCCTAGGCATTCTGTGCTACATCTCCACCTAATTGGTTGAATTCTGCAGTTACCATTGCACCATATCCCATTGTGTCTAGGATATAGAGTTAATGGTTCAAGGTTGCTGTAGCAATTACAGGCCCTCTTTGGTTGAACACAAGGCATTTGTATTCTCTCCTCATAAGTACACTAATGGCAACTACTGTAGATTAGTTCCAAAGTCAAGCACAAATAGTAAATTTTCAACATTTGAGACAATTACATTGCCTTTAACCTTCAAGCATAAAGTAATTGTCAAAACTTTTGCTGCATTTAGGGCCTTGTCCCCTATTCCTTTGACTTTTACTGACACACACAGCTTTAATTAATTGAACCATCTTTCATTGCAGATAAAATGCCTTGTGGCTACTGAGTCCATGTACCAGGTGTCCTTACAGTGGCTATCTGCTAGATTTAGGGATGACTCATTCCCGCTGTAATGCTTAGGTGATAAGGTGCCACTTAATACAATTGATATTCAATCTGAGGCCTTATGTAACAACTTATGACATATAAAACATCTATACTTTGACTTTTTGTCCTTTAAACTTTTTTTTGGAAACATTTTTTTATTGGATTTTTCTGTTCTTTTAACTTTTAGACAATAGAATGGATTGTAGACAGTAGAAAATTTTCATCATTGGTTACTGTTGGTATGTACTCCTGAAACTGCAATAATTTAGCACATTTTGGACCTCATTCAGAGTCGGTCACGAGCGCCGATGCGCTTGTAACCAACCCGATGGTTTGGCCTGTGCACGCACAGTGGCCACACTGCGCGTGTGCAAGCCCCGGAGTGACAGAGAAACTCTGTCGCTCTGGAGCTCATTACCAAAGGGGCAGCTGTCGATGTTGATCGACAGCTGCCCCCATTTGGTAGGTGGGGCGGGGGGGTGGTTTCCAAAATGGAGGTGTTCCTTTATGAACACCTACCATTTTGTGGGTGGCTGCACTGACATCATCAGTGATGTCAGTGGGGAGCTTCCTGCTCCATCAGAGCAGAGAGCTCCCTGGGGCTTACAAGTGCCCAGACCCTACCCTAGGGTCTGGTCATAAGCCCCGATGGTTGCGATGGTGATCGCCATCGCGACCATCAACCTGGTCGGTCGTTAAGCTGTGGGTGGTAACCCACAGCTTAACGATCGACAAGGAGGCGGCCGTTCAGGATGCAAGCGGCCGCCCTGATTCTGTGCGACCGCTTGCATCTAACGACTGCCTCTGAATGAGGTCCACAGTCTCTGTGGTTAACTTTGTAGTACTAGACTCTAATGAGGAAGTCGTACTCTTGCATAAGGTATTGCAGCATCACCTTTGCAACCTCCTTTTCATCTACTTTGACGCTCACTGAAGTCAATTGCTGAGAGATGTATAACATTCTCTCTATATATTTGTTCATGTTTGTGCATGACCTATGCTTTGTTACATATATTTATGTATGAAGTTAATACTTTTCATTAGCCCTTTATCTTTTTATGTAGGTGACTCTGCACATGGCTTACAATGTGTGTTCATTTTACAGTGGAAAATTTTATATACATGTGATTCCACAGATAGACATATTGTCCCCATAGCTCTATCTACTTTTTCTAACCATGGATGCTATCAACAGGATTGCAAATGACCTTCCATATCTTCTCCTGATTTAACTGCATCTCCAAGACAAACTCATGTAGCATAATATTATGCTTCTCAAAACTGATGCTGAACCCTGCACTGTACAGGTGAATAAGGATCTGTCTGTAGTCACTCAGATCCTTTTATTCTGGCACTGCAGCTTGTTGATCTTGGTATCAGCTTGCTCCATGCCAAGGGTATCTGGATTTTTGGCAGCCCAGAACACATTAGGGTCCATACATTGATAGATGGTATGATGTAAATATATGTATATCAGTGATATACACATTTATGCCACAGTTGGGAGACCATACAGCAGTATCGATTGAGGAAGATAGAGCAGCTTGGTGGCATATAGGGAAGAAAGTGTACATGCATAGACAGAGTATGATAGTTTTAGCAAATAGAGAGCTGAATGTGTATTCTGATTTAGATGGATGTATGGAATGAGAAGGAAGAACTAGCACTGGGCCTGATACAGAGCCGCTCATAAGCGGCCGCTCGTTAGTTCTGACCGATGTTCGCCATTCTGCGCATGCGTACGGATTTTAATACGCATGCGCGAACCAGTCAGTGAGGCCAAAAATTGTTTGTTCGCTAAATAGCGAATGCCTGCTATTTTGAGTGACATGAGGAGGCGTATGTGGGTGGTAACAGGGGAAGGTGCTTGAAAACGGGGAGTGGAATTCAGAACGCAGGCGTGCTTAAAGGTCAAAACCGGCGTTTTATGGGTGTGCATAATTAAAACAACAGCATCATTGACCACGTCACTTGGTTTTTTTAAAGGCAATGCTGCTCGCAAAATAGCGGTTGGAAAAACCAACCACAAGAATAGTGAGCAGTTCATACGCTGTTCGATGTACTCGATTAATCTAATAAATAGTGGACATGACGTATGGTGCGAGCGGCCGGGGGGGCGTCTTTTTCAAAATTACGACCGCAAGTTTTGCGTTCAGACTTAGAGGCGTGAACAGACCGCAAAGAGCAAACGGTTCATTTGAATAGCCACCCCTTTTTCCAGAACGAACGACCGCAAATAGCGACCGGCTCTGAATCAGGCCCACAGTTAGGAGACCACACAGCTGTAGGGATTGGGGAAGTTATAGCAGCATGGAGGCGAAGATAGTGTACATGCAGAGACAGAGTATGATAGTTTTAGAAATTAGGGTGCTGAATGTGTTATCTGAATGAGATGGATGTATGGAGTGAGAAGGATGTTGGAACCCAGTGGGATTGTTGTGGTGACTGCATGTGTGTATTCCAATGAGCACACAAATCTGTGAATTAGCAGCTCCAGCTCCACCATTTTGTGAGTGGCAGCAATCTCACTCTGTGATATTGCTGAATTTGCAGTTAACCACAGGGTGTGATGGCATACCATATCTTTATTGCGCAAGGAACACATCCATTAAGGCATCAGCCTTAATGATCGGAATTTCATTGCTTTTTTAAGTTTGAGTAGCTGAAATTCAGTAGGTTTTGTGATTCAGATCATGTCTAAGAAGCCTTAATGGGACATGTGAAACCGTAAGGTTTTTTGACTATGGAATTTCACTGCTTTTTTATAATTTATTTACCATCAGGGATGGGAGCAGCAAACCGAGCCACCTGCAGGGGAGGAAGGCAACAAAATGATACACTAGCGCTGGTGTTGGAGGGGACAGCACACAGGAGGTGTTTCGGGGGTGCCGAGGGAGAGACGACTGCGGGGGCAGGCTGCAGGCATGCGGGGCAGTGGCAGCAGTTGGGCAGCAGCAGGGGTGTGGAGCAGTGCACAGGGGCAGCAGCGGGGGACAGAAGAGCTCACTGGTGCTAATGATTCCAGCCCTGAACTGTTTATTAAAGCCCCTACACACATGTGTGCTCACAATGCGATATCGTGAACGATTTCCCTTGAACTCTTCCTGGCACTCCAGGACACAATTAAGTGCTTAAATACCACATTTTGACATACAGAACATACAGAAAGATAGCTGACTGCATGCATGGATCAGAGAGATCCCTGATGCCAGCATTTGTGTAAAAAAAATCAATCAGAGATGCACGCACGGATCAGTGCGATCCGTACGGCATGCATCTGAGAAAAAAAAATCAAAAAGACATAGATGCATGGACAGGTCAGTGAGATCCGTCCATGCATCTGTGTTAAAACATTAAATGAATTTTTTTTTTTAAATATGGCATGTCCCCCTCCCCCTCCCTGAAGCACAACCAGCACTGGGCTTTTCAGAGCCAGTCCAGGTTGTCAAAATACAGGGGACAAAAGACATAGGTGTCCCCTGTATATAGTGCAACCAGCACAGGGCTCTACTGAGGCGGTCTGGGATTTGGAAATGCAGGTGACAAAAAGTGTTGGGGTCCCCTGTATTACTCATAACCAGCACCAAACTTTTTCTAGTGGTGGAGTAATGCCACAGCCAGGGTAACCCTTTCACTGTGTCCTCCGGCCAAAGCATTACCCATGACTGCTAGTTAGCCCAGCCCGGGGATCCCTGGGGAGGTGGAGACCCCCCAATAAAGGGTTCCCCCTGTCCATGGCACCCCAGGCCTAGGAGATAGCCTCAGGCCTTGGCTGATAGCCCAGGGCTATCCCCGGCATGCCTGGAGCGGTGGGTGCCAGGTTGATTTTGTAGTGTGGTGTGATTGATAGTAATAACAATTTTGTATTTTGCTAGGGAAATGACCCCGTAATTGTGCATCCATATGGGGAGATCAAGAACGATACTGTTGCATGATCTCCAAGGTGTGCTGGATGTTCGATATTGAACATCCAGCACACTATGTACCCACCAATGATGGCCAACTATCGTGGGTCCCTATAGTAACCTGGTCGATATCAACCAAGTTGGCCTGCATGCACAAGAGATGGATGATATCATTATCGTCCATATGCACCATTATCGTTCATATCATCTATTTTAATCATCCCTTGTGTATGCACCATAAGCCTCCCCCACATGCTGGTACTTAAAGAACCACAACTACCAGCATATGGGGCATTATGGGCCTGCTGGTTCCACAGCAAAATAAATATTTAAAAAACCATAGAACACACACACCGTGACAGTAAAAGTTTATTAAAACATACATGTACACAAACATGCACACTCACACTCCCTATCACACATACTCATACTGGTACCTGTAGTTCCACAGCAAAAGCAATATTAAAAAAAACACAGAACACACACCGTAGAAAGTAAAATTTTATTCAAACATACATGAACACACACATGCACACACACATGCACACACGCTATCTCACATACTCACCTATATATCCCTGTAGCCCATCGGTCCTCTTCTCCATGTAGATAATTCAATGGTGTACCTGTAATAAAAAATCCATACTCACCACCTCCTATGCATGGATCAGGTCCTCTTCATTCCAAATTAGGCAATCCAGGGTCTTGGCAAAAAAAAATAAAAAATACATGGACCAGTAAACTTTAGTATTGTCCTCTAAGAACAGCACTAGCCGAATGACAGCTCCGCCGTGGGATTTCAGTACAGAAATCCCAGTGCGGAGCACTCATTGGCTGAGAAAGGTGAGCCTTCCGCCTCTCAGCCAATGAGCGGTTCTCACCATTGACTTCAATGGTGAGAACCGCGCTTGCCCATTTCAAAAATGGTGCCTCAGGGCCATTTTTGAAATTCAAAGATGCCCGCCGTGATCCAATCATAACTCGCAACGTCATCTCCCCGCCCCCTCGGCGGGCTTATATAAGCCAGTGCAACCATACGGCATGGCAGTCTGTTGGCCGGGTAGCAGGAGAGAAGACCTGCCAAAGAAAGAAGATGCCGAGGAAGTCCGGGATGGCCTGCGGCCATGAAAAAAAGCTTATAGGCTGCCGCCCTCCAGGTGAAGATGCCGTGGAAGTCCTAGGGGGAAGCGGCAGCCATGAAAAAGAGCTTAAAGGCTGCTGCCCCCCAGGTGAAGGTACAGAAAAATTAAATTTTAAAACAAACGGTGTCTGTTTGTTTGTTTTTTATATTTCTTTTACAGGGGTACTATAAGTACCAGTGGGCCCTTAATGCCCTGCTTGCTGGTACTTATGGTTCGCCAAGTACCAGCATGCGGGGGAGGCTTGCTGGGGCCTGTAGTGCTTCTGCAAAAGACAATATTTGAGGTCTTTATTTTGCACTACACATTACATAATCAACCCGACACCCACCGGCTAAGGGTGCTGGGGATAGCCCTTGCGCTATTATACTTGGGGAGCCCTGGAGAGGGGGACCCCTTTATTGGGGAGGTCCCCAGCTCCCCTAGAATCTCCAGCCTGTGCTGACTAGTGGCCAGGGTTGATGCTTCGGCATGGGGGCCTTATGAAAGGGCTTCCCTGGCTGTGGCATTAGGCCCCCACTAGAAAAAGTCTGGTACTGGTTCTGGTAAATACATGGGGACCCTATGCTTTTTTTTCCCCTGTATTTCCAGAACCAGAACTGGCTCAGAGCCCAGTACTGGTTGCACTGAATATGGGGAACCCCTACTTCATTTGTCCCCTGTATTTTGGCAACCAGGACTGGTTCTGAAAAGCCTGGTGCTAGTTGTGCTTAATACGGGGGTCCCCTACATTGTTTGTTCCCTGTATTTAGCACAACCAGTACTGGGTCTCCAAAGTACAGTGCTGGTTATTATTTTTTTTTAGGGGGGCGCGCCATTTTTATTCTACACAGGTTTTCTTTTCTTTTTTAAACTCAGAGGAACATATGGATCTCACTGATCCCATCCCTGCTTCTGTGTTTGTTTATTTATACACAGATGCAGGTATCACGGATCTTTCAGATCCGAGCCTGCATCTGTCTGCTGCTAACTCCCCTGGGTCCTGCAGCCTGCACCACCACTACTCGCGCTGCCGCCCGCATCACCACCGCTAATGCCTGCTACCATCCCTATGTCCCGGCCACAGCTAACGCCTGCTAACTGCCCTCTTCCCTCGGGTATTGGCCACAGCTAACGGCCGCTTCCTTTCCCCAAGCCCACTGTCACTTCAGCCGCCCCCACTAGCCAGCCATCTTGGTGCACCCAAGTGAAGCCATAGTGAGTACACCTGCTGGAGGCTCCTACTAAGGCTGCGCAACAAGTTGAAACTTCCTATCTCTATAATGGTGGATTCATGAGTTAATAGTTTAAAAACTGTACCTCTCTCAATTACCTATATCCCAAAAGCACCTACCATGGAGCAATAGCTACCTAATAAAACAAACCCCAAGTCCAAATTTGCCGCCTACCCTGAGTTATGGCTTCCCAAATATCCCCCATAGAGAACAGCAGAAAAGTGGTCCTAATTGAGAGTGTCAGAAAAAACTGACAGTTGGAACTTTAGATTACTCCCAAATCCTCATTTTTTTAAGTTTTTACATTGAAATTTGGCATGCAGCACCAAGCAATAGTACTATCTGCCCATGCCAAATTTCAGTTTGGTACCTCTAATAGCATTTGAGGTGTAGGCCCTTCAAACACCATACCCCCTCTTGGGAGTTCTCTATGGTAGAGTTCAGTTTTTTCGAGGAGACCCCTACATTGTTTGTCCCCTTTATTTTTGCAACCAGGACTGGCTCTCATTAGCCTGGTGTAGTTGTGCTTAATACAGGGGACCCTACATCATTTGTCCCCTGTATTTAGCTCAACCAGCACTGGGGCTCCAAAGCCCGATGTTTGTTATGCTTTTGGGGACACATCATTTATTTTTTTATATTACGCGTTCATTTTTTAATAGATGCATGGATGGATCTCACTGATATGTCTCATCTGTGTCTTATTAATTTGATTTTCTTAGGTGCATGCCCAGCACCAGTGAGATCCTCCTGTGTGCTGTCCCCTCCAACACCAGCGCTAGTGTATCATTTTGTTGCCTTCCTCCCCTGCAGGTGGCTCGGTTTGCTGCTCCCATCCCTGATGGTTAATAAATTATAAAAAAGCAATGAAATTCCATAGACAAAAAAACCTTACGGTTTCACATGTCCCGTTAAGGCTTCTTAGACATGATCTGATATTTCACAAAAACTACTGAATTTGTGCAACTCAAACTAAAAAGTGCAATGAAATTCAAATCATTAAAGCTGACGCCTTAATGGACATGTTCCTTGTGCAATACAGATATGGTATGCCATCACACCCTGTGGTTAACTGCAGATTCAGAACTCTCACAGAGTGAGACTGCTGTCACTCACAAAAAGGTGGAGCTGCTAATTCACAGAATTGTGTGCTCATTGGAGTACACACATGCAGTCTATGCAACTGAGGTCTTGACAGAAGATAGAGCTGCACAGATGGGTTAAGAGTGGATGAGGGAAGAGACAGAGCGGTGTGGATGGGGACATATAGGCATGGAGAGGAGGGGGCTTAAGCAGCACTGATGGGAAGGAGCCAAAGTGATGCAGATGGGGGGAAAACAGTGGTGCGGATGTGGGGAACAAAGTGATGCAGATGCATGGAAAACAGTGGTGTGGATACAGGGGAGATAGAGTGGCACGTTTTGGGAGAACAAGAATAGAGCGACGTGGATGAGGTACACAGTGGCATGGATGTGGGAAGACAGAGCAGTGCAGAAGGGTAAAGACAGATTGGTATGGATGAGGGAATAAAGACTAGCACAATGGGAGAATACACATCAGTAGAGATTGGGAAAGACAGTTTGGTTCAGATAGGGAGACAGATTGCCACTGTTGGGGGGGTAGAGTGGTTCAGATAGAGGAAGAAAGAGTGGCACAGATGAGGGGAAGACAAAGTGGTGTGACTAGGGGGAAAGTGGGGGTGCAGATGGAAGGAAACAGAGTGGCATGGATGCAGAAAGACAGGGTGGTGCGGATGGGGAAAGACAGATTGGTGCAGATGAGGGAATAAAGAACTAGCACAGTTAGGAGACCACACAGCTGTAGGGATTGGGGAAGTTATAGCAGCATGGAGGCGAAGATAGTGTACATGCAGAGACAGAGTATGATAGTTTTAGAAATTAGGGAGCTGAATGTGTTTTCTGAATGAGATGGATGCATGGAGTGAGAAGGATGTTGGAACCCAGTGGGATTGTTTTGGTGAACAAATGGGAAGATTGTGGGCACTGAGTGGGATGTGTGTGTCACATAACTGCTTAGACCTCAGTTGCATAGGCTGCATGTATGTACTCCAATGAGCACACAATTCTGTGAATTAGCAGCTCCACCATTTTGTGAGTGACAGCACTCTGTTGGAGTGCTGAATCTGCAGTTAATCACAGGATGTGATGGCATACCATATCTGCATTGCGCAAGGAACACGTCCATTAAGGCGTCAGCCGTAATGAACGGAATTTCACTGTTTTTTTTAGTTTGAGTGGCACATATTCACTACTGTAGGTTTTGTGAAATTTCAGCTCATGTCTAAGAAACCTTAATAGGACATGTGAAACCGTAAGGTTTTTTGTCTATGGTATATATATAACAAGTAGATAACCAGTTGCTAAGATTGCTAGGATTTTAAATAAGAACTAGTATAGTTCAAACCAATTGAGTGATTATTGTTTAATAGGCTTACATTGTCACCCAAGGCCGTAGCTAGGGTAGTGCAGCTGGTGCCATCACACAGGGCACCACAGGTCAGGGGGCACTGTTTGGGCCTGTCAAATTTCTCTTTATTATCATTCTCACTTGTAGCTTCTTCTTATTTCATCCCCAGCATCTCCTGGCCTCCTCTATCTCTTCCCTGGCCCTTCCCCATGAGGCCATTCCCCTTTTTTGGGTGCATTATGTCTCCTGGAAAAATGAGGGGGATGCCAATGCTCTTTCTGGCACAGGGCACCAAAAAGTGTAGTCGCGGCTCTGTTGTCACCATACTTAAATTGACTACTAACAAGTAAGTTTTTAAGGCTTACTAATACTGTGATGTGCCAATTATATATAGGTACTTACTTTATTTGTATAGAGGTAAACTAATGTCTAATAGTACTGTGACACTTTCAGATACACTTTTATAGCTTTGGTCTTTTCTGCAGACTTTGCCATTTTGGCTTATAGTAAACTGTTGAATCCCAGATGCAGGACATTGTGACTTATTTTAGTTAAAGTCTGCTTGACAGATGTAATGTTATAATGTTGTACACTGTTTAATAATATGTTGGATTTAAAAACACTATATTGTTATACTGTGTAAAGCTGGGTACACACTGTGCTGAAGCTATAAAGACTTACCGATCAACCACTAGATGTTTGCTACCTGACATCCATTCCTGCAGCAAGTGTACGGGTGGTTGACTGACCGCCCATACACACAGCCAGGTTTTAAGGATATCCATACTTAAGCACAGGTGACTTAATTAATACCTCAGTCAGTTTGATTATACCTGGACTGTTAGGGTGTATTGAGGACTGAATTTGGGAACCCCTGGGTTAGGGGCTTACTGCATTTTCTAATAAAATGTAATCTCAGAAGTGGCTTGGAGGGCATATTAAACATTTTGGACAAAATTTACTAAGCGGCGGTTTGATGGCGTTTTCTATTCTATTCTAAACCCCGGCGGTTTGGTGGCGGTTTCTATTCTATTCTAAACCCCGGGGGTTTGGTGGCGGTTTTGCAGCGGTTTCTAAATGACAGCCCTATTCTATTCTATTCTAAAATGTGTTTTGACTGTGGTTTGGCAGCGATTTTACTATCTGCAGATTTAATAAGGCCAAAACTGCTGCAAAACTGCCATCAAAACACATTTTAGAAAAGAATAGAACAGGGCTGTCATTTAGAAACTTCTGCAAAACCGCCACCAAACCCCCGGGGTTTAGAATAGAATAGAAACCGCCGTCAAACCGCCGCTTAGTAAATTTTGCCCTTTTAATGTTTTTGTGGTAGCGAGGCATAGGAAACATATGTAGCTTGGGCCCATGATGCATCATAAGACCTAAATCCTTGAATCTGCCTAGGAGGACAAAATGACAGTAAAGCTATCTCTGATTGCAATATTGTCATAAATGCCACATTACATTGGAGAAAGGTAAAAATGCAGCTACTTTGGGTGTCTTCGTAAAAAATTTAAAATTCGAAAAAGGAAAAGAAATAAAACATTATAAAATAAATGATATTTAAATCTCTTAAAATATCCCTTGAGAATTGTATAGTTTTACATATTCAAAATACTGTATAGTTACTTTGTCATTTATGAAGTAAGTAAATGGAATATAGTGAATGCTATTTGACAAGAGACGTTTAAAAAAAAAAAACATGACCAAGGATACATTGTTGACACGTCATATTGTGCACAAGCTCCTAATTCATTTATGATCATAGTGAATGCATAAAGTAAAAAAAACATAGGCATGTTACATTTTCAGATGTACAGCAAGCTGAATACATAAGAGTATGGTGATTATTATTCCAAGGTCTTATGATGCTGTATTACCATGTAAGCATAGCACAAATATACACATCTATCTTTTATACTACACAAAGCTTTAAGGCAAAGAAAACATGTATAACCTTTTTATTATTTTGATTTATTTGCAAAGTGTCACAATATGACACAGCGCTGTACATATATAAGGATATCCAGATGGAAGATCGACAATGAATAGGTTGACAGTTAATAGGTCAACACAGATGGTGGATAGTCAATAGACATGGTCAAAAGGTCGACAGGTATAAAAGGTCGATAGACAAATGGTTGACAGTACAGAACATTGACAGGAAAGCTAATGGTTAAGCATTTGGGGTAGGGTTAGGCTGCTGGAGGGGATGCTTAGGGTTAGGCACATTTTAGGGTTAGGCAATTTGGGGAGGGTTAGGGTTAGGGATAGGCACAAGGGAGAGGATTAGGGTTAGGCACTTAAGGGATGGTTAGGGTTAGGCTGCTGGAGGGGACAGTTATGGTTAGGCACTAGGGGGTTCGAGGTAGGCTACGGTTAGGAAAAAGGGGGAGGGTTAGGTACCAGGGGAGAGTTAGGGTAAAGCACTAGGAGGAGGGTTAGGGTTAAGAATAGGGTTAAATCAGAAAAAATAAGTTGACCATTTTTGTGTCAACCATTTGTGTCAACCTTTTGCACTGTGGACCATTTGTCTGTCAACCTTTTTCCTGTCAGTCTTTTGACCCTGTCGACCTATTACCTGTTGACCATCTGGGGTTGACCTATTGACTGTCAACCTATTTTTTGTTGATCCAGTAAAACACCCATAAATATTTTTATTCACATTACTTCCTGCCACATTGGAACATACACTTTAAATTTCACATCAAACAAGCACATACGTGCAATGTTTCTGGGGTGAATGCAATGCCAATTTTTGGGCAGTTCAGCCATTATTTGCTACTGCACATGTGCGAAAAGCCCTGAAAACCCCTATGGTGCTTGTGTGGCTGGAGTTCAAAAGGCAACACTGCGCCAGCCATAGCCTATTGCAAGTGTCGATGGTGAACGCAAGTGTGAGTGTGGCGATGGTGGAATGTTTGTAACCACCGGTGAGTTGCACCATCCACGAGCATTGAAAATAGGGATTTCAGGGTTTGCACTGTCTTTCACAATCTATAGAGTGATTTATCTCTAGAGTGTTTTTAGGATGTATGCATTTAGGTTAATAGGCTTACACTACTTTTTTGCCTTATCAACTATCGTAGAATAAAAAGGGTTGTGATGCTACATGTGATTGTAATTATAATTATTGTATATTATTCAGATTTATAATATAGGTGAAAAAATCAGCTTATATTAAAATTTGGTCATATAATTAAAAGTAAATACAGTAACAGTTACATTGATGTAACAGGAAGCAAAGAAATTAGTCTACAAGAAATAATATCAGATGTCCAATTAATTAAAAAACTGTAGCACTATTTTCCCCTCATTTACCTGAGTCTTTCTCAGCAATTGGAAACTCCCCTTTTGTACAGGTGTGGGCCATGGCTGTTCAGAAGGAATCTTAGCACGTTGTTCTCTATTGGTTGGCCTATTATTGTGCAAAGTGCAATCCCAGCACAGTACAGAGGAAGCCAGTGATATTAACTTTGTCTGGACAGTAAGGTACACAGTGATAGGCCCAGCCAATGGAGATGAAGAGATGACTGGAAATTGAAGTGGGGCCAGAACAGGGATAAAAGAGGCTTTGCCTGTATAAAATGACTACATGCTGCTACTCTAATATTATAGGCATCGTACACCTTAGCCCAGATGCCTGTCCAAATAAGCTATTATTTGGTGCCCTGGCATAAATATAATTGGTGAAAGGTGTTTGGTGCACATGGGCCCCTGGGTCAAGGGGGGCCTGCACACACTGCATCCGCTTAATGTGTAATATTAGTAAAAATGACACCGGCGCGGGTAATAGTAAAGACTAGCACTGTGCTGGAGCATATCTGTCTTCTGTGGATGCACCATCTACTGAAGATATGACAACAAAAATGGCACCACCAGCAAAAGGTAGGGAGAAGCCCACTGCACAGAGCGGGGCAGACTGCTGTATACGGGGCCCCCACAGAAGAAACACTAGAGTGATCTGGGACACACAAATTGTAAATTATAAGAAGGCAGACTATCTACCAAATTGAACAGTATGAATCCAAATACATAAAAGATTCTGAACCACATTTTTGAAGTTAGGGGGAGCACATGAGGGAAATGTTTGGGGAAAATATTCTAGGATCCCTATCATATGAAATATTTATATATGTATATATATATATATATATATATATATATATAATCGAAAATTACGAGGCGGCACTCAGAGACTTCCAAACAGTGAACACTTAGTGCGGGTCTTTATTCAGTGGTCAACGTTTCGGAGGCCGCATCCCCTTCCTCAGGACAGCAATATTACACTATGTGACAAATATCAAAATATATAATGTGACAAATCAATCAAGAACGTACCCCCATCTCCCTGAGGCAACCACGATCCCACCAGCCATCTGTCCTGTATCAGCACTTCCGGTCGCGGCATCACGTTGTACCGGAAGTGACGTCATTCAATCCGGCCCCGGGACCATGGCAATCTGTGTATACAATGTATTAAAATTATTATAAGTCTCTGAGTGCCGACTTGTGCTTTTGGACTATATTTTGGGGGCTGTCTGCTGTAAGTGAGGAACTGGAGTGCCGAGGGATTGTTGGGATATATATATTGATAGATCGTAATTAATCTTCTGTGAGTAATCACCAGCCTAAGCTCATTATTATGTGTCAGACCCTTGTGCTGCAGAGTATACTCCAGAGAAAGAATCAACACGACCAGTTGCCTTGTGTTTCAAGATTCCCTCTGACTATATTTGCGTGTCATACAATAATATAAAGCACAGTGTTCTCTCATTAGCAACACATGAATATTTTCACATTACAGCTCAACACAGCAGTCATTGTTAGTATTCATTACATTGTTATCTATATACAGGGGAGTGAGTGTTAGAGGAAAGGAGGTAAGAATACACAGTCTTATTCATAACACAATATGGTGTGAAACCATCTGCATGTTTATAAATGTTCAAGGTTCTACAACTCAAAGTTCAGCAGAAATCAGTCTCTGTAATATTTTGCAATTCAAAGCTTATGAATAACTTAACAGGCTCAGGTCATCCATCTTGTTACAAAATGGAGTCTTACTGTATGTGGATAGCTTAATAACAGATTTATAATTTTCCCATGTTTTTATTCATAACTTTACCCTATACTATATACCTAAGAGGTGCGTGCTCTTGCAATGCTAAGTATAGGTACATATACATACAAGCTCCATCTACCGGAACCTATACATAGGATTGCGCATAGATCCATTCCCCATAGAGCATGTCCACAGCCCTCAGTCTCTAATTGCCTTTTTATCTTGTCCATCTTGTCATGAATATTCAGGGAAATGATGATAGTCTTGCATTGTCCACATGTTTGTTTTTCATCCTCAATGAGGCTGGTTCCACAAATGGTACAGCTTGGAATGTTGTTTTAGGCATAGATGTAATCGTAGACTTGAGTTATTCATCAAGGCCTTTAGTGTAGTCTCCTTGGAGAAACAAAAGTCAAGTGTAAGTAGCTCCTTAATCAGAAAAATAACAAGTTTTATAGCAATATAAATGATTATAAACAAAGCTAAACCCTTATCAATAATTTAAAGAATTCCTGATATCCATCTACTAAATTCATTAAACCATTTAGCTGGGTTTAATTAGGAAAACCATTCATTATCATCAAGTTCATACTCTGGATTACTATGTGTTACTATATGTTATATATACACATTGATCTGATCAAGCAGGAAGCTCCCCACTAACATCATTGCTGACACCCCTCCTGCCCGCCTCCCAAATGGGGCGAGCTGTCATTCAATATCGACAGCTCGCCCCCTTTGATGCGAGACCCGTAGCGACGGAGCACCCGTCGCTAGCCGGGTCTCACGCATGTGCATGTCGGAGCCGGCTCCGACGTGCGCATACCCAGTGGGTCAACATCGACCCGGTTGCGAGCGCTCAGCGCTTGCGTCCGGGTCTGAATGAGACCCTGTGTCTCTAATGTTACACCATTATTTATAGTAATCTGCAATGGATTTATCTTTTGTAAATACTGCATTTGACAATCCAGGCCAGTGGCAGGGACTACAGAGGAGGTCAAATATTCTGGTGAGATTAATTTGAACTGAATAACATTATTAGCAGCCCCAGATGGATACAATATATGGCGGGACTCTATGACTAGTTATATTGAGAGGTCTGTGACTCTGGGGGCTATCTTCCTATGCTTGTATGTCTTTATGTTCTACTATTGGTTCACTGAGATGAGGACAGTCTCTCTTAATGTGTCCTGGTTGCATACAGTGAAAACACAATTGATTTCTCTTACAAACATAGGTTCTTTTGCTCATTTTTACATTAGGTAATGCTGCAGTAGCAGGTGATGCTGTTGGCTTTTAAAAGCATGCACCAGAACTGTGCCCAAAGGGCACTAACTGTTGTCGTTTCCCAGTGGACTGAACAACATAAATAGACTGTAATTGGTTATCTTGTTTCTTATTTTGTTTAACTTATTCATCCTCTTCGATGGATCTTAGAATTGTTATAAGCACTTCGGGCGTTAAAGTGCTATACTCTGGGCGGCTGATTTTAAGGGCTTTGAGCAAATCAGGTTTTAAGCCATTTAGGAATTAATTTTTAAACATTCTCACATTTTGCAAATTAGCTCCATAATCCTCATGTGCCTGTCTACATTGCTGATAGTAATCAGTGACAGACTGGTTACACCCTTGTGGAGTATCCTGTGCAGGCATATTGTTAACTTTGTTTGCGCAGTACGTATCACATTTTGCTATCCATTTTTCCCCAATAACAGCTTCCTTTTTACAGTCATCATTTGGGTCAGCTAGATCTGCATAATTTCTGCAGGCTGGTTGTCTTACTATCTGATCAGATTCAAAATTACCCATCGTGGTCTTTGTCATCTGTTCTAAATCTAACCATGTGGCAGTGTAATAGACTTGCAGGTATCTCATATAATGTGCAAATCCCATAAGGTCTTTATTTATATTAGGTATAGCCCTTGTTAAGGCCATTTGGTCTGTTGGAGTCCACAGTTTGTACCAGTGAACTTGCCTAGCAGCCTCAGCTCCCTGTCAGAGTGTTGTCTGTGTAAGTACAGGATATAATCCTGTCTATGGTTTTATTTCAAGGATTGCACCAACTGCTCACTTCATAGGAGGGTAGCGCTGAGTGAGAAACTTTACTGTCTCTATTACATTTGCAAACATTACAATTTAGTTCTCTCCACACTTTAATTTGGGGACATAAACATTTGCATGTATGTCTCATACTGGGGTGTATGGATTTCTTATCCTTATCCCAACTCCTAGTATTTTTCTTGGGTTCAATATATAACACCTTCAATTTACAAGCTCTACAACTTATTGACCAATGTGCACCACAATTCCAACAAGTCTGATCTTTGGGGTCATTACAAGTTTTACAATATGTATTAGGCCATCTCCATCTTTGCTTAGCAACAACATTACTCACTGAACAACTTGGATTTAATGTTCTTACAGTTGTTCTTTCAAAACAATCTTTAAAAGGCATACTGGCCATCTCTTCTTTCATATCTGTTCTGATACCTTTATCCAATTCAATAGAGTACCTTCAAGTTTGTTACATTTTATGTAGGAGCCATGTAACTTACGTATCTGTTGTAATTTAAACGGGTCAAGTGTGCCAGCTCTGTGAATGCCAGTCATTTTAAAAAGTTTAGACATTCCTTTTGTCACCCCAGGACCTAACACTGTACGTATAATATCCATGGGGGTTTGACAGTTGGACAGATATTTGCTGTCTGCATTACCCATTTCTATGGGTTTCCTAAACCCAATATGTGTGTTTGGGTTTCCTAAACCCAATATGTATGTACGGATTTCCTACACCCAATATGTGTAGATAGGTTTCCTAAACCAGATACGTGTGGGTAATTCTGGGCATACAATGACCGTACCTTTGGAATATAGATTGATTGGCAAAGTTGTTATAAACAAATCCCAAAAATCTTTCACTATAGTCTGGAAATAATCTCCACTAATATGGCAACCTACCAACAAACAAAATGTACTTCTATATATATTCACTCTGGAAGTATAAAGATCACAAGATATATCAAGGGACAATACTTATGCTAATCAGGGAAACAAATTATCAAACTGTTAAACACAATAACACATTTGCATTTCTCATATGTAAATCTACAAGGATTATTATCTGTATACATTTTTAAAGGTTCATTAGACATGTGATTTCATTAAACAAAACCCAAAACTTAAAACAAAACACAAGAGTCTGAGACACATAGATATCTGTACCTGAATCCCTAGGCAGACATGGAAGTTTCCCAAAACAGTGCAGTCCAGCTTGAGCAAAACTACCCATCCCAGGGTTAAAGCTAGAATCCACTGTCCCGGTCACTCCAGACGTGTCAGCCCATGGATCAGCACAGGAAATCTCAGTGGGACCTCCAAGTGATATATCGTAATTAATCTTCTATGGGTAATCACCAGCCTAAGCTCATTATTGTGTGTGAGACCCTTGTGTTGCAGAGTATACTCTTGAGAAAGAATCAACACGACCAGTTGCCTTGTGTTTCAAGATTCCCTCTAACTATATTTGCGTGTCATACAATAATATAATGCACAGTGTTCTCTCATTAGCAACACATGAATATTTTCACATTACAGCTCAACACAGCAGTCATTGTTAGTATTCATTACATTGTTACCTATATATGGGGGAGTGAGTGTTAGGGGAAAGGAAGTAAGAAAAAACAGTCTTATTCATAACACAATCTGGTGTGAATCCATCTGACTGTTTATAAATTTTAAAGGTTCTACAACTCAAAGCTCAGCAAAACTCAGTCTCTAATATTTTGCAATTCAAAGCTTATGAATAACTTTACAGGCTCAGGTCATCCATCTTGCTACAAAATGGAGTCTTATGTGGATAGCTTAATAACAGATTTATCATTTTATATATATATATATATATATATATATATATATATATGTATTTATTTATATACATGTGTGTGTGTGTATATATATGGATAAAGATACAAAGGTGCAACAAGGGCTCCGAGAGCCCTGTGCCGGCTGCGTCCCCTTTGCACATGATGTCTTAACATCAATGTATTTAAATACAAATTCAATTTTGCTATGTGGGCCATTTGATGAAAAAGACTCTCTCACATAGGAAATAAAAAGTCACTGCAAATGTGTAGTTTGTCCTTTTTACAGAAAATCTGCAGGAGATACTGTAAACATGTAATTAACTGTTGACTACGGCATGCACACCAAGCAGAATATCTCAGCATCCAGAGGCGCACACATAGGGGGTAGTTTACAATGGGGTAGATGTAAGTGCGCTGATACCGTTTCTCCCCGATGTATGATCGGGGGTCTGGGCGCTATGCGCCCCTGTCATTATCGGCGCTGCTATCTACAAGATAGCAGCGCCGACAGCCTGGGCTATGTACGAACGGTCATATCGTCTGACCGTTCGGCCGGCTGTAACTGTCGTTATCGACAGCTACAGCCTGGCGATAGCCTTTCCCCACAGCAGGGACAGCGCTGTCCCTGCTGTGGCGGCTACCGGCTTCAGGGCTGCACGCGGGGATCTCGCGATATTTGCGAGATCCCGCGCATGCTCATTGGAGCCGGCCGGGCCTGACACACATCGCATCAGCACTAGGCTGATGCGATGTGGTCTGTAGCGGGTAGCGCCGGAGGGGGGAGTTAACGCTCCCCCTCTCCAGCCGGTGAGATGTTCATACATCTCACCGATAGTGCTTCCTGCTTCGCCTCGGTAAAGAGCGAAGCAGGAAGCGTTATAGCGGCACTTAACGTGCCACTATAATACATCTATCCCAATATTTCCTAAGTTCAGTAGCGTAATTTGATATGTGCATCATATCAAATTTGTGGCATTTAACATGCAGTCATCTTGCTGCGGTATTTTCAGCTGCACAATTCTGCCACTTGTGGCCCATTGTAATTACAGATGTAGATGGTGGGTGCTCACTTGCAAATGGAGCATTGTAAGGGCATACACTGTAGATCAGTGGTTACCAACCACAGTCCTCAAGGCACACTAACTGTCCAAGTTTTAAGGATAGCCATACTTGAGCATAGGCGACTTCATTAATAATAGTTATTTTGATTTAATTATTTGTGCTCAGGCATGGATATCACTAAAACCAGGACTGTTAGTGTGCCTTGAGGACCGAGGCTGGGAATCACTGATGTAGAAGCAAATTAAGTATGCCTTTTTCATCTGTGCCTCATTTTGGGTTACACATATGTTTGAAATACCAAATATATACCAATTAAGCGCATAAACAAGATGTTTGAGGTTTTTTATGACAAATACCGTACATTTACATTAGATGCTTATATACAGTATGCTAGATTTAAAGTTGCATGCACATTAAGATAAATGTAACTTATTATACATTCAACTTTCAATAATCACATTATGTAAAAACTTAATATGAAACAAAAATGACAAACTTGCATGTATAATATATTAAACTTTAAAAGAAGTAATCAAAATGTATTTGAATGGACATTGGCCTTTTTTCCTCCAGTGCAGTAGTATGTGTATATTTCCTTCATTCAGTTAAACTGCATTCATTCAGGTAAGTGCTGCTCAATTCAAGTGAAATAAATCACATTGTAAATCGTCTTTCAGTAGTATCTAGATGCCCTTCACTGAGAGAACCCTGACGTCATCAGTTACTGTCCAATGTCATTCTCTACCATCCACGTGGACATAGAGGGGGAATATAATCCTGTGGCGAGTGAAGCGAGCCACCGTGCCGGAAGCTCGTGAGGAGGCAAATTTCTTCTTTAGGTGGACTTCATGGGCATGGAACCGCACTTCCGCCCTCACCTCACGTCTCTTCCAGGTCCTTACAATGAAGTGGAATAAGCTCTACCATCGTCTTTCAGCACATTTTTACTGTTTTCATTTGAATTCACCAAATGCATAACGTGGTTGTGTTTGACTCTTTAAGGCATATTTGATAATACTGTGAGAAATGTGCCTACATGTGTTGTAACCATTAGCAACAAATTGCATAATGTCTGTGTCATGTTGCTAGCAAAGCCTGCAGAAAAGCTGCTCTGTCAGTTACATCTGCTGGCTCCAATGCGTTGGCCAGGGCTCATTAGACACACTTCCTTGCTGTTTGATCTCCCACACACAGGGATCAGTGCATTGTAATTCATGCTTAAGCTGGGCATACACGTGCAGATAAAATGCCTGTCAGACCGACAGACATTTTATCTGGCAGCATGCCAGCCGCAGATGTCCGCGGCATACACTGTGAGATTAATCAGTGTATTAGCCCGATATCTGCGCTCCGTCCCCGGGAGATGAGACATTCCCCTGTTCCTTCCATGGGAAGAAACACAGGAAATGTCTGTCTGACGGCCGCCGCAGGGCATACACTGCCCAATGCGGCGGAGAATGTACCCCATAAATATCTCATCGGACAGGCATGCTGGACAATCCGGCATGCCCGACCGAGCAATATTTAACTCTCGGTCGCCCGCATACATGCTACAATTATTGGGGCGATCCGCGGATATTGGCCGGATCGCCCTGATAATTGTAGCGTGTGTGGCCAGCTTAAGTCACAGTAGGACTGTGTGTATCTATCATAATCTTCTGGTCACTGCACACAGTGCCTGCTCTCAGGGGACATTGACAAGTCTGCACACCTGTATTTCCAATTGTGCTATGTGCTATGTAAATATAGTACTACTACAACTAATAAAAAACATACAGATCACCTAGCAAAATAATTTATTTTTATAATGATTTACTTATTTTCCTTATTCCGTAGGAATTTCCAATAACATAAATATTATGCAATTTCATATTTCTGCACCACAACCTTTTTTCACAAAAAATTGATCTGCATGTCTTTCATCTATGGATCTGTGGGTATTTATTACAGGGGCAGTGTTGTCCTGAGACAAAAATAACCAGACCAGATAAATGAATGGATGGATAGATAGAGACGCTGTATGCCTTTAGTTATGCAAATGCATTTCAATATCTGACAGATCACATAGGCTTATAGGGCAAAATTAATGCATTTAATTCTTGCACCAGCTCAAAGTTGGTAGAGAACAGATCTCATTTTATATATCCATTCACGCAATTTGTGCTTTGTGTACTAAAATCTATCATTTAATACTGAGTGACTGCCCGGCTCCATCATGCACAATGTGAGCTGGAGTGTGTGCCAGAGGCCAGGAGATGAGATGCTGTGGCCCAATGTCGCATCGTAAGCAGTGACAGATTTTACCTAGGGGTTGCAGGATTGCACCCCCCCTCCCCCAGTATAATTCCCCTCCGCAGGGACTTACTAGCAGTGGCAGTTTCTTCCCATTGCATGCTTCACTGCTAATCACAGTGGGATAGGTAGTCCCAGGGGAGGTGTTTTCTCACAGATGGGACTTACAGTCCAGACTGCAATTAGCAGAGAGAGTGCTCCTAATGGGAAGTCACTCCTGTTCTTGCGCACAAGCCGGCTGCACAGGCCGACAGAGAACAGCAGAGCAGGCCCCCTGGAGGTTACAGGTAGGAGCAGCCGCTGATCGTAAGCACCACACAAAGGAGGGAGTGAGAAAGAGAAACCCAGTGACTGACAGGTTGAAAATAATACTATACTGTATAAATAATTTAAAAGTTAAACAAATACACAAACAGCACCAGCACTAGGCATCCTGGGCTGGTTTCCGCTATACCAGGTGTACTCCATGCTCTGGAAGCCAATCCAGGCTATCTAGTGCTGTGGCTAATTTAAGATATAGAGGGGAGGACATGCTTCTAGTTTTTTATTTTAATTACTATTAGTAACTTTTTGTAAACAGATAATAACCTTCAGATTGTGTGATTGCTTAACATACATAAAAGTTTCAATGTAAGTTTTCTCACAAGATTTAGCTAAACCAAGGATTACTTTAGGAAAAAAAAAATTTAACTTAAAGGAAAAGATACAAAGGGTAGGAGGTTGAGCTTTCATATGCTTACTGTGTGCCCCCTAAAGATATTTTTGCTTTTCACCAAATTCAGGTACATGTTCAGGCATGTTGGGTACGGGTTCCCGGCAGTCAGAATACCAACAGCGGCATCACGACAGTCAGAATCTGACATCATTTGGTAAGTATCCTAATCCCTAACCCACAGGTTCTCAAACTTGGTCCTCAGGATCTCACACAGTGCATGTTTTCCAGGTCTCCTCACAGAATCACAAGTGAAATAATTAGCTCTACCTGTGAATATTTTAAAATGTGTCAGAGAGTAATGAGTACACCTGTGCTGGGTGACCTGGAAAACGTGACTTGTGTGGGGTCCAGAGGGCCGAGTTTGAAAACCACTGCCCTAACCCTAATGAACCTTTCCTGCAGCTTAACCCTAACCATCCTCCCCTGCAGCCAAACCCTAACCCTCCCTTCACACAGCCTAACCCTCCCTCTAGTGCCAAATCCTAACCCCTAATCCTAAACCTAACCATAGTACTCACCATCGGGATGTCAGCGGTCAGGATTCTGGAGCTGGCTTTCAGACTGCTGTCGGAATTCTGGCGTGGAGATGCTGACAGCTGACATCCTGACCACCGGGTTGCCGACTACATCCCATTCAGACTGCTCCTGAGTTGGTAGAGGGGACTAAATATGTATGTGCACTTTTAGGACAGGTTTGCTAGTACAAACCAAGTTTTTCCTTTGTACAGTACAATGGGTACATTTCATAAATGTAGAGCTGATGTAAATTATTGAAAGGACCCTTTTAGAAAGCTTCAGAATATTCTACTTACAGATATTTCTCCAATGTTTTTCCACTTCATTTGATGAGTCATATTTTCAGACTTGAGATTGCTGTTTTTTTTTAGTACTTTGTATGTACTTCCCATCAATAATTCACAATATTGAAAGCTTTTATATAAATACATAAATAAATAAAGCACAACTCATACTAGAATGTTTAAACTTTCTTCCTTTTTGTCTTTTTTGATTATTGTTTATATA
Source organism: Taudactylus pleione (assembly GCA_031769625.1). NCBI lineage: Eukaryota > Metazoa > Chordata > Amphibia > Anura > Myobatrachidae > Taudactylus > Taudactylus pleione. The sequence continues at coordinate 5,227,589 of JAUIMM010000512.1, read as the reverse complement.
CTTTCCATTTTAATTTTACTTGTATCATCTAAGCAACTACTAATATGTCATATATTGTCATATATGCAAAAATACAGTGAGTATTTTTTTGTAGGACATAGAGATTTAAAATGTCCTAAAGAACTGCAATTATATAACATTTACATTTATATACTGTTCAAAGTGTCAATGCTTTTCTCCAAAAGTGTAAACATGATATTATGTCTTGTGGATTTGACCCATGTACATATAAGGAGGATATGAGGGCATAGATCATTTAATCTATCGGTACTTCTCTTTAGGTGACTCTGACTATAGCTGTTCATCCACCAGCTTCTTCCCAGTCCTGCCCAGGGACAGGTGGTTGGATATGACTGGGAGAGACCGAGAGAGGAGACTGAGGGAGGAGATGTGTTATAGAGAGCACAATGACAAAGAAGATGGAGTGTGAACCAGTCTGGTTAACAGAGAGGGGAAGTGGAGAGGAACTGAATGCTGACACCAGGAGGAGAAGATGGCAAATGTCAGACAATAAGAAGGGGTGAAGTGACTGGAGAACTCCAGACCAGAAGTTATACATGGAAGGTGGAAGACACCAGTGACAATGGATATATTTTATTATAGTCTGTAACTATATCTTATACAGTATGTGGTACATTCCAGATAAAGTAGTTATGGTCCTATAAGATCTTATTGTACAGATTCATCTGCCAAACTTATGGGAAATAATCCTATAGAGTAGACAATCATCCTGTAAGTACTTATATGCGTGACTGTTAACTTTATGCATTCACAGTATGCTTTTAATGCTGGTAGACAAATTCAGCTGGTGTACATAGCATGTAGAGGTTGGTAGTGTGTGTGTGGGGAACATATCCTGCTTATATAGACATTGAGTAACCATCCTGAGTTGAATGTTCTTCAGTGATTCCATCTGACCACGAAAGAAAGCCTGTGGCATAGGGTGCAGATCTGCTCTCTCTCTGCTCCATTCATAGATCTAATATCTGTCCTCAATTCTTCTGCATTAGACGGTGGTGGGGAAGCTCTGCATGGAATCTGATCTAGTGATCTGTGCAGTAAATATTCACTGTAACTCTGTCCTTGCTGTAGACAGGCAGGATATTTTAGCCATGGAAGTGAGGGGATAATGAGAGAAGGTTACAGTCTATACAGGCCTGCTAGGCTGAGGCTCTGACTCAGTCTGTGTCAGATGTTTATGGTCCCAAAGATTAAAGTTGGAAAAAGCTGTAACCACTCGAACATCTAATAAAGAGACCATGTGATGGGAAAATATGTGGGTTTACCAGGTGCTGGCAAGCAACGTTTAGCCTGGGGTGACAGTCCAATCAAGTGGCCCAGTGCTTATCACCACCAGAGGATAAGTAACCAAATAAAAAGGGAATCGGTATGTAATGCCGGCTGTCGGGATGCCTCCTGTCACAATACCGACAGCGGCATCCCGATGGTTGGTATCCTGACAGGGATAATTACCTTCCCCCTCTCCCTCTAAACCTCCCTTCTTGTAGCCTAACCCTCCCCAACCCGCACCCTAACCCTACATTCCCTGTTAGTGCCTAATCCTAAATTTCCCCCTTTCGAGCCTAAACCTACCCCTCCCCCCTTAGTGCCTAACCCTAACCCCCCCAGTGGTGCCTAACCCTAACCTTCCCCCCTAAGGGGTGCCTAATCCCCCCCAAAAAAACCTAACTGTTTTGGATTGCCGCTACCTAATATGAGAAGTTGAACCTCATCAAGAAATATGGAAACCTGAAAAAAGATGTAATAAGGAGCGCTGTTCAAAGCAGTGAATAATATAACAAATTAATTAATAAGAATATATTGCACACAATAAAAATATACATAAAAACAAAAAAACTTTATGCATTAGACACCTGCAATATACTTCACATATTATATCACATCAACCTGCAAATGAAAAGATAATCCAAATTGGACCAATAGAATATATCCAATATTATTAATACTGTCTAGATTTGTCGTTTGTTAATGCAACCAAGTCAAAAGTCTGCAGGTCAGTTTGTTAATTGGTTAGTAAGCATACCAGCAACCCTAGATGTACCCTCAAAGAACTCTTGTAATAGACAATATTTGTTAATGTGGACAGTTTGTCTACCCAAATAGGCAAGCACTTTGTTGCAATAAGTCACAAAATATCACACAATAACTTCTGCCGTGCATGGCTTTGTTATTGCTCCTACATAAATGTTTTCCAGTTCTTCTTGCCACTGTTATTAATTACATCCATTGTATGGGTCAGGAGGGAAGGGAGAGAGTCCAAGGTAAAACACCTTTATACTGGTTATTACCACTGCCTCTGTACAGATGTGCGCATGCTGCAGTTGGCCGCTTCTATGTGGCTTCTGCCGTATTAGGCTTGATGGAAGCAGAATAGAGCCACCTCTATATGTTGCTGATGCCGGCTTGTCAGCACATGAGCAGGGAATCCTGGGGCTGGGTACAGTGTGCAGGAGAGAGCGCTGCTGTGCAGACGTCACTCAGTGGGGGTGGAGCTTGATGCGTTTCTGAGCCTGACCAAAGGGACAGTTTCATCAGAACAAATAAATATAGAAAATAGAAATACTGAAATGCATTGAATACATATAATACATAACTAGCAGCCATGCTTTTCCACATAGCCTCTGAGATAATCTACGCCATATGTCTGATTGCAGTATCATGAAGGAGTCATAGGTGCACACCGGGTGTTTGGCAACCAGACAGTATCATAAAAGTCATGGGTACTCTATGGTTATTTGGCAACCAGACTTTTTGAAGTGGGGGGGGGATAAATCATGTTACAGTAAATTCTGATAATATCAGGGCAACATAGATCCATCCACAATCCCTTAAATGATGAGAAAGCCAGAAATTTGGTGAACCTGTTGTTTAACCATAACTAGGCATTACTGATCCAGCAGCTTATTAATGAACTGGTTGTGGTGGACATGAATGCCTGGAGGACTCCTTTAAGTGTCCTGCAAAAAGCAATCTGGGATATGCCAGTTTCCATAGTCACTGCTGTTTAGAAGGATCTGGTTGCACGAAAGTGTAGCCCACCCAACAACTGGGGGCCTGATTCAGACCCACTCGCGAGCGCTATGCGCTTGCAAGCGGGTCGATGGTGGGCCAGTGCGCAGCTGCTGGGCTTTCTAGACAATGGAAATTGAGTGTAACAGCTCCAGGCATGCATTGCTCCCAAAAAATCCTAATGACAAAAAAAAAGCAATGTCTCATAAATACATAAATAACAAATGCCCTGATGCAAATCAAAACACATAACATTGAGGACACTTATGTACAAGATATATTGGAATTCTTCTTGATTATTGAACTCATTTAATAAGATGATATTTAAGAACTTATTTAATAAGATGCTGTGACACAACATTTATACATTTGTTACTTTTAAGTACATTTTTCAAACAATAATTTGCCTAAAAAAACACATGCATGCACAAATAATTGAAAAAAGGACATCAACCAGAAATCAACAAAATACCTTTTATGTAAACCCCCAACAGAAACAAATGCTGTCTACAAAATTTTTTAGAAAACCTGCTGTAATAAAATAAACAAAAGATGTAGCTTGCACTCTAATAAAAACAGAAACAGCAGCAAACAGGTATTTTTCTGTTGCAAACACCCACAAACATGCTGTCACTCAATAAATCATCATAGCTGTGCTCAATGACAGTGGTGCTTTCACTTGTGCTGTTGATTTAGCAATTAACCACTGTGATATAGTGGTGACATATTCCATCCATCCTAATCATTACTGCCTTATCCTGGTGCAAATATTACACCTGCCTTTGGTTGAATGTCCAAAAAGCTTCATATGAAATAGGAACACAACTGTACTGTACATTGACTTCATGAGAATGCTTATCCTGGCATGTTACTCTACTCATCAGATACAACTCAATGGCATTCAGTTTTCGTGCTACTCTGAATATCCCATTGATGCATTTCTACATGTATTGCACGTGTTTGCAAAAAATTGCAAGACCCAATATGTTCAGTATAAGAGTGTGATTGAAAATGCTGAAAGTGTCAAAAGCTGCAGAAAGTTCATGGACTACTATATGAATATGGAAAAGCAATCATTTGACTTTCCTATGTCACTGTCGTCTGTGTTTGTTGATCTGTATCGGGGACCCTTTAGTCTAACTGAAGCAGGAGTGAAGCTGACACTAAGGGCTTTGATTAGACCTCTTATCAATTAAGAAATACTAGAACCAAAGTAGCTCTTGAAGGAGGGACTGAATCCAAGACCAGGAACTGTACCATACAACAGAACTGGTACCTGCAGCTACAGGACCCTGGAACCGATCATGGAGAAATCAACCCTGGAACCTAAACCCAGGAACTCTGAGCTGGAACTTACTACTGGGAACTCACAGAAATACTGTAAAGCCAGCGAAGACAGAACCAAAATAAGCTAAATCTGGAATCAAAATCTCAGAACTGAAAACATAAATTAGGAAATCAGTCCTACAAGCTGACTACAGATGCACAGACCTGGAACCTACACACTAATACACAAAATGGAAAATGAAACCTGAGACTCAGCACTAACCCTGGCTACCAGACACCCAGAACAAAGACTTGTTTCCTACCAACGATGGTATGCTAGTAGACGGACCAGTTACTTGAGACACTTGCAGGGAAATAGGCACTAGATGTAAGTGGAGTACTTGCTGAGAAACAGACACTTTGGTATATGCAGAGCTCTTACTAAAAGACATGCACTATGTGTAAATGAAGCAATTGCTGAGAAACAGGCACTTGCTGAGAACACAAGAACTTGGAAAGTGCAGAGTTCTTGATGAGAAAACAGGTACATCGAGAGTGCAGAGATCTTGCTGAGAAAATATGTATTTGATGAGAAAGTGTCAGGAATCTTGCTCACCTTCAGGGTCATGTATCATTGTCTTGGTGGCGGACCCGGCCTGGAGTGCTTCCGGAAGGTCCCTACAGTGGTGGGAGTCTCAGGGGCCTGGAGCTCCACCGGCTTCAGACCATGAGTGCTGTCATGTCTGGCTAGGTGTGTCTCTGGAGGATCCTCAGTGCGCTGGTGGTCTTAGGGGGCTCGGGTTTCTGATGGAGTTCCCGCCAGCCCCGGACACTGGGCTCCAACATGTTGATCCTGGTCAGCTGACTGCTAAGTCTACAATGGGTATCTAGGTTAGCGGCCACCTGACAGCATCAGTCAGTTCCGGTGAGGCACATGGTATAAGCCTAGCTCCTTACAGCATGTCTGAACTTCGTCACTGACACATGCTTTATTTCTAGCTCCCATGCTAGTTGCACAAGTCACTCTGATGACCCTGGCTCCAGTGTATTCTCCAAGTCTGGTTCCACTATTCTCCAAGTCTGGTTCAACTCCAACTCCAGTGTATTCTCCAAGTCCAGTATCACTACAGCATAAGTGCATTCTCCAAGTCTGGTCTCATTACAGCACCATTGTATTCTCCAAGTCTTGTCTCATTTGATTACTAGTGTATTCTCCAAGTCCGGATCCACTCCGGTCGAAGTCCGGCCCAGTGCCTAACATAAGTGCTGCTCTTAATCCTTGCTATCTGATAACTCTCACGTATATATTGCCCTGTTGCTTATTCCATCTGTGAGGAAATGCCGGCAGCCAAGAAGCCTTCTGACTAAATACTGACGCCACAAGCACAAGCACTGAAGATCCCGACTGGGGCTGGTGAGTACCCTAACCCCCCCCCTCCCCCCCTAACCCTCCCATAGTGGTTCCTAACCCTAACCTCCTCTACTTTATTGCCCAGAGTCTACAAATGCTCCAGTGGCCAGCCAGCTGCGTCAGTTGGCTTCCGGCCACCGGGAAGAGAGGAGGGGGCCCCAGATGGGGAATGCACACGGGTCCTCTCTAAAGACGCCCCTGATACCATTGCATCAGTTGTGGGTGTTAATGAATCTGCATCCTTGAAAAAAGAACATAAAGGTTCTGAAACGTCAGAGAATATTTACAAATGCTATCAGCATGTTTATTACTCCAATGATAATATCTATGCCACCAACTGGGACTGAGTCCCAGAGTCTGAGTGCCGCCTTCTTCAAACTCTGCATTCTTGGGGGCCAGCGTACATCCAAAGGAGGGCACCGGAGCGAGTACCTGTTCAGGAGCATACATCTTGCCTCAATTTGCTAAGCAACATGACTTGCCTGGTGTGATGAGCCTCCAGGTCCAAATAATCTTTTTTTACAGAACATGCGTCTGATAGCGCACATCCACTTGCCGATTAAACAGAGCGATTGAACGATAATGACATCGTTATCGTTCAATCGCTCATTAATCATACACAAATTGGGCATGAAAATGTCGGAAATGACCAGCGATGCGCGCTCCCACGGGTCGTTTCCGACATCAATCATTGCCTGAGCATTCCGGTCAATCTGCTGATAACGACAGATTGGGCATGTTCGGGGATGAGGGAGAGTGCATGCACTGAAAGATATATTGTTCAGTGTGGGCACTGCACAGTTTAATCAATGACTGAAAGATAATGTTATCATTCAGTCCTTCACTAGTCGGCAAGTGGATGTGCGCCTTGCGTTGCAATACAATGCGACTAGGACACACCACCTGACTGTGATTAATTTGATATGCAACATGTATATCTGAGTTTATATATGAAGAACAACGGAACTTGGAATGAAAAAAGCTGCGGCTGCTACAATGTAACACTTCGTATACAAATTCAGAGACTCAGGACCTCATTCAGAGTCGGTCGTTGAGGCCGCACGGTCGTACGCCACCGATGTTCGCTAAACTTCACAATCCGCGTGCGCAAACTAGCTATTACAATCAGAAATTTCTCTCTCCTTCAACTTGGCCAGGTCGTTAGTTTGAGTGACAGGATGAGGCGTTTGTGGGTGGTAACAGGGGAAGGTGCTTGTGAACGGGGGAGTGGAGATCCGAACGCAGGCGTGCCTGAGTATGCAAACGGCGTTTTATGGGAGTGCATAATTAACTAAGTAGTGTCATGGCACATGTGACATGGGAGGTTTTTACACTGACTTGATCGTAGTGCTTAAGAGAGGGTATGGTCAACCTTAAGCTCTACGACCTGCTCCGATGGTTCCCGATGGTCTCAATTAATCCTTATATGCCCGGAGATGACTTGTAATAGGAATGAGAAGGGGGCATATATTTAGTCTTACGGCCACATCCTCCCCTCGTTCGTCCATCTAACGATCTCATCTTACCGACGCAACTTGTGAGCGCTTCATTTGAATATCTGGCCCCTTCTCCCTTACGACCGTGCGGCCGCAACAACCGACTCTGAATGAGGTCCTCAGTCGCACAAATATATTCAAGTGTTGCATATCAAATTAATCAGTGCTGTCTCCTGGTGTGTCATAGTCACATTGCATTGCGACTTAGATACATTTTCGGCAAAAAAAGATTAAAAAAAGACTTCCGGCGCATGCAGAGCCTCATGGGACGTAGCGCCACTGCAGGAAAGAGTAAGAGAAAGGACACATCTGTATGTCTATTTCATATATATATATATATATATATATTTATATATACATATTTTATAATTTATCTGTTTTACAAATTGCAGCTTCGTAAAAGGCTCCTCTTCTTCGGATGGATTTCCATAGCAACCTCCTGCTCAAAGTCTCACTCTGCCAGGGTTAAATTCGGTCTAGAACACTACTCTTTGCTACTTGTCTCCGGATTGTCATTTGTTTATTAGTTTAACCCTGTAGTAAAAAGTGAAAAGATGAAATCACAGATCTAACCTCATGTATAATACCAGGACAATAATGTTTTATGGATAGAGCCTAGGACATTACTTGTTTTCCTCAGACAGACAGATGCTGGCTATGTAGGGTTGCTAATGTTGGCACTACTATGAGTACAGACATGGAGAGCAGCATAAGGTCAATGTGAGCCTGACTTAGAGACGCATGCAAACCACATGCAATGCCGATGTTCATGCAGTTGAGCGATTATTAGCTACTGTGCATGCGCCAAAAAATCATAAAAAGCCTACGGTGCATACATTACACAGAGTATATGCACAAAGGTGCTGTTGCGCACGGAACCGATGATATCAGAAACCAAGATGCCAAACGATGGGCATTCCTGGAAGGTGACTGGATGGTGACCTGAAGTGAACACCAAAAAATGTATCTTATGGGTATGTGATGGTAGTGTTGGGGCGTATCAGTGAAAGCGGCTGCATTCCCAGATGCATAGCCACTTCCACAGAGGCCATGTTCAGACAGAGAAACTGCACCTGCATAGGGCAGGTGCAAATGACAATGGTGCATGCGATGGTGGCATGTCAAGAATCACCGGTTGTGTTGCAGAGACTAAAACTGGCCACACACTAGACCAACTTACATCCAACCAGCCAACTTGTTGATTGTTTGGAATTTTTTTTTATTTGCCCCAACCACCATCAATCCTAGTTACACCTTTGGTGGGTGATTATATAATTATTTTACTGTGATGTCAGCAAATAGAACATTGAACAAGAAATAAAAAATTAACTTAAGCCCAAGTTTTCCAAGCTCTAGCAGTATATAAAATGAATAGTTAAGGGTCAAATAATTTATGCTAGCGATAATTTTTACTCGAGCTGTTCTTCCACAATGTTTCAGTCACCGCTGCCTGACAATTAATTTATTCTATATAAAGCATTCACAGCTCACTGTGTTTTATTAGAACATTTCCCCATCATAAAGAATAATGTGATGCTTTCCTATTTCATTGTACAGTCTTGTTTGTGTGTAATAGTAGAATTTTTCATCTGATAATGCACAATTACAGTATGTACATGTATTGGATGCATTATACCTGGCTGTGGAGTTACAATATATCACCTTGGGGAATTAGCTGCACAGTAGATGCAAGTTTCATCACTCATGGTGTTTAGAGCTCCCTGTACACTGACCCATAAACTGACTTGCCATGCATTGTGTTAATGTGAGAATTAGAAGTATTTATCTGAAATACCCATAAATGCAATACAGAGATTTCTGCTAAAGACATAAAGAAAGACAAAGAAAAATAATTTTTCGTTAAGTATACATATATTCTTTAGCAGCAGAAAAAATTAATACTGATGATTTTATAAAGTGCGGTTTCTATTTGTATTTTCTAATTTTGGTGGAAACAAAAAGGATACAACAGACACATTAAGAAATACAATGATATAAATAAATAGACTTCAGGACAAATTCTGCAGTGCGCTATAATGCATATGTCAAAATAACATCAATTAATTTTGATGGAAATGGTTGATAAAAATTCTTATTATGCATATACAAATGTGTCCTCACTTGTCTTTGTGGCAGACTCGCCAAAAAGCCACCCCTAGCGAGCTTGGTCCTGTGAGACCCTGCTAGCGCCAGGTGTCTTTTTATGCCAACAGTTCTGATTAATTTTGATATGTGAAGCTTGTATATCTGTGTGTGGCTTAGGGGTCTATTTACTAAGCAGTGTTAGGAGACAGAGTGAAAAGTGATAAGAAAGTTATAAGGTGCCAGCCAATCGGCTCCCAAGTGCCATCTCACAGGCTGTGTTTGAAACATGACAGTTGGGAGCTGATTGGCTGGCACCTTATCACAGACTTATCACTTTTCACTCTGTCTCCTAACACTGCTTAGTAAATAGACCCCTTAGCCTCTCAATCAGTATGTAGAGTGCTATGAGGAAGCAGCCTAAGCTTTTTTCCACACCAAGTTCCGTTTTCAGTCTCTCTTTCAGGCATTGCCTCTTCCGCCCAGTGCTGACTCGCCTCGTACCAGAGTTATGTGGCACAACATCCGCCCGCCATTTACAATGCATCTTGTGCTGTGGAAAATGTGACAGTTGTTGAATTTTCCCTATGCACCTGCTGGATGACCTGGAACATGTGACCTCTTGGGTGGTTTGGAAACTGTGTCAGTTACTGAACTCTCCTTGTGCACCTGCTGGTTAGTCTGGAACGGACAGTTATTTGCAGCCACATACTGTATATCAGGGTGTCTTGGTGGGACACTGCTGTCATTTTATTCACTTCTCCTTACTTTGTTTACACCAAACATGCCTACAGACCGGCCTCGAAGACATCGACATAGTGAAACCCTTACAGGTCTCTGAGAGAGCGCAGTTCAAAGATCTTAAACGACTGATAACAAGATCAACTGCTACGCCGCTTGCATTGGACATGATATATTCACCACAATACTACTAAAATGCTCTCTGTATTGTATATTGGTCAATAGAATGCTCGTTGTATTGTAAATTGGAAAAAAAAATTCTTTATGGATTTTATAGACATCACTAGAATGCTGTATATTGTTAAATAGGTCACTAGAATGATCTATATTGTATATTATTTATTAAGATGCTTTCTGTATTTTATATCAGTTAAAAAATGTTCTCTATATTGTACAGTGTTCGCTGGAATGTATACTTACATTTTGGAAACATTATGCATACCTCCCAACTTTTGAGTGAAAGTGTGTTGGACATCTTGCTTTGCATGTGCGGACAAAAAGGGTGTGAATCTTCATGAAAAGTGGGAGTCCTCATGGAAATAGAGATGGAGCCTCGCAGCACCCTTGTTCACATCACTGTGGGGGTGAACAGGGGTGCTGGGTCACCCCCAGGCTCCCCCTACACTATGAATAGCTGCTGTGCACGGCATCTATTCTCCACCTGCTTACCCATTGCTCTGGTATGCTGAGCAGCAGTATGTGCTTCCCCCAGCTCCCCGTTCCCACCTCGGGACACTGCAGCCCATGAGTGGGACAGTCCCAGAAAAATGTGACTGTCAGATGGGAGGTATACATTATGTAGGTGGGGAAGGCTGTGAACCAGTCAATGACTTCTGTAGCAGGCACTGTGACCTGTGGAGGGGGTAAGGACTCTGCTCAGCTCTAACCCTCATTCTCATCTCTAGTGTGCAACTGTAAGGTGCCTACACACTACGCAATGTGCTCACTATGCAATATCATGTCCAATTCCCCCCCCGGCAATCGTGGACACGATTTGGTGTAAAACGTGTCCAATTTGACTCACGTTCTCACAATCTATCATGCATCGTGTCCACTGGCCAAATCATGAGATTGTGCACGATAAATCGTTAGCTTACCAAATGCCTCACAATGTATTGCTAGATTTCAAATAAATTTAAATAAAGGGTGGGCTTAACTAGGGGGTATATAAAGCGGCACCCATTTTAGGTCTGTGCACTTCTGCTCTGTGACTAGTGAGGCTTGGTGTACACCTGCTGAACACTGGGCCTGATTCAGATCCGGTCGCAAGTGCTGAGTGCTCGCAACCGGGTCGATGGTGGCCCAGAGCGCATGCGCACAACGGAGCCGGCTCCGTCTTGCGCATGCACGAGACCCGGATAGCGACGGGCACTCCGTCGCTCCGGGTCTCGCACCACAGGGGGCGAGCGATCGATGTTGAGTGACAGCTCGCCCCCTTTAGTGGGCGGGCCAGGGGCATGGCTGCCCAAACATAGGCATTCCCATGAGAACGCCTGTCATTTGGGGGCGGCCCTACTGACATCATGAGTGATGTCAGTGGAGAGATTTCGGCTCTGTTAGAGCCAAAATCTCTCTGGGGCTTGCGGCCACGAGACCCTACCACAAGGGTTTCGTCACAAGCCCGATGGTCATGATGGTCTTGGCCATCGCGACCATCATCGTGGCTGCTCGCTGTAGCTGTGGGTGGTCACCCACAGCTATGCGAGCGGCCAGAAGGCCGTTCTACAAAAAAATAAACCCGGCCCTGATTCAGAGCGAGCGCTCTGTCAGAGCATCCGGCTCTGAATCAGGGCCACTGTACATCGCTATTGTGCTGTACTTTGTTTTGCCTGGCTCAACAAAGTGTGTTTTCTATCCTGTATTCTGTGCTGATGGATCCCTATCAATATAGAGTTCTGCTCACCTATGCTGGGGTTAAGGTGATAAAGGAGAGGGCCCAGAAAAAGAGGAGAACATGCTTGTCCAAGGAGAGGCTGCTGCAGAGGGATACTCACTCTCACATGTCCCTGCTGATGGAGATTTGGGAGAACAATTTGGACGACTATCGCAACTTCCTGCACATGGATGACGATACATTCCAGGAGTTGCTGCATCTGGTGACCCCCTGTATCAAAAGCAGGATACTAAGCTGCAGAGGGCTATCCCTGCTGAGGAGAGGCTGGTGGCTACCCTGAGGTACCTGACTATAGTAAGGTCACTGGAAGACCTGTAGTTTGGGACCCTCATATCCCCTCAGGCTTTGGGCATCATCATTCTGAAACACCTGCAAGGCTATTGTGAAAGTGCTGCAGTACCAGTTTTGTAAGGTAAGAAAAAAAAACACTACACATTTGTTTCTTGTGAAAGAAAAAAGTTGTTTTATTTTGTTATTTTTAGGTGGAGGGAAAGTAGAAAAGTATGTATAAACATGTTAAAACAGTGCTAAATTTTCTACCAATATGGCTGCGAGTGATAAAATTGTCTTTATGACAATATTATAAACATTTGCATTCCAAACATGGAATAAATAACTTTGCAAAGTAAAACTGCATTATCACCAAATGCCTGTTCTATGGTATATGGTGGGTCAGATGCCGGACTGAATAGGCCAATACACACATGGCCCAAGTACACATTGTGGCCCCGGCTTCCAACAATGTGTCCTTGCGCCATGTGTGTATTGACTGTGTCCAATCAGCGTCGTCACCACCGTATAGCATAGAGTAGGTATTGGGAGTGATAAAATTTGGGGATACTGCAGGCAACCACGACAACAACAACATTTTAGATTTTGTAAAACCCTGGAATATCCTCTTCTGCATCTAATAGGGCACTATATATAGCCTGGCTTGCGGTGGGAGGGTTAGTGGGTGGGGCGGTAGGCTACCACTAGGACGGAGTCATCACAGAGGCACAGGGTTACCAATATAGGTTGCTGGATACAAATTGTTATGCAGCGCCCTGATGAGCAACTCATATACCAGCCGCTGGAATTCGGTTTGTGTTTCAGCACTCATTTGCTGCATGGTGCTGTTTATATGAGTGGTGAAGTTATCTAGGTGGTCTGGGGGCCTTTTTAAAAGCTCTTCTGCCTGCTGTAAAAACTTCCTGCATGCTCCCTGCTTTGCTGTTTTTTCCCAGGGTGCTTTCTCTTTTGCTGGGAAGGTGCGGTAGGTGCTGGGGGTGGTGTCGTTGGTGGTGGGCATGGGGATATCGACACATCCCCCTCTCTGTCATCAATGATGCTTAAATCAGGGGTAGATGCCAATTCCAGTTCTTGTGTTGGAGTCTGTATTGAAAGAAAAGAAAAAAAAATAATGTTCATGTTTTAACCAATATTTTTGGTTTTTAATTCTAGTTTCCTACAACCGTTGATGAGTGGAAAACCATCGCTGGAGACTTTAAACGGCATTGGAATTTCCCTAACTGCGGGGGATCCATCGATGGGAAACATATCCTCATCACCCCACCTGCCAACAGCGGATCATACTACTATAACTAAAAGGAGTACTTCAGCATTGTTCTCATGGTGGTGGTGAATGCAAATTACGAGTTTGTGTTTGTGGATGCTGGCAAGAATGGCCGTGCTTCAGATGTTGGGTCATTCAAACAGACATCATTCTACCAGATTAACAGTAAATTATATACTGCGCTCAGCTCTTTGTATCCTATTAGTGTAGTGTATGGCAAACTACAATAATCTAGTATACAACATTAGGGTGGTCTAACTGAGGAATAATTGCTATATCACTGGTCACTATTTGAGGAATAAGGATAATATCAATGTGGTAATACTAATGAGCAACAAATGTATAGGCAAAACAAAATATTTGCTTTTTAGGTGATGGTTGCAACGATAAAAACCAGGCAAACATAGGTAAATTCAAATGAAGCCTGAGAACATATATAACCAAAACAATCCAATGAATGTTCAATCTTACAAAGTTGTCTCTTAATGCATTGGGAGATAGTTCCGATATGAATGGTAATGTTGAAATAAAGTCTAAGCAGACTGTTGTGTCCCGCTAGTCTGATTCTGAGATATTTAAGCAATAAGTCCAATATGCGCTCACCGGTGCCCGGGATGATCTTCTCGGGAGCGTGAGTCAGGAAATTGGGGTAGTATGAGAGGGTCTCCTGGTCGGACCTTATCCCCTCTGGATGGGATCACCGGAGATGCGCCTATTGCCAGGTGTGCTCCGGTACCCATGCTGCAGGGGGGGCTGGTCGATGCCTGGGGAGGGAATGTGACAGATCTGATTCTGGTGAACCGGCCGTCTAACAACCCCTCTTGATGGAGACTCACCTCTGACTTGTGCTACAGATGTCCTGCTTCCACTCCTCACCGTCTTGCTTTCTGTGCTCCATCTTCCTTGATTGCTGGTGTCCTGCACTTCCAGTTAGTTGGTCACGTAACCGCTGATTGCCTGGCGAGTCAAATTAGTTAGCATAGATCTGTTAGGGAGTCCGAATGTGTTTCTTGTATATTAATGCCAGTGCATATAAACTGCTCCAATGCGTTTCAGCCGTACAGGCCTTTTTCTAGGAGTTTGGGTAACTTATGGTTTGCTTGTCTGGGAATATAAGGGAGAGCTCCTCATCACGGATTGGTGATATGTAGATTAGGTGGGCTCTGATAGGTTATCTGGTCATAGGTATTCATTGGTGGGTGTATGCAGCTGTATTATTGGATTCCAAAACAGGATGAGCAAACATAAAAATCTAACAACCTACTAGTGTCACAATATGGTTAGAAATGTGTCTGACGGAGAAGAGAGAAAATGTTGGATATGTAACTCAGCCTGTAGGTGTATGATAAAAATGGAGAAATAAACAATTATTAAATAGTGAATGTAAATGAAATCCTAATAAAATTGTAAATAAAAATAGAAATAAATGAATCTAAATATGAAAACATGGAAATAATATATAAATCGAAATTAGAAAAAAGGAAAGCCAAAATTAGTCATATAAATGTATCTATATATACACACCACAAATGTACCTATATGTACTTGTATCTCCATATGTACACATAGAAATTGTCATTAAAATTAATAACGTAAGCGATGTTAGTGCATTATTTAAAGGACAGATAAATTGATACCATCGGTGGATCTCTCTACTGTGGTGTTTTAAATAATCCCATGCAGACTCGATAGTATGTCAAATTCCAACTAGTATGGGCAAGAGTATGGATAAGTATTATAACAGTACCGTCAGTATCACGGTTAATCTCATATTTATTGGGTAGTTGTAGATGAAAGATGTGAGGGTGCTTCTTTAAAATAGATTCCCTCATCTCTGTGTTAGGATTGGGTAGGTTAGTGTATATGATTGTTTTGATCATTTTTTACAGATGATGGATTTTATTTAATTGTCCAAAATATGCCATTTTGGTGTGAAGGTCTTTAGTTCGTACATCCATTTTAGCTCCCTCGTGTTGATTCTATGTTCAAAATCCCCACCTCTCCAGTTAGGTGTGACCTCTAAACCTACAAATTTGAGTGATTGATGATCACTCTTCTGACAGACCTTAAAATGGTTGGAAATATTATGTTCCTCAAATCCTCTCTTGATATTTCTTATGTGCTCACTGATGCGTATTTTAGGGGTCTTGTGGTTCTCCCTATGTATTGTTTGTGGCATTCACATTCCAGCAAATAAATCACACCCTTGCTGTGACATGTTATTCTACTCTTTATTGGGTACTCTTTCCCTGTGATATTTGATCTGAAAGTGGTGGTGGGTTTGGTTGTTCTGTGTCTGATATTGCTGCAACCTATGCATGTGCCGCAATGAAAAAATCTTAAACTTGGTGTACTATTGTCAATGGTGGTCTGTCTTGATTTTTTTTGGGGGGGATGTGGTTGTGAACTATCTTGCATTTGAGGTCTGGTGCTTTTCTATAAACTACTTTGGGATTTACTGATAGGAGGTCTATCGGTGTATCGTCTCCAGGTAAAATAGGCCATTGATTCTTCAGTATGTGCTGGACTTGTTTGGCTTGTCTGCAATATTGTGTTATAAATAACACTTCTGTGGTTTTTTGGTCTTTATCAGATGTGTACTCGAGTAGGTCGTTTCTTCTGTGACATTTCGCCTCTTCAAATGCTTGTTCCACTATACTCTTATTGTATTGTTTGTTGAGAAATTGTGTTGTTAGTTCTTGCCCTTGTGTGTCGAAATCCTCTATTTTCGAGCAATTTCTTCTCAGTCTGAGAAACTGTCCTTTGGGAACGGTATTAAGCCAATGGGTATGGTGTCAACTGCTACATAAAATAAAACTATTAACGTCTACTGGTTTTTTATATGTATTGGTATGTATCCTTCCTTCTTCTATGAATATATTAAGATCCAGAAATTCGACTTTGGTCTTACTATATTTGGCAGTAAAGTTTAAATGGTTATCATTGTCATTGATCGTGGCAAGAAAATTGGTCAATGATAGTTTGTCTCCCCACCAGATGAGGAATACATCTTTGATTTGCCCCAAGCCCCGCCTGACCCCAGATGTTGTGGTCCTCCCACCAACTTATAAATAGGTTGGCATAGCTTGGGCAAATCTCTTACCCATTGTGGTGCCCGTTATTTGTAGATAGAACTGGTTGTTAAACCACACATAATTATGTTTCAGTATGAAATTGATACTGTCAATGATGAATTCTCTGTATCACTGTCATGGACTCATCTTTGTCTAGATGGTATTTGATGCTCGAGATTCCCTGTGTGTGGTCTATCACAGAATAGGTGACATGATATCTGTAGTTATAAGCCAGAATTGTTCATCCCATTGAGTGTCATTGAGAATATTGAGAATTTGGGTAGTGTCCTTCAGGTATGCTGTTTGTTTGCAAACATAGGGTTGTAGTATGGTATCTAGGTATTCTGATAGATTCGATGTGAGTGATCCTATACCTGATATAATCGGTCTGCCTGGTGGTCTTGATGGATTCTTATGTACTTTCTGCAAGTAGTAATAGACTGGAATTATGGGGTGCTGTGTCTCAATGAACTTGTATTTGTCAGTACTCCTGTCCTGATTCCCTTCTGTAAATGAGTATTGAGTTCCTTTTTGAATAGATCAGTGGGATTGTTAGTTAGAACCTTGTACTGTCATCTAAGATTCTTTGTGCCTCTTCTATGTAGTCTGACTTGTTCAAAATAACAACCCCTCCTCCCTTATCTGCTGGTTTTATGATGATGGAATTATTGTCTTGCAACTCTTGTAATGTCGCTCGTTCCTTTCTTGTTAGGTTATTGTGTTTAGTGTTGTGGATATTGATGTTTTCTATATCCTTTTCGACTAGTTTGGTGACTGTCTCTATATGTGTACCTTTCATATAGCTAGGATAGAAATTCAAATGTGGTTTGAGATCTGTAAATTTTTTGGGGTTGTCTGTATTTGCGTTACATATCTCTGTTAGTGTTGTTGTAGTGAAGTATTTCTTAAGTGTGAGTTTCCTCATAAATTTGTGCAGGTCTGTGTAAGTTTGGAATTTAATCATCCTACCAAAGGCTCACCTCCAAAACCCCCAACTTCCCATCAGTGGTGTAAACGAAGCACGGCTTATACTACATTTTTGTGGCTGATGAGGCTTTCACGTTACATGAAAATGTGATCAAGCCATATGCACAAAGGGGCTAGATGAGAGAAAAGCGCATCTACAATTATCGGCTTTCTAGGGCATGCCGGATTGTGGAAATGTGTTTGGAATTCTGAGTAACCAGATCCGCATTTTCCACACCAGCATAAACCTGCATATGGACAAGACAGACTGGGTCGTGTTGGCGCGCTGTTCTGCATAACTTTTTACAGTGCAAAACAACCCAACAAAGGGTATCAGGCACAGCTATGCCAGAATACCCAGACCATCTGGAGGAGATTGCCCAGTTTACATCAGTGGCAGCACCATTAATGCAAGCCACAGGGACTGCATGGGCTAAACAGGTGAGGGAGGAGTATATGGTCTATTTTAATGGGCCTGGTGCAGTGCCGTGGCAGGAGGACTGTTTTAGATAATTGCCAATTAAGTAGACATTTGTGGAACATTAAACAAGTGTTTTAAACAAAAAAAACATGGTGTGTATGCACTGTGCCTCTACTTACCAAACCTGCCTTGGACGGTCCACTCTGACCTTCAGCCGCCTCCTATTCTCAATCTCGCTCGGCCATAAGGACAAGAGACTGATGCTGTGGTTATTGTTCCATGATAAATTACATAAGAGGATAGTACCAAAAGGTGGGCTGATCATCAGCGGATGCTCCAGAACGTTTTGACTCCTCCACCTTTTTTCGTTCTTTGATAAACATTGTACGGAGATTTTAGATTTTGGTGCGCACCCATTTCAGAGATGCATCAGTGCAGTATTTTAGTCTGTATTCCACAAATTCCTCCAATGCCAATATTTTTTTTGACTTATTATATTAGTTGTGCCTTCTTAATAGTTTGGTTAAGTTTAAAGTACTTTAATGTTGTTATGTTTGGTTGTTTAGTAATGTTGTGTATAGTTTTACATTTTTTAAAAGTTGATTTGGATTTGGTTTCTGTTCTTATGGTGTTTTAATTAATTTTAATACAGATTAAATGCATTTTACAATAAATGTAAAAAATTCAGGGCCTGATTCAGACCCACTCGCGAGCGGCTGTCCGCTCGCAAGTGGGTCGATGTTATGGACTGAGCATGCTCACGACGGAGGGAGCTCCGTCGTGCGCATGCGCCAGACGCGACGAGCGAAGGAAAGTCCTTCGCTCGTTGTGTCCGATCAAAGGGGGCGTGTTGTCAATGTTGATTGACAGCACGCCCCCTTTGGTTGGCGTGCAAGGGGCGTGCCTCCCTGACGGGGGCGTTCCCATGGGAACGCCTCCCGTCAGAAGCCGGCCCACTGACATCACTAGTGATGTCAGTGGGAGTGATTTTGGCTCTGATAGAGCCAAAATCACTCCGGAGCTTGCGGTTGAAAACCTCAACCGCAGGCTCCGGCTCGCAATTTCGATGGTCGCGATGGTCACGACCATCGCGGCCATCACAATGCACTGTGGGTGGTGACCCACAGCTATATGAGCGTCCAGGAGGACGCTCCATTTTCATGGAGCCCGGCCCTCATTCAGAGCGTGCGCTCTGCTCAGAGCGTACGGCTCTGAATGAGGGCCTCAGTCATTTATTTTATTCTGTTCCAAATTTGATTTAAATATATAATATATAGACACATTACTCATAGGTGGTCAGTGGGTGGGTGGGTAATACATTATACATATATGTAGGCGCCCGTACCCCCACTGTAAAAAAAATTGTAAAAAAAAGACAGAACACACACTGTAGAAAGTAAAAGTTTATTACATACCTAACACATTCACACATACTTACCTTCTGCCAGATGTTCCATCCCCTAGTCCAGTAGGAATCCCATGGTTTACCTGTGAAAAAAAAAACAATACACACCTACCTCCTGGTGTCAGATCTGTCCCTTTGTCCAGTAGGGTCCACGGGTCTTGTCAAAACAAAAACACAAGGTACTTGGACCATTTTGGACATGTAGAGATGCATCTGTTAGAATATGGGCGGCTAGGTACATAGTGCTTATGATTGCTGAAGGCATCCAGAATTGCACCTGTATTACAGCATGTGCAACTCAGAATAAGGGCCTTTGTTCCCTATTGTCACTTGAATGCTCTGTGTATTGCACATACATTAAAAGACTGCACTGTATATAATACTGCATAATGTTCTCTGCAAAGAGGGCCTGATTCAGACCCGCTCGCAAACACGGCCCTCAAGGCACCCCAACATTTCATATTTTAGAGATATCGATGGTTGAGCACAGCTGGTTAAATCAAATTAACATGTGGTCAAGTATGGATATCCTTAAAACCTGGACTGTTAGGGTGCCTTGAGAACTGAGGTCTCGATTCAGACCTGCTCGCAAGATGCGTTTGCACGCACCCAGAGTATGCAAATCTGACAAAGGCAGGCGATCGCACGTCAAGGCATTAGCACGCTTGTGTGCTTGCTCTGTGTATGCAGACGCCCACCAGCCTGTTTTAAGATGCCCACTGTCCCAAGTCATCTCAAGGAAGTGTATGCAACCATCGGTAACATTGAGTACCATCGGATGCGATCACAGCACTTGTGGTTGACCATACCCCGCTGCAAGCACTGCGAGTGCTTCAGTGTGAAATACAACCATGTGACGTGTACTATGACGCTGCTTCTTAATTATACACACCTCTTAAAAGATGTTAAGACGCTCAGGCATGCCTGCGTTCTCACCACCACTCCCCCGTTTTAATGGACCATCCCCTGTCACCACCCACAAACAGCTTGTCCTGTCACTATAGCAGCAAGTGAATGCTTCCCGATCGCATGGACTAGTTTGCGCACACTGGCTGTGTGCAAACACAGTCTAGCGAGCAAGTCTGAATCGGGCCCTGAGTTTCGGAACCTCTGTTATATTTTATAGTCAGTTTTGCAAAAATGAATGAAAATAGACTACAACAAAACAAGAACACAAAATCTACTTTAGCAAATATACTCCCTATTGCGTATATGCAAATCATTGGATCACTGTCTGCTGTCTGCTAGTGAAAATAAGCTCATAGGCTCATCTATTAACAGAGTTGCCTATCATGCAGAAGCTCTGTAAAGTTTCACTTTCCGGAGCTTACTGCTTACATGCACAGAATTATATGGGGACTGCTGTACTGCGGGTCCGCAGAGAATATCTTTGATATCCACTGCAGACACTTTTTAATACATATGGGGATCCATATATATAGCGGTAAACCTAGAAAAACTTCAGTTTTCTGAGTTTTAATGCATTATGAACTAGGGGTGAGCGGGTTCGGATTTCTGAAATCCGAACCCCCCCGAGCCCCCCCGATCCGAGTCCGATCCGAGTCAGGCTCGACTTTTCCCGCCTGACTCGGATCTGAAATCGAGGCAAAGCGTCATCATCCCGCCTTCCAAGTCTCGCGGGTTTTGGATCCTATATAAGGTACCTGCGTCGGCGCCATTTTCTCACTCGGCTGTGGACAGTGAAGAGGGAGGGTGGGAGTTAGGGCTGTGTAGTGTAGTGTAGTGTACTGCTGCTGTTGTCCACTACTTCAAAGTCCATAGGGGCTGGCTGTGTTGTGCTGTGCTGCTGTTGTTAATAGGGGCTGTGTCCACTACTTCAAAGTCCATAGGGGCTGGCTGGACTGTGTTGTGCAGTCAGTTCTCCATAGGGGCTGTGTCCACTCCAAAGTCCTGTGCAGTGTCCCAGTCCTAAAGGGGTGCTGTAGTGTTGTCCAGGGGGTGCTCTGTCCATCAGGGGTGCTCCCCCCTAGTGCTAAAAAAATAATATATTTTCTGTGTTTGTGAATTGTGTGCGCAGTAGCCGCACGTGCATCAACAAAGTAGTGCCAAGCATGCGCCTGTGTCATAAGTAAAGGGCCGGCTGGCTTGACCGTTAAAGGGTGCTGTAACCCCCAAAGTACACTCCAGTCCAAACCAAAAAAAAATTATTTTCTGTGTTTGTGAATTGTGTGCGCAGTAGCCGCACGTGCATCAACAAAGTAGTGTCAAGCGTGCGCCTGTGTCATAAGTAAAGGGCCAGCTGGCTTGACCGTTAAAGGGTGCTGTAACCCCCGAAAGTACACTCCAGTCCAAACCAAAAAAAAAATTATTTTCTGTGTTTGTGAATTGTGTGCGCAGTAGCCGCACGTGCATCAACAAAGTAGTGCCAAGCGTGCGCCTGTGTCATAAGTAAAGGGCCGGCTGGCTTGACCATTAAAGGGTGCTGTAACCCCCAAAGTACACTCCGGTCCATACCAAAAAAAAAATTATTTTCTGTGTTTGTGAATTGTGTGCACAGTAGCCGCACGTGCATCAACAAAGTAGTGCCAAGCGTGCGCCTGTGTCATAAGTAAAGGGCCGGCTGGCTTGACCGTTAAGTGTGCTGTAACCCCCGAAAGTACACTCCAGTCCAAAAAAAAAAATAAATTATTTTCTGTGTTTGTGAATTGTGTGCGCAGTAGCCGCACGTGCGTCAACAAAGTAGTGCCAAGCGTGCGCCTGTGTCATAAGTAAAGGGCCGGCTGGCTTGACCGTTAAAGGGTGCTGTAACCCCCAAAGTACACTCCAGTCCAAACCAAAAAAAAAATTATTTTCTGTGTTTGTGAATTGTGTGCGCAGTAGCCGCACGTGCATCAACAAAGTAGTGCCAAGCGTGCGCCTGTGTCATAAGTAAAGGGCCGGCTGGCTTGACCGTTAAAGGGTGCTGTAACCCCCAAAGTACACTCCAGTCCAAACCAAAAAAAAAATTATTTTCTGTGTTTGTGAATTGTGTGCGCAGTAGCCGCACGTGCATCAACAAAGTAGTGCCAAGCGTGCGCCTGTGTCATAAGTAAAGGGCCGGCTGGCTTGACCGTTAAAAGGTGCTGTAACCCCCGAAAGTACACTCCAGTCCAAACCAAAAAAAAAATTATTTTCTGTGTTTGTGAATTGTGTGCGCAGTAGCCGCACGTGCATCAACAAAGTAGTGCCAAGCGTGCGCCTGTGTCATAAGTAAAGGGCCGGCTGGCTTGACCGTTAAAGGGTGCTGTAACCCCCAAAGTACACTCCAGTCCAAACCAAAAAAAAAATTATTTTCTGTGTTTAGCCGCACGTATATATCAAATCGATATAACATAAATGGAGGACCAAACTTTCTCCGATAAAAATAAAATAGAGAAAGATCAAGAACCACTTCCTCCTAGTGCTGAAGCTGCTGCCACTAGTCATGACATAGACGATAACATGCCATCAACGTCGTCTGCCAAGGCCGATGCCCAATGTCATAGTAGAGGGCACATACAATCCCAAATGGCAAAGTTCAGGAAAATGACCTTGAAAAAGACATTTAAATCAGCTGAAGAGAAACGTAAACTCGCCAATATGCCATTTACGACACGGAGTGGCAAGGAACGGCTAAGGTCGATCCCTAGTATGTTCATGACTAGTGGTTCAGCTTCACATGACGATGGAAGCCCTCCTCCCACTAAAAAAAATCAAAAGAGTTAAGCTGGCAAAAGCACAGCGAAGAACTGTGCTTGCTAAGAAGATATCACAAATCCCCAAGGAGAGTCCAAGTGTGGTGGTGGTTGCGATGCCTGACCTTCCCAGCACTGGACGGGAAGAGGTGGCTCTTTCCACCATTTGCACGCCCCCTGCAAGTGCTGAAAGGAGCACCCACAGTCCACTTGCTTATATGCAAATTGAAGATGTCACTGTTGAAGTACAACAGGATGAGGATACTGGTGTAGCTGGCGCTGAGGAGGAAGTTGGCGAGGAGGATTCTGATGGTGATGTGGTTTGTTTAAATCAGGCTCCGGGGGAGACAGTTGTTGTCCGTGGGATGAAAAAGCCCATCACGGTCATGCCTGGGCAGAAGACCAAACATTCCACCTCTTTGGTCTGGCAATATTTCTATCCAAATCCAGACAACAACTGTCTTGCCATATGTACCATATGTAAAGGTGAAATAAGTAGGGGTAGGGACGTCAACCACCTAGGAACATCCTCCCTTATACGGCACCTGCAGCGCGTTCATAAAAAGTTACTGTCAAGTTCAGAAACTTTGGCTAAGACCGTAAGCAGTCCAGGGACACCTAAATCCCGTTGTCCTGTTGTATCCAAGCGCCTGCAAACCACACCGTCAACTCCCTCCTCGTCAATTTCCTCCTTAGTCAGGATCGGAAGTAGTCCTGCAGGCCATGTCACTGGCATGACTGACTCTCCTATCCGGGATTCCTCCGGAGGATCCTGCATTGCTACGCCTACTGCTGCCGCTGCTGCTGTTGCTGCTGCTGGGAGTCGTTCATCATCCCAGAGAGGAAGTAGGAACACCACTACTTTTACTAAACAATTGACCCTCCAACAGTCCTTAGCGAGGAGGATGAAGTACGACAGCAGTCATCCTGAAGCAAAATGTATAACTGAGGCCTTGACTGCTATGTTGGTGTTAGACGTGCGTCCGGTATCCGCCATTAGTGCAGTGGGATTTAGACAATTGATGGAGGTAGTGTGTCCCCGGTTCCAAATCCCGTCTAGATTCCACTTCACTAGGCAGGCGATACCGAGACTGCACAGAAACGTCAGAAAAAGTGTCCTCAGTGTCCTGAAAAATGCCGTTGTACACAATGTCCATTTAACCACGGACATGTGGACAAGTGGAACAGGGCAGACTAAGGACTATATGACTGTGACAGCCCACTGGGTAGATGTATCACCTTACGCAGCAACAGCAGCAGCGTCACCAGTAGCAGCATCTCAGAAACGCCAGCTCGTTACAAGGCAGGCTACGCTGTGTATCACCGGTTTCAGTAAGAGGCACACCGCCGACAACCTCTTAGAGAAACTGAGGGAAATCATCGCCCAGTGGCTTACCCCACTTAGACTCTCCTGGGGATTTGTGATATCTGACAACGCCACCAATATTGTGCGGGCATTACATCTGGCCAAATTCCAGCACATCCCATGTTTTGCTCACACAATAAACTTGGTGGTGCAGAATTTTCTGAAAAGCGACAGGGGCGTGCAGGAGACGCTTTGGGTGGCCCGAAAAATTTCTGGCCACTTTCGCCATTCAGCGACTGCGTGCCGAAGACTGGAGCGCCAGCAAACACTCTTGAACCTGCCCCGCCATCACCTGAAGCAAGAGGTTGTGACGCGGTGGAACTCAACCCTCTATATGCTTCAGAGGATGGAGGAGCAGCAAAAGGCCATACAAGCCTATACATCCACCTATGACATAGGCAAGGAGGGGGTATGCACCTGACTCAAGCGCAGTGGAGAATGATTTCCGTGTTGTGCAAGGTTCTCCAGCCCTTCGAACTTGCCACACGTGAAGTCAGTTCAGACACTGCCAGCTTGAGTCAGGTCATTCCCCTCATCAGGCTTTTGCAGAAGCAGCTGGAGAAAGTGAAGGAGGAGCTAAGACGGAGCGATTCCGCTCGGCATGTGGGACTTGTGGATGAAGCCCTTCATTCGCTTTGCCAGGATTCCAGGGTGGTCAATCTGTTGAAATCAGACCACTACATTTTGGCCACCGTGCTCGATCCTAGGTTTAAAGCCTATGTGGTGTCTCTCTTTCCGGCCGACACAAGCCTGCAGAGGTGCAAAGACCTGCTGGTGAACACACTGTCAGCTGAAGCGGAACGTGACACGTCAACGGCTCCTTCTTCATTTTCTCCCGCAACTGGGGCTGCCAGGAAAAAACATAGGTATCCTAAGCAACCCGCTGGCGGTGATGCAGGGCAGGCAGGACCAAGTTTGGACATCTGGTCCAGACTGAAGGACCTGGCAACAATTTCTGACATGTCTACTGTCACTGCATATGATACTGTCACCATTGACAGAATGGTGGAGGATTACATCGGTGACAGCATCCAAGTAGGCATGTCACAGTCCATACCTGTACTGGCAGGAAAAAGAGGCAATTTGGAGGCCCCTGTACAAACTGGCTCTATTTTACCTGAGTTGCCCCCCCTCCAGTGTGTACTCCGAAAGAGTGTTTAGTGCAGCCGGGAACCTTGTCAGCGAAAGGCGTAGGAGGTTGCTTCCACAGAATGTGGAGAAGATGATGTTCATCAAAATGAATTATCAGCTCTTCCAGGGAGACCAGCCTCCAGAAGGTACAGAGGGACCTGTGGTGGTGGATTCAAGTGGGGACGAGTTAATACTTTGTGAGGATGAGGATGTACACACTGAAGAGGGTGAGGAAACGGTGGATGAGGAGGATGAGGATGACATCTTGCCTCCGTAGAGCCAGTTTGTGCAGGGACACATTAATTTACCAGCTTGTTTTGTGGGGGCCCAAACGAACCAATCATTTCAGCCACAGTTGTGTGGCAGACCCTGGCGCTGAAATGATTGATTTGTTAAAGTGTGCATGTCCTGTTTATACAACATAAGGGTGGGTGGGAGGGCCCAAAGACAATTCCATCTTGCACCTATTTTTTTTCTTTGCATTATGTACAGTTTGGGGCCTAGTTTTTCTAACTGCCATCCTGTCTGCCACTGCAGTGTCACTCCTAGATGGGTCACGTGTTTGTGCCGCCCACTCGTGTCGCTTAGCATAGTCATCCAGCTACCTTGGTGCAACCTTTTGGACATAAAAACACTATTGTGAGGTGTGAGGTGTTCAGAATAGACTGGAAATGAGTGGAAATTAAGGTTATTGAGGTTAATAATAGCATAGGAGCAGAAAAACCTACAAATTCTGTGATTTTAGCTGTTTTTATGCTTTTTTTAAAAAAAATACAGATCCAAAACACAAAACCCAGAGCCCAAAACACGGAAGGGTGGTTTTGGCAAAACCAATCCAGATCCAAAACATGAAGAAAGATCCAGATCCAAAACCAAAACACGAAAAGTGGCCGGTGCACACCCCTATTATGAACTTTGCTACATACCACTTTAAATAATTACTAGTATTTTGTACCTGTTGTTTTGCCTCCATTGGATGCTTTTTCTCTCTCTCTTCCCCGACCTTCTATCTCCTCTTTTCTCTCTCTCTCTTCTTGTCTCAACAGGATTTTTCAATACAGTAATTCTCAGTAGCATTATTCTCAGAATAAATGGCAGTTCTCACCAGTCATGTGAGGACGGGCTACTCAACCCCTACCACTAAAGGTTTCTGGAGACACATTCAAGGGCTACTTCAACATGTTGAATTAAACTCAAATCATTGCATTAGTATTGCATTAGTAGTGGGTAAGAATAAACATTCCAAACAAATCATGGTGCTTCTTAAAACCTTAATGGCCGCACAGTTTATATATATAATTATATATACTGTATATATATATATATTTATATATATATATGCTGTGTGTATATATACATATATATATATATTTTTTTTGTTTGTTTGTTTGTTTGTTTTAAACAACCACTCCGATCAGTTGCTGATCGATACATAATTTCTGTACGATGTTGAATAAAACACTGCATAGCATATACATGATCCATCTCCCAGTATTGTATGATGCACTGGGGTCCCCTGTGAGTGCTGCTGGTCTTAGAAGACCTGTATAAGCTCATCAAGGGATTCTTGAATAATCTGTCTCTCCTTTCAGCCATCTGATACCTTGATACAGTGTAAACCAGGGCTGATGCAGGGGCACTTCAGAAGATAGCCTGATTGCATCACCTGGGGCAAATGGGCATGTAACATGATGCCTCTTCCCCTCCAGAATATACTGCTAAATTCTGAAGTCCTGGCTTTCCTGCATTTGACCTGACAGTCCTGCCCCGATGTGCTTGAGGTGAGAGGGTGGGGCCAGGCTGCATGCAATAAGCGTGGGAAGGGGCCAGTTTACATCAGATGCAAGGAATCCTGTTGCTGCCAGAGGATAAATGTCAGTAGGGAGCATGCAAGTGTATGGTGTCCAGTTCCCCTGCGCTAGACGGATACCATACATAATTAGGGTATATCATTAATTCAGTCAATTTTGTTTCTGCATTCCTGTAGCAAACTTCCAATTAAACTGCAGTCTAGTTACCCAATTTAGTATTTTGAAACAATAAAATTGGCTATTTTATATTTTATTTAAAAAATTTGGGTGGATAGATTCAATTTTATTCAAAGCATACTGTCCTATACTGATGTTAAATATGTCACTCCAATTTTTTTTTAGTGTGCTTATCAAATTTTCTAAATATCATGAAATTATATTCCTTAGTCTATGTCAAGCTTCCTAAGAGGAATCAATACGGAACTATACAGTCCAAGGTAAGGAGAAGATGATGGTAGGGGTACCCCTTGCAGGAGGGATACTGATGCAGCCTCTGGACTGTGAAGTAGTCTTGAAGACTGGTAGCAGATGCAACCCTTGGACTGTGTGGCAGCCTTGAGGGATGGAGTAGGATGCAGTCACTGAGCTGTGTAGCAGCCTTGAGGGCTGGTAGCAGACACAGCCTTTGGGCTGTGAATAGCCTTGAGCGCTGGTGGAGGAGGTAGCCACTGGGCTGTGCTGCAGCCTTGAGGGCTGGTGGAGGATGTAGCCACTGGGCTGTGTTGCAGCCTTGAAGGCTTGTACAAGATGTAACCTCTGCGCTGTGTAGCAGCCTTGTAAGCTGGTGGAAGTTGCAGCCACTGGGCTGTGTAGCAGCCTTGAGGACTGATGGAAGATGCAGATACTGGGCTGAGGAGCAGCCTTGAGGGCTGGAAATGGATACAGGGCCTGATTCACACCCGGTCGCAAGTGCTGAGCGCAAGTGTCAAGTGCGCAAGTGTCGACAGTGCATGCGCACGAT
This sequence comes from Taudactylus pleione, assembly GCA_031769625.1. Taxonomy (NCBI): domain Eukaryota; kingdom Metazoa; phylum Chordata; class Amphibia; order Anura; family Myobatrachidae; genus Taudactylus; species Taudactylus pleione. Next base: position 5,199,305 of record JAUIMM010000512.1, on the reverse strand, counting down.
GGAGCCGGCTCCGTCATGCGCATGCACGTGACCCGGCTAGCGACGGGCAATCTGTCACTCTGGGTCTCGCACCAAAGGGGGCGAGCTGTCGATGTTGAGTAACAGCTCGCCCCCTTTGGTGGGCGGGCCAGAGGGCGGCTGCCCAAACGGAGGCGTTCCCATGAGAACGCCTGCCATTTGGGGGAGGCCCCACTGACATCACAAGTGATGTCAGTGGAGAGATTCTGGCTCTGTTAGAGCTGAAATCTCTCTGGGGCTTGCGGCCACGAGACCCTACCACAAGGGTCTTGTTGCAAGCCTGATGGTCGTGACAGACTTGACCATCGCGACCATCATCATGGCCGCTCGCTATAGCTGTGGGTGGTCACCCACAGCTATGCGAGCGGCCAAGAGGCCGATCCAAGAAAAAAAGCCTGGCCCTGATTCAGAGCGAGCGCTCTGTCAGAGCGAGCGGCTCTGAATCAGGCCCACAGTCTCTGGGCAGTTAAACAATCTTGAAGGCTGATGGCAGATACAGCCACTAGACTGTGAAGCAGCCTTGAGGGCTGGAAATGGATACAGCCTCTGGGCAGTTTAACAGCCTTGAAGGCTGATGGAAGATGCAGCATTGAGGGCTGGTGGAAGATGCAGCCACTGGGCTGAGTAGCAGTCTTGAGGGCTGATGGAAGATGCTAGGTTACGGCCGTCGGGATGACACAAGCAGCAGGAGACACTTAGATGAGACCTGTGCCGCCAAGATGACACAAGCGATGGATGTCGCTGGAGTGCAACCTGTGATGCCGAGATGACATAAGTGGCAGGATGCTGGAGTGCGACTTGTGGTGCTGAGTTGACACAAGCAGTGAATGTCCTTGGAGTGCGACCTGTGCCGCCAAGATGACACAAGCAGCAGGACGCTGGAGTGCGACTCCTACCGCCGAGTTGACACAAGCGATGGATGTCACTGAAGTGCGACCTGTGCCACCGAGATGACACAATCGGCAGGGCACTGGAGACAAACAGGCTGAGGTTCAGGACACTCAACCAACACGATGCAGACACTGGAATCGGAAACATGTGGAATGCTGTCACTGACACCCATGCAATGCTCCAGCAGGACAGAGAAAGGAGGATACACCAATCCCACTCCAGCAGAGATGACATACTGCCTAAAGGGAGGACTTCATGAGCTGATAGCGTGGCATCTCTGTCTCCCAGCAACCGGCCTGAGAGAATCACCATCCAAAGGAACACGGCTTGTGACAGTCTAGAAGTTAAAGCAGCCTTAATCTTTTACACCTTCCTTCCACAACCTATTAACACTACATAAACAACAGTCACAGTGCATCCCACTTGTCGAATGTTTACCAGGGCCCCTCGGGGGTTGCCAGAGGCGAAGGTCCAGTTGGGAGGTGTGGGAATCATATAATCTCAGCTTGGCCCCTTGTGTACCATGACAGAATTCATGATTTTCTTGGCCACACCACAGTGACACATTTCACAAGGAATCATGTATTTTCCCCTGACCTACCACTTCTCTGGAGAAGTGGGCAGATCCTTGATGCTGGTTTATTCATCGGAGAGTCTCCACATAAGTCCGTGAGAGTAGACAAGTATGCACTGCATCCTCTTGTCATGTAATTTCATCCATTAATATCTGTTCCTTAATGCACTTTACTTTTGTGCTGCAACCTGCCATTGACAGCTATATGAAGAAGGAAGTGTACAGTAGGTCAAGTGTGGTTAATGTTGATGTTAATTGTATTCATAGTTACTGCATTAGTCAGGGTGAATATTGACCAGTAGACAAAGGAATACTTGCATTGACCCTCTCACTCCAATGCAAATTGCCTGTATCCCAGTGATCACTGAAAGTACTGTAACAATTATTCTGCTGTAATACATCTGTTTGTAGTGTGCAGCACTGCGAAGGACTTTGATAAAGAAAACCACCATACATTTTTTTCCAGCATAGTTTTCCTTTATAACTAGCCGACCATAAAGTATCCTGCCACTAAAATAGATTGCTTTACACAGAAGAGTCATTTCTTGTGATAAATTAGCTGTAATCTACTTTAATCACTAATTTAATTTTGTCTTGCTCAATAGAGGACACAGGCTTTATGCTGGGTATAGGCTGGTGGGTAGGAGTCTGGGGACCAAATAGTTAATTTTTCTTTCCCAGCAGCCCAGGCTCCCTCTCCCCCATACCCCTCCCACAGCCACAGGCAGCCAGTTTTCATTATGTCAAGAACAATGTGGAAGTTAGCGCAATCTACATTGTATTGGAAGTAAACATCAACAGTAATGCTGGGTACACACTGGCCGATATATTGGCCGATCAATTGATCCCTGTCAGCCAGTGTGTACAGGCGATATGTCTGTGAACAACGTCGTTCACAGACATATCGCATTGTCTGTGCTGCACAGCAAATGAACAGATATGCCTGCAGACATATCTGTCCATTGGCAAGTGTGTACGGGCGATCAGCCAATCGCCCGTACACAGGGGTGCAGAGGGGGGGAGCCGCGAGCGGGTACTAGTTACCTGGGTCTGGCTCAGCTCCCCATCCACAGCAGCCCAGCACACACTGCTGTGTGCTGGGTTGCACCAGGAGACTGTCTGAGGCTGCTAGAGCAGCAGCCCGAGCAGTCTCCTATGCCAAAGGGGGGAGCGATTACACTGATCACACCCCCCATTGACTGTGCGCCGGGCTGAGGGGCACACAGCGCCCCCCTCCCCAGCGCGCAGCGCAGTTGTGGGTTTTTTTTCGAAGGGGGCATGGCCACGCCTTCCGCAATTAGGCCATGCCCCTACCGGCCCCCAGTCCAGCCCGAGCTGCTGCAGCATGCAGATGATGATCATTCAGTGTGTATGAACGACCATCATCTGCAGATATATCTGTCAGGTGTGTACCCACTTTAAGATTATAGGGCAAATATGCAATCTAACACAGTGGCAGAGGTAAATGGAATGGTGAATTTATTCACATAATACACAATAAAAGATGGGTCTCATGTTAGAGAAACCATCATGGGAATAAAAAATATAATATACAATGAAAAAAGTCCAGACAATAATGAATGATAATAAGAAATGGGTATTCCAATAATCAATACGTCCAAGCAATAAGAAAGTGTAAATGTATCCCAGGATTTGGTTGAATTGATGAAAATACACTGGAAACAAAAGGGAGGATATTGTAGCCTAGCCTGCTGGTAGGTATATGCCGTACGTGGTGTCCAATTAGTTGCAAACCCTTTACACAGGTGGTATCCCTTGGAGTCCAAAAAATATTTGCAGCTTGGTGCGATCCACTCAGGGGTTCCTATTGTTCCTGTGTCTTTTCTGAGGGTGAGATGTTAGAACAAACGGCTCACTCGACAATGTTCCTGGTATTCCAAGTTGTACTACTGAAAAATATCCGGGTTCTATGTGCACAGAGGGCCTGATTCAGACTCGGACACAAGTGGCCGTTCACTCGTCCACTGTACGAGCGGAAATATTTAAATGTAAGCGCTCGCTCGTATGTTCGCTCGTAGCTAACCTTCCGCCCCATATTCTCCCAACCCCTCCTCTAGCAAGCGAATGTTCAAAATAGCGAGCGTCCGTCTCCTCTTTGGTTGCAGGGAGCGCTCGTACAAGTCAATTCCGGAAGTGGCCCTGTCAGTTTTCGATTGCCTGCTATTTCATTCTGCAAACATACTTGAATCGATTACTGGCAATCACTATATTAATTACCTTAATTGTTATTCACATGTTTGCAATCCTGGGTTTTTTTTCAATGTCAATAAACTTTATTCTTGTTAGTGTGTGTCATTTGTTCCGCAGAATATGTACGGTTTTACCAAGGGGATGGTTTTTCTAAATTAAAAGTTTGTTTGAATGCTACTATTGTTTTGCGGTTTTAGGCAGATTTTACTACTTTAATTTTTATATTTAAATTAGCTTACGCATGTCACTGCATCAAGCCTATCATAACTCACATTATATTTGTGAGGGTGTAGGTCACATGACTCATACAATAACCAATAGAATTGTTCCTGTTAATTTACAAAGTACATTAGCCAATCAAATTTTTTCTAGGACCTCTATTAAAACTGTTTTGTGTATAAAAAATCATTGCCATCATGAGAGCCAACGCTCTCTGTAGGCGGGAGCTACTGGTCCTCACTGAGGTGATGGACGAGCGAATTACGGACCATCCGCCCCATCACCAGCCTCCGCAAGCGGAGGGCCTACGCGGAGGTGCGCCGCCGCCTGCATTCCCTTGGCTATCGCCAAAATATAGGGCAGTTGGAACGCAGGTGGTCGGATCTGCGGCGCAGATCACCACTCCTGCTGGCCCTTTTGCGTCGCCGGATTGGGCAAAGTAAGTATTTCTGTGTATGTTTATAATTTTTTTGTGTTATTTTTTTTTTTTCTCATACCTGCGTGTGCATGTTTACAGTATAGCCCTGTTGGTTTATTTTGGACAGACCTGCGTGTGCATGTTTACAGTATAGCCCTGTTGGTTTATTTTTGACATTCCTGCATGTGCATGTTTACAGTATAGACCTGTTGGGTTTTTTTTTTTTTTTGGCAAAAAAAAAAAGAAATTGGTAATTAAAAATGTTTTTCTCCATCATTTAGGGGCAGAGCAGATAGTCAGACGTCGCAGACATGTGTCTCATCCCCTATGCCCCACTCCCACCCAAACATCCCCTGCCCACTCTTACCCAAATTCCCCCTCCACCCCAGACCTTGCCGTCCTTCAGTCCCCTCCCCCTCCTCACATTACCATCTCTCCAACTTCCCCTCCCCTCAAACCCCCCCTCTCTTTTCCTCACACTACACTTCTGGCAACATTAGCCCTCCTCCTTCCATGAGGCACTGGCACACCTCAGATGAGGAGGAATTCGAGGCTCCAGGCCCAGTCAGCAGTGTGACCGGTATGTTTACATTTTTAACTATGGTTTTTTTTTGTTGAAAATATTTTAATTTGGTTGATGTTGTCCTTTTGCCTGTGCAGTTCAAAATAGTAAAGTAGTTTCAATGTTTTTTATATATATATCTTTGTGAAACAATGTCAAGGATGTTTTCCCCTTACACATATGACACATGTCCAAACACTCACACTTGTGTCTTTCTTGTTTACGGTACCAACAAATGTCGTAGTTTTGCTTAGGTTAAATACATATGTTTTTTTTTTTATTTCTTCTTTTTGGGCCCTTAGTTCTTTTAAATCTTTTCGTTTGGCATTCCTTTTTTTTGGACATGTTTTTGTAACTGATGTTTGTTTTTAGTATAGCCAGAATTTTTTGTGTGTTTTTAAAATCTAAATTAAGGTGTTATTTTAGTAATCCGCACATTTTTTTTCCCCACAGAGGCCCAGAGGCGCCACGAGGCAATTGCTGCCGGATTGATTGGTCTTCGGGGCCATGTCATTGCCATGCTGGTGGCATTGGACCACCTTTGTGCGCTCCTGAGCCACTAAGTTTTTTGGCATAACCAAAAATTTTATTTTTTTAAATAAAGTTTTGTTTGGATTATTTAAGTCTCATTCCTTTTCTGTACATCTTAGATTGTTGAACCTTACATAAGTCTTCTATTTGTCCCTGTGTTTTGAAGTAATGTAAATTTGTTTGTAGAAAGGTCAAGTAAGTATGTAAGCTTGCAAATTAAACACATAACAATACCAATAGGTTTGTAGAATTAATGACAAAAATTTAATATTTATTTTTTGGGGTAATGTAAAAATTAAAGCTACCTGCTTAGGCCTAGAATTGAAAACATACTGATTCACCATAATACCTTTGGTGTTTGTTTTTAGCAACAAAGAAGGGTACAAAAGTTTAGAAATTAAGAAATTACAGTATTAGGCATTAAGCATGTTTGCATTTTTTTGAGCAGGTTACACTTGGTTGTAATTTACGAAGGAAATGGTTGGTTAACATAAAAAAAACATTTATTGCACACAAATAATAAACACCAAGTAAATTGCCAAAATAAATTCACACATTGAAAACACACACAAAAGTCCAAACAACACCAAATTCCCCCCCCCCAAAAAAAAATCAGGAACTGTTTGAAGAAGTAGCATGCCAACATGATTCCACAAATGAGGCAAAGAAATCATTGTTCCCGAAGTTATATTCAATGTTTCCACATAAAGTCATTTGTGTTGATCAGGTAGTATGCATGGATTTTTATGGTCATTTTAGGGAATAAAACAAAAACAAAATAAAAAGTTAAAAGTGTACATTAAAATATTACATGTCTACATTGTGTCAATTAAATTAATTTGTGGAAATAATTACCTAAAAAATCTTGCAACAATTTTATCGCGTATGGCCCCCCCACATACTGACCTCCGACCAACCTCGGGGGGGCCGTCCTCAGGCAAGGCATCCTCTGGCTGCATTGGGACACCACTCCTTATGGCGATGTTGTGAAATATCCCACACAGGACCACAATTTTGGAAACCATAGCCGGCAAATACATGAGGTCGCCACCAGAGCGGTGGAGGCATCTGAATCGGCCTTTTAAAAGGCCGATACAGCACTCCACCACCTGCCTGGTGACTGTAAGTGCGGAATTATACTGACTTTGTGGCCCTGGTGTGGGAACCAAATAAGGAGTGAGCAGCCAGGGCGTGCAAGGGTATCCACTGTCTCCTGTGAAAATATAAAAAACAACATCAGCACCATTGTGTACCAAGCTTTGCATTGGTTTCAACAGAAGGTGTCAACTTACCCAGAAGCCACGCAGCACCAGCTTGTAGGTTGTTTAATTTGTGCATGCGTGGTTGGACAACATCGACTGACTACGAACGAGCGGCCGCTTACAAGCGGCTCTGAATCAGGCCCAGAGTGTCTAAAGCGTTTCCCTGTATCTTACAGCTTCGTCAGAGGCTAAATGACTTGGTCTCTATTTATTTGTAATAAATACCCTTCTGAGTGATTGCAATTGTTTGCACAAGTTCACATTACAAGGGAATTGATCAATGGTTAGAGGTATATATATAAAAATGCATCTGCCGGGTGCATACATATAGGCAATACAGACAAGAATAAACATGCAAAATTAAACACATATACATAATAATCTCAAAAAGAGATATATGTACTCACAGCCCCTTCAATTCTTTGTGGGTCCTCTGACCCCGTCACTGGCGGTGACTGGGTCAGAGTCTTCAGCTGGAGCTCCACAGCACATCACATGGGACCCGCAGTCGCAGCTGGAGGACAGGTAAGGGGGCTCCCTGTTGCAAGGAGTTGCATTGTCATGGCTGTCATCGCTGGTGAAGGAGACCACTGGTAGTGTTGGCAGTGGGGGCCTAGGTAGTCTCCGCACTCATCCACTAGACCACCAGGGCAGCTAGTCAATGGGGCACTATAGTGTAGGCACCTATTTGTCCTGGGGTCCATGCCAGTAGAGGTAGGCAGGCTCTCCCCATTAGTTCCTCCCTCTACAAGGCATTCTGCCACAGGGTGAATCCTCTTCTCTCTCCGCTCCCTCACAGAGACGCAGAGCGGTAATTTTTTACACCTTCTTCAGCTTGTCTATGGAGAGTTGCATGATCTCTGTGTATACCTGACTCTCAGCGGTCAGGTTATCCAAATAGCTCCTTCCTCTCCTATTGGGGTTGGTTTGTTGAGCACTTACTGCCATTATTGCTTGCATTGAATGTTCCTACTCTCTGTATTTCTCTCTAATTACTGAACTCCTGTTTGCGTACTTCTGACTGTTCATATACATAATTCTGTACATTGTGTGTGGGGTTTATTATTGCATAGCCCCACTTTTTTATTTATTTGTAGTACATTACAATTCATTGCACTACCCCTTAATGGCATACCACTGTTGCATTACTTTTGTGTGGAGGGACATCCTAGGATTTCTTTACCATGTATTCCAAGGGCAAAGGGAGGGTGGCGCTCCTGTGTTGCATAACTGTAGGACTTGTGCTGCTGTTTTTTCTCCTCAGGCCTAGGACCATGATGGGCTGTGTCTGCTGTTTTCACAGCTTCGCAGCAGGAGGCCACAGCTTTATGTCCAGATCAGCTTGGGCTTACTCATGTAATGTTGCAGTTAGCTAATAAGCTTGCAACCCCCAAGCTGGCTGCCCCTGCTAGTAGTCCTAATGGCATGGCCTTTCTTTCCAATGGGATACCGTCGCAATCGCAGCTGTCTGCCATAGAACTTCACGCAGTCACTTGGCGCAGGTGTCAGCATCTTTCCAGCAGATTCTAGAAAGAGAGATCACTTCCAAGTGCAGACCCACTAGTCAGGACAGTTCTACACCCTTTTCTAGTTATGATTCAGACTCTAAGGTTTCTTAGAACCACAAGGAAACTGAGGCCCTGATTCAGAGCTGGACGCTCTGACAGAGCGCTCCCTCTGAATCAGGGCCGGGCTATTTTTTTCTTAGAACGGCTTCCTGGCCACTCGCATAGCTTTGGGTGACCACCCACAGCTATAGCGAGCGGCCAGGAAGATGGTCGCGATGGTCTTGACCATCGCGACCATCGGGCTTGCGACGAGACCCTTGTGGTAGGGTCTCGTTGCCGCAAGCCCCAGAGAGATTTCGGCTCTAACAGAGCCGAAATCTCTCCCACTGATATCACTCGTGATGTCAGTGGGGCCGCCCCCAAACGGAGGCGTTCTCATGGGAACGCCTCCGTTTGGGCAGCCACTCCCCCGGCCCGCCCACCAAAGGGGGCGTGCTGTCACTCAACATCGACAGCACGCCCCCTTTGGTACGAGACCAGCGCGGCGGATTGCCCGTCGCTATCCGGGTCTCGCGCATGCGCACGATGGAGCCGGCTCCACCGTGCACATGTGCTCAGAGCCACCATCAACCCGGTTGCGAGCGCTCAGCACTTGCGACCGGTTTTTGAATCAGGCCCTGAGTCCGTTACTTCGGATGTTGAGACTGCCTAAATCTAGCGCACTGGTGTTTAAGCATCAGAAGAAGGCAGTTGCAGAATTCCCTTCTGCGCAACTTGAGGACCTTCTGGCAGAATCATCAGCTGACCCTAATAGGCACTTCAAAGTTTCTAAGCGCATCCACTACCTGCTGTGGATCGGACCAAATGGGAGTCTCCAACCCCTGTTGATGCTTACAGATCGTTCCAATTCTCGCGAACGTCCTGTCTGCAGGGTTTGGGCCCCTTTCTTTTTTGAAGGAGAAAATATTCCAAAGCGCCCAAGTTACTCTTAAGGTAAATTAGGATCACCTGCTGCAGTCTAAAAAAGGGGTATTACTGACCCACATAAGAATATTCTAGAAAGAACTGCGCTGGTGTACATTAAATTAAATTAATCATCAGCCAGTATTAAAAGCACAATTCATTTATTTAAATGAATCTAGTTCTGGTGAAATCGCAAAAACATATTAAAATAAGCTTCTAAAATTGCTATACCAATTGACTTACAGGGTCAAATGTAATAGGGTGAGTGTTTAGAAAATGTGAGAAAATGTGAGAGAAAACTCTCACATCATTAAACTCAGCCAATGTAATAAAGTTACAGAACATGCAGACTTGCATGTTTTTCAGACTCAAAAACTCTCAAGATTTAAACTCTCATCCAGGTGTTTCCTGTTTTGAAAATACAACTTGATCAATAACTCTCACATTTTCTAAACTCTCACCCTTTACTTACATTTGGCACAAAGGGTCCTATGTATCAAAACTTGATAAAATTGTGATATATATATCACCAACCAATCAGCTCCTATCATTTTTTAAACACATCCTGCAAAATGTAAGTTAGAAGCTGATTGGTTGGTAATATAGACTGTATCTCACAAATTTATCTCACATCAAGCTTTTATACATATGCCCCTGTATCTTTGAAGAATAACCTGTAACAGTATAACACATCAATAACATTTTAAAAATAGACAATGTAGCCTTGTCATTATATTTGTGTTATGTTTTGACCAGTTAGAAATCTACACATTATAAACAATGCCGGGATATGGCTGGACTTTACAAAATAATTTGCTGAAAGCTCCTGAATTATGGAGCAGGTTGCTCAGGTATTGAAGGCAGTTCCAGATATATATATTTGCTATTTGTGAATAAATGTCCCGGTCTGTGTGGGCTTAGTTCAGCACTGGGAGCGGGGAATCTCCCTGTACCATTGCGGCTGTGTAACTCCCAGTCGCACAGGTAGTAAACCAAACACTGGGCACCCGTCTCCAAGGTTGGGAGTTCACCAACCTTGTTTCAGCATCACATTTCCACTGTTACTCAGAAGTCACTGGGTCAGTCTAAGTAGCATGCAGGTGCCAGACTCCCACGGACACAGCAAATTAGGATGGTGGGCAGCAATGGGTTTCATCCACCTATGTGGACTTTATCAAGATGAGTGCCCTTACATAGATATAGCTCCATTAAATAGGAGGGATGTGGTGTCATTAGTTGATAATTACATTCCATCATGTTCCTTGGTTTATCCATGGATGCATAGGAGGTTGTATATTGTCCTTATGCTACAATTATCCACTTCAAAGCCAGTTCTTCTTACACAGTTATAGACAAATATATACATCTATAGAATATGAACTTAAATTTAAACATATAAATTAATATATAGATACAATATAATTACTGGAGAGTAGTTAAATGGTAATTTATCACCAGGTTTGGAGGACTTACTTTGACTGGTGTTCAGCTAGATATTTTAACCCAAGTCCTTTCTTTCCTGCAAGAAGGTCTAGATTTGAGACTCTGTCTTTCTTCTTTGAAGGTGCAGGTTTCAGTCCTTTCTGTACTCTTCCAGAGACAGATTGCGCTGTTGCCTGATGTTCGGACTTTCTTACAGGGTTGTCCTCCATGTGCAGCCCCGTTTATAGTTCCAGTGGGTCCTTGGAATTTGTCTTTGCTTCTTAGGGTTCTTCAATAATCTTCTTTTGAGTCCTTGGATATAATGGATATTCATTGGCTTACGTGGAAGACTGTCTTCCTTCTTGCTTAAGCTTTGGTCTGGCTGGTGTTGGATTTGAGTGCATTGTGATGTCATTCAACCCATTTTTTATTATTTTACTTGGGCTGGGCTGTCCATCAGACACGATTGGGCTATCTTCCTAAGGTAGTATCCAGGTTTCACATCAACCAGGAGATGGGGGTCCCTTCTTTCCAGTTTCTGGATTCTTCACCGGAGGGGGCCTCTTTGGATGCCATGAGGGCCCTCCAGATTTATGTGGCCATGACAAGCGATCTCTGTAAATGGATGCTCTCTTTGTCTTGTATGACTTTCACAAACAGGGCTGGCCGGTTACCAAGCAGTCGTTGGCCAGATGACTTTGCTTGACTATCTGCCATACTTATTCTGCAGCGGATATTCCATCCCTGGCCGGAGTTACAGCTCATTCCACCTGGTCGTTGGAAACGTCTTTGTCGGATAGACATTGCGCCTCTGCGGAGCAGCTTTGTAAAGTGACCACATGGTCCTCTGGCCTTACGCTTCTCAAATTTTATTCCTTTGACACCTTCAACACACATGATGCAGCCTTTGAGTGAAGAGTTCTCAATGCATCTCAGGAGCGTCCCCTTCCTTAGAGGCTTAGCTTTGGGACGTCTCAGCGTAATGCCTGTGTCCCCTATGGAGGAAGAAGGAGATTAATTTGCTTACCTGTTAAATCCTATTCTTTGATTCTATAAAGGACACAGGGCATCCATCCTAAAGCACCTGGATTGTGGGGCTTTACTCTGCTTCAGGTTCCCCTGTCTGTATATTCTGTGTGTTTGGACCTGAGTGTGTGCCGGACTTCCTTCTCCTTCTCGCTCCTTACCTTGGGCTTGCTAACTTAACTGGCTCTCTGTTGCTGAGGGCTGGGTATAGGAGAGAGGGAGCTTAGGCTGCTGGGAAAGAAAGATTAAGCATTTGGTTTCCAGACTAGTACTCACCAGCCAATACCCAGCGTAAAGCCTGAGTCCCCTATGGAATAGAACATAAGGATTTAAGAGGTAAGCACATAAATCTTTTCTATGCAAAAAAAGATTATTTTTGATGAATTTTAAATGTTGTTTCAGTGACCACCTTCTGTCAATCTCTTACTGCAGTGACTAAAGTTCCTACTGTATGTCATTAAATAAATTACATAAAATGTGCATAGCAGATACTGTAGCTGCTGCTTATTTCTATAGCAACTGCCTACTACCGGTTAAACAGGGATATTCAGATAAAAAGCTATAAGTGCCACTTTAATGTGGCCTTGAATATTACTTCCCAGGTTCTTCATGTGCTGGGTATTATAATTCATAATATGAACTTTTGAAAGCTCTACCTTTTATACCAAGATGCTTGGATTAGGTTATTCACTTAAGTGTTTTGCTTTCATTTACAGTTATGAGTAATATGACAAGAGAGCAGGTGATTTTGGGGAAAGTCAAATTTTCATTATTATTAAGTAATAATACTTAAAGAACAAGTGTAATCATGGCCAATAATTCCCTGGCCTGCGAGGACAAAGGCTGTAGGCGTACACGTGGCCAGCCGCAATTTATTCCTTGTAACTCGGCTTAGTACAGCAAAGCTCATATTGTTCGCTTGAGGGATCTGAGCAGATCATTTTCTGTCTATAAATAACATGAGCAGGTCACACATCACCAGTGCAAGATGCACTAAAGCCAGTTGCATAAAAACAGCTATGACTGGCATCACATTTTGAACTGGCTGGCTGACAAAATGTCCCATGCATTACTAGTAGAATAAAACCTTGAGAGCTGCACACTTGGCATTTAGCCTATAAGTTGAATTGAAGACTGGGTTTCGATTGTTTCAGATACCTGAATTAATCAATATACAGTCAGGTGCATAAATATTGGGACATTGACAAAATTTTCATTTTTTGGCCTCTATTCACCACCACAATGGCTATGAAAAGAAACAAACAAGATGTGCTTTAACTGCAGACTTTCAGGTTTAATTTGAGGGTAATTACATCCAAATCAGGTGAATGGTGTAGGAATTACAATGGTTTCTATGTGTGCCTCCCACTTTTTAAGGGGCCAAAAGTAATGGGACAAACTAAACAATTCTAAATCAAACTTTCACTTTTTAATACTTTGTTGCAAATCCTTTGCAGGCAATTACAGCCTGAAGTCTGGAATGCATAGACATCACCAGACGCTGGGTTTCATCCCTGGTGATGCTCTGCCAGGCCTCTACTGCAAATGTCTTGAGTTCCTGCTTGTTCTTGGGGCATTTTCCCTTCAGTTTTGTCTTCATCAAGTGAAATGCATGCTCAATCGGATTCAGGTCAGGGGATTGACTTGGCATTGCATAACATTCCACTTTTTAGCATTAAAAACTCTTTGGTTGCTCTTGCAGTATGCTTCGGGTCATTGTCCATCTGCACTGTGAAGCGCCGTCCAATGAGTTCTGAAGCATTTGACTGAATATGAGCATATAATATTGCCCAAAACACTTCAGAATTCATTCTGCTGCTTTTGTCAGCAGTCACATCATCAATAAATACAAGGGAACCAGTTCCATTGGCAGCCATACATGCCCATGCCATGACACTACCACCACCATGCTTCACTGATGAGGTTGTATGTTTCGGATCATAAGCAGTTCCTTTCCTTCTCCATACTCTTCTCTTCCCATAACTCTGGTTACAACTTGATCTTTGTCTCATCTGTCCATAGGATGTTGTTCCAGAACTGTAATGGCTTTTTTAGATGTTGTTTGGCAAACTCTAATCTGGTCTTCCTGTTTTTGAGGCTCACCAATGGTTTACATGTTGTGGTGAACCCTCTATATTCACTCTTGTGAAGTCTTCTCTTGATTGTTGACTTTGACACATATACACCTACCTCCTGGAGAGTGTTCTTGATTTGGCCAACTGTTGTGAAGGGGTTTTTCTTCACCAGGGAAATAATTATTCTGTCATCCACTACAGTTGTTTTCTGTGGTCTTCCGGGTCTTTTGGTGTTGCTGAGCTCTCCGGTGCGTTCTTTCTTTATAAGAATGTTCCAAACAGTTGATTTGGCCACACCTAATGTTTTTGCTATCTCTCTAATGGGTTTGTTTTGATTTTTCAGCCTAGTGATGGCTTGCTTCACTGATAGTGACAGCTCTTTGGATCTCATATTGAGAGTCGACAGCAACTGATTCCAAATGCAAATGTCACACCTAGAATCAACTCCAGACCTTTTACCTGCTTAATTGTTAATGAAATAACGAGGGAATAACCCACACCTGTCCATGAAATAGCTTTTGAGTTGATAGTCCCATTACTTTTGGCCCCTTAAAAAGTGGGAGGCACATATAGAAACTGTTGTAATTCCTACACCGTTCATCTGATTTGGATGTAATTATCCTCAAATTAAATCTGAAAGTCTGCAGTTAAAGCACATCTTGTTTGTTTCATTTCAAAGCCATTGTGGTGGTGAATAAAGACCAGAATATGAAAATTCTGTCAATGTCCCAATATTTATGCACCTGACTGTATATACATCTAGAAATTCAAAGGCAGCTTGCTTTCTATAATTGTATCAGGATCAATTATTTTATATATTTTTAACTTCAGAAAGAAAATGACACTTAATCCAAAAACAAAAACAGAAAACATCAAAAGAAAATTGTACAACCTTTTTTTATTTCTTAAATTAAATTGTACTACCTCTCATTGGCACCCCGTCCCTATTTATTATCCCGCCCCCCAACTCTATTACTCGCTTTTTTGAAGTCTGAGGCTCTTGCTGTATTCTGCCACTGACCTGGGACACAGGGTGGGCCGTTCAAAAAAAACCTTAAAAATAGTATTGTTAGTTAAAGGCTACATATTGCAATAAAATATTCTATTTAGAGTATTCTTTCCATTATTATACTATTTTTTTGTCCTGTTCTTTCATGTATGTATCTGTGTTTATAAGGAAAAAAATTAAATCATCATAACATATCATCATCAACATTGGTAGAGTATAAACAAGCTCAAAAACAGAGGGGTTCTTCATCAAGTAGTTTCCACATATTTTATGTAATGGACCCTTTCATCATTGCAATCCCGATGTGCATGCAGTCCTTTCAACAAACTACTGAAAGTTTTCGGAGCTTGACTGTGGGAACTAACGCTATCTTCTAATGACCTACTGTATCCTCCTTCCTATTAGAAGGAGATCCAGAATGCAATGAGACAATCATTTGGATCTCTTCAACTCCCCAGGCACTCGCTGTACACATGCGTGAACGGTTTACTCCCACAGACCAATAACAAAATGGTAGATTGACTTCTGACAAAAACTCTTAGTGGGTTCCAGCGACTTTATAGTCACTGGAAACCCGCAACCTATTACATTGCTCCCATAGTGTGCAATATCATGAACAAGATTGGGAACTATTGATTGCAGCACATATACATCTTTCCTGCATCTACCCTATGTAAGGCTTACAATTAGCATACCTGTAACATTATGTTTATAGCACTTCAAATTTACATTATTAATTATTGTGTTATGAACATTTAATTTATTCACACATTCCTTTTAATAGATTAGATCAAGGGCAGATTTTTAGATCAATTTGCCAAATAGCAACCAAATTAATTTACCACCTATGTGTTAACACTGATCAGTTTAAAAAACATAAATATTTTATGAATACTGTAGGTTACGTTATGTTTAATATGAAGGTAAGTCATATAAACTCCCTTTGTGCAAATATGAAGCGTTTAGAAACTTTAGATTAAGGCATGCTATATGCTGTTAAAAACGTTTTGCATTAATTGATTTTTTTTGCTCTTGTGTAAATAATGTGAAGGAGATTATTTGACACTATCCTTGAAATTAAAAGGCACATACATTTTATAGCTACATTGTACACAAAGTAATAATGTAAACCCAAGGTTATCCTTGACCTTTATGTTACTAATCAAATGGTTTAGTTTAAATCAGATTGTTAAAAAAAACCTTTACTATCATAAATCTAGATGTTTAGTGGCAGGTACGGTTCAAGGATAATAAATTATGTATCAGGTCTGCCTGCAACGTGCATTAAGAAGCACTGCACCATAATGCAGTTTTACACAGACACAGAATACATTTACTGCAGTTTTATATAAATTAATTGGTATGATGGCTCATGATATTAGCATACAGACAAAACTCCAGAATCTATAAAATATTGTGACCGTGACACAGTCACACAAGCTATGGAATGACTACAAAAGACAGTTTAATGGAAAGTGGCACTTAAGACTTGGTGCAAAATAACATAGCCTGTGTTTATTATCAGGTCAAAATAATTAGCAATCATTTCAGAAGATGCCTCTGCCCAGAACAAAATTGCCATTCTGTACTCCAAACTACTGATGAATGATACAGAGTACCCGATTCAGAGGTGGACACAGTGTTGATGTAGGATGCAATCGCCTGATGTTTTCAGTCTGCGCATGTTGACAAGGAGTGTAACGGGGGTGGCTAGCCAGATGTGGGCGTGTCGTAATTGCATCTAAAGGAGAAGTTGCACTGACACAGTCAGCCATGTTTGGACAGAGATTCTGCACCTCCATAGGGCTGGGTGCAATCTTTGATGGTGCGACTGATGGTATGCACAGCGACGGATTAGCACCTCAGCAGGTGGATGTCTCAGTAGGTAGACCATCGGCTATGGCATAAGGATGCTATTGCCGCTGCGGAAAAAGACGGTTGCAACTGAATCAGATCCAGAGCCTGCTACATACTGTAGCTTTCCAAAGCAGTGCCCAGAGGGTTTTGAAGATGCCCGGGCAGCTATAATTATGGCAGGTTGCCTGCCTGTAGCGTCCAAATGAAGATACAGGTGGCATAGCCGAAGCAATACAGGTTGCAGGGTGCCGTACCAGGCCTGAAGCAAGGGCTGTGGGTGAGTGATGGCGCCCTAGTTACGGAACTGTTTCAAAGAATAGTCCACACAACTGTTTTTCCTTTAAATACAAGTAAAGGTTCTGTAACCTGTTATACGAAATATACTTATATTAAGGACTAGCTTTTGCCCGCAACTTCGCTTGCATGTATGTCTGTTATTGCTCAGCAGAACTAATTTTACAAAGACAGTAATAACATGAGCAGAGACTCTATGATTTATAGTATTTGTCTTAGTGCTCCAGCTACTTGCATGACATGTATACTACAACTTTATGAATCAAGATAAGCTGCCTGATTAGTGCTTAATATAAAGTTGGATCTTGAGATATACAGTAAATAGACTACCGTTCAAAAGTTTGGGTCACCCAGACAATTTCGTGTTTTACATGAAAACTGACTTTTATTTATCAAATGAGTCGCAAAATGAATAGAACATATAGTCAAGAAATTGGTTAGGTTAGAAATAAGGATTTTTATTTGAAAAAATAATTTTGTCCTTCAAACTTTGCTCCTTTTGCAGCAATTACAGAATTGCAGACATTTGGCATTCTAGCTGTTAAATTGTTGAGGTAATCTGAAGAAATTTCACACCATGCTTCCTGAAGCACCTCCCACAAGTTAGATTGGCTAGATGGGAACTTCTTGTGTACCATACGGTCAAGCTGCTCCCACAACAGGTCAATGGGGTTGAGATCTGGTGACTGCGCTGGCCACTCCATTACAGACAGAATACCAGCTACCTGGTGCCCAAGTGCACATGCGCACGACGGAGGCAGCTCCGTCGTGCGTATGCACGAGACCCGAATAACGATGGCCAAGCCGTCATTATGGGTCTCGCACCAAAGGGGGCATGCTGTCGATGGTGATTGACAGCACGCCCCCTTTGGTGAGCATGCCGGGGGCGTGGCTGCCCAGACGGAGGCATTCCCATGGGAATGCCTACCATCTGGGGCCGGCCCCACTGACATCACTAGTGATGTCAGTGGGAGTGCTTTTGGCTCTGATAGAGCCAAAAGCACTCCTGGGCTTGCGGCAGCGAGACCCTACCGCAGGGTCTCGTCGCAAGCCTGATGGTCGCGATGGTCTTGACCATCGTGACCATCATTTTGGCTGCTCGCTATAGCTGTGGGTGGTCACCCACAGCTATGTGAGCGGCCAGGAGGCTGCTCCAAAATGATGGAGGGACGGCCCTGATTCAGAGCGAGCGCTCTGTCAGAGCGTCCGGCTCTGAATCAGGGCCTGAGTGTTATAAAAATCAAAATATTAAAACCATGTATTTCTCATTAAAATGTTACCACTTAATATTTGATTAATTATTAACGGCAGTAATTTGCCCGTGTTGGATAATTTAATAAATAGTTTTGCTTGGTAGCTATATTTATTTAAAGTTTGAACAGCGAATTATAGCAATGTCACATAAAAGGGAAAGGGAAGTGGACATGTGAGGGTAGGAATAAAAATCAAAAAGAAATTCAAATATATGAAGGGAGGAGAAAAATTATAATATAGTCCAGCAAACTGTTCCAAATTCCAAAAAACCAAGGAATAGGAAAAAATTGCTTATAATAGTCCAAATATGTTAAAAACTATTAAATTAATTGGTGGGTCCAAAATAAGAGATATGGTAAAAACTTACCTTTGTTATCTCTATTTCTGTGAGGTCCATAGGGCACCACACAGTTAACTTTGTGCTCCCAGGATGCACTTGCCCCCCTCCTATAACCCCGCCCCCAGGACAAGGCACCTCAGTTCAGTAATAAGCCATGGCCATAAAAGGAGAAAAAGAGAGAAGGAAGTCTGGAACACAAAAGAATCACATTCTCACAATAGGGAGATGAAAAATTGGTGACCAGAACCAGACCCATCTGAAGCACAGGGCAACAGGGTGGGCACCCCGTGGAACCCTATGGACCTCGCAGAAATAGAGATAACAAAGGTAAGTTCTTACCATATCTCTTATTTTCTGCAGCAGGCTCCATAGGGTATCCACAGGGATACCTTGGGAGTTCCCAAAGCAGTATCCTCAAGGGTGGGGGCGCTCTTGTGCAGAAAGGAGAACCCGCCCCCGAAGGAAGCATCCTGAGAGGCAATGGTATCAAATGCATAATACCTTACAAAGGTATGGACAGAGGACCATGTGGCCACCTTACAAAGCTGTACAGCTGAGGTGCCATGGCGAGCTGCCCATGAGGGACCCACAGACCTCATAGAATGAGCAGTAGCAGAGGGCGGCATAGGAATGCCCTCATGAATGTAAGCCTCAGAAATCGCCATGCGAATCCAAATGGCCAACGTTTGCTTGTTGGCCGGACAACCCTTCTTATGGAAACCATAGAGGACGAACAAAATGTCTGATTTCCTTAGGGAACTGGTACAGTCCACGTAAATCCGTAGAGCTTGTACCACATCCAATGAGGCCTCACATGCTGAAAGATCTGCTGAGTGAAAGGCCGGCATTAAAATTTCCCCATTAATAAGGAAACTAGAGACCACCTTAGGCAGGAACCAAGAGCAAGTCCGAAGCACTGCCCTGTTCCTGTGAAAAACCAGAAAGGGGAGACGGCAGTAAAGAGCCCCCAAATCTGACACCCTCCTGGCGGAAGCAATAGCCAGGAGAAACACAGTCTTAGCTGTGAGTCATTTGAGATCCACTGAGCCCAGTGGTTCAAATGGAGGTCCTTGGAGAGCCCGAAGGACCACAGCCAATTCCCAAGGAGCCACAGCATAAAGGTGTGAACATCCGGGAGTGGAGCAATCCTCCGCTGAAACCACACAGACAGTGCGGAAACGTGTACTTTCAATGAGGAAGACACTTATCTAAGCCTGCCTGGAGAAGAGCCAGAAACCAGAATATCCGAAATACCTGGGGATCGTACCCCCTGGGGCAACCCCATTCAAAGAAGGTATGCCACACCCTGTGGTAAATCCTGGCAGAAGCAGGATTCCGAGCTCTAAGCATGGTGTTAACCACCGAGCCGGAGAACCCCTTAGCTCTTGGGAGGGATGTCTCAAGAGCCACACCATCAAAGACAGATGACCCAGACCTGTGTAAACACAAGGACCCTGAGACAACAGGTCAGGACGTTGAGGCAACAGGAGAGACTCTGAAGATCTGAGTACCAGTGACATCTGGGCCACGATGGAGCCACCAGCAGGATCATGCCTCCTTCTTGCTTGAACTTCCTCAATACCCAAGGGAGAAAGGAGGAAAAAGGTACGCAAACTGGAAGGTCCACCGGCTTTTCAGAACCTGTCCAGGTTGCCAAAATACTGGGGACAATAGACGTAGGGGTCCCCCATATTAAGCGCAACCAGCACAGGGCTCTGAGCTGGTCCTGGTCCTGGAAATACAGGGGGAAAAATGCATAGGGCCCCCCTGTATTTCCCAGAACCAGCACCGGACTCTTTCTAGCGGGGGAGTGATGCCACAGCCAGGGGAGCCCTTTCACCGGGCCCCCCAGCCAAAGCATCACCCCTGACCGATAGTCAGCCCAGGCTGGGGATCCCTGGGAAGTTGGGGACCCAATAAAGGGGTCCCCTTCCTCAGGGAACCCCAGGCCCAGGCTGATAGCCCGGGGCTGTCCCCAGCACCCCTGGGTGGTGGGTGCTGGGTTGATGTGTGTTGTGTGGTGCATATGTTTATATATATTGTCTTTTGCAGTAGTACTACAGGACCCAGCAGGCATCCCCACATACTGGCACTTGGAGAACCACAAGTACCAGCAGGTGGGGCACTATGGGCCTGCTGGTACCTGTAGTACCCCTGCAAAAGAAATATTCAAATAAAACAGACACAGTCTTTTAAATCTTTTATTTACCGGGACCTTCACCTGGAGGGCAATGGCCATTAAGCTCTTTTGCGCGGCCGTCGACCATCCAGGGGTTCTGCAGCATCTTCACCTGGAGGGCGGCGGCCATTAAGCTCTTTTGCATAGCCATCGCCCATCCAGGGCTTCTGCGGCATCTTCACCTGGAGCGCGGAGGCCATTAAGCTCTTTTGCACGGCCGCCGCTCATCAAGGGCTTCCCGGCATCTTCATACTTCAGCTGGTCTCTCCAGCTCCCCACGCGTCGACTGAATGGACAGGGCTTGTGCTGCTGGCTGTATTTAAGCCAGCCAAGGGGGCGGGGCGATGATGTCGTGAGCCGTGATTGGCTCGCGGCGGCCATCTTTGAATTTCTAAAATGGCGCTGAGATACCATTTTGGAAAAGGGCACGCTCAGTTCTCACCATTGAATTCAATGGTGAGAACCGCTCATTGGCTGAGAGGCTCGCCTCTCTCAGCCAATGAGCGCTCCGCACTGGGAGTTTTTCATTGATTGAAATCCCGCAACGGAGCTGTCATTCGGGTAGTAGTGTCCTTAGATGACACTACTAATGTCCGTGGGCTCGGGTAATTGTTTTTTTTTTTTTGCCAAGACCCTGGATTTGCCTACTTTGGAACGAAGAGGACAGATCTACACATAGGAGGAGGGGAGTATGGAATTTTTATTACAGGCAATCCATTGGATTGTCTACTGATGAAGAGGACAGATTGGCTTCAGGGATACTAGGTGAGTATGTGAGATAGTGTGCATGTGTGAGTACATGTGTGTGCATGTATGTTTTAATAAAATTATACTTTTCTATGGTGTGTGTTGTGTGTTTTTTTAATATTGCTTTTTTTGTGGAACTACAGCTACCAGCATGCCCGTAATGCCCCGCATGCTGATACTTGTGGTTCTCCAACTACAAGCATGCAGGGGAGGCTTGCTGGGAATTGTAGTTCCACAGCAAATGCCAATATTTCTATTTTCAAATGCACCACACTTTACACAATCCACCCAGCACCCACCGCCCAGGGGTACCAGGGATAGCCCCGGGCTGTCAGCCTGGGTACCCTGAGGAGGGGTCCCCAACTCCCCAGGGATCTCCGGCCTAGGCTGACTAGCGGTCAGGGGTGATGCTGCGGCTGGGGGGCCCGGTGAGAGGGCTCCAATGGCTGTGGCATCACTTCCCTGCTAGAAGGAGTCCGGTGCTGGTTCTGGGAAATACAGGGGGGCCCTATGCATTTTTCCCCCTGTATTTCCAGAACCAGGACCAGCTCAGAGCCCTGTGCTGGTTGCGCTAAATATGGGGGACCCCTACGTCATTTGTCCCCCGTAATTTGGCAACCAGAACAGGTTCTGAAAAGCCTGGTGCTGGTTGTGCTTAATACGGGGGACCCCTACATCGTTTGTCCCCTGTATTTAGCACAACCAGTACTGAGGCTCCAAAGCCCGGTGCTGGCTGTTTTTTGGGGGGTGGGGCCACACCATTTTTGTTCTTTTTTTTTTAAACACAGGCAGCCAGTCCTGGTTGTGCTTAAATGCATGAAACAAATGACATAGGGGTCGCCATATTTAAACCCAACCAGCATTGGGCTAGTTAGAACCAGCCCTGGTTGCCAAAATACGGGGTACAAATGACGTAGGGGTCCCCCGTAAGTTGTACAACCAGCACAGGGCTCTGATCCGGTCTTGGTTCTGGAAATACAGGGGCAAAAAATTTGTAGGGTCCCCCTGTATTCTCCAGGACCAGCACTGGACTATTTCTAATGAGGGGCTGAAGCCACAGCCAGGGGAGCCCTTTCACCGAGCCCCCCAGCCACAGCATCAACCCTGACCACTAGTCAGTCCAGGCCGAGTATCCCTGAGGAAAACCACAAGTATCAGCATGCTGGGCATTAGGGCCCACTGCCACCTGTAGTCCACCTGTAAAAAAAATGATTAAAAAAACACAACACACTTAAATATTGTAATATTTTATTTTACAGGTCTTCACCTGGGGGACGGCAACCTTTAAGCTCTTTTGCATGGCCGCCACCACCCCAGGGCTAAGACCTCTTCACCTGGCACGTGCCAACCCACCAGGGCTTCGGTGGCTTCACCTGGTGGATGCCAACCCACCAGGGCTTCAGCGTATTCGCCTGGTGGGCACCAACACGCCAGGGCTTTGACTTCTTCACCTAGTGTGCGGCAGCCTGTGATAGCTCTTTTCGTGACTGCCGCCCACTAGGACTTCCGGCATCTTCGCTGGCGGGCGCCAACCAGCCAGGGCTTTGGTGTCTTCGCCTAGTGGATGGAAGCCTGTGATAGCTCTTTTTCATGGCTGCCACCCACTAGGACTTCCGGCATCTTTGCATGGCGGGCGCCAACCCGTCAGGGCTTTGGCGTCTTCGCCTGGTGGATGCCAACCTGCCAGGGCTTCAGCGTATTCACCTGGCAGGCACCAACCCGCTAGGGCTTCGATGTCTCTACCTAGTGGGTGGCAGCCTGTGATAGCTCTTTTTCGTGGAAGCCACCCACTAGGACTTCGGTGTGTTCTCCTAGTGGACAGAAGCCTGTGATAGCTCTTTTTCATGGCTGCCGCACACTAGGACTTCCGGCATCTTCACTTAGCGGGCACCAACCCGCCAGGGCTTCGGTGTCTTCGCCTAGTGGGTGGCAGCCTGTGATAGCTCTTTTTTGTGGCTGCCACCCACTAGCACTTCCGGCGTCTTCGCATGGCGGGCGCCAACCCGCCAGGGCTTTGACGTCTTCGCCTGGTGGATGCCAACCTGCCAGGGCTTCAGCGTATTCACCTTGCAGGCACCAACCCACCAGGGCTTCGACGTCTTTACCTAGTGGGTGGTAGCCTGTGATAGCTCTTTTTCGTGGCTGCTACCCACTAGGACTTCGGTGTGTTTGCCTAGTGGATGGAAGCCTGTGATAGCTCTTTTTTGTGGCTGCCACCCACTAGGACTTCCAGCATCTTCACCTGGTGGGCGCCAACCCACCAGGGCTTCGGTGTCTTCGCCTAGTGGGTGGCAGCCTGTGATAGCTTTTTTGTGGCTGCCACCCACTAGGACTTATGGCGTCTCCACCTGGCGGGTGCCAACCTACCAGGGCTTTGGTGTCTTCACCTGGCGGGCGCCCACCCACCAGGGCTTCGGCGTCTTCGCCTGGTGGGTGCCCACCCACCATGGCTTCTGGCGTCTTCATCTGAGGGGTGGCTGCCACCTCCCCAGGGTTTCTGTGGTCCTCTTCAGGTTCTGCCGTCTCCAATGATGTTACAAGTCATGATTGGCTCACGGTGGCCATCTTTGAAAATCAAAGTTGGCCACCGCGACCCAATCACGGCTTGCAACATCATCTTCGGCGGCACCTGGCAGCTGCGGTACTGGTGCCTGTTCGGGAGTTGGCAGCGGGCCTGTATCCGAGAGGATCCAGTCCCCACCAGCCATTCTGCCGAGTACGGCAGCAGCGCCCATTTCAAAAACGGCGCCTCAGCGCCATTTTTGAAATTCAAAGATGGCCTCCGCGAGCCATGATTGCTCATGGCGGCCATCTTTGAATTTCAGAAAAGGCACTGAGGCACCATTTTTGAAATGGGCGCCACCACCATATTCGGCAGAATGGCTGGCAGGGACTGGATCCACCGTCGCATCCATGTCCCCACCGCTGCTGCCATTGCCCGCTATCGCCCGCATACAATGGCCATCTTTGTGCACCCAAGTGAAGCCACATTGACTACACCTGCTGGAGGCTCCTACTGTGGCTGTGCAACAAGTTGAAAAGTCCTATCTTTATTATGGCGCATTCTTGAGGTAATAGTTTAAAAACTGTAACTTTCTAATTTACCTGAAACCCAATAGCACATACCCTGGCACAATAGCTACCTAATAAAACAAACTCCAAGTCTAAATTCCACCCCTACCCTGAGTTTTGCCTTCCCAAATATCCCCCACAGACAAAGGTTCGTAATTGAGAATGTCAGAAAACTGTGACAGTAGGAGCTTTAGATTACTCCCAAATCCTCAATTTTTAAGTTTTTGCCCTGAAATTTGGCATGCAGCACTGTGCGACATTTCTACCCAGCAATGCCAAATTTCATATCCGTACCTCCTATAGCTTTTGAGGTGTAGCCCCTTGAACACCCTGCCCCCCTTTCAGAATTCTCTATGAAGAAATCCGTTTTTTTAGAAGCAGCCTTAATATAAGGGCATGACTGTGCCCTTATAATATACAGAAAAAAAGAATAAAATATATATATATATATATATATATATATAGTGGTAACCACGAATGGGGAGACCAGCACACCAGATAAAGTATCAAAAAAAGTTTTTATATATAGAATGCATGTAAAAACATGAACATTGGTGTCCAGAGATGGGTTTTCAGTCACATGAAATCGTGCATAACAAGATATACTTATCAGAATCTTGTGTGAACAAAACACAGGCACCAAATGTAATATAAGCCGCCTTAGTAGATGGACAGCCCAACGGCTGTTTCGGTGCTCAGAAGCACCTTCATCATGGGGCACCTCCTCCACTGAGGAATATAGGCCCTCATTCAGAGCCGTTCGCTATTTGTGGTCGCTCGTTTAAAAACAAGGGGTGGCTATTCAAATGATCCGTACGCACATTGCAGTCTGTTCACACCTCTAAGTCTGAACGAGCGAGCAAAACATACGCTCGTTTATTTGTTAAAAACGCCCCCTGGCCGCTCGCATCCTACGTCATGTCCGCTATTTATTAGATTAATCGAGTACATCGACCAGCGTATGAACTGCTCGCTATTCTTGTGGTTGGTGTTTGCTACCACAAATTTGCGAGCAGTTCTGGCTATAAAATAACCCAGTGACGTGGTCACTGACGCTGCTGTTTTAAATATGCACACCCATAAAACGCCCGTTTTGACCTTTAAGCACGCCTGCGTTCGGATCTCCACTCCCCATTTTCAAGCACCTTCCCCTGTTACCACCCACATACGCCTCATTCTGTCACTCAAAATAGCAGGCACTCGCTATATTGCGTACCAACGATTTTCGGCCGCACTGACTGGTTCGCGCATGCGTACTAAAAACCGTACGCATGCGCAGATGTGCAAACATCGCTCGGAACGAGCGTACTGCCGCTAACGAGCGGCTCTGAATGAGGGCCATAGCCCGCTAACAGGCATTTATACATCAGCAAGGCACATCCTCCTCAAATCAAGGGCAACAAAACCGCACTCACCTGTGGCAAAACTGTATACGCTCTGGTAGTCAGGGAGCTTGCCGCCAGACCAGCACGTGTAACAAGTGGAATGCACTCCTGAACCAGCGTGCGTTCCACATACAGGAAGTCGGACCTGCACGTGGCAACACTGTAAGCCAATGGACTAAAAACAACATCCGGGCTCTACATTGGAGTGCGTCACTCTCTTTCAGTGCGCTCCAGCTGCCGGAAGTGAAAAGAATCACCATCGCGCTGTGAACCGCACAACAACCAGCAAACTGTCAACTCAGCGTACTGTGATCACGTGTGGTCCTGTGATAAAAATAAATGTAAGGAGCACACTAAGTGTGCGGGTGCTGCCCGCAGATGAGGAGGTAGCGCCTAATACCGATGATACAAACATGCACATGAATCACAAAAAATGAACAATATACATAATCTCAGAATGAGTCATGCAAAAAACTAAAAAAATAAATGCAAAAGAAATCAATCATGCTGTGCAATAAACCAAGCTCTTAAATATTGTATCAAAAAAATGAAAAACAACTACATCAAAGAAAACAGGAAAAGTTCAACTCCTCATTTAACCCTGCTGGTGCTAGACAGTTTAAATCATAAATCCACCGTGCTTCTTTCTGTATGTGGAACGCACGCTGGTTCAGCAGTGCGTTCCACTTGTTACACGTGCTGGTCTGGCGGCAAGCTCCCTGACTACCAGAGCGTATACAGTTTTGCCACAGGTGAGTGCGGTTTTGTTGCCCTTGATTTGAGGAGGATGTGCCTTGCTGATGTATAAATGCCTGTTAGCGGGCTATATTCCTCAGTGGAGGAGGTGCCCCATGATGAAGGTGCTTCTGAGCACCGAAACGGCCGTTGGGCTGTCCATCTACTAAGGCGGCTTATATTACATTTGGTGCCAGTGTTTTGTTCACACAAGATTCCGATAAGTATATCTTGTTATGCACGATTTCATGTGACTGAAAACTCATCTCTGGACACCAATGTTCATGTTTTTACATGCATTCTATATATAAAAACTTTTTTTGATACTTTGGCCCTCATTCAGAGCCGTACGCTCTGAGCAGAGCGCACGCTCTGAATGAGGGCCGGGCTCCATTTTCATGGAGCGTCCTCCTGGACGCTCGTATAGCTGTGGGTCACCACCCACAGGCTATACGAGCGTGCTTTGTGATGGCCGCGATGGTCGAGACCATCGCGACCATCGAAATTGCGAGCCGGAGCCTGCGGTTGAGGTTTTCAACCGCAAGCTCCGGAGTGATTTTGGCTCTATCAGAGCCAAAATCACTCCCACTGACATCACTAGTGATGTCAGTGGGCCGGCTTCTGACGGGAGGCGTTCCCGTGGGAACGCCCCCGTCAGGGAGGCACGCCCCCGGCACACCCACCAAAGGGGGCGTGCTGTCAATCAACATTGACAGCACACCCCCTTTGATCGGACACAACGAGCGAAGGACTTTCCTTCGCTCGTCGCGTCTGGCGCATGCGCACGACGGAGCTCCCTCCGTCGTGCGCATGCTCAGTGCATAACATCGACCCACTTGCGAGCGGACAGCCGCTCGCGAGTGGGTCTGAATCAGGCCCTTTATCTGGTGTGCTGGTCTCCCCATTCGTGGTTACCACTATACAATCCTATATGTCTGTGCACCCAGTTTTCACATTATTTTTGAGTGTGCATTACTTCTCTGTTTATATATATATATATATATATATATATATATATATATATAGTCATTTTGGACTTAAGGAGCCTGTGTAAATTACGATACAAATTTTTGTCTCCATAGTTCAGAAACAGTCCCTAAAAGTATATTTGACCCAAAAAAATACATTTACGTACATCTAGTCACTTTTGGCTTGAGGAGCCTGTACAGTCGCTGCACGTGCCAAGTGTCAAGCATCTGGTTTTTCCTTTATTGCTCCTCTCCCTGATGTCACATTGAGATAATACATACCTCAGTTTCTTTCTAGGTGACTAAGCTATACAATATTGAAAACGCAATCCAAATTAATTTTGTAGTTTTTGCATGATGCTGAAATGAACAGACAGAGAAACAAACAAAAATTTTTTTTTTTTGTCTCCATAGTTCATACAAGGAGTACATTTCTCCAAAGAAAATTATATGTACAGTCACAACCATTACAACTTTATTATATAAATATAGATAAGATAGATATAGATAATATTATGAATGTCATGTTCATCAATAATATTAATATTATAATATTAAGCACAAGAGGATACAGTATATTTAAGATCCAAATCCAAATCCAGGCCCAACACACATGCCACACCCACAATGAGCTATAAATACAGCTAACCTCATAAAGATTGCATGCCTCCCTTCACCCTCCAAGTCACTAAAATGTGCCTTATGGAATGCACGCTCTGTCTGCAACAAACTAAGGCCCTCATTCAGAGCCGTACGCTCTGAGCAGAGCGCACGCTCTGAATGAGGGCCGCCCTCCATAATTCTGGAGCGTCCTCCTGGACGCTCGTATAGCTGTGGGTCACCACCCACAGCCTATACGAGCGTGCAGTTTGATGGCCGCGATGGTCGTGACCATCGCGACCATCGAAACTGCGAGTCGGAGCCTGCGGTTGAGGTTTTCAACCGCAAGGCCCGGAGTGATTTTGGCTCTATCAGAGCCAAAATCACTCCCACTGACATCACTAGTGATGTCAGTGGGCCGGCTTCTGACGGTAGGCGTTCCCTTTGAAACGCCCCCATCAGGGAGGCACGCCCCCGGCACGCCCACCAAAGGGGGCGTGCTGTCAATCAACATCGACAGCACGCCCCCTTTGATCAGACACAACGAGCGAAGGACTTTCCTTCGCTCGTCGCGTCTGGCGAATGCGCATGACGGAGCTCCCTCCGTCGTGCGCATGCTCAGTGCAGAACATCGACCCACTTGCGAGCGGACAGCCGCTTGTGAGTGGGTCTGAATTAGGGCCTAACATCCATCCATGACCTCTTTATTTCAACTAACCTCAACCTTCTGGCGATAACATAAACATGGCTCACACAATCAGACACTGTCTCTCCTGCTGCACTTTCATATGGTAACCTACACTTCTCACACACCTCCAGGCCTGGTAATTGTAAAGGAGGTGGGGTAGGAATATTACTCTCCCAATCTGTTACATTCATAGTTCTCCCACAGATACCTTCACTCACATTTACATAATTTGAAGTACACTGTATCAGGACTTTCACCCCTTTCTCTCTGCGAGTTGCTGTTATCTATCGCCCACCTGGGCCACCTCAACAATTTCTGGAACATTTTTTCTGCCTGGCTCCATCACTTCTTATCCTTAGACATCCACCATCGTTATGTGTGATTTCAATATCCCCATTGACAGTCCACAATCTCCTCATGCCTCCAGACTACTCTCTCTAACCTCATCTCTTGGCCTCTCCCAATGGACTGACTCCGCTACTCATCAGGAGGGCCACTGCCTTGCTCTTGTATTCACCTGACTATGCTCAGTTTCTGATTTCAGTAATGCTCCTTTCCCTCTCTCAGATCACAACCTTATCACCTGCACACTCTCCTCCATTACTTCGTCATTGAAATTAACCAAACCTAAAACCCGCAGAAATATTGATGCTATTAACTTTCAACAACTATCTACCTCTCTACAACAACGACTTCCACCAATTTCTACATTCACTTCTACTGAGACTGCTGCATCACACCTAAACCAGATTCTAGAAAAAGTTCTCGATGAAGTAGCTCCAGCTACCCATCACACACCATGTAGAGTTAGATGTCAATCGTGGCATTCTAACTTAACAAGGCATCTTCAAAAACTCTCACGTAAAGTTGAACGTCAGTGGCGAAAGTCTCATACCCCAACTGCCTTCCTCACATATAAGACTATCTACAACTCTTATCGTACTACTCTGGATACTGCCAAACAAACATATTTCCAATCTCTTATCTCTGCTCAAGCCTCTAACCCCAAGCGACTTTTTAATTCATTTAAACTGCTTCTTACCCCTCCCTCACCCAAACCACCTGCAATTATCTGTGCGCTAGATTTTGCTTCCTATTTTAGGGACAAGATTTATGAGATCTGAAATGAAATGGTGTGCTCTTCCGCAGCTAGTGACCTGCTCAATTCCCTACCTGAATCCTCTGGCATATTCTCCTCATTTGATCTCACAAATGAAGATGAAGTATCTTCCCTCTTCTCATCTTCCTACTCTATTACCTCCCCTCTAGATCCTATACCCTCACAAATCAGTAAAGCTCTGTCTCCTGTGCTTATCCCAACCCTAACTAAAATCTGTAATCTCTCTCTCTCTACTGGCAACTTTCCATCACTGTTCAAGAATGCAGTGATTACTCCTATTATGAAAAAACAAAACTCTGACCCCAACACTCTCTCAAATTACCGTCCTATCTCCCAGCTCCCATGCCCCTCCAAGCTACTTGAGAGGCTTGTCTACACCCACCTCACACACTTTCTTAACTCACACAACTTATTGGACCCACTTCAGTCCAGCTTCCGTTCCCAACACTCCACAGAGACAGCACTGACTAAGGTAGTAAATGATCTGGTCACTGCCAAGGCTAAAAGCAATTACTCACTCCTAATTCTTCTAGATCTCTCTTGCTGCTTTTGACACTGTTGACCACTCTCTTCTCATACAAACACTACAATCCCTAGGTCTTAAGGACACGGCTCTTTCTTGGTTCTCTTCCTACCTATTTGATCGCTCTTTTACTGTTTGTTTTTCTGATTCTGCCTCCTCTTCACTACCTCTATCAGTTGGAGTACCCCAAGGCTCTGTCTTAGGTCCTCTATTATTCTCAATCTATACCTCCTCTCTTGGCAAACTAATCAGCTCTTTTGTATTTCAGTACCATCTGTATGCGCATGATACTCAAATCTACCTATCTTCCCCAGATTTATCACCATCTGTACTGGTCCGCGTCACTGATTGTCTTTCTGCAATTTCATCTTGGATGTCATCTCGCCACCTGAAACTTAATATTTCTAAAACAGAATTAATTATATTTCCACCATCCAATAACAGTTACCAACCTAATCTCTCTATCACTGTTGATAACTCGACAATCCACCCTGCCCCACAAGCTCGCTGCCTTGGTGTCATCCTTGACTCTGAACTGTTCTTTTCTTCCCCACATTCAATCTGTCTCAAAATCATGTTACATACATCTAAAAACATCCAAAATTCGACCATATCTCACACAAGACACTGCAAAAACTCTAATCCATGCACTTATTATTTCCCGCATTGACTATTGCAATAGCCTCCTTGCTGGTCTTCCCAAAAACAGGCTATCGCCATTACAATCAATTGTGAATGCAGCTGCAAGGCTTATCTTCCATGCCAAATGTTCCTCGTCTGCTGCCCCGCTCTGTCAGTCCCTCCATTGGTTGCTGGTTTTCTACCATATTCAATTAAAAATACTCTTACTTACACATAAGGCTATTAACCAAACCACACCAACGTACATCTCTTCACTCATCTCAAAATATCTCCCTACCCGACCTCTCCGCTCAGCACAAGATCTGCGTCTCTCATCCCCATGCATTACTTGCTCCCACTCACGGTTACAGGACTTTCTTCGGGCTGCACCCACTCTATGGAATGCCTTACCATGCACAATACGACTTTCCTCTAGTCTCCAATCCTTCAAGCGATCGCTGAAAACTCACCTCTTCAGGCAAGCTTATCAGATACCAGAACCACCCACATAACCTTTATAGCCTCCATATCTAGTTACATCCCCTTTCACAGTCCACACACAACCTCATACATCGTCTTTCTCTCACATCCTCAAGACATTTGGCCAACATTCCGGTGTGAATGGATCATGCAGCCCACCAAGAAACTGTGTATTCTGGCTGGACCAAACTGCAATATATAGCACCTATCCTTGTGTATCAATGCCTATTTCCCTATAGATTGTAAGCTTGCAAGCAGGGCCTTCCTACCTATATATCTGTCTGTCTATTATTACCCAGTTTTGTTCTATTAATGTTTACAATTGTAAAGCGCAACGGAATATGCTGCGCAATATAATGGTGCATACACACAGTCAGATTTTTCATCAGATTTGAACAATAACGATTTTATACATACATGAACGATGGACGATGAACGATGCGCGTACACGTTTGTCAGAGAACCATATCTAAGATCTGACATGTTTGCAGTCAGATTTCTCAGATATCGTTCTTTTTCTTCAGATATCATTCAAATCGTTCACTGTTGCTTGTTTTGGACGATTTGGATGATTTGAACGATTTTTTCACTGGTGACCACTCCCCAGCCACTCCCCGAGGTTCCATTTTGTGATCAGCATGAGGCAGAGCCAGCAGTGCAAGCCGGAGGTGCAGCTGAAGACGCCCAAGACACTCAAAATAAGGTAAGGGTATTTTTTTTTAGGAGCAGCATTTGAAAGCAGTGGGGGCCGGCAGCATGGGGGCTAATAAGGATACCAGTGGGGCATCAGCAGCGGGAGCAGGGCAGGGGGGGAGGGGGGGGCTGGAATGGAGGACACACGCGGGACATGGTTACCTGCAAGCCATCAGCAGCAGGGGCAGTGCAGGAGGGGAGGTGGGGCTGGAATGAAGGACACACGCGGAGACATGGTTACTTGCAGGCCATCAGCAGCGGGGGCAGTTTGGGAGGGGAGGGGGGGCTGGAATGGAGGACACACACGGGGACATGGTTACCTGCGGGCCACCAGCAGCGGGGGCAGTGTGGGGGGGAGGGGGGGCTGGAATGGAGAACACACGCGGGGACATTGTTTGGGATATGAGCTGCGGGCCATCAGCAGAGGGGGCAGTGTGGTTCTGGAATGAAGGACACACAAGCGGGGACATTGTTTGGGATATGAGCTGCGGGCCATCAGCAGCGGGGGCAGTGCGGGGGGGGAGCGGGGTCTGTAATGGAGAACACACAAGCGGGGCATTGTTTGGGATATGAGCTACGGGCCATCAGCAGCGGGGGCAGTGCGGGGGGAGAGGGGGGGCTGGAATGGAGAACACACAAGCGGGGACATTGTTTGGGATATGAGCTACGGGCCATCAGCAGCGGGGGGAGGGGGGGGAATGTTGGACACACCTGTATTGACATTGCTTTTTATATGAGCAGCAACCCATCAGCAGCGGGGGTAGGGCGGAGGGGGGGGGATGTTGGACACACCAGCGGGGACATTGCTTTTTATATGAGCAGCAGCCCATCAGCAGTGGGGGCAGGGCGGAGGGGGGGGGGAGAAATGGAGGAGACACCAGTTGTGGACAATGTATTCAGTGGGCCATCAGCGTTGCGACTGCTGCAAAACCTGGCATGTTGTTATTTTTTCATCTGCGATGTTATTTGGAAAACCTGGCATGTCATATAGGACCTGCCATGCTGCTGCAAAACCTGCCATATTGTTATTTTTTCATCTGCGATGTTATTTGGAAAACCTGGCATGTCATATAGGACCTGCCATGCTGCTGCAAAACCTGGCATGTTATTATTTTTTCATCTGCGATGTTATTTGGAAAACCTGGCATGTCATATAGGACCTGCCATGCTGCTGCAAAACCTGCCATGTTGGTTATGTGACAGAAGCCCTCACAGGTATTACGGGGAGAGGCACAGCACGTGCTAGCGCATAAATGGATCTCAGCGACATAGGATATAGTATTTTTGACGGGACAGTTTTTTTTTATATTAAAGGGTTTTTATTTTAATGTTAAGAGAATTGATATACCTGTTTTTTTGAATGTCTCTTTGAATCTTTGTATTTCAGACATGCCTGGTAACAGGGAATACTGGACAGGATTTCTTGAAATCTACCAAGCCAATGAGTGTCTGTGGAATATGCAATTGAAAGAATACTCAGATCGGGGCTTGAAACACAAGGGCTATGTCAAACTGCAGGAGTATTGCAAGGCCCTGAACAAAAATGTAACCATTGACTGGGTAAGGCAGAAGATCAATAATTTCCGAACAATGTTTATGCGGGACCACACAAAATATGAGAGTGCCAAACGTTCCGGAGCAGGGGCAGATGAGGTGAAGAAACCAACATTATGGTATTACGACATCCTGTACTTCGTCCTGACGAAAGAGGCGGAGACACAGTCAGTTAGCTCACTGGAGCCAGCCGTGGAGGTGAATCCTCCTATTGAAGTAGCGGAGACTCAGGATTCTGTAAGTTCATGGATTATATATATTTTTTTTAAATTCTAGAACCTGTTAAATATAGTTTTCAGATGCTATGTAGTCATGTAGGTCCTATTTTTTTTTTGTTGTTGTTGTTGTTTTTGTATTTTTAATAATAAATTGACATTAATTCATATTTTCTTTCCTAACTTTGTCCTATGGAGGAAGTGAATCCTGAGCCTCCAACCAGTGAGCTAACGGAACTTGAGGCAAGCATTGTGGAGGCGCCACCAACAACACCGCAGCCCCAGCCAGCGGCGAAGAGGCAGAGGTTGGCAGCCAAGGGGGCGCAAGCCTCAAGTTCCAGACCTGATCGGGCTGAAAGATTTTTAACACGTGCTGAGGAGGTTCTTCAGACAAATTCGGATGACTTAACCATTTTCGGTATCAACATGGGCAATGAGTTGAGGAAAATGAAGCCCCGCACCCAATTTCTTTGCCGGCGGCTTATATATGGGCTTATTTATCATGGTATGACAGATGAGGTGGATGAAACCACAACGATAAGCCCATACATACCCCAGCAAAGTCTTCCCACAGAAATAAGTATTAGTCACCTCCATGCGCCGATTCCCCCAATTCCCCCTCCACAAATTTCTCCCCGTTCTGCGTCGGGATCCCCTCCATCACCGTCAAACCTTCCTGGGCTGTCCTCAATTGCCCTTCACTCTGCTGTTGGGAGTGCATTAGCCACTCTTGCCCATGAAGATTTTTTGGATACCTAATTTTTGTAGACACGTTTTTTTTATGGCATGTTTGTTAATTATTTTTTAGCCCGATTTCTCCTTCTCTTTCGTATGTATGTTGGACAGTTGCTCATAATACCATAATGTAGGACTCTCTTCACCTTATTGTTGCCCTTCCTTTGGAATGTTTGGCATTCCATATTTTGTGTTGACTTCCGCTGACATTGTTCGGAATATTTTTTGATCTTCTGCTTTACCCAGTTTGGGTAGAATTTGTTTTTTTGCCCATGCAATACTTCTGCAGCAGCTGATGAAGCCTTGTAGCCCCGATCTGAGTATTCTTTATTTTCAAGGCACTCATTGGCTTGGCACTACCCAGAATATCCTGTCCAGTATTCCTGGGCGATTTATTTTTTTGTATTTTAAAAATTAAAAATTATATTTCATTTAAAATTCAAAATTTGTCTGTCTTTATTTAAAAACTTATTTTAATTAAATATTATTATGCAAAACTATTAATGTCTTTAGTATTTGCAATGTATAACTATTGATTTAAATCATTGACTAGACAGTGGGCCCAATTTACACCCCCTTGCACGCACAGAACGCCTACAAGTGGGTCGATGTTCCATCATCCTGGACGTTTGCTAAAGCTGTGGGTGGTCACCCACAAGTTAACGAGTGGCCAGGAGTATGGTTTTAATAAACAAATTTTCCACCCTGATTCCGACCATTTGCAGATGATTAAAAACAATGGTTTTGGACATATTTTACAAAATACCCAAATTGTCCCTGGGGTGGTGGCTTGGTGAAAAAGGGCGCCAAGATATTTTAATAATTGCGTATATTTGCAGTAGGGGGGAAATCCACACTTATGTAAAAATTAATTTTACAGTGAAATCACAGGTGCCACATAGCTGCTAGCACTTGTAGTTCCACAAGAGCATAATGACAGGCATGCTGGCACTTGTAGTTCAACTGTAAGATTCCAAAAAATAAGATAATTTGCCCAACACATTATACCCATACACGACACTGAAAGGGATAGGGAGACGAGCGCCAGGCTTCAGCGTAAGGCGGGGGTGCTGGTGAGGGGAGTAAACTTCTTTGAGGGGTTCCCCACTCCACCAAAATCCCTGGCTTACCCTAAGTGATTTACGGTGGTAATGCTTTGGACCTAAAGGCCAGGAGTTTGGGTCTCTGAAGCTTTGGCGTTACTCATGTACAAGAACAAAATAAGTAAAGAGACAACTTAAAAAAGACAACACAGGAAAACATAAAACAAAGAAGGGTTCAATTTATATTTCCTTGTAAAAACAAATTGTCTGCCAGGTAATTTTTTAAAACATTTTAGGCACGGTCTGTCTGCCAGGGAACAGCCCCTTCACCATTAAAATAAGAGACGTATCGGTCCCTGATTTGCTTGGCCCCTCCTGTGACACCTTGGGGAAGCAAGTGAGGATTGACAGAGGACCAGTTTGGAAGTGCCGTATCAGTGGAAACTCCTGTTGTCAAACTGGGTTGTTCTTGGGTTTTACGCAGCAAAAGGTTATGTAAGAGACATGCTGACATAACCACCCAATTTATCTTATCCACACGCAGATTTATAGCCGTGTGGAAAACTCTAAAACGATTACTCAAAATCCCAAAGGCGTTCTCCACTGTTCTTCTGGCTCTGGATAGACGATAGTTGAAAAATCGCCTTTCTGGTGTCAATGTTCTTTGGGCAAATGGCTTAAGGACATGTTTGTGCAAAGCAAATGCCTCATCACCCACAAATACAAATGATAACCCATGTGAACAATCATTAGCAGTAGGAAGTTGTAACATGTTCTTCTCTATCCTTTCATAAAATGTCGTGTTTTTAAATGATCCACCATCGGAGGCTCGACCATTCTTTCCTACATCAATGAAGATAAATTCATATTTGGCAGAAACTATTGCCATTAGGACAATACTGAAGTAGCCCTTGTAATTAAAGTACAAGGAGCCAGTATTGCTGGGTTGGGTAATCAGGATGTGCTTGCCATCAATGGCACAACCGCAATTTGGAAAATCCCATCTCCTTTCAAATTCCGCAGCAATGTTCTGCCAATCAGCAACTGTAGCAGGGAACTGAAATTGAAAACATAAAATATGTTTCAGCACATTTAATTCTTAAATTGATGATCAAAAAATAACAGTATTTACAAGGGTCAATTTACTACCCAGTGTTTTCAGAGACAGAGTGAAACAACAATAAAGGTGACAGGCAATTGGGGTGTTTGTGAAAAGACAATGTGAAACTGTTGAAATGCCATCCTTACATAAAATCAAATTTGGAGGGGTATTCAATATGAAACGTTAACCTCGCCAGCGAGGTTTTCGCCGCACATTGGAGGCTTTGCCAGCGAAAAAGTATCACGCGCGCTCCCGCTTATCCCCGTATTCAATTTGAAATCGTCAAAAACAGGACCCGCCGATACTTGGATCGGCAAACATTTTTTTAATTTTCAGGAATTAATTGTAGGACCCCCCTAAAGATGTCCAGACCTCGGGGATCACTATGGGTACCCCCGTTTTTGCCTGCAGAAGAAAGTCGGGGTTTTTAAATAGCTTTGCAAGGTGTTTTTTCCTGCCGCGGCTATTAAAAACCCCAACTTCATTTAGCGGCAGCGCTGACTGTAGCGTGGCTGCTGATTGGCTCCAGCAACTGACAGTTCCCACGTGGTGTGACTCGACCATGTGGGAACTGTCAGTAGCCGGAGCATATCAGCGGCCGCGCTACAGTCAGCGCTGCCGCTGATTGGCTGACGGGACTGCAAGTGCCGGCTGCGTCCATTCGGGAGCTATCTGTATGTGTGACAACACACATACAGATAGCTGTGTTGCGTGGCTCGGGTAACTTGTTTTTTTTTTAAATCCCATGGATTACTACGGAGACCAGTGCTGGATGTAGGCGAGTATGAAATCTTCCTTGCAGGGCCAAGTTGTAAGGATCTACTGGAGAAAGGGACAGAAACTTCTGGTATAGGTAAGTATGTGTGAATGGGTAGGTGTATGTAATAAACTTATACTGGGCACGGTGTGTGCGTTTTGTCTTTTTTTAACTATTTATTTTACAGTGAAATTACAGGTGCTGCATGTCTGCTGGCACTTGTAGTTCCACAAGTGTAAAATGGCCGGCATGCTGGCACTTGTAGTTCCACTGTAAAGTACAATAGTGTTACATTATTTGGCCCCCCTATTACCCCCATACCCACCGCTCCAGGGGTATGGGGATGAGCCCCAGGCTTCAGCGTAAGCCTGTGGTGCTCGGGAGAGGGGGGACCCTTTTTTGGGGGGTCCCCGACTCCCCCGAGATCACCGGCTTGCGCTGACCGACTTGGGGTGTAATGCTTTGGACCTGGAGCCCCGGTGATTGGGTGTCCGGGCTGTGGCATTACACCCCGGTCGGTTGGGTCTGGTGCTGGTCTTAAATATAGGGGGTACCCCATGTCATTTTTGCCCCCTATATTTAAAACCAGCATTAGTCCCTGCAGCCTGGTGTTGGTTTCTAAAATACGGTGGAACCCTACACATTTTGTTCCCCGTATTTTTAAAAACCACCACTGGCTGGCAAGCCTGGGACTGGTTTGGCTTTTGGGGGGGGGGAACCTTATGTAATTTTTTTTCTATATTTTTACAAATTATTTTTACAGGTTAACAAAAACGGGAATTTTAGGGAAATATTCTAGGGACCCCCCTAATGATGTCTAGACATGGGTACCCCCATTTTTAACTCCTGAAGGAAGTTGGGGTTTCTAATAGCCCCAGCAAGTGCATAAATGCGACTTTGAAGAAAGTGGTGCAGAAGAGCATTTAGAATTTTTTTGGGGGAAAAATAACTATGCCCAGCAAATTTGGGGTACTTCAAAATGGGGGTCAGCATATTTTAAAGTTGCTAAAGAGACTTGAAAAAATTGTGAAAAACCCACTTGCGCAAGGAGCTGCAATGAAAAAAACACCTGCGGCATACTTGGGGACCCCCCCCCAGAGTCAAGTTCGCTATTTTTTAACTTTGTTCCCCCAAATTTTTTTTTTGGCCCCCAAATTCAAAGTGCTTTTTTTGGGGTGTCGCGATTTTTTTTTTTTTTTTACACAGATCGTTTCAAGGTGTGATTCTGAAGGGTGCAGGCTATTTTTTTTACGCCTGCACCCCTAAACTCAAAATCTGCATTTTTTTTAAACTACTAAAGGCAGGCAAAAATGTATCCCCCTATTTTACATAGACTTTTCACCAGCAATAAAAAGTTTAATGAAATGAAAAAAAAATCGTTCAAATCATTCAAACGATATCGTTTCAAAAAAATCTGACCGTGTGTATGCACCATAAGAAACTGTTAATAAATATATAAATAAATAAGACCATTATTATTGTCATACCAAAAATATTTGGGAGCTTCCAAATTAATGAGGCAGTTAGAGTAGTCTAATTCAGGGAATACTTTGCTATAATGTAGAGAGAAAAACTTTAGATATAAGAGTTCATGTAGACTTAGAAGTAAATCTGTTTCCCTTATATATAAATATGCAGTTTTGTACTGAGCACGCATACCAAACAATGTATGCATAAGTACAGTACATATGCAGATTTTAATTTATCTTACACTCACAGTTAAAGTAAGCTGAGTAGAAAGGGTGTGTTCACGTAATTATGATTTGGAAGCTGATGCAGATACACCTGTGAAAAGGAGGAATATCACTTGCAGGTATTGGAGGGCTGATGCACTCTCTAGACACTCCTGATTGGCTGAAGATGCGCTCTCTTAGATACTCCTGATTGACTGACTGCAGACTGACCTCTCCAGCTTACAGTACTTAAAATGGTCTGTTAAATTATATGAAGTAATCGCTGTCGATTTCCATTTAGCCTGTGACAGGAAATAAAAATCCTTTTTCACATTCTAATTTTAAATCAACTTATGTTTGTTTTTAATTAAATCTAATTTGTAGATAGTTCTGCACTGTATTTACTTCTAACAATTGACAGTTCCATCAGAGCATAATTAATTTCCACCTGGTATTTCCATGTATTTTTTTATTACTGTAAAGAAAATAAAATACTTTTGTTACTTAAGGCCACCACAATAGTAGTAAATTTGGGCAAATTAAAATAAGTTTACGTTCTCCAAATGTTCCATGCACCAAGACTGGACTAGTATAGAGTTGGAACCTTGGGATAATTGTCAAAAAAAACCCTCAAAATTAGTGAGCATTTGATTCTAATTAGATACTGATTTTAATTACATCATTCTAATTCGATATTGAATTTATATTTGATATGTTGATTAAATAATAATTAAATTTCCCCCAATTAATATAGAACTCTCATAAGAAAGAATAGATATATTCAATTTACTGCCAATACACAAAATAGGTCATTCTGCTTTCACCAACCTGCTGAAGCTTAGATAGATTTTATCTAAGATTAATTAATCTTTGTGGGGAAGAACATATATGAGCAGGAATGGTTGTCAGCCGCGAGAAAATACTTCAAGGAGTATATTTTTGCAGTTAACATATATTCTTCTTTTTCCCCACGGAAATCAACTAACCTTATTTCCCTTGATGTCTAAACTGCGTTCAGCTAGCAGCATAATGTGTGTCATCCGTTCCTAAAGGCTAGAGCAGGGTGAGTAGAATCCATTCTGTAACTTCTCTTTATGACTAACCACCAGGAGCTATCTGATTTTTTTTTCTTTCAAAAAGTATTCAGTGCCTCCGTCAACTTATCAAATTGGCACCTTTCTGATTCTGCTATTCTAGGTAAATACACACGTTGAATGACAATCTGTGCTTTAAAATTACCAAGCATATCTATCATTTATTCATGAAGATATTGTTTTAAAACTATAAATCATTTACTTTTCCATAACGGACTCCCCTGTAAGTGCTATAGAAATTTGTAGCAGAAAGTCTGAACATTTCATTTTATTACTGATATTATTTCAACTTCTCACTAATCTGTCTCACTTGCTTTCCTGAATTGATCTCACAGCTATTCTCTCCCTGCTGCTCTTCAAGTCAGTAGATGGCCATTTACAGCCAAATGTCTAAGCTACAGTTGCAATTTAAAGATGGCACTACAGATAATTTAAATGAAACTTTGTGAACCTGCAAATGTGTTAAGGTGAAAGAGTGATTTGATTTCTATAGAAAGCTTTTCTTTACTGCTTAAAGCATTTTTAGATTTTGTTTTTTGCGACTACAAGGAACTTTTGTTGAAAGAACTAGGTAAAGCATATTGTATTTACAGATGTATCCTCGCACATCTTTGCTGCATTCATGCCTCAGGTCCTGTGAGTCTCTGCTAGTGCCACTCCAAGCGGCACGCTGCGTTGACTACCTAAGGCTGATTGAATGACAAGGCCGTCCACCCACCAACCCTCTTGTTCAATCAAGTTTTTTTTTTGAGTCTGCGCAGGTGACGTCATGACATCACACTGCGCTGCTGAAAGGGAGAAGTCAGAGGAGCCATGACGCGTGAGGAGCAGTGCAAGCTAGCCAGATCTGGAGAAGAATCCAGAAGGAGCCTTCTTCAAGGATATAAGGTAATGGTGCGTACACACTACACGATATGCTCCCAGAGCGATATCGTGTAGTGTGTCCCCGGCAGGCTGTGCTCAATGTCGTTCATGACATTGAGCACAGCCGCTGAACGATATCATTAACGATATCGTTCAGAGCCGGGCTCTCTCCCCCATTCCCCAACATGCAGCAACCTGACGAGGTCGTCAGATTGTGCTGCATGTTCAGGCGATGGACAATGTCGGAAACGACCAGCGGTCGTTTCCGACGTAAAAGTGCACGATTACTGAGCGATTGCACGATTACGATGTCATAATCGTGCAGTCGCTCAGTAATATCGCCCAGTGTGTACCCACCATAAGAGGGTGGCACTGCCAATTCTGTCATTTCCGGCCCCACAATTTCTGATGGCAGCCCTGGCAGCGACCACAGCTTTTTTCCACATCAAGTTCCATTTACAGACTCAGTTGCAGACAGATATACAAGTGTTACATATGAAATGAATCAGCACAGTCTACTGGTGTGTCCTAGTAGCATTTTGCATTGTGACTAAGACAGATTTTGGTTTAAAAAAAAAAAAAAAAAGAAGTCCGACGCTAGCAGAGTTGCATGGGACCTGGCAGCTCGCTCACACCAGGCATACTGCACTGCATGGCATATTGAGGATATAGGAGGACAGATCTGAAAGTAGGACCTGGGCAGAGCTTGTAGAAAGGAGATTTATGTCTTACTCCTTTTCTTCGGCACCCTCTATAGGGGACACAGGAACTATGCAGGGATGTCCCAAAGCAATTCCCCTAAGGGAGGGGACGCTCCTGAGCTGCACTGAGTAACCGTCGCCCAAAAACCGCAACCATGGAGTCATAGGTGTCAAATGAATAAAAATGAACAAATGTGTGCGCAGAAGACCATGTGGCTACCCTGCCTAGCTGCTCCGCAGAGGCGCCACGACGAGCTGCCCAAGAGGTACCAAACGATCTGGTGGAATGGCCAGGGCAGGAATGTCCGCTGCTATGTTCGCGTGGCGGATGGTTAAACGGAGCCATCTGGCCAAGGTCTGTTTCGTAGCTGACAAGCCCCGCTTATTGAAGCCATAGAGGATGAAAATGGAATCCGACTTCCGGATAACCCTGGTACATAAATCCACGAGGGCCCTCACAAAATCTAAAGAGGCCTGCTCGGCAGACTGAAAGCCGGGACCACAATCTCCTGATTGTGGTGAAATCTGGAAACTACCTTCGGAAGGGAGCCTAGCCGAGTCCGAAGTCTGGCACGGTCAGAGTGAAAGACCAGAAAAATGAACTGATGCAATAGTGCGCTATTGTCAAGTCTGACAATTCTCCGAGCTGAAGTAATAGCCAGAAAAAATAGTCTTCCATGTGAGCCAACAAAGGTCCACCGAGTCCAGCGGCTCAAAGGGAGACAACTGAAGAGCCCAAAGCACCAGGGACAAGTCCCATGGAGCCACT
This sequence comes from Taudactylus pleione, assembly GCA_031769625.1. Lineage (NCBI taxonomy): Eukaryota > Metazoa > Chordata > Amphibia > Anura > Myobatrachidae > Taudactylus > Taudactylus pleione. The sequence goes on along the minus strand of JAUIMM010000512.1, from coordinate 5,156,553 downwards.
GGAGGAACAAACGGAGGCTGCGCATTGAGTACTCCCTGAAAAAAGGTACGGACATCAGGCATCAAGGCAATCTGTCTCTGATAGAGAACCAAAAGGGCCGAAAACCTGCACTTCAAGGATGAAAGGCGAAGACCCAAATCCAGACCCTCCTGTAGAAATGAAATGACTTGGGAAAGCCAGAAGGATTTGGAGTTAAGGCTCCTGGAATATCAAGAGAAGTATGTACGTCAAACCCGATGTTAAATTCTAGTGGACGAGGGCTTCTGCGCATTCAGCGTTGTTACGATTGACTGACTGCATAAATCCTTTAGCTTTCAAGACGGATGTCTCAAGAGCAAACCCCTCAAAGCGAGTCGAGTCAGGTCCGGGTGGAAGAACGGGGCCTGAGACAGAGGTTCTGGCCATCTAAGAAGATGCAGTGGAGCATCGATGGATAGGCTCAGAAGATCTGCGTACTAAGCCCTCCACGGCCAATCAGAAGTTACCAAAATCACAAATCATGGTGCCGCCTTCTAACTTCAACTTGCAGAGAACCTTCGACAGAAGCGATATCGGAGGGAATATGTACATGAGATTGAAGGTCCACTGAACCACTAAGGCATCCACCAGAAGAGATACTGGGTCTCTGGTGCGAGAACCGTACCTGGGTACCTTGTGGTTGTGCTGAGGCATCATCAACTTGATGTCCTGCAGGCCCCAGCGATGAACCAGAAGGTGAAAGACGTCCAAATGAAGGGCCCACTCGCCTGAGTGGACGTCCTGGTGGCTTAGAAAGTCCGCTTTCCAATTCTGGACCCCCAGAATGAAGACCGCTGACAGAGCTGATACAAACCAGCAGGGAATGTGACTAACCTCCCTCAAGGCACCGCGACTGCGAGTACCCCCATGATGGTTTATGCAAGCGTCAGCTGTCACGTTGTTCAGGTAAGGGAGAATTCTGATACCCTTGTGACGTGAGCTGCCATGACCACCATGACTTTTATGAAAACATGAGTAGCCATGGAAAGACTAAAAGGCAAAGCCCGAAACTGGTAGTGTTCCTCCCGGACCACAAACCGTAGGAAGCGCTGGTGACTGAGCTGGATAGGAACATGTAAATAGGCATCCTGAATGTCCAAAGAGGCCATGAAAACCCCCAGTTCCAGCGTCAGAATGATGGAGTGCAAAGACTCCATGTGGAACCTGGGAACCCATAAATACTTGTTGAGGGATTTGAGGTTGAGGATTGGATGGAAGAAACGGTTCGGCTTCTGAAATAAGAAGAGGATGGCGTAGAAGCCGGAGCCCCTCTGAGCTATGGGGTCAGGAACAATCACCCTGGAGGCTAGCAGAGAGTGAATGGACTACCGCAGCACTTTTGCTTTGCCCCCGACTCCAGTGTGCGTCTCTCAGCCCCATTCCCCTGGCCCCAGTGTGCGTACCTCAGCCCCATTCCCCCAGCCCCAGTGTGTGTCTCAGCCCCATTCCCCCTACCCCAGTGTGCGTCTCTCTGCCCCAGAAGCTGTAGAATAGAGTTGCCCGATCGGAGCTCCGATCGTGGCAGCGGGCATGGGAGGGTGCAGGGCAGCTGCAGACCACTGTAGGGACCGGCCCTGGACGGGCAAGTCGGACAGCGGTGGATCGGCGAACTGGGCTAATAGGTGGTCCTGTGCATCCCTGGACCACCCCCCCAGTTTTGCCTGGTTGCGTAGTGATAGCAGTTTAGTGCAGCGAGCGCTATAGCGCAGCGAATACACATGGGTAAAGTGCGTGTGAGCGTCTCATACCCAACCTGGTTCGGCATCTGCCTTGATGTCAGTGATCTCATTAACACTGGTGTTGACTACGTTTATTTTAATTATTTATAATTGTTCATAAGTTTAACGATTGTGATTCAAACGTGTTCCAAAGATCTTTTTTAAAAAAAGTTGTTACTAGAAGATTTATAAATTTAGTTGGTAAAAAATATTTTATTTTAGTTTTCTTGTTGTAAAAGATAAAACAGTTTATTCCCTTTTTATTATTGTTTGATTTTTATACCTTAAGGCCGGGTACACACTAGACGATGTATGTACCCAGCTACGGCATGATATATTGGGCTGTCCATACACACTGTGGGCCTGATTCAGAGACGGACGCTCTGAATCAGGGCGTTTTTTTCTTTGTTCGGCCTCCTGGCCGCTCGCATAGCTGTGGGTGACCACCCACAGCTATTGCGAACGGCCAGGTTGATGGTCGCGATGGTCAAGACCATCGCGATCATAGGCCTTGCGACGAGACCCTTGTGGTAGGGTCTCGTGGCCGCAAGCCCCAGAGAGCTTCTGGCTCTAATAGAGCCGGAAGCTCTCCCATTGACATCACTGGTGATTTCAGTGGGGCCGCCCCCAAATGGCTGGCGTTCCTTCGGGAACGCCTCCGTTTGGCCAGCCACCCCCAAGCCCGCCTACCAAACGGGGCGAGCTGTGAATCACCATCGACAGCTCGCCCACTTTGGTGCGAGAGCCGGAGCGACGGAGCACCCGGCGCCAGCCGGGTCTCGCGCATGCGCACGACGGAGCCGGCTCCGTCGTGCGCATGCCCAGTGGGCAAACATCGACCCGGTTGCGAGCGCTCAGCGCTTGCGACCGGGTCTGAATCAGGCCCTGTGTACAACCTCCAAATATATTGTTCCCCCGCTGCATCCAGAAGAATGGTGTTGGCCACCGGATCTTCAGATCTGCCTCCACTTCGACGCACAGGAACGCGCAATAGTTCGCACACACTGGACGATTTGTCATTCGGATTCGCCTCAAAATGACAAATCATCCAATATATTGTCTAGTGCAGGGGTGGCCAACCTCGATCCTCGAGAGCTACTAACAGCTCATGTTTTCCAGACCACCTAGCTGGTGCACAGGTGTATTCATTACTCACTAAGGGCTCTATTTACTACAATCCGCATTTAAAATACGGTTGTAGTGTGTTATTACTGACTGAATTCGCACTGAATTCGGCAACATAACAGGGATTTATTAAAAATCTCTTGCAGGTACAGAGCTTGCGATAAAGCTTTGTCCCTGCGAATCCCTACCGCAGCCTTATCACTTAATACAGTGACGATGTGCCGCGCATGTGCCGACCGGCCGTCGCTACCCAACTCCGTGTTCCCTTCCCCCCTGCTAATTTCACTTTTTCAAGTCAGGTCATTGGTGCTCTGGTGAAGTCCTCCATGGCTCCGGTCAGCTCGTCTCCCATACTGCACTGTGAACCGGTCAGCTGTTCTATGCAGCAGCTGACCGGGTCACAGTGCAGCATGGGAAACCATCTGACAGGAGCCACGGAGGACATCTCCGGAGCCCCATTCTCCAGTCCCTGTACTCAGGTAAGTTTTGTACAGCAATCAGCTTGTGGTCTTTTTAGACCACACAGCTGATCACTGGGGCCGACTCCCGGATCTGCTCTGCCAGTTAGAGCAGAGCAGGAGTCCGGTAACCAGGGGAGACCCTGGATAACGCCACCTCCAGGTGGCGTTATTATCACAGGACCTACCCCGGTATTTTTTCAAAATTTATTTTTAGTAACTCTCTTATTAGGGGTTGGAGTAGAATTTTACGAATTCTACTCCAATTGCCCTTTAGTAAATTTAGGTGAAACTAAAATAATGTGAAAAGGGTGTGAAAACACCCTTTTTCACTTTATTTTAAAAAATTGTGATTCTGTGACCTGGAAAACATGCACTGTTAGTAGCTCTCGAGGACCTGTCTATGTTATGACAGTCGGAATTGTACTAATGCTTATGGTGAAGCACTGCACATGGGTCACCATGTTGATTTTTTCCACCTTCACAGCTTAACGTATGTATATCTTGCCATTTAAGTTACAGAGAATTTTAAAAAATGACAAGAATTGGAAGATGCAGATACATGCATTTTGTTGCAGATGGCCAATACTGAAAAATAGAGACATTTCCAGGGACAAATAAATATTAAGGCAATACATACAGACCATAAAGCACCAGGGATTTATATACACACACAATTTCTCGCCTTTCCAACTTGGGGACTTGAGAACTAGTGTAATCACTCCCATTTGCGTAATTCGCCAAATGCACAAATCTTCATTGCACTATCTGGGTGAAGCACAGCACTATCTGGGTGATGCACAGCAATCTATGATGAGCTGTGAAACGAAAGAGATGCTGATTGCTGCTACGTGTCTGTGTCAGCTGTTCTGTGCTCGTTGCCCATGCTAGAGGCGGAACCCTCTGTGCATTGCCTGTGTGGAGTCGGAGTGTAATTCCTCCTGCACCCTGCTCCTCCTGCTTTAGCAGCTGCAGACCCCACGTGTGTATCTGACAGTGACAGACAGACTGTGAGTGACCCGTCCGGGTGTAGGGAGATCTGTTACAGGATACGGAGCGGTATCACCATGGTATGTGTTATATAACTACTTATATCCTCTGCCTGCCTGTATCCACTGTGCCCTCCCCTGTCACTGGGCTGCTGGTCATTGTGTCTATAGGAGTGCACACTGCCAGTGCCTGGAGTAACATGCGCTCCGTGTAGTATTAATACTGCAGCAGGGTTACACACGTTATTGCCGTTAAATTTCAAGTCAAAAGCTTCAGCTCTTTTTTTTTTTTTTTTAAGTAAATCTATAGACTGAGTGGCTGTGGTAACTATCATTCTGTATTCCTGCATGCTAGAGCTTACTCCCCTTCATGCTAAGGTAATGTCTAAATCCCCTTCATGGAGAGGACCCTGACGTCATCTGCCAGTGTCCAGCGTCATTCCCTGCCATCCAAGTGGGCATAGAGGGGGAATATAACCATGTGGCGAATATAACCATGTGTTGAGCGTAGCGAGCCACCGTGCCCGAAGCGTGGCGAGCGGACAACAAACTTCTTTAAGTGGGGGCAAAGTACTTCTTTACCTGGCTGTCATGGGCAGGAACTGCACTTTCGCCCTCACTCTCGTCACTTCCAGGTCCCTAGCGCGAAGGGGAAATAAGCTCAACCTTCATGCTAAGGTTCTGGAAGTGACATGTAGTGAGGGTGGAAGTGCAGTTCCATAAAGTCTACCTAAAGAAGAAACTTGTCCCTTCGTGGACTGGCCTTGTTTCATTCGCAACAAGATTATATGTCCCCTCTATTTCCACGTGGATGGTAGGGAATGACTTTGGACAAGAGTTGATCACGTCAGGGTCCTCCTCCATGAAGGACATCTAGACACTACGAGCGGTATTCAATATGGGAGCGAAAAGTCCGTGCTGGACTTTTCGCTCCACATCGGAGATTTTTCAGGGATAAAGTATCGGGGGCGCGCCCGCTTTATCCCTGTATTCAATATAAAATCTACGAAAACGGGACCTGGCAAAGCGGGATTTGCGATAAATTACAAAATTTTCCTGGAAAAAATTGTAGGACCCCACTAAAGTTGTAAAAACATGGGGGATCACTATGGGTACCCCCGTTTTAGCCCGCAAATGAAAGTCAGGGATTTAAATAGCCGCAGCAGGTGTTTTTTTCCCCGACATTGAAGAAGTGATGCAGAAGAGCACTTAGGTTATTTTTTTCGTTTTTTTAAGTGGTCCCATCAAATTTGGGGTACATGAAAATGGGTACTAGCATATTTTTATGTCCCTAAAGTAAGCTTTTAAAAATTCTACAACTATGCACCTGCCGCTAATAATCTATTCTAGAGAACACCTGCCGCATACTTGCAGAATAGCCCTCAACCTATTTCCCTATTTTTAAACACTTTTTTTTTTCCCAATTTTTAAATTAATTTTTTGGGGTGTCCCTATTTTTTTTTTTTTTTGACAGTTATTTTTAAAATGTCATTCCCAGGGGTGCAGGCTATTTGTTTTAAGCCTGCACCCCTAAACCCCAATTCTGCACTTTTTTTCACCACCTATTCAGTGGTGAAAAGTTATCCCTGTTTTTTTCCAAAGACTTTTCGAACCTGCGAAAAGTCTTTGAAATTGAATACAGTGTAAAACTAAAACCTGCCATAATGACGTCATAGGTGCGATATTAACGCAAAAATGGAGTTTTCGCTCCATATTGAATTCCCCTATACAAGTTAGCAGTAGGTATCAATATTAAATAGAGCCCATAATGATGTACAGCTGCCATTTACCATGTTTTCTGGAAACCCCTCCCATCTCTGCAAATGTCCTTTATTTGGTAGTGTATCTAACATTGCTGGTGAAAGGAGTTGAAGCTGTGCCCATAAAGCTCTTACTGCGCACAGATACTGAGATGGCATTGCTTTGTGGCGTCATGCTAGAAGCTTTTTCTCCACTTGATGAATTGCTGTCCCCGTGGTGGTCTATGAAGATGGTGATAAGCCCTGGAGAATTTTCCTATTTCTCTGTAGTTAATACTGTAATATATTACTGGAAGATTGGTGTCACTTCTGAAAATTGCTTTGTCCAGAGGAGTTTGTGCTGATCACAACGTAATTATATTAATAATATATGCCCACCTGATATAGAAACACATCACTGATATTGGTTTTGTTTAGTCATTAGAAAAATCAGAAGCCCTGTCATTTCCGTAAATGGTAGTGCACATTCGGATATCTCTCTTTTTTGGGGCTCCTAGTTCTAGAGGGACACTTCTTGAAATAAAAATAAACAAATGTCTTCCACTAGGAACACTGTTATATTTACCACTCGAAACCTAAAGCAACTTTTTTTTTTTCTTTTATTTCTCTTACATGAACAGATTCAATGTAATAATTTAGCAAATTGTGAAGAACAGTAGCATATGTGTGTTTGACAATCATATATGATCAAATGCAGATGGACAAACTGAATAGTAATCTTACCGCTCTTATGGGATTGTTTATTCCATATTTAATAGAAATCAGACTTTGCATTTGATTATTGATTTAGCTGAATATTTTAATTAATAAAAAATATGAAATTGGCATGGACAAAAATGAAGGGACCCAAAACCGAAATATTTTGTTGCACAACCTTTAGAGGCAATCGCTGTAATCAAATGATTTCCATAGCTCTCAATGGGGGCGGTTAAATTAATTAGCTGGATTTTAGCTCCCGGATGAAGTGCTCAGGAACTATTAATTTATTTCCCGCGACTAGTCCCGAGGCTGCACTTATCGTGGATTTATGCTCACACCTCCAGAAGTGGCATCTGAAATCCATGTTATGTATAGCTTCGGAGCTAGTCGTCCTGACAGCTGCAACACACCTGGCACTTAGCCCGGGAGCTGCAGTTTAATGCTGCTAATAATGCAGGGCATTATCGTGAGAAAAAGTGGCTATCATGGGAAGTAATTGAGTTTAGCTCAGGAGCTAAATTCCCACAAAATGAATTTAGTTGCCCCCCAATGAGACTTCTGCAAACTGCTCCTCCTGTCTCAGATTTGATGGGTGCCCTCACCAGACTGCATGTTTCAGCTCTTTCCATAGATATTCATATGATTCAGCTCAGGGCTCATAGAAGTCCACTTCAGAATAGTCCAGTGGTTCCCAAACTGTGCGCCGCGGCACCCTGGGGTGCCTCAGGACACTTACAGGGGTGCCTCAGGTTGGTGGTCCAGCACCAAAATCAATTCTTTATTGTCATTGTAATGTAAATGTGTAGAGAAACAGAAACGCAAAACTGTCCCCCACCACATAACTGAACCTAAGGATGACAGGCAAGCACAATTTACTTCACTTTACTACTTTTACAATATTTTATTCTGAAGTTCTCAATAACAAATTTTTGGCTTAGGGGTGCCGTGAAAACCATGCTGAAGTTTGGGAATCTCTGGAATAGTCTAATGTTTTCTTCTTATCCATTCTTGGCTTGTTTTAGTTGTGTATTTTGGGTCAATACCCTGTCGGAGGACCCATGAACTGTGACTGAAACAGAGGTATATGACATTGGGCAGTTTGTTTAGCTCTAAATGCCTTGAGATTTCATTGTGCCCTGTCTGGATTCAAGGCGCCCTGTGACAGACGCAGCAAAGCAGTCCAAAAACATAAACAAGCCTCCTCCATGTTTTACAGTGGGTTTGGTGTTCTTTTTATTTGAAAGCTTAATTTTTTTGGCTGTGAACAGCTGACTTGCCAACAATGTCTAGTCTTGACTCTGGGCCTGATTCAGCAGGGAACGCAAGTGAGAGAACATATGCACCCAGTCACTGAGAAAATATGCTAATCCATGCATACACACGGCAACCGCGACACAAGATGCAGACGCCCAGCAATATATAATGCCGTCTACCTCCCTTTTACTCACAGCCTGAACAGTCCGCAAGATAGCGGAACATCGAGAACCGTCGAACACATTAGCATAATATTGGTTGACCTAATATCACTCAGGATTTCAGCAACTTTCTGCCCACAGTGAAAGCTAAGGCTGCGTAGGACCTCGCAATGGCTAATTTATGCACACCCCTGCAACAGCGTTCAAATACACTGGCACGCCTGCGTTCGCGTGACCACCCCCCCATTAATTTTAGTAACGTAGCATGCGCATGGCATCTATTCACCCAACGGTGATCGGTCACCACAGCTTTTCCCATCTGCGAGACACTGTGGCCCGCGGGTGGAAAAGACACAGGGCAGGCTGTTTTAGCGGGGTGCCGCTAAAAGTAGTGTTCACTCTAGCTCCGCCGTGAGGCAGGGCGCCGGAGCTAGAGAGGGCATGTTTGTGCGTGCGCCCGAGAAGGGGGCGTGGTCATCGAAAAGGGGGTGTGTCTATAAGACGGGTCCCCTTTTCGTCACTCTTGGGGGCGTGCCAGGCACTTACGGTCACGCCGGGCAGCCCCCAAGCCCTGCAGACAGGGAGAATAGATGCCGGGCGCTTGCGCCCGGCGTCTATTCTCCGGCGGTGACCGGGTCACCGCACATTTCTTCACCCGCGGGACACTGCGACCCGCGGGTGAAGACGGCTCCCGCAGGCTGTTAGGGCAGGGCGCTTTTTGCCTTCCAGAAGGAGGGCAGGGCGCCGCGCCCCGCTGGAACAGCCTAGCGGGAACGCTATAAAAGGGCAGCGCGAGGCACCCCACTAAAACAGCCTGGAGATTTCAATCTTGCCTAACTCTGGGGAGTATATTTACTAAAGTTCAGGTTTATAGAACTGGTGATGTTGCCCATGGCAACCACTCGGATTCTGCTTAACATTTATCTAGAACTTTATAAAATATAATGGCTAGAATCTGGTTGCTGTGGGCAATATCTCCACTCCTATAAACCTGCACTTGAGTAAATATACTCCTCACAAATTTGTGCATGTCTCTGTGTAACTCGGAGCTATTCAGGCTAGTCTGTTTTTTTTTCCGAGTTTTCAGTCAGTAGTAGTGTGCGAGTTAAACACTTGCACTAAATTACATTGCACAAGTTGTATCCTCACAATAGCAAAACATTTGGATGTGTGTTTCACCATTGCGAGTTGAACATGTGAGTTTGCATGTTCTCACTTATTACATGTGCACGTATAGCTCTATACTCTCACATTTTCAAAACTCGGACCCTATTACATATAGTGTTCACTCTATGTCCGGCGGCAGAAAGGGCGCCGGACCTAGAGTTAGGGCACTTCTGCGCTTGCTGAAGGGGGCGTGGCTAATGAAAAGGGTGTGTGTCTTTATGACGCACCCCTTTTTCATCACTCTTGGGTGCGTGCCCGGCACTTACGGACATGCTGGGCAGTCCCCAAGCGCCGCGGTCACTGTGAGTGGATGCAGGGTGCATGCTCTGCCGTTTTCCCCACCCGCGGGACACTGTGGCCCTGCAGGTGGAGGACAGAACCCGCAGGCTGTTTCAGAGGGGCGCCGCGTCAGAGGGCAGGGTGCTTTCTGCCTGTCAGAAATAGGGCAAGGCGAGGAGCCCGGTTGAAACAGCCTAGCGGGAACACTAACATATCGCCCCTTCACTCTAAAGAATATAGCAAAAGACTGACTGACCACAGTGCAAGAATTCACCTGTAGAGTGAACCTGTTGGTGCAGACTGAAACATGCACCAACCTGCATCACCGTTTGAGAATGCTGACAGCTACTATTGTTGCAGAAATTACAGAAAAGTAATCTAGAGGGGTAAGTGGGGATAGGGGTTATTTTTATGAGGAATGGTTGTGTTTCAAATTGTAAAAATGATGGGCAAAATTACACCTAATGGTAATTTTCGTTTTTAAAGAGAGGATTTTAATTAAGCATTAAAATACTCATACAGACATTCAAAATCCCATTATTTTGCTTTCACAGCCTTTTAAAGTATATTAAGGTTCAATTTAAACAAAAAAAATTACCTAAATCTGCCTTAGGCTGATAATGCTTGTTGAACCCACTTTTTTGCCCCAAAACATACACCTCACACTAAAAAGAGAGCATCTGGAGTGGCATTTCCGAGCAATTGTTTTAAACTTTGACCCCCTATATCTCAAAAAACTGAGGCCTGAGTCTGTGGGTATCATAATGATTTTTTTTCTGGGTGATTTGACATGGAATGACCCAAAGATGAAATTCCTTTGACTACTCAACTGGATGTAACTGAGAATAGCATTATGGCTAGCAAAAAGATTTAGCATATTTTGTGCAGTTTATAAATCCTGTTGACATATGTATACATGTACGCGATGTCTGCTGCCGCTTAAAATTCAGAAGAAAATTATTTAAGACACGAGTTTGCATTAGTGAAAGAAAATCATTCATGGTATGTGTTCTATACAGCTCCCGGCTGGCAGTTTCCTTTTAGAGGGTTCATTTGTCAGAAGTAATATTAATCTATATACTCTATTTCAGCTTTTCTTTAAGGAGAAAGCAAGCAGAATGATGGACACAATCTTATTTTTCTGTGCCCGTTCAGCTTTCTAAGTACCATCTCCCTGCCGTTTTGCTGCTCTCCATATAGGACAGTCTGAACTGCATTAGTTAACCACATAGCTTCTCAAATGAACTCCAGTTTTTAAGAACAAGACACTACGTTTCCGCTAGGCTCTTTCAGCAGGGCGCCACACCCTGCCCTTTTTCTAAAGGGCAGAAAGCACCCTGCCCTTCGGCGCTGCGCCCCGCTGAAACAGCCTGCGGGTTCTGTCCCCTCCCGTGGGTGGGGAAAATGGCGGTGCTGCGGTCACTGCCGATGAATGGATGCTGGGTGCATGCGCCCGGCATCCATTCACGGTGACCACAGCGCTTGGGGGCTGCCCGGGATGTCGTGGGACCTTTATATAGAAAGGTGTATGCCTTTCAAATTGTTGTCCAAACAATTGAATATACCACAGGTAGACTCCAATTGAGCTGTAGGAACATCTCAAGGATAATCAGTGGTAACAAGATGCATCTGAGCTCATGGCAAAGGCTGTGAATATTTATGTACATATGATTTCTTATTTTTTTTTAATTAAAATTGCAAAAATCTCAAAAACTGTTTACACGTTGTCATTACGGGGTATTGTGTGTAGAATTTTGAGGACAAAAGTCAATTTATTCCATTTTGGAATTAGGCTGTAACATAACAAAATGGGGAAAAAACAAAGCACTGTGAATATCATCCGGATGCATTGTAACTGTATATATGAAATGTTTTTTTTTTTTTTTGTAAATGTAAGTTTAGTTCATGTAATCTGAATGGCCTTTTATTAGGTTTTGACATTCTGTGGCATTTATAACCCACAAAATGGGTGTCAAGGAATATCAATGTACTTTTGATGTTCGGTAATAATTTGTCCCACACAGATCAATAGAAGTTTAATTCTCTCAGGAAGCCTGTGGGGAGGAGGGGAGGTATTGTTTAGTTTCATTAATTTGTACATACATGATGCTGTCCTGTGAGCAGGAAAAGCAATTCTCTGGACAGGATGAGTAGATAAAAGTGCTTTCCTCTATAACTGCATATAGATGATTTGAGGATGCGTATCTGACATCCAACACAACAGGGTGTATTGAAACAGCCATCTGAGCAGGTGTGACTGACTGACTGTAAACATGCATCAAAACTTCACCATATTTTATTATTATTTTTACTAAAAATTTATATTTTCAACACAGCTGGGTGTTTCCAAAATCATAGGAATATACCTGAAGTCTGTACACTGGTTGTGTTTTGAGAGGTATGGTTTGGGAGAAATAAGATACCTAACCAGTCACACATCATCGCGCAGTCTTGTTTACATTCATTGTATAGTTTAAATCAGGGGTGGGCTATAAGCGGCCTTCCAGCTGTTGTTGCACTACACCTCCCAGATACAGTCATTGCATGGCCATAAAGCAAAGCTGGGACATGTAGTTCTACAACAGCTGGGGGGCCGCTTATTGACCACCCCTAGATTAATGTGAACATTACATATTTCATGTACCTATTACACAAGGGTAACTATGTACAGTTATCTGTATTTAAGTTAAGTGGATTTAAGTTATTAGTTATGTGGGTGGACCTGGCATGGACTCTGGCTTAATTGACATCACAATGGGGGGGAGAGGGGGACAGTTCATAAAAGGTGTAAGAACCTTTTGTTTTATATCAGACTTGGGGGTTCAATTCTGAGTTGAAACCTGGACCTGCATTTTCCTGCCATAACACCCCGGTCCAGAATAAGCCAAGTGTAATTGGGTGTATATTTCTTTTCTGTTTATTTTTAAATTATAATATTTGTTTGTGTAATCTGTAAACCTTTTTATTTATAATTTCTGTAACTAAGCATTGTACTTCCTCTTAAAAATAAAGGGCCAAATGTAATAGGGTAAGAGTTTAGAAAATGTGAAAGTTTACCAGTAAACTCTTCTCACTTTTTAAACTTGACCAACGTAAGAGTCCGGGAACGTGCAAACGTTCATGTTTTCAGACTCAACAAAACTAACAATTTACACTCTCATCCAGATGTTTTCCCATTTTGAAGATAAAACTCGACCACTGTGAGAGTTTACTGCTAAATTCACATTTTCTATACTCACCATATTACATTTGGCCCTTTATTAATCTATTTTCATATATGCTATAGAACCCAGCCTTTGAAGAGGCTATTAGATTACACAGGTTACACTATAAGTATTCTTCTGTTGGCAGGGGGGACCAACTAATAGGCCCTCATACGTCAGCAATCGGGGCAATTCTGCATTTTGCAGATGATTGTGTAAACAAATCTGCAATGTAACTGGGTTTACAGATCACAGATAACAACCAAAAGAAGTGATTATAATTGATGAATCAGGTTGTCCTAAATGTTGGATTTCACAGACAAATCTGGGCTGTATATTCCTAGTGTATGGTAACAAGCCATTTTGCAGACCATTTCTAGTAAAATGATGAGCCTTTCACGATTGGCAGATCAGTCTTTCCTGAAAATGATCTGCAAATGATCTGAAAAATATCTGTATGGGCTTAGATTGGTGGATTTGGGAACCATTAAATTGAGGGGAAAAAAATAATCACAGAATCTGTGAATCGTTTTTTTGTGATTGCTGATGTATGGGCCCCTTAACTAGTTTGTGTTGCGTACACTGCACAATTGTAATACAGAGTTGGGGAACCTGGGGTTCCTTTGTGTATTTTTCACTGGTGGGGTGGTGGCAGTAGAGAGGCTTATGCATAAAGGGCTTACAGAATATTCAATGTACATGTCACTACATCAGGGCTTGTGGAATCTGGGCAATCGCAGTCCTGACACTAGTGTGGTACCATACAGGGTGATGCAGTCCTTGGCTCTGACCTAGTCAGTGCCAAATCAAGGATACCTCCAGATCTCATTGAAGAAAGCACTCACTGGGGGCTATTCAATTGTGAGCACCTGGCATCTTCATTTCTGATAGCCCCCTCCTGAGAAGGCGAGCAGAAATGTGCTATAAGTCCTGGTTTTGGGCGCTCAAACTGCTGGTGGGGTGCCCTAACAAAGGCTTTAAGACGGGTTTAGCCGTTTAACAACAAGCACGATAATTGAGTGTCCAAAAATCAATGATTGGACAATATTGGGTGCCCATTAATTAGAGCACCTTAAGAAAACAATTGAATCACCCCCACTGAACTAAATTTAGCTGTGTATACAGGGTGCACAGTGATTGGATAATTGCACAGATCAGTGTTTATCTGATCTGCATATTTGATCTTTAAAGGTGCATACAGATGTAACTATTTTTGAACGATTTAACTATAACGATGTTATCGTTCAATCGTTGAAAAAATCGTTCAGTTTCTGACTTATAACGATGAACGATTATCGTTCATGCGCGTTCCCGTTTGTAGATGGTGGTTCATTCTGACTGACCAACTGAACGATTTTCATTAAGGGTAGTTACAAAAATCGTTTGTAGTTCAAAAAATCGGTCATTACACTTTAAAAAATCTGGCAGATAATGTGACAGAAAATTGTTCATAAAATCGTAACAATCATTTTTTTGTGTGTGTGTATGCAGCTTATGCGTGTACCCAGCTTAAAGTAAACCACACTACCATTTGCATTAGTATTCATGTAAACTGGTACAGCTTTTTAAATGGTTTAAAAATGGACACATACAGTTAGGTCCATATATATATTTGGACACTGGCAAAATTTTCATCATTTTGGCTCTGTTCGCCAACACAATGGATTTGAAATTAAACAATGGAGATACAACTGACTTTTAATACAATTGGTTGAACAAAAATATAATATATAAGGTGTATATAAAACATAAATGCATTCTGTGTTTAGATTTGGGTCCCATTCCCAAGATATTTCATTATTTTATGCAAATATTCCAAAATACGGAATATTCCGATATCCAAAATACTCCTGGTCCCAAGCATTTTGGATATGGGAGACTCAACCTGTATTTGTTTTTGTTGGACTGGTTAATAATACGTGTCAGTTTGCACAAATGAACTGCTCTAAATCTTGTCACTATTGATGCATGTTGTATGTGCTTCAGTTCCCAGAGCTCCAGCTCACTTTAATTATGAGATGCTGTCAGTCACTCTGCAAGTAGCAGAGAAATAAATGACTGTGGATACTCATTAGCATCAGCTGTTACTGTTCTGTCTGCTGCATTTGATCATGTTCTATATTGTGTAGGCAATATGAAGATAATATGCAACCACATGTTACATAATATTTTAGTAGCAGTCAAATATTAATTGAGGCTGTTTGAGCCTACACTATTCTTTTTTTTATAATATTTTTTACATGTTGCTGATATGCCAGGTTCTGTCGAAGTTGTGACTTTTAGGGCTAGTTCCTGTCAGTCATTCCTATTATCTTTTTAGCTGTACTTTTATGTGATGCAGTTGTAACTGTATCCATGGACACTCTTTCCTATTAATTAATAAGTAGCTCTTCTGGTTTCACATAAATGTTCATTTAAAGCAAACTGTAAAATTTTTAGAAACCTAATTTTCTTACATGTTGTTCTTATTTTGATCAGTAAACTACAGATGTGTCCTCATACACTATTGCTTTAGTCAGTAGCCAAACGGCCCCTCCCAGCACTCCAGGTCCCGCGCAACTCTGCTTGTGCCAAGTGGCTTTTTAGCCTGAACTTGTCTGAAGCTATAAAGTGCTGCGATGCAGCGGCTGTTTACACACTCAGCCGCACACAGATATACACACATCAAATGAATCAATGAATCGGTGCATTCTCCTGGTGTGTCTGTCGCATCGCATTGTGACTAAGATCCATTTTCTGGTGAATAAGATGCTCTGCGCAAGCAGGGTTGTACGGGACCTGGCGGCTCACTCACACCAAGCGTCTCGTACAACATGGCGTATTGAGGCTAGATGTATGAGGACCCATCTGCAAATTAGCATTATTGTTCTGTACAAGGAATAGTGGAGGTCTGCATACAATAAGAACATCAATGGTGAAAGTGGCTTTTTTATTTAGATTTATGGCTTGTACAATGTTCATACAGCATCTCTGCAGTTATCAATGATTTACTTACAGCAAATTATAAAATTAATGAAGTCATTAACATCATTCCCTCCCACTGTGGAACTTACTTACCACTTGGAAGCAGAGTTTTTTTTTTTTTTTGTTAGATTCCAATTAACCCACTAGTATGTTTTTGATATGTGGTAGGAATACTGAGCACCCGGTTGAAACCCAGGCAAGCATGAGTAGAACATACAAGCTCCACACAGCTGGGTCCCTGGTTGGTATTCAAACCCTGACCTCAGTACTTGGAGGGAGCAATGCCAATCACAGCACCAATGTGCTCATTTCACTGTCATCAGCTGCACCACTATGTAATTCCTTACCATTGTTCCAGGATCTGATTACTCACCATTACCTAAGAGACTCCTTCATACAAAACCATTCATACATCTCCAAAGTCATCACAATATACTCTCCATCAAGCCACCTAAGATCTGCACCTCTTTTATAGCAACCTACAATGCTGATCAGGATATCCCTAGCCTTCAAATCTTAAAATGCTCTATGAAAACCCACCTATTAGTGCAGTGGTTCTCAAACTGGGTCCTCAGGACCCCACACAGGTCACGTTTTCCAGGTCGGCCAGCAGGTGCACAGGTGTAATCATTACTCCTTACATTATTCATTACTTTTTAAAATATCCACAGGTGGAGCTAATTATTTCACTTGTGATTCTGTGAGGAGACCTGGAAAACATGCACTGTTTGGGGTCCTGAAGACAGTTTGAGAACCTGTTTACTAGAGCCTACCTTACTGCTCACAGAGGTATAACCATGGTACTGAGCAAATCTCCACTCTGATCTGAACATGCTACACTAGTCTCAGTTCTGCCCTTTTGCCACTAGACTGTGAGCTCCAATGAGTAGCGTTCCCGCTAGGCTGTTTCAGCGAGACGCCGTGCCCTACCTTATTTCTGAAGGGCAGAAAGCACCCTGCCCTCCAGCGCGGCTCCCCGCTGAAACAGCCTGCGGGTTCTGTCCTCGACCCGCGGACCGTAGTGACCTGCAGGTGGTGAAAACGGCAGAGTAGCGGTCACCACCGGTGAATTGACACCGAGCGCATGTGACCGACGTCCATTCACAGTGACTGCGCTTGGGGGCTGCCCGGCATATCTGTAAGTGCCGGGCACGCCCCCAAGAGTCACGAAAAGAGGAGGGTCATAAAGACACACCCCCTTTCATTGGCCACAACCCCTTTTTGGACGCGCGCATACGGCATGTGCAGAAGTGCCCTTGCTCTAAGTACTCTGCTTGCCACCGGACCTAGAGTGAACTCTACATGAGCATGGTCCTCCTTAATGTTTGCATTTATTTTGTATCACTGTGTTGCACATTCTCTATTTGCTTCACTTAGTGGAGTTGTGGAACACAGTTGTCGTAAAAATCAGTGACTGATGCTGGTCCTTATGCAAGTTTATATTTATGGTACTATTCTTTACATTATGAGAGTAAAAACAAAGAAAATACATCACCTGTCAAATATTTTATAACACCACAGTTCTAATAAAAATGTAAGCAATTCAAGTTCAGTGGATAACCTGAAATGCTACAAAGACTAATGGTAAAAAAAAAAAGTAATGCAGTAATATGTATGTGTGTATATGTATCTCTATACACATATGCATATAGTCCCTGGTTTACGGGTCTGTCTGTTCTTTCGGGCTAATCTCTTGAACCACTGGGCTGATTTTGGTGGGGTTTTCATTGTTCTATACAGCATTGGTTGAGGAAGGTTTAGGTGTATGAACAATTTATCTGTGACAAAAAGGAGGCGAGCAGTGGCGATCACATAAAAAAAAAAATCTTACACCAAGCTGCTGTATAGGAGCTGGTCAGGGCACTGAAAAACGCAAGAGAGCACCTGAAACTGAAGCTTGAAATGAAGCTTGTGCTGTATGAGTTACTGACTGCTGCTTAAGGGCCAAGGGCTGCACTCTGATTGCTATGTCTAAGTGGCTCTCACTGTCCGAGAGTCAATGTGCCCTGTTGCTTAGCAGCAGCCTAGAGAGAGGAGGGAGTCGGAGATTGAGTAGGGCCATGTCTGAGAAGATGCCCTGATGCAGACTTAGTAATCAGGAAGAAGCCAGGAATGACCTAGCTAACAGGAATTAAAAAAAAAAAAAACACTATCAAAGGATTTCCATTCGATGGTGGTAAACATTGGACCGCCACAATCAAATGGTAAAAATACTACCATCGGAACAGTAACATCAATGGTTAGTATCCATCGGATATCAATGTCTATCCCTGCGTTGAACTTGCAGGCAGACAACGGCCAACAGCCCTGCAGGTCATACAACCAAAACAATACGTTAGGGTTCGGTGTTTTAATAGTGCTCGTGCACTGATCAGTGTGTGATCGCCCGGTGATCCAGTTACGGGCATTCCACTTAGCTGCTTACATTATTTTGTTTCCCAGCTAGCCAGGATGGCACTACTTATTCGTCATACATCATATAATGGAAATACAGCCAATGTCATTAAGAACTATTTTCAGCGTAAAGAACAACAAGAATTCCTGGAAGTGATGATATGACCCCAACAGAGCCCTGATCTCAACATCTTCGAGTCTGTCTGGGATTTCATGAAGAGACAGAAGGATTTGAGCAAGCCTACATCCACAGAAGATCTGTGGTTAGTTCTCAAGATGTTTGGAACAACCTCCCTGCCGAGTTCCTTCAAAGGCTGTGTGCAAGTGTACCTAGATGCTGTTTGAAGGCAAAGGGTGGTCACACCAAATATTGATTTGATTTCTCTTCTGTACATTCACTTTGCATTTTGTTAAGTGATAAAAAATAAACTATTAACACTTCTAATTTTGAAAGCATCCTCACTTTTCAGCATTGTTTTCACAGCTGCCTAAAACTTTATTCATTTAGTTGTTTGACTAGAAATGAGAGCTCTGTGAAGTCTGCAATCCCAATGATCTCCTTAATTTCCTGGTTTATTTTGTTAATCATTTTCTATGTGAGTCGACCAAAGCAATAGTTGTCACAGGATATTTACCAGAATTATGACTAAATGAATGAGCTCTTCTTACAAGCTTAGATAAATCTGCTTTGATCACTGGGCAATACTTTATTTCTAGTACCTTTTGCCAGCAGTGGTAGTAATTTGCTACTTATGACTATTTAGGAGATTAGTGGTTTTCATGAAAATGTGACACAATAATATTTTAACCATATAATGCTTTCCTGGAACCAACATCTTTTTTTAGAGCTCTTGATATCTGCACCAGAATCACCTATGGCATTTGTCTGATCAGTCTGTATTTTGGCACAAATTTGGCCTCGCCCGCTATTCACATCTCTTACATATACCACTGTAAATATCTAACAAGTTGCAGTAAAGATTGTAAGCTTGCGAGCAGGGCCTTCCTACCTATATATCTGTCTGTTATTACCCAGTTTTGTTCTATCAATGTTGACAATTGTAAAGCGCAACGGAATATGCTGCGCTATATAAGAAACTGTAAATAAATAAAGTAAAGTAAAATGCATACATATAAAATGCTGTTCCAAAATAGGGTTTCAGCAAGTAATTTTCCTTTGCACCAGTTTTCCAAAATATTTGTGTAAAGGGAAATATGTGTGATGAGGCTGTTGCCCAAATAGCACTGTAACAGAAAGCAAGTCGATGCTGTAATTTTTTCAGTATGTTATAGCTAGATAACGTGACATCTGGTTACTTTATAGGTCTTTTATTTTCTTTATTTAATTTTCCTGCCTGACAGTTGTCATTACTGTTTCTCATATTGTTTTGAGATCTCGCATGTCAAATACATTGACAATCAAAATTGTAAAATTGTTTTAATATGTAATTAATGGAATTATTAGCTTAATGATGAGTTTTAGGATGGTAATGCTGCTTGGAGGCAGGGCCCACTTGCAAGTTCTACTTTCAATAAAATAAACACTGTATGTATGTCTGTGTGTATGTAAACATATGTGATGGTCAACCTTCCTCTCCAAAGGGCCTAGCAAACTGTTCAACTGTTTTTGGTAAGCGTATGAGGTGTGGCTATTAAATAGCGAGATGTAATGTATGGCGTAAAAAATAAACCATACCTTGCGAGTTAAAAGGGAGTGGGGAAACCTTGACCTTGTACTATCCAAAAACAGTTTCACCCCTCTCGCACATACAGTTTGCTGTCACACAGCATTTGAAGTTGTGTTTTTTTTCCTGTGCGTCGTAAAAATGCTTGTTTCAAAATTAGAGTAACATGTTGACTTAAAATTTTTAGTTAAATTGAACAAAATAGCCACTGATTCTTTCCATATGCTAACCAAGGTTTACGGGGCAGAATGTATGTATGCACATCAAAAACAAATGAAAATGTGGAAAAAATTGAGAAAATTGTTTGAAATGACCGACTCAGAATCCGAATGATAGCAGAAATGACAAAGAAACTGTAAGGCAAGTTTTGAATCAAGATCTTAAAATGTCAAAAGTTTGTGCTAAGATGGTTACAAGGCATTGCCGAGCAGAAAGAAAATCAAAAGCGAATTTTTGGAACAAATTCAAGTTGGTTCACATTTTTTAGGTAAAGTTATTACCTGTGATGAAACATGCATCTTCCAGTATGATCCTGAGAAAAAATGCCAGTCCATGCACTGGAAAACACCATCAAATCCAAATTTCAAAGCCATTTTAATTGTTTTCTTTGATATCCAGGGTGTTATTTTTGAAGACTGGCAACCAAATGGCGCAGCAGTGAATCAACATTACTACAAAAATGTTCTAGGAACTAGAAATTAATCGATAGAGGCCAGAGTTGTGGAAAAAATGGTTTCATCAGGACAACGCACCAGCCCACAGTGTCAATGTCATAGCCACTGACAGTAATGTAGCTTTTCGCATGCAGTTACACCCGCAGGCGCACACAGAATATAGGCATGCCGCATATAACTTTAATCAGCATAAGCTGCTTGTGTGTTCTATTCACATCACTTTGCTAATAAGATGCATTATGAGGGGAAAAGTCGCATGAAAAGACGCTCAGCGTTACCGAGTCACACTGTGCTAACGCGAGGATAGATGTTTGTGGACACATCTGTATATCCTACGTCGGCTGTATGAACTATATATTTTCCAGTGTGTACTCAGCATTCCTCTAATGCATTTTATATAAATAAATCACCTTAGAAATAAGCAGTTTGACCTTTTTGTATGTTTGCTAACCAGTATTACCCAAGTTTCCTACTTTTACTATAAATTAGAGGTATGTTTTTCTATTTGTTTGGCCTGTGAGTGCCAGGTGTTTTTGTGTAGATTTTTTTTTTTAAATGATTTTTGCCACCCTTCTGAGCACTTGGCAATATACATTGATTAGAGCAGGTGGCCTTTCATGCTTTATGTATATTCTCATACCTGTTTCTGGAAGTTTCTATAATCGCTTAGTGACAAAATTATTCTATTTTATTAGAGATATTTATGTCCAGTACTTCATCGCTGTATTTTACTAGTTAGAAGTTAAATGTACTGTGCTCAGCAGTAAGGGCTGTGTTACTGGCATCTGTTCTAATACTAAGAAACCACTTGCACTTTGTTGACAACATATTGGTAGTGTAATAAATAACAGTTGCTAATGAGTTTATTCCTGTTTGACAATAAATCAAAGTGACAATATGGATATATTTACAAATCTATTGAATTTTACCAGAAAATCAACTTTTCTGCAAAAATGTTAATTAACTAGTTTGTTTCCAATGGTCTATAAAATCATAAAATATAACAAGGTTTGTCCGTTTTTGTATAGTCCGTTAACAATTTGTATTTCAATTGTACTTAAAATCTCCATCACTGCTAATACGGTCATTAGATATTTATAGTTATTTTATGGAACTATATTGTCCTCATACAATAACCCCAGTTCTTGTTTTCATGTACAATATTTGTACTGTACTATAGGTTTTCCTGAAAGAGAACAAACGAGCAGTAACCAGTCACACATGATCTATGCATTTTGATCTAGTACAGTATCATATATATTGGTACGGGATGTAGTTTGGAAGCAGACTGTCTAAATCCCGACCGCCGGCTTCCAGACGTTCTAATCCCGGCGTGGTACTAATGACAGGCGTCTAAATCAATAACCAGACGCCGGAAGACCGACGCCCGGCATCCCGATCAAAGTGATGCCGGCTGCGGACAGCCGCTGGGGGGGGGGTTATGTTTAGGGCTCCCGGGGGTCTTAGGGTTAGGCACCCCCCCGAGAGGTTAGGGGTAGGGGGGTTTGGGTTAGGCACCCCCGGGGGGAGGGTAGGGTTGGGCACCCCTCTGTGGGACTTGGGTTTAGGCGGCAGGGAAGGGGGGGGGGGTTAGGTTTAGGCACTTAGGGGGGAGGTTAGGGTTAGGCACCCCTAAGGGAGGGTTAGAGATGGGGGGGAGGGGAATTAGGTTAGCGATACTACCTTAGGGACGATCAGGATTTTCACCCTTGCCGGGCTGCTGCTGTCGGGATTTGAACCGCCGGACACACGTCCGGCGGTAATACCTACTACACCCATTGGTACATGTAACACTCTCTTTTGTACTTGTTCACAATAAGTTTAAACTTATTTACTTTGAAAAAAAAAAAAAAAAAACATTCTGGGGTCCTTTCTGCATCTGTGTGGATGAAAGTACTTTTACATACAGCCCGTGAGTGTGAATCTGTATAGGAAGTGCTACCATGCAGCGGCCGCGGCTTATTTTCATGCAAAGTTCTGTTGAAAAATTTAGACTGTCGCATACAGTTATACAAGTGTTGCATATCATATTGATCAGTGCAGTCTGGTGTTGCGACTACGTCACACATTGGAGCAAAAAATATGCTGCACCCACGGCGCAGCTCACTAGCGCTGGGCATCTACAGGCTAGGTGTATGAGGACACATCTGTACTGTCAGTGAGTTGGAACGGTTTGCCTACATCAGGGCAGTGGGGGGATATGATTTGTTGGGTTCATTGTAGAGTTCATTCTCGGTCCGGCGCAGGGCAGAACACGAACGCAGAGAGGGCACTTTAATGCGCTCGAAAAGGGTTTGTGTCTTTGAGATACCCCCCCCTTTCAACACACGGTGAGCGCTGCACCCAGTAAGTTGTTTTAAAAGGCCTAGTGGAAGCGCTAATTTGGTAAGGGGCCCAGTAAGTAGTGCATGGATATTTTAGCAATGTTATGGAGTTTGAGACTTCTTTTCTAGGTGTAGCTTCCAACTGTGCATTCTTTTGTTTGTCTCAGTTTTCTTTTACTTGGTAAAATATAAATCTAGTAGTATGCCTTTTGAATGAAGAACTAATCTAAAAGCTTAGTTTTTCATTTCTGTTTTTCTTATTATTTGTCACTGGGACAGATATGGTTTGTTATGATTTCCAGTATTTGTTTCTATACGGGATCGGTTGGGCAGTAATAACCATCCAGTACTCCTGAGCACCTTGGGGTGAATTCAATTGTTTGTGGTTGCAGCTCTGACTAATGGGCGTCCAATGTAGCAATTCAATTGTTGCCTCGTTTGGGCACAAATAGCCACGGGAGTACACTTCTGCTGTCACCCTCCTGAGGTGGCGAGCATAAATGTGCGAGAAGTACGTGGTTCGGGCTTATCTCCCATATCGGGACTTTAGACAGGTTTGGCTGTATTACACGTTAAACCTGGTGTAATTGGGCACAACATGAGTGATTAGGCATGGGCACCCCAAACAAATTTAATTTTATTGAGCATAAACACTGTCAGATATGTCAGATGAACGATTTGACCATCGAATTGAACTACAAACTATTTTTGACTGCATTAAAATTACTGAAATCGTCCAAAACTGACTGCAAACACATCAGATTTCAGATATTGTTATCTGACCATTGGGAACGCGCATCGTTCATTGTTCAAACATGTCAGATTTTCCTTCAGATATGAACGATTGAACGATTTTTTAAATCGTTATCGTTCAGATCTGAAGAAAAAAATCTGACCGTGTGTAAGCACCATTAGACAGGATATCAGGAGCAATAAAACAATTGAATCCCCCCCTCTCCCCACCAGAGACATACATGAATAGTCCTTTCCTGAATTGTACACTTGTTCCTTTTTATCGCTTCCTTTGCTTTAATTCTTCTGATTTAATATCAGGAACCTTTACATTTTTGGTGGGTTCAGTTAGAAGTGAGCTTTGCATCTACACAATTTTTTCCCAATTACACCTCTACAGATATATTAAAACATATTTTAATTGCAAAACCTGCTAGAAAAATGCAGATAGCAAATATATAATTGGCCTGGTTTTGCTCACATCTCCAAAGTTGGTAAAAACTTTGTAATCTAGAAATCACAGAATATAGTGCAGGACATCAGGTACAGTAAAACCATCCTGAAAAGTAAAAATGTATTAAAAATTAAGTTCCTAAAGAGTACGAGTGTTTTGATGCTGTGCAGGGTAATCCAGACTGTAGAAATCCCGAGGCATGCAGGTTAGTATCCTTACACTTCCCATAACACAACAAAAAACCCCAATCCTAACCCTAAACCTAATACTCGCTGCCGGGATCGCAGCCATCTGGATTCAGGAGTCGTGATTCTGACTGCTGTCGGAATTCCGGCACCAGCATTCTGTATGCCGGCTTTAACTGCTCAGGGATGATGACTACATCCCATGTGGTGCATGCAGTAGGTGATTTTGTTTTGTAAGGTTTTTTTGTAATGCATTAAAGAGGGTTTGTAAAATGTTACCTTTTTTTCCATTATTTTGTAGTAAAAAAACCAACCTTATGTTGCATTACTTGTTGGTACATCGTTGGATGGATTTGTTTAACCTGACACATTTAAAAAAAAAAAAAAAATTCCTTTCTGAAATTAATTTTCTTCTTTGGGGTCCATAGGGATCCACAGGGATACCATGGGGATATTATGGTTAGGGAGACCAGGCACCAAACAGTTAAAGCTTTAGCTCCAAGGGCGCGCCTCGGGTCCTTATATACCCTGCCCCTAGCCGTAGGACTTAAGTTGTTCGTTTGGTGCAGCAGGCTCAAGACGCACCTTCGTAACAGGACTGCTCAGACAGTCCTAAGCTTTTATTCTTATATTTTTGGGTTGGCAGTGCCAAGCGTCTGAATAAATACGCATGTACTGCGACTCCCATCTACCTCCACCGAGCCGCAACACCAGTAACTGGTCTGGTGATCACGGTGGGTCACGGCTGAGCTTACTAGCAGCTATTCTGCGACCAGACGCACAGAGTTGTCAGGTAAGGAGATTCCTTGATTGCGGGGAATCGCACGCGGCAGTCCTTGCTTCTGGTGTCAGAGACGCACCAGAAGCCACTGCAGTCTGCTCGGGATTGTCCGCGTCCTCACTACACCACAGGGGCATTATCGTCTGACGCCAGGGATCGGCAGCAGACGTTTCTGCTGCCACGAGGCCAGCGTACCCGGCTGGTTACCGCAGCTTAGGGGAGGTAGGCACTCCCCCGGCAGCTCCTCCCCCGACCCAGTCGCAGTCCCTACGAAGTGTTTTGCATGTCTGGGTTGCTCCGCCCAACCTCCACGTGTATTTGAGACACTCAAGGTCCACGCTCAGTGCGCTCTTTAGCTGTTGGTCTCAAGAGGTTTTGGGTCAGTATCCATGTATACCTCTCCCTTGGTTAAGGTATATAGGGCCTGATTCAGGCCCGCTTGCAAGCGCTTGAGTGCTCGCGAGCGGGTCGATGGTGTGCTCTGTGCATGCGCAACGGCCACACAATTTTCTCGCTCCCTGGTTCACTACGAAAGGGACGGGTGTTGATGTTGATCGACAACTCGCCCCGTTTTGTATGTCTATGCGTTCCAGACTTCAGGCTGCAATTGCCTGCAAAGGATTTGCAACAAAGTATTAAAAAGTGAAAGTTAAATTTAGGATTGTTTAGTTTGTCCCATTACTTTTGGCCCCTTTAAAAAGTGGGAGGCACATATAGAAACCGTTGTAATTCCTACACCGTTCACCTGATTTGGATGTAATTACCCTCAAATTAAATCTGAAAATCTGCAGTTAAAGCACATCTTGTATGTTTCATTTCAAAGCCATTGTGGTGGTGAATAGAGGCCAAAATATGAAAATTCTGTCAATGTCCCAATATTTATGCACCTGACTGTATGTGACCAGGGGTGGATCTAGGGATCCAAGCGCCCCTGGCAATGTAATGGACTGACATCCCCCCCTATGCTGCATTGCCCCCAGTAGTAGTCCCCCCTATATAGTGCCCCCAGTAGTAGTCCCCCCTATATAGTGCCCCCATGCTGCATTTCCTCCAGTAGTAGTCCCACCTATGCTGCATTGACCCCAGTAGTAGTTCCCCCTATACAGTGCCCCAAGTAGTAGTCCTCACTATACAGTGCCCCCAGTAGTGGCCACCCCCCCTAAATTGCTCCCAGTAGTGGCCACACCTGAACAGTGCCCCCCACTAAATTGCCCCCAGTAGTGGTCACCCCTGTACAGTACCCCCAGTCGTGGGCACCCCCCCATAAAGTGCCCCCAGTAGCGGCCACCCACTATTTAATTGCCCCCCCCCACAGTGCCAGACTTTACACACACACAGAACGAAAAATACAACTTACCTGATCCCCGCTCCTGACGCGATTGCCGCTGTCCGCTCTAAGTCCCGGCCCGCTCTTCTCCTGCATGGGAGAGACGTTATGATGTCTCTCCCATCACATGCTGCGGGGCAAGCCGGAAGACTGAGCTCATTAGTGAGCTCCAGTCGGCTCCCTCCCCGGACGACGCAGCAGCAAATAAGAGCCTGTCTCTTTGTAAACTGTGTAGGGCAGACCGCTCTCACTGCTATCTGCCCTACACTTGTGGGGCCGGGGGACTTGTCCACCCCTTGGCTGCTGGTGGCGCTTCCGGATGGCACCCCCCGTTTGGTCGGCGCCCCTGGCGAGTGCCATCCTGGCCAATGAGTAGATACGCCCCTGTATGTGACTGTTGGCTAGCTGCTGTATTGACACTGGCCCTGATTCAGACCCGGTCGCTATAAGCGTACGTTCGCATGATTGCTCGCCAAGGCATAAGCACACCCCTCGTACCTGTACGAGCATTCACTTTGTCTATGCAGACTCCCCTTAGCGTATGCAGAGACACCCACTGCCCCACGTCATATCCTGGAGTTTGAAAACATTGGTACATCGACCACTATCGGATGTGAACGCAGTGCTTGTGGTAGCTTTTTTTCTACAGCAAGCATTGCGAGGAAAACTGAAGAAAAAAATGGCTGGTGACGTGTACTATGACGCTGCCTGTTAATTATGCACGCTTCTAAAACGGCGTTGAAACACTCGGGCATGCCTGCGTTCGCAACTCCAACCCCCCCGTTTTTACTGGACTGCCCCTGTCACCACCCACAAATGGCCTCTCCTGTCGCTCACTGCTGGGCTGGTTTTGCTGGGCGAGCGAGGGATCTGTGATCGCACAGTGTAGTTCATGCATGCGCACTGCGATGCATGCGCAGATTAGCAACCATCGGCAATTGTGAACGGACTGCAGATACCGTCCGCGTCTAAATCGGGCCCGCTGTCTTTTATTTTTGTCTGTCAATTATAACGATCACTTTTTTTCTCTCCCCATCCTCTGGAGTGGAGTACTTCACATTCATTAAGATTTTGTGAAGTCTGTCACATAACATTGCAATCACTGCCTTTATTGAACATGTCAAAAGATAGGGGGAGCCACCTGTGCTGGTTTCATGTATATCATGTATGGCATATGTGTCCCCTAAGGACGTAAAGGATGGTTTGTGTGTTGTCTGTTATAAAGAGCCACCTCACCAGTCCGGTTTACCTGTCTCTGGACAAGAGCCATCTTGGATCTCCTCTTTGTCCCAGGTAATGAAGCAGGTTGTGGATCTTATTGCTGCACCTAAGATGCCTCCTTGGATGGGATGTCCACAGTATGCTATGTTTTCACCTCCTATGCATCTTTCCTGGAAGGATGTTAATGGCATTTTAGTCAGAGTATGTCACCATCTAATGTTGATAACAGACCGGTAGGGAATAAGGGCCCTGATTCAGAGCCGGATGCTCTGACCAGAGCGCTCGCTCTGAATCAGGGCCCACCTCCATTAATATGGAGCGTCCTCCTGGACGCTCGTATAGCTGTGGGTCACCACCCACAGCATATACGAGCGTGCAGGATGATGGTCGCGATGGTCTTGACCATCGCGACCATCGAAACTGCGAGCAAAAGCCTGCGGTTGGGTTTTTCAACCGCAAGGCCAGGAGTGATTTTGGCTCTATCAGAGCCAAAGTCACTCCCACTGACATCACTAGTGATGTCATTGGGGCCGGCTTCAGACGGTAGGCATTCCCTTGGGAACGCCTCCGTCTGGCAGGCACGCCCCCAGCACGCCCACCAAAGGGGGCGTGCTGTCATTCACCATCGACAGCACGCCCCCTTTGATGAGACACTCCGAGCGAAGGAAAGTCCTTCGCTCGTCGGATCTCGCGCATGCGCACGATGGAGCTCCCTCCGTCGTGCGCATGCGCAGTGTGGACCATCGACCCACTTGCGAGCGGACAGCCGCTCGCGAGGTGGGTCTGAATGAGGGCCAAGGTGCCTAAGTGCAAGTTATCCTTTTATCAGTCAGCCCAACATATGGATTCAGATGCATCATCGGAGGAATCAGATGATGCGCAGGGTTCCTCTCCAGGGTCTAGCTCGGGGGAGGAGGATCATCCATCCACAGTGGATGTTCCTTCTTTGGAGAAGGCGGTTAAATCGGTCCTAGATATTCAAGATGATGAACCAGCTCATAGTAAGAAGGCTCCAGTGTTTAATCACCATCGGAGGGTGGCTAAAACTGATTTTCCTGTATCTGAACAGCTCACTGAGCTTCTGGATGAGGCATGGGTTAACCCAGACAAACGATTCTATGTGAATAAAAGAATAACATCATTGTATCCTTTTCCAGATTCTGTATGTACTAAGAGGGAGTTGCCTCCTACTGTGGATGGTCATGTAACGCATTTAATCAGAAATGCTACATTACCTATTCCGTCGGCATCTTCTCTGAAGGATTCCTCAGGAAGAAAAATTGAAGCATGTCTTAAGGCAATATTTTCATCATCTGTAGCTGCTACTCGTCCAGCTATGGCTGGAGCCTGGGTAGCCAAAGCTGTTGAAGAATGGATGGGGGCATTGGAAGATTCTCTACCAGATGCTACCAGAGAACAGATGATGTATATCTCCCACATAAGGGAAGCGGCTGTCACAAACTCTCAGGCGGATTGTGGACGCAACCCGTATTCAGGGAATTGGCTAGACCTATTCCTGAGGCGCGGAGTGTAATGTGCCGGCGGTATTCACCAGGGACCCTCGCAAGAAGGTATGGACTTGGCTGCGTCCGACACACAGGTCGCAGCCCTAAGGTTAGGTTTCCCTATACAGGTGCTGGGGAACTTAGTAGAAGTGCAGGAGAGTTTAGCGTAGTCAACAATCCGGATCAGAAGCAAACAGATGAAACGGTACCAGGGAGGGAGGCGTAATGGGTCACAGGGAATAGCCGAGGTCAGAACCAGATAATCAACGCAGAACCAGGGATCGGGCAGAATCAGAGACACAAACAAGCCAAGGTCAGAACCAATAGTCAGGATATACACAGGAACGCTGGAGTATGGTAATGGAACATATACTCTGGCACTTAGGTGCTCCCAGGAACTTCCTTACTTACATCTTAGGCTGCTAAGCCATGGCTGCGTTTGCAAGAGTGCTTATATTTGAAGTGCTTAATTTAAAGTGTAATTAGAATTTTTAAATTGAAGCCAGAGTTATTACTAACTATACTTCTACCTGGGAAAGACTGATGTGATTTTTCATTTCTTATCATCCACAGGTAATCTAACTACTGCACCCAACATATCTTGCTGCTTGGTGTTTCTATTACACAGCCTTTAAAATTGCTAGGTAATTTAACTATAGAGTATTTCATATAGTTTTAAAATCTGTACCAAGGCAGGAAATTACTCTGTATCTGTGTGTGTGGGTTGTCCTCTCACCATTTGTTTATTTGCTTGCTGACCCTTTGCTGTTAGGGGAGGGGTAGAATCAATGTGGACACCTGGTTTCAGCCATACTTACCATACCATACCATACATTACTTACATCTTAGGCTGCTAAGCCATGGCTGCGTTTGCAAGAGTGCTTATATTTGAAGTGCTTAATTTAAAGTGTAACTAGAATTTTTAAATTGAAGCCGGAGTTATTCAGGATTTAAACAGGAGGAGAACAGAAGGAGAAACTAACAAATCAACTATTCCTGCTATTAAGGACTGTTTTTAACTACCACCACACTTCCAACATGCCTATGGATTGTGCCTGTACCTGGATTCCCAATGCTGCTCACATCCCTCCTGACCTCCTCATGCAATCTGCTTATCCACTCCAACTATGCCATACCAAACGACGCAACAAGTAGACCCCCTCTAATGGGCCTTGATTGTGGCCCCCAAATCTTGAGGCTTGGTGAAATTTGGATCAACTCATTGGCCTTTCCTCTTAAGTTTAAACTAACCTTTCCATAAATGTTATATTATAGTCACCCTTGTATCCAGCCCATCTGTGTCACCCATGTCTCTGCCCCCTCCCCTTAGAATGTAAGCTCTCACGAGCAGGGCCCTCTTCCCTCATGTGCATCTCCTTCACTTGATTACACTTTAATATACAACAGTACCCCACCCTTGGTTGCCGACACCATGCTGCTTATCTAAGTGTTAGGAAGCAAGGTATTAATCATGTATCTGTCCTGCATTGTTTGTACTGTTAATAACGGTTTTCTTGTGTGCTCATTTGTTTATGTATATTGTAAGGCACTGCGGAACCCTTGTGGCGCCATATAAATAAAGGATGATAATAATAATAGGTCAGGGTTCAAGCCAGACCCAATTGGTGACTCCCTAACCCTGCCTGCTGCTTTAATCTACTTGCAGTACGGCACGCGCGCCCCTAGGGAAGCCGTGACCGTCTGCACATTTGACAGGGGAAGCCACGGCAGCAGGCGCCGGGATCTCCCTGCTTGCCGCTCGCCGGAGGACAAGACAGGCACCCCGGGAGAACGTAATCTGCAGCGGGCGCTGGGATCTCCCCGCTCGCTGGCTGGGAGGGAACCAGTGCTGCCATACCCGGTAAGTGATGACCGGTGTCAGGAAGCCGCTGTCACAATGTGCCGATCTGGAGGAGCTGCGGTAGATGCTGGAATATTAGCTTCTAAAGCATCAGCAGCTTCAACAGTGGCACGCAGGGCCCTTTGGTTAAGACCCTGGAAAGCTGATACAGGATCAAAGAGGGCGCTGGAAGTCTTACCTTTCTATGGAAAGATACTTTTTGGAGCAGAGTTGGATAAGATAATAGCTACTCTGGCGGCTTCAAAATAATCAGGTCTGTCATCCACGGCTATAAAGTCTAAGCAGGTTTCTTTTTGGTCCTTCCGTCATCAGGGACGAGCAAGGGAACAGTCTTCCTCTAAACCGACTAGTTTTCACTAAACAACAAGGCTACAAACTAAGAGGTCTGTCCCAGCCTGGGTCCGAGAGGTGGTCTCTCAGGGGTATGTTCTCACTTTCAGGCGGCATCCTCCCCAGAAGTTTTTTTGCACAAATCTTCCATCAGATGCGGTCAAGGCCTTGGCCCTTCAGGAAGCCATTCACTCCCTGCTGCAGGCGGGGTAATAATCAGTCAATTGGAAGAAATCATCACTTTCTCCAACACAGCAGATGGTACATCTAGGAGCTCTTCTGGATTCTCAGGCACAGAGATGGTGTTTGTGCCAGAGGACAAGATTGTGGCCCTATTATTGCTAATACGCAAGCTGCTACACAAGTGAAGGGTATCCATTCTGTTAGCAATGCAGGTATTGGGATCAATGGTATCCACTTTCGACATGGTGGGGTATGCCCAGTTCCATTCCAGACCTCTGCAAAGATTGATTCTCTCCAAGTGGAACGGACAGTATCATCGAATAAAGTCCCAGAGGATCCTTCTTACTCCAGAGGTTCGTAACTTCCTCCTGTGGTGGCTGAGAAAGGATCATCTGAACAAAGGGCATCCATTCTGGATTCCAAATTGGGTGCTTCTCACCACAGATGTCAGTCTTTGCGGATGGGGAACAGTGACAGGTCACCACACCTTTCAGGGAAGATGGACAAATCTGGAAAGTCATCAGCCAACATGAACAGGCCAAGGGCTCACAGCCACGCAGGCGAAGGCCAGTGACAAGAGGTAAAGTACTGTATTTACAGTAGTGACAGTCCATAGTGGATGTCAAAATTTTACAATATACAGGTACTCTACAGTATTTTATATTAGTGTTTGTAATACTGTACCTTTTTTTTTTTTTTTTTATCTCCCAGGACGAAGACTTAGAGGATGGCCTGATGTCTAGAAGGGCAACAAAGAAGCCAATTATCTACAGGAAAAACATCAGGGACAGACTGATATTCTGCAAAAGGTACAGGGATTGGACTGCTGTGGACTGGAGTAAAGTTATTTTCTCTAATAAATCGCCTTTCAGATTGTTTAAGGCATCTGTAAAAATGCTTATCCAGAGACCTAAAGGTGAGCGCTACCATCAGTCCTGTGTTATGCCAACAGTAAAGCATCCTGAGACCATTCATGTGTGTGGTTGCTTTTTAGCTAAGGGAGTGGGCTCACTCACAATTTTGCCTAAGAACACAGCAATGAATAAAGAATAGTACCAAAACATCCTCCAAGAGCAACTTCTTCCAACCATCCAAGAACAGTTTGGTGATGAACAATGCCTTTTCCAGCA
The DNA here is from genome assembly GCA_031769625.1 of Taudactylus pleione. Classification (NCBI taxonomy): domain Eukaryota; kingdom Metazoa; phylum Chordata; class Amphibia; order Anura; family Myobatrachidae; genus Taudactylus; species Taudactylus pleione. The sequence goes on along the minus strand of JAUIMM010000512.1, from coordinate 5,123,972 downwards.
TGATGGAGCACCTTGCCATAAGTCAAATGTGATAACTAAGTGGCTGGGGGAACAAAACATCGAAATGTTGGGTCCATGGCCAGGAAACTCCCCAGACCTTAATCCCATTTAGAGCTTGTGGTCAATCCTGAAGAGGTGGGTGGACAAACAAAAACCCACAAATTCTGACAAACTCCAAGCATTGATTAGGCAAGAATGGGCGGCCATCAGTCAGTATGTGGCCCAGAAGTTGATTGACAGCATGCCAGGGCGAATTGCAGAGATCTTGAAAAAGAAGGGTCAAAACTGCAAATATTGACTCTTTACATAAACTTAATGTAATTGTCAAAAAAAAGTCTTTGACATTTATTGCATAATGGTGGTTTTCGTTCTGATCGAAATGAATTGTCATACACGTGACCATTTGAGTGAGTACAAATTAACACACTTTATTTACAAGTAAACAAACAAACACTTAACATACAAAGTATACAGTTTACTTAACTTTTGTCTATGTATTCAGGTGACACCGGTAATTCATCATCTTCAACATAAGATGTAGATCATCTTCATCTGGGGAGCCCTCGTCTTTCAATTTACATTGCAGGCACTCTACTGCAGTCTCAAGTCCATACACGAGCCGAAGAGCCTTTGTCTAGGTCTTGATTTATATACCATAGTCTGGGTGTTGGCTTTCCGGATATTAAGCCCATATTCATTACATACTGGGTACCAAGCACTGATTGGTACAGAATAGCATTGACCATTCTTATCTCTTGCACATGCTCTGTAAGCACTAAGATATACTCAGACAAAGAAATACAGTTATGACGTATCCTAAAATTTCTGGAGTTACTCTGTTTCAAAGCCCCTTTGTGCAGAATATGGACATCACTATCAGTAACCCATAATGCTTAGCATCTCTTCAAGGCTTACAATGGAATCTGGCTCACTGTCTGCTAGTAACACCATATGAGGTATAAATGGCTCATTATACATCTCTGCTAATGACAGGTACAAGTTGGCCCCTCAATTTGTCTTGTTTGACCCTAAAGGTGATCTGACTAGTCTATGCATAGACTAGAACTACATGATTTCAATGTCCTTCTTCAACCCTCAAATGGGCCTAGCACAGGTGGTGTTACAACTTATATGCCTATGTAGAAATTAATTATTTTACCCACTGGTTACACTTATGAAATGCTTGTAATTTTACTTCAGTATACCATAGTAACATATGACAAAAAGGTTTAAAAACACTGAAGCAGCAAGCTTTGTGAAAACCAATACTTGTGTCATCCTCAACTTTTGGCCATGGCTGTAGAGGGACCAGGATGTCCCTCTGATATAGGCAGCTGCAGGAAGATTAGCTTCCTGCAGCCGCCTAGTGGGCGTTTCTGACTGGTTGCATTAGATGTGACCATGTCAGGGTAAGCCCAGTCTGGTGTGGTCGTATCTGATGCGACCATGCCAGGCAAGTGGTTAAAGAATGTACAGAAAACTCAGCAGACAGCCATCTACTATCACTAGCCGTTTTACATTTAATCTGAGAACTGTTCAGTATACTTTTCAATTTCAGGTAAACCAGCCATTCTAGCTGGGGTGTTTTGAAAAAAAAACAGTTCTCTTAATATATAGTTAAAATGTACTAAACAAGGCACCTCATCAGCTGCTTGCGCACTAGCAAGAGCCAGGCGGTGGTTTCTACAATGACCGTTGACCATCAAGCCGCCTGTTTCATCTTTTAATAGTTCTGCTACTCCTTTGTGCTTCCCAATCATGACACCTTCTCCATCAGAGCCCTGTGCCCACCGAGTTAGATTTTGTCAACTCTATATTGGCAATTTTTTTCTATTTATTTTGTTCTAGTTACAGCGCTGCCATCAGTGATATTACATGTTCAGATATACCTAACAGTAATCTATTTTTTTAAGTTGATAAACAGATTTAATGTATATAGTAAGTTGCTTTAAAACTAAGAATTTTATTTCATCACACACAACATAGAAATTGTTTACTCAACAAATGATATACCACTATGAACAGATTATAACTAGCAACGGCTGAAAGAGATCTCCGTGATATTCTAAGAGAGGTAATTGTTAGGGCATGTTTGACTGGAGCAAGCTCAACTTGCTTATTTTAACATGCTTGCCATGTAAAGATGTCCGCATGGAACTCCATCAACCACAAAATGGCAATAGTGGCCAGAAGCTTATACACCAATATCGTCATCATCATGCATCATCATTGCCTTTAATTTGAAGGTCAAGTTAAAAGACAAGCAACTGCAGATCAGCTGACTGTAAATTTCTACCTGTTGCATGAGAAACCACAGTACAGTTGTTCGCACTATAACTATAACGTGTCCCTTATGTGCTGTAGCCAGCGAGGGACTCTGGTATATGTGAGAGATAAAACACCAACCAATCGGCTCCTAACTGTCATTTTTCAAACACAGCCTTGTACAATGGCAGTTAGAATCTGATTGGTTGGTACTTTGGGGGTCATTCAGACCCGGTCATTAGCGCCGATGTGCTCGGACCGGATCGATGGCCCCCCACAGAGCATGCACACGCTGGCGCCATCGTGCGCATGCGTGAGACCCGCTACGACCGACAGCGCCGGTCGTAGCGGCTCTCGATCCAAAGGGGGCGAGCTGTCGATGTTGATTGACAGCTCGCCCCGTTTGGAAGGTGGGCCGGGGGGGTGGCAGCCCAAATGGGGGCGTTCCCATGGGAACGCCTACTGTTTTGGGGCGGCCCTACTGACATCACTAGTGATGCCAGTGGAGAGCTTCCGGCTCAGACAGAGCCGAAAGCTCTCCGGGGCTTACGACAAGGGAGACCCTACCCAAGGGTCTCGTCGGAAACGCCCCGATGGTCGCGATGGTCTTGACCAGCGCGACCATCACCTTAGGCGGTCGTAAGGCTGTGGGTGTTAACCCACAGCCTTACCACCGCAAAGGAGGACGTCTTGAAAATTCAAGACGTCCTCCCCTCATTCAGACCGACCGCACGCTCTGTGCGACTGGCTCTGAATGAGGTCCTTTATATCAAGCTTTAGTACATCTACTCCATAGTTTTGAAAGATGAGTGGATCCCGCAGGATGCGCTGTGATGACCTACATCAGGGGTAGCCAATGTCTGTCCTCGCGCTACTAACAGTTCACATTTTCCAGACCACCTAGCTGGTAAAAAGGTGTATTCATTTCTCACTAACACATTTGAAAAGATCCACAGGTGGAGCTAATTATTTCACTTGTGATTCTGTGAGGAGACTTGGAAAACATGCACTGTTGGTAGCTCTCGAGGCCAGGGTTGGCTACCCCTGACCTACATGATCTGGCTTTGTGTGTCACAGCCAATAAGCCATTGAATCACCGCCTGAGGCTGCCCTCCCTTTCCTCGACCTAGTGGCATGTGCCGGCTTAACATCCAGAACCAGAGCCCCTACTTGCTGCACTGCCTGCCCCAATCCATTGTCTCAGTATACCAGCGGCTGGGCCCACATCCAGAGTGAGTACTGTGGACACACATTGTGCAGTGCTGTGTATTTTGGTATATAAAGTGAATTTCATTGTTAGGACTGCTAAAAACCATATGGGTGAATATTTGGATTTGCTTTTGAAAGAGGTCAGGCACAGAGCATTGTATTTCTTTGTGTCACTTCCATCTCTACTGAGCTTAAGAAAAATACTGTATGTATCATTGATTTTTACAGGACTCTCCACATAGGTGTTTTTAAAATGCACCACTGGTTACAAAATACATAAAAAAAAAAAAAAAAATTACAATATATGAATTCTTGTGTAGTACTAGATCTGTGCAAGTTTCTGCTGTTTCATCACCCACAGCTCCTCTTATTACTGTACGGTATGCAACACTTAGCACACATAAAACAACTGGTATTTAGCGCGTATGTATTACGAAGCACTTTATAGAGAATATTTAGTCAACCATGCCCTAGTTCAGATATTTTAGGAGCATGTGGCATGGTTTGATGCTATGTAGTGGGAACAGATAGCATTAGACCACCCATATGGGGAGCTCATAAACATAATAACTTGTAATGGATCCCAGAAACAGCGATGTAGGACACCAATTTTTTAATGTGAGAGGTCCCTTGGACCCATATATTTTTTCACTCAGCGCTATCACTGCTGTAATAAAAAATAGTTTGAGTAGAACTCCATAGATCAAGATAATAGGTTTACAATTCATAAACTGCTTGTTACATCTAGCAGCGACGCAAATAGCACATTCAGTAGATTCCCAAACAGTGGAGGAAGATTTTCTGACCACATGAATCATCATCCCTCACCAAACAACAAGTGACATTGTAGCAATAACCAGGGCTCTAAAGCTTCTATTGCCGTATCTGTAGTGTTCATTCTACTTCTGACGAGGGGCAGGATGCCAGACCATAAATGGGGTACTCTTGCATGCCCGAAAAGGGGACGTATCCTTGAGACATGCCCGCTTTTCATCACTCTTGGGGGGCATTCCCAGCACATAGGGTCATGCTGGGCTGCTCCCAAGCTCTCATCTCACTGCGATATGACTATATCGCCACATGTACTTTGTTAAAGCCATCATCATTATCAGTGCTCAATTGTAGCATCTTTTTGGCGTGTTTTTTTTGTTTTATTTGCTCTAATGTGCGTCTTAGTCACAATGTGATCGGACAAAACCGCTTCACAAGCTTGCACTCACAAGACACTTATATTTGTGTGCCACTGAGTCTAAAGGTGTAGAACGGAATTTGGCTTGAAAACAAGATTCAGACCCCGTTGCACACAGATATACAAGTGTCGCATATCAAATTAATTAGTGCAGTCTCGTGATTCGTTTTTGTCACATTGCGGTGCGACTGAGACGCATATTTGAGCCAAATAGACACTACACTGCTTGGCGCAGATGACTCGCTCTAAAAAAAAAAAAAAAAAAAAATCTGCAAAAGACGCTTGGTGCAAGCTGAGTAAAGGTGCCCACACATATAGCGACATTTTACACGGTCTGGCCGATTTCAGCAAATCGATTAAAAAAAAAAGTACAAATCGTGAGTTTATACTCACGAGCACGATGCCGATGCACATCCCCGCTCGTCGTACATCGCATTTTCTGATTTGCCGTGCTCTAGGGCAGATCAGCCAACCATGAACACGATGGAAGCAGATTGTGAGGGTTTTTTCCCTCATAATGAATCGTACGATTCATCACACAATGCGGAGTTTGACTGACAGAAGCCTGGACACGCCCCATCGCCATCTTGTGCAGCATTGTGTATGGAGCAAGACAGTCGCACATTGAGGAGCCTGCACACTGGATTCTTGTTTTGGACAAGTTTTGGTGAGTATTGGTACAGTTTAAATACAACCACACTGACCACCAATATGTGCTCCCCACTGCCCACCAATGTGTGCCCCCAGGTAATAAATGCATGACCCAGCCACCACCCGCCGCATTGAGGCGGGCGGTGGCTGGGTCATGCATTAAGCTCCCACTGCCCACCAATGTGTGTAATATAACAAAAAAATAAATAAATAAACAAACACGTATTTTACAAAAAAATCACCATACATTACATTTAAAAACACATTATTTAAAGCTGGGGGTCTTCTACCTTACGGTCTCCAACTGTTGTGGAACTACAGATCCCAGGATGACCTGCCACCCGCCTTTGAAACTTTTTAGGGCATCCTGGCATCTGTAGTTCTACCACAACGACAGGCCCAAAGGTGAATAACCCATACTGTCAAACAAAGAAAAACATTATATTACCAAGCAATAAACACATGACATTCCTGTAAAAGAAAACATGATTAGAATACCATAACAAACCATTTAAAAACCTGTAAAAAAAAGATATTAAAACATTAATAATGTGAACTATAACAACATTATATTTAACAAAACTATATACAGAAATATTTAAATGTCCTTTTTTTTCTTATTCATAGATAATGTCCATGGATTCTGAACGTGAATTCGTTACAGGATTCATTGAAATCCTGCACTCGAAAGAGTGTCTGTGGAAGATCAGTTCTCGGAAGTACCACAATAAGTCGCACAAGTTGGCCGCACTAGAGGAACTTTTGGTGTATACGAAAAAATACATATCTGATGCAGACCTGAAAACTGTATGGCAAAAGATTCAAAATCTCAGGACAGTGTACATCAAAGAAAAAAAGAAGGTGGATGACGCCAAAAAATCAGGAGCGGGCACAGATGAAATATATACTCCTGCACTGTGGTACTACCATATGATGTCATTCATCAGTGAACAAGAGCCTCAAAGGGAATCAATCATCTTGATGTCTGAGCGTGAGGGAGATGAGGAGGTTGCAGAAGTCTTGGTAAGTAGTGACACAGTTTAAACCAAAATCCTTAATGTTTTTGTTGTTAAATCCCAAATGTCCAATTTAGTCAGTAGTTCACAGACAGTCCTCCTGCCATGGTACAGCACCTGGTCCATTGAAATAGGTCATGTACTCCTCCCTCACTACTTTGGAACGTGCGGTGGATGTTGTTGTAATTGGTGGTGCAGACACAGATGTCAAATGTTCAATGTCCTCCAGGGGTCCTACATCTTCTGTTCTAGCTGGGACAGGTCTTCGTTGAGTAGATTTTCTTCGCAGAAAGTTGTGCAGCACACAGCACGCCATCACGACCCAGTCTATCTTCTCCACATGTAGATTGATGGTGGTGTGGAAAATGCGGAAGCAGTTGGTCATTATTCCAAACACATTTTCCACAATGCGCCGTGCCCGGGATAGACGGTAGTTGTAGATCCTTTTCTCTCTGGTCAGGCCCCTGTGTGCAAATGGCTTCATCACATTTTCATGTAATGCAAAAGCCTCGTCTGCAACGAAAACTTAATTTAGGCCATGCTTTGTCTGGTCCAGTGAGGGCAAGTTGAGGGTTTTGTTGGCGAGTCTCTGGTAGAAAGCCAGAAAGCCGTCTTTTTGAAGGACCCACCATCCGAAGCATGGCCATTCTTGCCGACATCCACAAACAGAAATTCGTAGTTGGCATTCACCACTGCCATGAGAACGATGCTGAAGAATCCTTTGTAGTTGTAGTATGATCTGGTGTTGGCAGGTGGGTTGATGTGGATGTGTTTCCCATCGATGGCTCCTCCGCAGTTAGGGAATTCCAACGTTGTTCAAAATCTTCCGCGATGCTGGTCCACTCCTCCACGGTGTTGGGAAACTGTAAAAATCTTAAAAAACGGGTTAAAACATGACTAATTTTTTTTTATATCTTTTTTTCCTATATAGACTCCCACCCAACACCCTGATTTAGCATCCACACCGGACCTCAGTCTGCTCGGTGGTGACAGTGATCCGGAGAATAGCACACAAGTGGAAACTCCACTTCCACCTGGACCCTCATCTTCTCAACAACCCCAAAAAAAGAAAAAAAAACAAGGGAGAAAGGAGAATCTTACTGAACGTGATGACCATTTTTTACAAAACGCAGAACGGCTTCGGCAGAAACCCCCAGATGCAATAGATGATTTCACAGCTCATGTGAACAGCACATTGAGAAATATGGATACAGATATCCAAAGAAATTTTCTAAGGTTAACCCACGACCTATTGAGTCGCTGTATGAGCAAAAATCTCTCAAATTCTACATACTTTGCAGATCCAATGCTATTTTCCCCTGCCCCAAATAGGTATGTCCTTCCCCCCACCAAGCACCAGCACGACCTTGTATAATGCTCTGCTGGATGCAGCAGATGAGTCGCTCCACTATACAGAGAGGTAAATTTATTTAATATTTAATTTGGTTGTTTTTTCTGTCTTGCTTTAAATGTCACCAAATTTTATGAATTCTAATAGGTGCTTGCTGCATGGGATAGGGTGGTGATGACGCCATTTGGACAAGGTCACTACACACATGGCACAAGTACACATTGCTGGAAGCCGGGGCCACAATGTATATTTGTGCCATATGAGTATTGGCCTGTTCAAACTGGCATCTGACCCACCCTATCACATACAGCCGGCTACATATTGGGATTTATAAAATTGGGTGATGATGTTCTTTTGTAAAATTGTTATAAAATAAGGATATTGCATACAGTTTAGTGCACACTTTCAGTTGCCTGCAGGTCAGTGCACATTGTACTAAATGAAGGCTATTTGTTGCTTTATGTTGAGTAAAAAATAAAAAAAAAATGTTTCTTTACACAAGAAAACAATGTGTGGTGTTTTTTTTTAACTTACCTTGCAATAATGGCACTGTAGCACTTTTACGATGGCTTTGCAGGTCTCCGGAATGATTACGCCCAAGGACTGAGGTGAGATGAGTGTCCCAAACTTTAGGTCTTCCAGTGACCTTCCTGTAGCCAGATACCTTAGGGTAGCCACCAGTCTGTCTTCAGCAGGGATTGCCCTCCACCAACTTGTGTCCAGTCTCTGGATGTAGGGGGTCAACAGATGCAGCAATTCTTGGAAGGTGGCGTCATCCATGCGCAGGTAGTTCCGATAGTCGTCCAGGTTGTTCTCCTTGATCTCCATCAGCAGGGACATGTGAGAGCGGGTATCCCTTTTGTAGCAGCCACTCCTTGGTCCAGCATGCTCTCGTCCTTCTTCGCTGGGCCCTCTTACTAATCTCCCGGACCCCAGCTTCAGTGACCAACACTCTATACTGATAGGGACGCATCAGTACAGATTTCAGGAACAGGATAGAATGCATGTAGGTAGCACACACTTGCAGGTAGAATAAACTTTGTAAAAGGCAAGCCAAATACAAAGAGCACAGTAGCAATGTACAGGATTCAGCAGGAATACACCTAGCCTCATCTAGTAGCAGAGCAGAATGTACACAGAGTTTAAAGGGTGCCTGCTGTTTATACTCCCTAGATAGCCCCTCCCATTGTTATGGCTATTTAAATTTCCCACCAATAGTCAAGAGCCTGTTTTATTTTTTTTTTAAACTCACGATTTGTTATGGCCAATCTCACAATGCGTACGATCCGATAGATCGTGATATCGTAAGACAGATCGGGTGTCTTTTTTCCAAAATAGTGATCACGACGGCAAGGGAGCTCCCGTGAAAGTTCATGAGGAAATTGGCCATAAAATCGTATCGTAAGGACATCGGTATGTGTGTGGGCACCTTAACACTGGAACTGGCGCGCCAAGAAGGACTGTTTGGTGCGACTGTGGCAATAGTGTGAGGACACATTTGTAGTTGCACAGGACATTCTTGTCTTCATGCTCTTTAGGTAAAAGTGGTCACACATCTATATAATCTCTCTCCTGTAAGTGAGCCGTAAATGACCAGATTTGTTTTGCAGACAAGTATTTGCATTTCTGTCTGTATTAGAATTGCTAATATTTTGCCAAACTAATCGCTTTTTCTCTTGAGTATCTCTGGGGAATTAGCGTTCACTTGTTTTGCTAAGCTAGAAATGAAAAAGCAGGGGCTGTTGGTGTCAGAATGCACGCAGCAACAAAGCTTTTTCACCTCTTTTAGCCTCATGTGGCCAGATTCAATTAGCCTCATTAATATACTGCGCGTGGAAAAGAGTGATCGCTGTGGATGTAACTATAGAATTAAAAGCACTTTTCATCATACAGTCAATCTGCCGCTTAAAACTTAAACCTATAGTTGCCCGGATAAATATCCGGAGATAAGGGCAGAAAGCCATATTTACCGCGGTTTTCTATTCATGCCTCAGCAGGAGATGAACAGAAAACAGTGGCTGCTGCAGACTGTAATTGAATAGGGTCGGGCACTGCATTGCGGGTAATTTGGTCCTTTGAGGTTAAAGCTGAGGGTCTCATTCAGACCTGCTCGCAAGCACCTATGCGTTCGCAAGCGGGTTGATGTTGAGGCCCTGCGCATGCGCAGCGGCCGCACTGCGTGTGCACAAGCCCCGGAGCGAGAGAGAAATTCTCTCGCTCCGGGACTCACTACAAAAGGGGCGGCTGTCGATGGTGATCTACAGCTTGCCCCGTTTTGTGGGCGGGGGGGTGGCTACACAAACGGAAACATACCCGACGGAATGCCTGCCGTTTGGGGGCGGCCCCACTGACATCGCTCTAATAGAGCCGAAAGCTCACTGGGGCTTGCGTTAGACGAGACCCTACCACAAGGGTCTCGTTGCAAGCCCCGATGGTCCATCGACCTGGACCATCAACCTGGCCGCTCGCTAAAGCTGTGGGTGGTCACCCACAGCCTAGCGAGCGGCCAGGAGGCCGGCTCTGAACTTAGAAGCGGCCGCCCTCATTCAGAGCGAGCGCTCGCATTTTGCGAGCGGCTCTGAATGAGGTCCTGAGTACACACCTTAGCGTTAACTTTTTTGATGCCATGGTTCGATTGACTTCACTCCCGATTGGAAATACCGACCACATTGCCGATTATAGACCCCAATACAATCATACTGCTGACCTTTGATCCCCGACTGCCAAAATATTCAAAGAAAATAATTGTAACACCTAGTGTTCACTCTCTAGCTCCGGTGGCAGGCAGTGCGCAGGAGCTAGAGAGGGCACTTGCGCGCGCGCGCTGAAGAAAAAGGGGTGCTCGCACCTGAAAAGAAGGGTGCTGTAATTAAAAAGGGGGCTTGTCTATAAGACCCGTACTCTTTCCGTCACTTTTGGGGGCGTACTCGGCACTTACGGACACGCCGGGCAGCCCCCAAGAACTGCTGACAAGTATAATAGATGCCAGGTGCACGCGCCCAGCGTCTATTCACCGGCGGTGACCAGTTCACCACACATTTCCCCACCCGCGGGACACTGCGACCCGTGGGTGGAGATGGCACCCCCAGGCTGTCTTAACGGGGCGCTGTGAGGGGAGGGCAGGGCGCTTTTTGCCCTCCAGTAGGAGGGCAGGGCACAGCGCCCCGCTAAAACAGCCTAGCGGGAACTCTATAATACCCACAGGTGGCGCTGCTGCTGGTGTAGAATCTCACAAGAAAGGTGGAAGATACCTACACACTGTGCTTTTGGTCCGATCTGGCCCGGTTGAATCCATTGAATATTAAACTGCACATAAGATGCCATCCTTTGATTCGACTAGTTTTCTTCTGATAAAACATGATGGAAGGTGTGTACACACTCTAGCAATATAGCATGAACGGGTCAAAATCTTTGAAACGGCCTGACAATTGTATAGGTGCGTACCCAGTTTAATTGAATCTGGCTCATAGTCTTTAATGTTTAAAGATGGCTTTCTTTTTATACTCTCTCACTGTATGTCCTTAGTATTTGACAGCCACTTTTTTTTTATCTATAAAGTAAGCACAGGAAATTAGATAAAAAATAAATGTACATCTCTTTTCAGCATAATAGTCTTTTTTTTATATTTATTTTATGCATATAAAGCAAAAAGGTTTTAAGGATATGACTTGTGGTCATAGAAACCACTTCTGGCTATTTTCCAGCAGCTGATCTGAAGTTTATATGTAGTATAGATAAAGGATAGCCATTAGGATTTATCCTAATTTGTTGCCATGGGAATGTAACTAAAGCTCTAAATTTAGCTGCCAACAAGTAAGATAAATCAAAGTAACGCACATTTTCACATGTACGTTCCACACAGAAGCAAGTTTGCTGCCTGAAGCCCTCGCTACCAATTGAAATCCACAAGATTACTGGACTTTTTCCTGCAGGTCAGGAGAATTGAAATAATAGGCTTATTATAAATGAGCAGTCTGCCTGTTTAGCCAAGTTTCAAGTATTAACCTTCTCAGCCCATATCGCCTCCACAAAAAGATAGTACTTGCAATTAATACTGTATATTTGACAATCTCTGTGGAAATTAAAAAGGCAACAAAGTATCTAATTAATTTACACAAGCTTGATATGATATTAATTAGGAGACATTTTCCAAGTCTGCAGCAGCTGTAGCTGATTCTAAATAATTGCTTTTTTGTACTTATTAAAAGAATAATAGAACATTACAGAAGGAGTGGGGATAGAAAAAAGCCTCTATGAGCAGCCTTATTGTGGCATAAAGACGAGTTGGGAGAACCCCTTTCTGATGCCCTCTCCCACCCACACAGCCCGCTGGCCAGGGCAAGAAGGGGACAAAGCTGTGTTTCTTAGCCAATTTGCTCAGCCAGACGGCATCTCCTGAAACATACAGTATACTATGAAGGGATGACTGCTTTTTAAAAAAAAAAAAAATCACTAATGATCCTGCATTTTGCTTTGCAGCCTAAAGCAGCACAGAATAAAGGTAAACAAGAAAAGAAGGTCATCCATCCTTACAGTAGAAAAGCTGCTCAGTTGGCTCGAGAAGGTCACAAGCAGGACAGAAAGGAGAAGTAAGGGATATATTCCTGACATTATTGTTTGTTTTGTTTTCCTTTAAAATGTGTATTACAGTCCTCCTATTTCCCAGGTTCTTATGCAGCAGGATATGATGGGATATGCTTCTGGTCTAGTCATTTTTGTACATTCCTTGGCATCCCTGGTGGACACAGTCCAGAGGTTGTACTTGTGGGAAAGACCACTCAAGGCTCATGGGATCTGTGGGAAAAACCAGCTTGTCCTTTCCATATTGCGCAAAATGTCCCAGTTTTCCTTTTAACAATCTGGGAAAGGAAACCTCAACTTACACATTACTTACCCCATATTATGTATCATGTATGTGCCATTTCATAATTGGTTGCATTATATGTAAATGTACATTTAATGCCTGAATGGTTTATTTTGGCGGATAAAAAATATATAGATTACATTATTGAATCTACATTAATTACATCTGTTTTTTTTTATTCCCTGTGAGGTCAAGGAATGAAAAAGCCTTGAAGCTAAGCATAATTGGTAAGTACATTTTTTTTATTTTCAATATGTCTCGTGTTCAGAATTCTGTCTTTGTGTTATATGGAGTGTGTGATAATTTACCGATGGGATTTGATGTCTGTGGGGAGACACTGGACAACTTAAGCATGCTTATTTTGTAACAAATCCCAGAATATGGGGTTTGAAATAGGATAACACTGAGGTTCCCAAATGCTGTCCTCAAGGCTCCCCAACAGTTCAGGTTTTAGAGATATCCATAGTTGAGCACAAGTGGTTAAATCAAATTGACTGAGGTACTTAATTAAGTCACCTTCTCTAAACCCTGAACTGTTGGGAAGCTTTGAGGACCACGATTGGGAACCTCTGGGATAACACAATGTGTATAAGGAGTAGAAGACTCGGCAATCTCAAAAGATAAACATTGCAAAATGTTAGGCCAAGTGCTCCAAACTATAATTCTAAATCCCAAATATATATAATGAAGCGGAGTTCCCAATAAGTAAGAACAGTGATTTTGGAGATGCAAGAACACAACTTAGATTAAAACTGTCTTTTGGGGGAATTCAGTTCTTCATGATATTCTGACAAACAAAATTGTGATGTGCTGCTGCGCACATGATTGTTTAGTAGGGTAATAAATCTCCAGTCATTTTCCAGAGGACCTCTATAAGGTGCAAGGAAAAGTGAGCAAAGATACTTCATGGAGAGTTCTGCAGTTGTGGTGACATGCCTCACTGAAATTTGCTGATAAGAAAATGCCCCATTATAGCCCAGTTACCCCTCTGTATGCTTTAAGTCCTGGAGCATGCGAAACAGGAATAGGTTCAACGCTGCATTAGTCCTACAATGGTTATGAGCATTAATGATGTCACTAAAATTGTCTAGAATACCAGTGCACCACACCCCAAGTTATTATTTCTTACCATACCACTTGAATGATCCCTATAATGCCAAGTTCTATCTGAAATGTGCACACTGTAATTAAACGCTGCTAAAATCGGCAAGCTGCATGTTTTCACATTGCTCACTTATACGTTTACTACACAGTGGGCCTGATTCAGGGCTGCACATTTGTCCTAATGTTCTCCTAGTCTAGTGATTTTTTTTTTTTTTCTGCACAAGCGTTACACTGAGCATACGCACAAAGGTGCTGTTGCTGCATTTGCATAAACACAGACAGGTGTCCGGCAATAGACAAATAGAGGCTCCTGTGTGCGCAACTCAGAATCCACCCAATGTGAGACAATCTGCTTTCCTACTAGAACACAACAAAAAAACACTTTCTAGATGAAAAGATGGCTCGTTTCTAGCAATTATGGAAGCTTTAAGCTGGCCATACACGCTACAATTATCAGGGCGATCCGCCCGATATTCGCGGGTCGCCCCGATAATTGTAGTGTGTGTGCAGTCGACCAAGTGTTAAATATTGCTCGGTCGGGCATGCCGGATTGTCCAGCATGCCCGTCCAATGCGATATTTATAGGGAAAACTGTCGGCCGCATCGGGCAGTGTAGTCGACAGATAGGCATTCCCTGTGTGCCTTCCCATGGAAGGAACAGGGAAATGTCTCCTCCCCCGGGGGCTTAGCGCAGATGTCGGGCTAATACACTGTGAGAAATCTCAGTGTATGCCGCGGACATCTGTGGCTGGTATTCTGACAGATAAAATGTCTGTCGGTCTGACAGGCATTTTATCTGGCCGTGTATGCCCAGCTTTATTCAGTTTGTCATTAATCCATATTATTGTCAGCTGTGCATTAACCAGTGTTGTGCAATGCTTCTCCTGCAGGCATTAGTACATACTCATTATACTACTGTTTTATGTACTGCCTATTGATATAACAGTAATGCATCCTAGACTGCTATAAATTATGTGTGCACATATGAGTTAAACTACATACACACACAACGATTTAGTAAATGAACGATTTTAGTAAACTATTTTCGTTAATTTTTTCAGGGGAAAAATGAACAAAAAACAATCGTTTACTAAAATCGTTCATTTACTAAATGTAATGAACGATTTTTTTGAACTACACACAATTTTTGCATATTTCCTTACTGAAAATCGTTGAGTTGGTCAGTCTGACTAAACTACAAACGTGAACGCGCATGAAAGATAATCATTCATCGTTTTAACTCAAAGTGAACGATTTTTTCAACGATTGAACGATATCGTTATCGATAATCGTTCAAAAAAATCGTGTGTGTGCATTAAGTATTTGCCTTAAATGATGTTTTAGCTGAGGAAGTACTTGATTTCACAACATTTTAAACCTTGTCACAAAGGTAAATGAAGAATTAGTGAGCCTGTCTTTCATGTGATAAATGTGCAACTATTCATTTTAAATTTAAATATTTATTTTCATTCTGGCAGGTGAGAAACTTCAGTGGTTTCAAAGTCATCTTAAATCTGACAAAACAGAGTACACCAAGCAGGAGGCATGTGAGCTAATTGAAAGGTAGTGAATTTGTGCAATTACAGTTCATATCCCATTTAAAAGATAAAAATGAATTATGGATTAAGTAATTTCTAATGATAAATGAATGTTCTGCATCACTTTTTTTTTTTTTTTCCTCTTCTTTTGTTAAATGTATTTTTACGGGATTATGACCAAAATGATTTCTTATCTCTTATTTTCTTTACCCTATGCAACGTTAAACATGGGCCAATACTGACAAATGAAAATGTGACCTACCCTGGCACCATTTTAATGAAAGTAAAATTTGCTTGTACAATATCCTTCTAAAAGTAGTTCAAGGTCCTACATAAAAGTCTATCCTCCAAAAGAACTGAATTAATGCTTGACTGACTTCCATGCAATCCTCCCTCCAAGGCAATATTTGGAAGAAGATATACTAATATAGGGCCAAATTCAATTAGCCGTGAAAAGTGCCGTCCGGCGAAAAGCGGAATGTATTTGCCTCATTTGCCTGTTTTGACGCAATGTTTTCTTTATGCGCGTCCCCGCTTTTCGCGAAAACGCGGATAGGCAAATGTTTTACAAAGCGAAACTAGCAAACAGGACATCTTTTTTTGGGGAAATCAGTCTGTACCCCATAAAAATCTTCAGTGACCCTGGGAATCAATATAGAATAGTAGTAGTCGCCCTAATAAAAGTATATAGTGAACTTATTTTGAAGCAAAGGGCTGTTATATGTATATTTGCATATGTGTGGAAATATGATAGAAAGCAATGTATTTTCAGAAAAATAAGTACCGTAGTTAAATTTGGGCTACATGAAAATGGGTACTAGTATATTTTGATGTCTCTAAAATGAAGATTTTAAAAATAATTAAAAATACACCTCCTGCAATCTCAAAAACACCTGTCTCATCAATATAGCCCCCCAAAGTACCAGGCCCCCCAAAGTACCAGGCCCCCCACTTTTTACCCATTTTCCGATACTTTTTAAATTTTGGGGTGTGTTAAATTTTTTGTCAAAGTTTTTTGGACTGCTTAGTCATTAGTGGTGAGGTCCAAAGGGTTCTGGATCAAATGCCCCCCATTTGCACCCCAAAATAGGGATTTTGCACTTCCAATTCGCCTGCCTATGTGTGGAGAAACTTTTTAGCCTATTTTTCCATGTAAAGTTTTCGCGTAGGCGAAAGCATCCTGGAATTGAATACAGGGAAAGTAGAAAACATGCGAATTGCTCAAATCGGCGAAAGCTTTTCTCCAAATGGCACTTTTCGCGGCTAATTGAATTCAGCCCTTAGTGTAGTAGCTTGGTATTAAGTACAGTCCCTTGTGCACCATGTAGATAGAAGTGTGTGCCTCCAAATAGAGTTCCCAGACTGTTTCTCATGCTCAGACTGAATGGTATATATTGTGCCCACACCCAGTAGGTAATGCAGTTCCAGGATACATGGTTAGATAAGCAGGTAATAGGTTTCTTTCTGTCTCCATCCCCTCAATATTCCAAATATCAAATGGTCCAAACAAATGTGGTGCTATCTGAAAAGGAAAGGCACTTAAAAGTGTAATTCCGTAAAAATTGTATTTTGATCGTTAAGCAGTAGAAAACGTGGAAATTAAGGACAGCTGAAAAGGCCTCCAACCGGATTTAAGATGTAAATGAAGCTGGAAAAGTCACTGTATAGACCACAGGAACCAACCGGCTAACAAAATCGGAGGATGACACTAACTTTCACATATTCCACCGTGACTTTTAGATTTGGCAAATGCCAAGAGAACAGCTCCTTCCAGATTGTATACTGTAAAGTTAACTGGAGGAGAAATGATGGTCTTTGGCCGTATTCCACAGCTTGGCCATGGACCATTAGGTCCAGGGAAGAGTAAATGTCATCCTAAAGCATACAGTACCATTCTAGAGATATATGTGCTTCCAACTCTAATGCAGCAGTTAGGGGAAGGCCCTTTCCTCTTTCAGGATGGCAACGTTCCTGTGCACAATGCGAGATCCACCACACAATTGTTTGGTGTAGAAACTCTTGCCTGGCCATCACTGACCCCAACCATATCAAACACCTTTGGGATGAACTTAAACGCTGTCTGCAAGTCAGGCCTGATCGCCAAGTGCCCGGCCATATTTATGCTTTTGTGGCTGAATGGAGGCAAATCCCTGCAGTTATGTTCTAATATCTACTGGAAAGTCTTCCCATAGGTTTCCTATAGTGTTTTTGAAGTGTCCAGTGCAAAGCTAACCTGCAACTGGGGAAAGTGGCCAGGTAGCACTACACTCTGTTGCCAAGTGTAGTGCTATAGCCTGTTGAGAACTATGGCCTTCAGAAATTACCTCACAAAGTACACATCCTTATCAAGTCACATACATACATACATGCATGCATGCATGCATACATACATACATACAGGTCTTCCTCAAATGTATTGCTGTTTACCATTCCTTCTATAAAGCTTTGGACATTGCCAACAAACAGACTTTGAATCCTCCATGTTTCAGACTTTTTATTCTCTTACAATTGGGAGTTGACAGATAGGCTTACATACCTTCTGGTATTTCTGTTCTTTTTTTTTTATTTTATTTTTTATTTAGTATTTTTTTTTTTAGAACAATGCAGTTTGATGTTGGTAACTGTAGCAGGGCCTCATTTATCAATGAGTTTTATCATTCACAAGGAGTGATAAAACTTGTTGCATATGAGAAAGGAGCTGATTTGCTGGAGCACCAAACTGACATCTGTTTGAAAAATGAGCTGATTGGCTGGAGCACCATTTATCATACGCAACAACAAGTTTTATCACTCGTTGTCAATGATGAAACTAGTTGATAAATGAGGCTCTCAATGACCACACAAGTAATGAAACAGTTTCACTTGAAAAATAAATCTTCATTAATTAGGCTGGTAATTCTAAGGGAATTATTGATCCAAATTACCGGTAAACATATTTTTAAAAATGGGTCAGGACAATGTATTCAAATGTTAGCTTTTATATAAAAGAACAGAGGTACTTCTTTTGATAACGAATGAACAGATCTTACAAAAGGAAAAAAAAACAGACATTAAACAGTATACGCTACAAATAAGTTGTATTTGGGCTATCATTACTCCCAATCTGATAAAAATAGTGTGTACAGATGTAAAGTAAATGAATTTATCAAGTGTCTTCAAGTTGCTTACCTAGCCTGATCTTTTCTTTGTGCTGCACCTGGAAATTATTTAAACAGCTCATTGTGCAGGTTCTTAAAATTCTTATTATTGCTCAGCATCCCGTGTAAGTAGTATCTCCATAGCCAGCACCTTAAGAATAGATTGGACTGAACCTACTTCTAAAGGAAGTACTTTAATAATTGTCAGACTCGGTTTTTAGAATAAAGACGTAATGAGGCAGAAAAGCTCTGCGTGTTACATACAGCACTGTTTTCTTGTCTGCAGATCAGAGAGCCATGTTTTTGTTAAGTTCAATCCATATGGTTAAGGATCAAAACATACATAGTTTCCTTTCCTGAGTCTTCCTTTTAACACCCCTTTTCCAGTGCCGCAATAACCTGGGTTAATGCCCCGTCTACCCGGGGCGCGACTCTGTGTCAAAGGGTCCTTGAAAAATAATCCAGTCTGACCCTGTTAACTTCCAGGGTCAAACCCAGGAAGGATCCAGGTAACGATGCAGTGTAAATGGCTCAGCTCTGCTTATCTGACCCGGGTCACGTAAAAAAGCCGCTGATTGGAGTTTCACTGAGCAGTCACCACCCACTCTTTTATGACCTCATCTTTGCAAGCTGGAAAAAGCTGTAAAACATAATGACATACATAGGTTTTACAGAGCAGACCCGGGTTCAGTGTAAAAAGTTCCGACCCGGGAATTAGCTGTGTCCAAGGTGCAGTGTAAACTGGGTCTGACCCGGGTTTTTGGTGGAAAAGGGGTTTGTAATCGTGATTCACCTTTACATGACTCCAATGTTTGGAAACATGAAATCGGGATGACATAAGTCTTAACCTTGACCGATACAAACCCCCAGACCTATACACCCCATAGAACCCCCTTTTGATGTCTGCAAATATAGGATAAAACAATTTGAAACAGTTAGAAGGTATGCCTTTTTATAGCATCTGACACTACCGGAGCTTCCTGAAGGCTTGATAACTATTAAGGAAGCCGGCAATGACTGTATTATATGCATAAGTGATTTGCAATGCAGGTTAGGTGTTAGTTTTTGTTGCTAGTATGTTCTTCTATTTTCCAAGCTCAGGCAAAATAGTTTGTAGGCATAATATTGTCTTGAGCATGTGCTGTTTTTGTGATAGAATTTAGCACTCCTCAGGAAATAACATGTTATAGGATAGGGGGTAATACATAAACCACTGTTTCTGTAGTGTCAGTGGATTGTATTAATAATAATAATAATAATTATTATTATTATTTTATTATTGTGTGGAAGATCAGATTCGTTTTCTTGCTCATTTGAAGTACAGTTATTGCCTGTTATGTAATGTGTGCATGTAACATGTTGTGCATGTTTAACTGAATGATTTCCTTTTTGGCTAGAACACCCCTCTCTGTATATTGAAGCTTGCAAAATAATGAAATACATTTTGATCATCTTTAAAAAAAAAAAAAAAAAAATCTTTGTTACCAAATTGCTTTAGATTTGCAAATGCATGTTTTCATTTCGCCATTCAAGAGCCATTCCTTAGCAACAGGGCAGTGGTTGCTTCATCAGACATCTTTGGACGAAATATGTAGAATGATGTAAATGACCTCACCAGCCACTGCATGGCAAAGCCACAGGCGTGAGAACTGCAAGATGCCATAGCACCAAAGGAGTTGTTGAAATCTTTGCTAACACTTAAATTCTGTAGATGAAGAAACTATTATGGAAGATCATAATTCTTTAGTTTAGTATCTTGGTTCTCAATAGATGCTAATACTGTAGTAAAGGTAGTAGTATAAATAAAAATAATTATATTTCTAAACAGCAGTATTAACTGGTGAGTTTACAGTAGTTTGTGTAGTGCACCAAGCAGGGACCAGGTTAGTTACAGTTTATACTCCAAAACAAACTATCACTAATAAAACCCACGGTCCTTACGTCATTTATAAATGGGTCCAGCTAATATCATGTTAATAAACTTTTATTTTGTTTGCTTTACATTTGAAACTACAAAATGCATGTGAATGGGCTTACTGATTACAAATAATGGCAGTGTAATTGCAATATGTTGGGGCTTTTTTTTTTTTCTTTCCTGCTTTTACACTGGGTCCTTTTTAAGATATATGCATTGGTATTTATAAATAATTATTAATGCTTCTGATAGAAATCAGATATACTCATCAAATATTTAAACCGAGAAGCTAAACTTTCACGTCTGTTTCTTCCACATTACACTTAGAAAAGATCATAATTCTTTATGCAGAAGTAGCAGACTTTATGGTGGTGTGACTTTCATGTTCTGAATCTGCTGTACCATACCATACAGCACATCGCGCTAGGACACGTGCCTCTGGTGAAGTTATTGATACTGCATACTGTTTAAATGACCGACATTAAGGGTGATCATCATAATTGTCTTTGCTTTGCAGCTATTTGCATCGGTTCGATAGTGAGCTGGAACAAATTGAATTGCATAACTGCATCAAAGGCAGACAAGCAAGACAGCATGGCTCCCGGGAGACGGTCATTAAGCAGACTATAGAGCGTGAAAGAAGACTATACAGCGGATATGGGATGGGTAATAATTTTTGCTATATTTGTTTTTTACTTCAAATAATGGTTATGTGACAACTATTAATGCTAAATGCTGGACTGTTTCGACACGTGCAGATTTCCAAATAGGTTCCTTGACCTCCTCCCAGAAATTGCCAAGCCTTTCATTGTGGTTGATATTTAAGATGCATTTTGTTTCTGTGTTTCAAGTTGGTTCACCTGCTACAAAAGTATCCAGCAATGGTCCTCCAACCATAAATCTGTCATAATTAGAATGAGTGAGTTGTTCACATGGTTTGGTAAAAAAAAAAAAAAAAGTAAATATATACCATGCGGTCTCCATACAGCATCATTATTAGTATAACATGTGGCCTCCTTACAGCATCATTACTAGTATACCATGCGGCCTCCTTACAGCGTCATTACTATATACCATGCGGCCTCCTTACAGCATCATTACTATATACCATGCGGCCTCCTTACAGCATCATTACTAGTATACCATGCAGCCTCCTTACAGCATCATTACTAGTATACCATGCAGCCTCCTTACAGCATCATTACTAGTATACCATGCAGCCTCCATACAGCATCATTACTAGTATACCATGCGGCGTGCTTACAACATCATTACTAGTATACCATGCGGCGTGCTTACAACATCGTTACTAGTATACCATGCGGCCTCCTTACAGCGTCATTACTATATACCATGCAGCCTTAAGCAGCATTATTACTAGTATACCATGCGGCGTGCTTACAACATCATTACTATATACCATGCGGCCTTAAGCAGCATTATTACTAGTATACCATGCGGCCTTCTTACAACATCATTACTAGTATACCATGCGGCCTCCTTACAGCGTCATTACTATATACCATGCAGCCTTAAGCAGCAATATTACTAGTATACCATGCGGCCTCCTTACAGCATCATTACTATATACCATGCGGCCTCCTTACAGTGTCATTACTATGTACCATGCAGCCTTAAGCAGCATTATTACTAGTATACCATGCGGCGTGCTTACAACATCATTACTAGTATACCATGCGGCCTGCTTTCAGTGTCCTTACTAGTGTACAATGTGGCCTGCTTACAGTGTCATCACTATATACCATGCGGCCTCCTTACAGCATCATTACTAGTATACCATGCAGCCTCCTTACAGCATCATTACTAGTATACCATGCGGCCTCCTTACAGTGTCATTACTATATACCATGCGGCCTCCTTACAGCGTCATTACTAGTATACTATGCAGCCTTAAGCAGCATTATTACTAGTATACCATGCGGCCTCCTTACAGCATCATTACTATATACTATGCGGCCTCCTTATAACATCATTACTATATACCATGCGGCCTCCTTACAGCGTCATTACTAGTATACCATGCGGCCTCCTTACAGCGTCATTACTATATACCATGCGGCCTCCTTACAGCGTCATTACTATATACCATGCGGCCTCCTTACAGCATCATTACTAGTATACCATGCAGCCTCCTTACAGCATCATTACTAGTATACCATGCAGCCTCCTTACAGCATCATTACTAGTATACCATGCGGCCTCCTTACAGTGTCATTGCTATATACCATGCGGCCTCCTTACAGCGTCATTACTATATACCATGCAGCCTTAAGCAGCATTATTACTAGTATACCATGCGGCCTCCTTACAGCATCATTACTATATACCATGCGGCCTCCTTACAGTGTCATTACTAGTATACCATGCGGCCTCCTTACAGTGTCATTGCTATATACCATGCAGCCTTAAGCAGCATTATTACTAGTATACCATGCGGCCTCCTTACAGCATCATTACTATATACCATGCAGCCTCCTTACAGCGTCATTACTATATACCACGTGGCCTCCTTACAGCGTCATTACTATATACCATGCAGCCTTAAGCAGCATTATTACTAGTATACCATGCGGCCCCCTTACAGCATCATTACTATATACCATGCGGCCCCCTTACAGCATCATTACTATATACCATGCGGCCTCCTTACAACATCATTACTAGTATACCATGTGGCCTCCTTACAGCATCATTACTAGTATACCATGCGGCCTCCTTACAGTGTCATTACTATATACCATGCGGCCTTAAGCAGCATTATTACTAGTATACCATGCGGCCTTCTTACAACATCATTACTAGTATACCATGCGGCCTCCTTACAGCGTCATTACTATATACCATGCGCCCTCCTTGCAACATCATTACTATATATCATGTGGCCTCCTTACAGCGTCATTACTAGTATACCATGCAGCCTTAAGCAGCATTATTACTAGTATACCATGCGGCGTGCTTACAACATCATTACTAGTATACCATGCGGCGTGCTTACAACATCATTACTAGTATACCATGCGGCCTCCTTACAGCGTCATTACTATATACCATGCAGCCTTAAGCAGCATTATTACTAGTATACCATGCGGCGTGCTTACAACATCATTACTATATACCATGCGGCCTTAAGCAGCATTATTACTAGTATACCATGCGACCTTCTTACAGCATCATTACTATATACCATGCGGCCTCCTTACAGCGTCATTACTATGTACCATGCAGCCTTAAGCAGCATTATTACTAGTATACCATGCGGCGTGCTTACAACATCATTACTAGTATACCATGCGGCCTGCTTTCAGTGTCCTTACTAGTGTACAATGCGGCCTGCTTACAGTGTCATCACTATATACCATGCGGCCTCCTTACAGCATAATTACTAGTATACCATGCGGCCTCCTTACAGCATCATTACTAGTATACCATGCAGCCTCCTTACAGCATCATTACTAGTATACCATGCAGCCTCCTTACAGCATCATTACTAGTATACCATGCGGCCTCCTTACAGCGTCATTACTATATACCATGCGGCCTCCTTACAGCGTCATTACTAGTATACTATGCAGCCTTAAGCAGCATTATTACTAGTATACCATGCGGCCTCCTTACAGCATCATTACTATATACTATGCGGCCTCCTTATAACATCATTACTATATACCATGCGGCCTCCTTACAGCGTCATTACTATATACCATGCAGCCTTAAGCAGCATTATTACTAGTATACCATGCGGCGTGCTTACAACATCATTACTAGTATACCATGCGGCCTGCTTTCAGTGTCATCACCAGTGTACAATGCAGCCCCTTTGTAGCCATTTCCTTAACTGAAAGCAAGTAACTACCTCTGTCTACTTCAGGTTGTTTGGCATTTACTTAACATAATATGGGTACCAGCACAAAGACTTGGTGCCATAGAAATCTGTTATTATGCACCTACTGGTTTGAATGGACTCCCAATTATTGTGTTTCATGTAATTGTTGGTGAATACGCGATGATCGCGCTGAGCAAAAAAATATGTGGGTCCCATATGGGGTTCTACTTCAGTGTTTCTGGGTTTCATCACAGTTTATGGTTTTGAGCACCTATATGCCTCCACACATATACACCAAGGCAAGCCACTCTCATATTCTCTGTACTGATAATGCTTATAAATACAGCTTGGGGTTGAGGCAGGCAACAGTTGGGGTAGAGGGGGAAAGGGTAGGCAGAGCTAGGAATCGAAAGAGGGTAAGGGCAGGCATTACCACGGGGCAGTTTTGGTGGTAGGGAAGGGATATGGGCAGGCAGCCGTTGTGCCAGGGTGGGGGTGGATAAATGCACCCCCCCAATTTTGCAGCACTGCCATCTCACAGCACACACCATTTTCTAATTTTAGCAGCTTCTCCTCCCCACCTTCCCCCATTACCATGAACATTAGCAGCAGCTACTGCCCGCCTCCCCTTCCTCCGTTACCATGAACATTAGCAGCAGCTACTGCCCGCATCCCCCTCCTCCGTTTGCATGATGATTGGCAGCAGCAGCTACTTCTCCTGTTAGTAGGCAACAGCCCCACATTATCACTTACATAAATCCTCTGCAAGGTCCGGGGCAACTTGAGGTTTTGCCAAGCAAACTCCTTAGCTCCTCGTTGTTAGAATTTAAGCTGCTGAGCTGTATACGCCATCTTCTCCATGCTGCTGGAGCCTCCTTCTCAACTCCGTCAGGTATCGCAGCCGCTGGATCCAGGAGTGAAGGTGCCAACGGCTGGCTCCTCCTCAAATTCTTATAGTCCTCTCGGCAGCACCAAGGAGACATCACAGGAGCCATGGTGTTGGGAGGGGGGCCGGGAAGACATCACAGAAGCTACAGGATTGGCCACAGGAGAGTGCGTAGTCTGGGGACCTACCCATTCCGTAACAGTTAGTACTCAGTCCTATAATATGCGCTATAGTGCATTCTTGCAATAACTGATTTACTAAAACAAATGTCATCTGAAGTAAGATTTTGCTTGTAAATTCTGGCAACTGTTCAGAATATTTTATGAAATATATGTAAATGTCGTTTTAGAAGTATAAAGCTATGTATCAAGTGATTTTTTATTTTTTTTGTATATATTATAATGTGTATGTATATATAATAATAATATTTTAGTTAAAGCTGTATTCCCCAGTTGAAAGCTTCATTTAATTCACATGACATACTCATTAAAATAATAAGACTCCCTATTTTGCCAGGAACACCTGCTACTTTCTTATTTTATTATATTTATTGCATCTTTTTGCATTATTTAATCTGCAAACAATGTCCTATTATGGGAGAGAGAAAGCAAAAGCATTTGGAGATGGCTGCACTTTAGATCCTCTCTGTACACTACCTCATGCATAATAATTTCCCCACAAATTTAAAACTACTAAAACTTGTGAACAAATTACATGGTAGTGCCAAGGACTCATTACACCAAGGACAAGGTTATTTAGAAGATCTACTGCAATACCATCTCCGTACTGCACACACAGTGAGCTCAGCTGTTATTGCTTCCTCTGTTCTCCCTTGGGGACAGCAATTGCCACTGAATATGGGGGGACAACCGTCCAGCTGTGAGAATTATAGTAAAGAAATCACCAGGCACACAGCTACAACAATCTGGTGGATAACTACAATACAGGTAGTATCTGTGCAACACAAAAGCCTTTTCTAGAACCAGAAGAGGAAGGAGGCTCAATTTGGATGGTTAGTGACAAACCATTTGGTTGCCAGCACCTGACTGTTTTAGGTTTTCCATAGTGACTGGTTCATGGTTCGTGTATCTTCCTTCCACTGTCTCTCCTCATTCCTACTGTGTCAGACCACCAACAGCTGCACAAAATTACAGTAATGGCTGCTTTATTATTTCCAGTTGATCGTGTGTGTTTTACAGTTGCCATATTGCTTTTTCACAAAGAGCTGCAATTATTATTCCTCTACCTTATGTATCAAGTTCTCCCCACACATTTGAGCCTGAACATGTTTACCTCCTGTTTCATGCCTTTTTATGATAGACCCCTCATTGTACAGTGCTGTGTAATATGTGAGCACTTTTAAGTAAAAGAAGATAATACAGTAATGCAAAGTATCGCATCACCCTGATTAACAATATAAAGTTGAGCGTATGGCTAAGGTTCCTGAGGTAGTTGAACTTGAAGAAGCCATGTACCAGTTAAAAGCAACATGATTACCCTGCAGCTTCTCAGATTTGGTTCTTGTGTCCCTATAAGCATGTACACATATATAAGATGTGGAAGTGTTCTGTCTGCTAGAGCATTCCACTGCTGTACTATGGGAGGAATAAGTGAAACTCAGGGTGTATAGATGGTTTTGGGAGCACAGAAGGTGGCTCCCTGGATGCATTTCCTTTGGCAAATGGGTCAACTGCTACATCTAGGAATTTCCATGGTATCCATTGTCTCTAGGATCTGTGCCCTGAAAGAGTGAACATGGTAGCACATCCTGAGTAAGTGGAGAAAGGTTGCAGTGACCTTATGGCATGAATCCATAAATGGCTTGGTATCACAGATAATCTTCTCACCCTGAATAGAATAAGACACATTTTTCAAAACATTATTTCTTCAGATGTAGCTCTCACTTAGCCACAGTTCTCCCATTTCCATGACAATGCAGTTTGTCAAATCATTGGAAGAATGTTTAACCGGGATGCAGTCAGGAAGCTGACTGTCGAAATGCCGACTGCCGGCTTCCTGACAGTGCAATCCCGACAGGGGGCTAATGATGGACGTAGAAATCCCGATGCCTATCGTTTATTCTTAAGCCGGGAGCCCGACGCCTGGCATACCGAACGAAGGTATGGCAGGCACGGACAGCCGCGCGGGGGGGGGGGTGGTTTAGGTTAGGGGTTCCCGGGGGGGACACTTAGGGTTAGGCGCCCCCCTCCCCCAGGGAGGGTTAAGGTTAGGCTAGGGGAAGGGGGTTAGGGTTAGGCACCCCCCCCAGGAGGGTTAGGTTTAGGCACTTATGGGGGGGGGGGTTAGGTTTAGGCACTAGGGGGGCAGGATAGGGTTAGGCACCCCTAAAGGTGGGTTAGGGTTAAGGGGGGGAAAAGGTCAGGGATAGTTACTTACCTTGTTGGTATCTTCACTGCTGCCAGTCTTCCGGCGTCGGGATTTGAACCGCCGGATATAGGTCATTCATACCGATCCCGTTAAACCAATACATTTATATTTTACTTTAAAATATAAGAAAGCTTTCACTTGCCTTATGATTGCATGCAGAAAACTTTCTAACATCTTGTTTTTAGCTCTCGATATCTAGGTCTACAAGCCTTCTCTCCCTTTAATCAAACAACAATACTTTGCAAACTCTCTAGCATGACATGGCCAGCCTGCACATTGAACAGCTCCAAAGATTGTTTTTATACATTTTTGGGTAATATGGTTTCTAAAGAGCTTTTGCTTCTTTGAGATCCATTATTCTAGGTATGACTTTTAAAAATATATTGTCAAAACAATATGATTGTGCCAACTGTAGGACAGTAGTTCGTACAAGGCGTGGGGTACTGCAGAACAGGTTTCCTGTCACAAGACTCCTGAAGACCCTAGTTTGGGACATCTTGTGCAGCACTATAGAAGACTATTACTACTATCTCAAGTAGGTATGATTACGGTATATAATGATACCATAGGGACCACACTCATTCACTCTTTAAACAGTGGTGCATCACTTCCTGGAACATTGTATTTTTGTGTTTGAAAGCATCTTTTTGAAGACTACTTAGGGATATGATACCGCATTGTCTTTGTTGTCAAGTTAGCACTATATATATTGTAGCAATAGAATAGTGGAATCATTAAGTATTAAGGAAATCTAATTATTACAATTAAATAAAATAGGTGCATAAATATTGGGACATTGACAGAATTTTAATATTTTGGCCTCTATTCACCACCACAATGGCTTTGAAATGAAACAAACAAGATGTGCTTTAACTGCAGACTTTCAGTTTTAATTTGAGGGTAATTACATCCAAATCAGATGAACGGTGTAGGAATTACAACGGTTTCTATATGTGCCTCCCACTTTTTAAGGGGCCAAAAGTAATGGGACAAACTAAACAATCCTAAATCTAACTTTCACTTTTTAATACTTTGTTGCAAATCCTTTGCAGGCAATTACAGCCTGAAGTCTGGAACGCATAGACATCACCAGAGGCTGGGTTTCATCCCTGGTGATGCTCTGCCAGGCCTCTACTGCAAAGGTCTTCAGTTCCTGCTTGTTCTTGGGGCATTTTCCCTTCAGTTTTGTCTTCATCAAGTGAAATGCATGCTCAATCGGATTCAGGTCAGGGGATTGACTTGGCCATTGCATAACATTCCACTTTTTAGCTTTAAAAAACTCTTTGGTTGCTTTTGCAGTATGCTTCGGGTCATTGTCCAGCTGCACTGTGAAGCGCCGTCCAATGAGTTCTGAAGCATTTGACTGAATATGAGCATATAATATTGCCCAAAACACTTCAGAATTCATTCTGCTGCTTTTGTCAGCAGTCACATCATCAATAAATACAAGGGAACCAGTTCCATTGGCAGCCATACATGCCCACACCATGACACTACCACCACCATGCTTCACTGATGAGGTGGTATGTTTTGGATCATGAGCAGTTCCTTTCCTTCTCCATACTCTTCTCTTCCCATCACTCTGGTACAAGTTGATCTTTGTCTCATCTGTCCATAGGATGTTGTTCCAGAACTGTAATGGCTTTTTTAGATGTTGTTTGGCAAACTCTAACCTGGTCTTCCTGTTTTTGAGGCTCACCAATGGTTTACATCTTGTGGTGAACCCTCTATATTCACTCTTGTGAAGTCTTCTCTTGATTGTTGACTTTGACACATATACACCTACCTCCTTGAGAGTGTTCTTGATTTGGCCAACTGTTGTGAAGGGGTTTTTCTTCACCAGGGAAATTATTCTTCTATCATCCACCACAGTTGTTTTCCGTGGTCTTCTGGGTCTTTTGGTGTTGCTGAGCTCTCCGGTGCTTTCTTTCTTTTTAAGAATGTTCCAAATAGTTGATTTGGCCACACCTAATGTTTTTGCTATCTCTCTGATGGGTTTGTTTTGATTTTTCAGCCTAATGATGGCTTGCTTCACTGATAGTGACAGCTATTTTGATCTCATATTGAGAGTCGAGAGCAACTGATTCCAAATGCAAATGTCACACCTAGAATCAACTCCAGACCTTTTACCTGCTTAATTGATAATGAAATAACGAGGGAAAAGCCCACACCTGTCCATGAAATAGCTTTTGAGTTGATAGTCCCATTACTTTTGGCCCCTTAAAAAGTGGGAGGCACATATTGAAACCGTTGTAATTCCTACACCGTTCACCTGATTTGGATGTAATTACTCTCAAATTAAATCTGAAAGTCTGCAGTTAAAGAACGTCTTGTTTGTTTCATTTCAAAGCCATTGTGGCGGTGAATAGAGGCCAAAATATGAAAATTCTGTCAATGTCCCAATATTTATGCACCTGACTGTACATGTTAAAATTATTAATATTTATTTTGTCCACCCTTTAACGCTAATAATTGCAACACAGCATTTTGGCATAGTGTAAAGTTCCAGCAGCTCAGTGGTGACCATCTGATGCAGTGAAGCTATAAGAGCATCAGTCTGCTCTCTTGGTTGCTGGTATACTTTTAAGAGATCTCGTAGCCATTTTTGTGACACAAATTGTCATTTATTTTGTGGTTTATCTATTTCATCCGCGGTGCCTTTGGTATCACACAAATTTTAAATACAAATTAAGCTTCTTCCTGGTCGAATACCAAAGGCACCGTAGATGCTTGTGTGCCGCTGATTGAAGCCAATTGAAGCCAGATCAAAATCTGATCAAAATTATATATAACTCCTAATAGTAGCACAATTATTAAGTTAATTTGCATTATAACACTAAGAACATGTTCCTGTATAGTGATGCAGGATTTTTTGCCACCATTGTACGTATGTGTGTATTTGTATACTGAGGTAGGTTTGTGTATTGGTGGTATGATGAATTTTGATCTGACATTGAGTACATGTGAAGCGCATGCATTAAAACACAAAAGTTATATATATACTTCCCCCTGCTATACTGTACTCCATTGCAGGGACCACTGAGCAGTTTCATACACATACTGCATCTGGATGCAGGATAGAGCCCTGAGATCGATCCCAAACATCTTAAAGACACTCACACACTTAGTCAAATATTAATTTGAGGATAGCAGTTGTAAAAACAGTGTGTTCCTTCTACATCAATTGGTAAATGATTTAATCCATAAAGAACGGTAACAGGTAGAAAAATGACCGTCAAATTCTAAGAGACTAGAATACATGTGTACACTTAATAAAGAAGAGAAACTGAAATGTCAGCTAGTGCTACAATTCCACTTGAAGATGAGGGCCCTCTTAGAGATCCCATGGAAAGGAAAGGTTTAGAGTGCTTTCAAGAAACTTCATATTTATTCACTGAATTTCCATCTCGAGACAGTTTCAAGATCTAATGTCCTATGTATCAAGCTTATTTTCATAAAATCATGTAGAAAATGCCATTTTTGCATAATTGTATGAATTGTTCCTATGTACTAATTGCACTATGCCGGAAATTTCACACAAATCTCTGACAGAGTGCAAAATAGCACTGTAGATCGCTGTTACTATTATTATCAGTGGGGACTATGATCTAAGTCCTATGTACCAAACTCCAAAAAACAAAGCTTTTCTGAGTTTGGCCCGGGTAGATGGTGTAAACTGCTTAAAGCCTATGGAGGCTTTCAATATCTCTCCTGTAGCCTCTGGTCAGTGAAGGAAACTGACGCTGTGCACATATGCAGTGTCAGCTTTTATAGGAGAGGTTTTTCACAAAAGAAAGACTTCTACAATATGCCGGGGATGTAACTCACATGGACAGCGGTAACCACAACCGCTGTCCCTGCGAGTTTCCCTTGGTACATAGCTGGGAAATTTTAATTAAAAATGAAAATAACACCTGTCATATGGAACTTTAATAATTGCGGCAGTTCCACGATTATCAATACATACTGTAGGCCCCGAAAGGGGGTATCCAGTTAGCCGCGACCAGAGAAAAACGGATTTTTTTTGCCGATTATCCTTGTTTTTTGCCAATAATTTTTTTTTTACCCCCTATCCTATTATTTCAAACAAAATGATAGGATATTTCTACCGAAAACACACAGGATCCGTGATAAGTTCACGGAGCTATGTGTTTTCGCCATTTCAGGGGCGAAAAAAATTGCACTTTTCATGGATATTTTTTATTTATTTCTTTTTGACATACAGGAGGCAAAAGCCCACTTGAGTGCTGACGTCAGGCGGACTCAGGGCTAATTGGATAGCCCCGGGGGATCCATTAGTGCCCAAACAATGTTCGGGGCTAATTGGATACTGCCCTATGGCTGAAAGGCAAAATGAAAGGATACAATAATAACTATTGTAAATTTGTACACTCTAACACTCAAACACCAGAATGGGGAACAATTGTGCAGTATGCAGACCTACAGTATGGTCACATTCTATCAAAGACTAATAGGGTTTAGATATCATTAGATACGGTATGGATACAAGATAGAATTTTTAAATGTTAGAATTATATTCCCGACTTTGGTCTACATGATTTAACTTGAGTGCAATTTGTATTATGTAATTACTGTACATATCTGGTACTATTGGATGGCAATTTGGCCATGGACCCAAGTTGTCAATAAGGCTCCGTGCAGGTGGTTCCATAATGGTGTGCGGTTGTGTTCACATGGCATATACGTTTGGGTCTGCCTGAATACATTATTGACTGGTAACCGCTACATTGCGTTGCTTGATGACCATTTGCAACCCTTTATGGAATTCATGTACCCTTACAATGATGCAATATTCCAGCAGGATAATGCTCCATGTCATTGGTACAATTGGGTCGAGGAGCATTCTGGAGAGCTCCGACGAATAGTGTGGCTTCCACGTTCGCCTGACATGAACCTAATCGAGCATTTATGGGACGTGGTGGAGAGATCCACTTGCACTCAAGACCCTGCACCTACAAATATCAGGTAGCTATGAAAGCTTTGCAGATGGCATGGGTCAACATCACTCCAGAGGTCTTCTGTCCACTTGTGGAATCGAAGCCACGTCGAGTTGCTGCACTTCGCCGGGCTAGAGGGGCATCTATCCCATAACTTTTGGTTTAATGTTTGTGTTCTACAATGTATCCTAAGCCTAGCCACTTGTTTGTTTGGAAGTTTTCCTATTGTTAGAGAGAATTATCGGTTTGTATTTTAATTCTTAGTCCTTTTTTTTTATGTCTGACTTTATAATGTATTAATTTTTCATGTTTATATATTATCCTAATCCACTCTTCATAATTGGCAATATTCTTAGTTGATAAGTGCTTTTTACTTTTTCTTTAAATGTACAAAATCCTTTTGTAACATTGTAGTGAAAGACTTTCATCTTCTCTGACCTTACATCCATTCTGACCTTTCTTAGAAGAAATGAGTAGTTTATATCTGCTTGGTAAGACTGCTGTTAAATGGAATCTAACATCTTCCTGAATTCTGGAAAGGTTATCATAACTTGTAATACTTTCAAAAGTGCTTCTTGAAATTTGCTATCTGCTTGATGTCTAGACCAATGCCTGAATGATAACACAAACCCTTTCGCAGTGGGTTTGACCACGAAAATTAAAATGACAGTAGTAATAATTGCAAAACCAAGCATGTTTTGTATGTAATTTTGTTAAAGCTTTCAGGATCGAAGCTGCACTTAGTAAATCAAGCCCCTTTTGTAATAATCTAAAACATTTGGTAAAGAAAAAAAATACCTGCAATCTGCTTTTCCATTAAAGGAGGTATCCACCTTAAACCACAATTCCTGATGGTTTTTTTTTTTTCCTGTAGTAAACTAGATGCGGCAAAAACAATTTACAATTACTCGTTGCCTGTGTGTAATATATAAATAAATAATTTTAAAAAATTTATATATATATATATATATATATATATATATATATATATATATATATATTATATTATATATGTCTCCCATATCCAAATATTCCAAAATACGGAATAATTTTGGCATGACTGAGATAATGAAACCTTTGATTTTTGATGGTTCAATGTACACACACTTTGTCTAAGGCACAAATTATTAAAAATATTGTATAAATTACCTTCAGTCTGTGTGTATAAGGTGTATATGAAACATAAATTAATTTAATTTCTGTACACAAACTTTGCTTGAGCCACAAAATTATTGAAAATAATGTATAAAATAACCTGCAGGCTGTGTGTATAAGGTGTATATAACACATAAATGCATTATGTGTGTATATTGGGGTCCCATTCCCAAGATATTTAATTATGATATGCAAATATTCCAAAATACGGAATATTCAGTTATCAAAAATACCCCTGGTCCCAAGCATTTTGGATATGGGAGACTCAACCTGTGTGTGTGCGAATGTATGTATGTGTGTGTATGTATGTATGTATGTATGTATATATATATATATATATATATATATATATATATATATATATATATATATATATATATATATATATATATATATATAGTGTGTGTATATATTTGTGTATATCCGGCACTCAATTGAAACCGAAAGACAACTACCTGTGTGCTCTTGTTTTCAATAAAAAAATATGCGGTAGCTCACTTATGTCCAACAAGTGAGCAGACAAGGCACTACAGGTTGTTGAATAAATCTTTATCACCTCTGCTAGGACATTCTCCGTACATCTCCTCTGTCCTGATGACGGGGTCCCTCGTTGCCCAGATATGTTGACTTCTATTTGAGGATTATGATGTATGACTACTCTTTTATTATGGATACACTAATATAAAGTTTGATTATTTATTCAAAAACCTGTAGTGCCTTATCTGCTCACTTGTTGAACATAACAGTGAGCTACTGCATATATATATATATATATATATATATATATATATACACACACAATGTACACACACATATAACAGACTACTCATTTGATAACTGATGAAATATCTAACCAGTTAAAGTTACAAATCCAGTTTTGACCCAAACTCCACAAATGCGTCTATTACGACATTTACCCTTCTGCTGCATTATGCTGGCGTTCGTACTGTCCGCCCCGGACAGTACATTATCAGAAATGCTGATAAGGGGGGAGTGGTGGTAATTCAGCAATTAGATGTAAATGAATCTAACCAACAATTGCAGGATACTGTTTATGAATTATTGTTGGGTGATACCTCAGTAAAGTTTAATAATGAATTGGATTTATTAACTGTCTTGTGCTGTTAATAATCAGTGGATCTTTATTGAGCTAAAACAGGCTTTAACAGTTAAATTCCCAGTCACTCCAATCTTTGATACTGTCCCAAAATTCACAAAAGTATCAGTGACCCCCTGGCAGACCGATTATTTTTGTCAGGGGGTCACTATACCAATCCATATCCGTTTACTTGGATGCAAAGCTTAATCCGTGCATCCAGAAAACCACATTCTATTTGAGAGATACGACGGACCTACTTATATGATTGGAAGTCCTGGGTAGAGTACTAGCTGATACAATTTTGTGTAGCTCTGACATTGTAAGCTTATATACTTGCATACCTCAAACAGAAGGCATCGGTGCGGTTAAACAACTTATACAAGATAATGCTTTATATAAGGCCCCCCCCAGTATCTATCTTTTTGGATTTGCTCAAACTAGTTCTCACAAGAAATGACTTTATCTTTGGTAGGTTTTATCTACAGAGGCTTGGCTGTGCGATGGGATCCAATGTGGTCCCATCGTACGCGAACGCCTTTTATGTGCCAGGTTGAGCAATCCGATATCGGTATTTAAATACTGACAGTGTAACCCCGACAGACCTAACTCCCAACTGAGGCTGGTAAGTAACCTAATCCTCCCCTCTCCCCCTCCTAACCCTATCCCTCCCTTAGTGGTGGCTAACTCTAACCTTCCTCCTAGTGGTGCCTAGCCCCCCCCTTTCCCTACCCTAAGCCCCCCCCCGAGGGACCCTAAACCTACCACACACACCCCCTCTCCCCCCTGCGACTAGACGATAAGACACCCGGCCTACCTTCATTCGGTATGCCGGATGTCAGTATTTTGTAGTGGGGCTAATGATAGGCGCCAGGATTTCGACGCCTACCCTTTAGTCCCCTGTCGGGCTGTCCATGTCGGGATATCGGCAGGCGGGATAGTGCCCGTTGGTATCCTGACTGCATCTCGAGCAATCCTTACTGTTTCAAGAAGATGGTAAACAAAATGTGTTACTGATTTAAGATTTATAGATGATCTACCTATATTGTGGACAAGTCCTAGATAGACACAATGCATCAAAGTGTGTTGCAAAATTAACTTACAGTATCTGCTTGGAAAGAAAATGTTGCACACAAATTAATAGTAGATAGTTATTGATTACTAAATGACCTCGTAAGATAGTGTGATATTGGGCATTCTCACAGTTGGGGGAGCAGCCTTAACAACCAGGATTAAACTTAAAATGTAGAAGAAAAGAGTGGCTGTATAAGGTGCACAAGAGCCACATTAAGGAAAACTTCCCTTTTTAATTGAATGTTTAAAATTGTGAAACATGCATGTTGGTGGTGGATATGTGCCTGTACTAAAAGTGTCTAAATAAAAAATTAATAGGATCGATGTATGCTGTTAAATGAGTTCAATATGAATGATTCAGGTGATCCAGTTTTGCTGCTATAAATGATCCTGTGTAAAACTGAGACCTATTACTAATAATGACGCTGTAAATGAAATTGTCTCATAATTGAAAGAGACCCAGTCACTTTGAAATGACATAGTTTGTGAAACTTCTATGTAGTCATATAAACTACAATTCAGCAAAAGTCAATAAAAGCAAATTCACTCTGATTAATAAATGTAACATCGGTGATACACTCCATGAGAGAGTAATATTTGTGTATCCTAGTTTTTGCTACACCGAATATAAATAATATGGCTTTTTAGATGACTTATACATATTATATTAAATAGTTTTGACTACATATTTAAGTGGAGACATAAATGGTAACTTTTCTTACTGGCCCAGACATAGTACATTCTATCTGAGCACAGATTAATGAATACTTACCCAGTGAAATAAACAGGAGACACTTTATTTTAACAAAGATACAATTGTTTCAATTATCAATTGTTACAACTACTGACATACTGTTAAGGGGTATTTATATGCCCATCTCCTGATATACTGTTTAAACCACCCTCTGTTACCCACATTATTTGTGTCCCTACACTCCACATTTGTAAATTTGGGAGATTACATTGTACCAATGATCCATTTAAATACATTTTTTGCAACTAAAACTGAATACGCATAACATTTTGGGTATCTCATTGTATGAATTATCCATCAGTTTTTTTCTACAGCTAAGGCCAATGTAAAACTGAATATCTCAACAGATGTGGTATAATTAAAAAGGATATTTGAAAATATACTCAAACAATAGGGGAGAATAGCCTACTGATGGGTCTTATCTCCAATACTTACCATTGATGACAATTCTCCATGTATATCCACAGCTTGACTCTAGATCAGGTGAACAGATTGTAATAAAGAAGGAAAGTTATATCCAGGAAAGAGCTACATATTGATAAACCAACCTATGAATAAGACACAGTAGACAGACATTTGATTTATACACTATCTTTATTCTTCAAGCACAATTTATATGTATATATCTTTGTTTTAAACAAATTTTAAACATTCAATTAAAAGTGAAGTTTTACTTAATGTGGCTCTTGTGCGCCTAATATATACAACCACTCTCTTTCCTTCTACATTTCAAGTATCAGCATGGAAAAGGTAAATTTTTTGCATGTAAGTATACATCTTGATCACGGAAATTTAATTACATCTTTATTTACAAAAGAAACTGATAGGAACACAATATTGACTAATGACAGCTTCCGTCCATTGGCTTTACGCCATGGACTACCATTCTCTCAAATGTTGAGAGTGAAACAAATAACATGTAATGCATCAAAGGTTGATTATGCAGTTGATGTTATGGTTACTAAATTCCAACAGCGTGGGTACAAAACACCTCATTTAAAAAAAGGTCAAACAAAGGGTAATGCAAATGCCTCGTAGTGATACTTTTATTCCTAAAATGAAAAATACAACAGATATTTCGGTACCATGGGTAAATTGCTATACTAATGCCAGTGTTAACATCAATAAAAAGGTCAAACAGCTATGGCCTATAGTAGAAAGTGACAGAGATTTGCCATTATTAACTAATACTCAATTTATGACAGCTTATAAAAGAGGTAGAACTTTGAAAGACCTATTGGTGAAATATGACATCGCTATAACCATGGAACACTTTTTGACTAAAAAGCCAGCTGCCTCCGCTGCATAGGCTGTGTGACCTGCCGTTCCCATACTCCAGCCAACACATTTAGCCACCCCGTATACTAGCAATTTTTTTTTTATAAAGTATCCATTAACATGTACATCACGGTTTGTGATATATGCTCTGTCTTGCCCATGTGGTAAATACTATGCGGGCAAGACAGAAGGCCAGTTTAAAGAAAGAATGGCTAATCATTGTACAGCAATTAGGGCAGCTCTCCAAAATGGAGTGGCAGTACAACCAGTGACACAACACTGTTTCGAGGCTCGACATAATATATCTAGTGTACAGTCAAAAATGATTGAACATGTACCCCCTAGGAGAGGAGGTAACAGAAGTAAACACTTGCTACAATTAGAGAGCAGGTGGATACAAAAGCTAGATACATTCTCTCCTAAAGTCTTAAATGAAACCTTAGGTCTGCACGGTTTTCTTAAAAAAGTTTTAGAATACCCGACAGTATAAATATAAAATAATAATTTAACCAAGTTTAAGATTTTTAACCCTTATCCTACCAAATAGGACTTAAAGTAGGTAAACATTATGTGTGGAGTTTACACTTGTAATAAGTGATACTTGGACACACTGTATGTAATTGTTTTTGATGTTTTGTATGTAATATTGTATTTATTGTATATTGTTTGTATTGGTGAGTTAAGATATGGCACATTTTTTTATGGCAATTCACTTTAGAAATAGATTCACTATTCACCAGTTTTAATGTTTGGGTTGTCGGTTGAGGTCGCAGGCTTGCATTTAGGTGCTTGCAGGTGACCAACACTGATTATCCCTCACAAGTGAACACAATTCTGGGAGGGAGTTCTTTGCTATATAATGGTATCTTAAGGCCCCCATACATCAGCGACGCAACCCGGCATCGCAGGATCGGTGAAGTCCAGCCACGATCAAAAAATGATCGTGATTGGCACATTGGTGAAATTTTACATGTAAAATTTCACCGAACCTGCGGCGAATCGCGGAATATCGGTGGTCGGCGTTTCCGATCGCTAGATCCGACTTCTGATGTGTGGGTGCCTTCAGTGTGATGTATGTTAATCCCTGACGACAGATTTGTGCCCGGAACAACATATGTTGGATTACAAATAAACATTGGCGTTTGAAGAGGTCTTGAGTGCTGTCTGTCATCTGTTCCTTATGTATGTATGTGTGTGTGTATTAGGGGTGTGCACCGGCCACTTTTCGTGTTTTGGTTTTGGATCTGGATCTTTCTTCGTGTTTTGGATCTGGATTGGTTTTGCCAAAACCACCCTTCCGTGTTTTGGGTTCTGGGTTTTGTGTTTTGGATCTGTATTTTTTTTTTAAAAAGCATAAAAACAGCTAAAATCACAGAATTTGTAGGTTTTTCTGCTCCTATGCTATTATTAACCTCAATAACCTTAATTTCCACTCATTTCCAGTCTATTCTGAACACCTCACACCTCACAATAGTGTTTTTATGTCCAAAACCGAGGTAGCTGGATGACTATGCTAAGCGACACGAGTGGGCGGCACAAACACGTGACCCATCTAGGCGTGAAACTGCAGTGGCAGACAGGATGGCAGTTTGAAAAACTAGGCCCCAAACTGTACATAATGCAAAGAAAAAAAAGAGGTGCAAGATGGAATTGTCCTTGGGCCCTCCCACCCACCCTTATGTTGTATAAACAGGACATGCACACTTTAACAAACCAATCATTCAGCGCCAGGGTCTGCCACACAACTGTGGCTGAAATGATTGGTTCGTTTGGGCCCCCACAAAACAAGCTGGCAATTAATGTGTCCCTGCACAAACTGGCTCTATGGAGGCAAGATGTCATCCTCATCCTCCTCATCCACCGATTCCTCACCCTCTTCAGTGTGTACATCCTCATCCTCACAAAGTATTAACTCGTCCCCACTTGAATCCACCACCACAGGTCCCTCTGTACCTTCTGGAGGCTGGTCTCCCTGGAAGAGCTGATAATTCATTTTGATGAACATCATCTTCTCCACATTCTGTGGAAGCAACCTCCTACGCCTTTCGCTGACAAGGTTCCCGGCTGCACTAAACACTCTTTCGGAGTACACACTGGAGGGGGGGCAACTCAGGTAAAATAGAGCCAGTTTGTACAGGGGCCTCCAAATTGCCTCTTTTTCCTGCCAGTACAGGTATGGACTGTCTGCCATGCCTACTTGGATGCTGTCACCGATGTAATCCTCCACCATTCTGTCAATGGTGACAGTATCATATGCAGTGACAGTAGACATGTCAGAAATTGTTGCCAGGTCCTTCAGTCCGGACCAGATGTCCAAACTTGGTCCTGCCTGCCCTGCATCACCGCCAGCGGGTTGCTTAGGATACCTAAGTTTTTTCCTGGCAGCCCCAGTTGCAGGAGAAAATGAAGAAGGAGCCGTTGACGTGTCACATTCCGCTTCAGCTGACAGTGTGTTTACCAGCAGGTCTTTGCACCTCTGCAGGCTTGTGTCGGCCGGAAAGAGAGACACCACATAGGCTTTAAACCTAGGATCGAGCACGGTGGCCAAAACGTAGTGGTCTGATTTCAACAGATTGACCACCCTGGAATCCTGGCAAAGCGAATGAAGGGCTTCATCCACAAGTCCCACATGCCGAGCGGAATCGCTCCGTCTTAGCTCCTCCTTCACTTTCTCCAGCTGCTTCTGCAAAAGCCTGATGAGGGGAATGACCTGACTCAAGCTGGCAGTGTCTGAACTGACTTCACGTGTGGCAAGTTCGAAGGGCTGGAGAACCTTGCACAACACGGAAATCATTCTCCACTGCGCTTGAGTCAGGTGCATACCCCCTCCTTTGCCTATGTCATAGGTGGATGTATAGGCTTGTATGGCCTTTTGCTGCTCCTCCATCCTCTGAAGCATATAGAGGGTTGAGTTCCACCGCGTCACAACCTCTTGCTTCAGGTGATGGCGGGGCAGGTTCAAGAGTGTTTGCTGGCGCTCCAGTCTTCGGCACGCAGTCGCTGAATGGCGAAAGTGGCCAGAAATTTTTCGGGCCACCCAAAGCGTCTCCTGCACGCCCCTGTCGCTTTTCAGAAAATTCTGCACCACCAAGTTTATTGTGTGAGCAAAACATGGGACGTGCTGGAATTTGCCCAGATGTAATGCCCGCACAATATTGGTGGCGTTGTCAGATATCACAAATCCCCAGGAGAGTCTAAGTGGGGTAAGCCACTGGGCGATGATTTCCCTCAGTTTCTCTAAGAGGTTGTCGGCGGTGTGCCTCTTACTGAAACCGGTGATACACAGCGTAGCCTGCCTTGTAACGAGCTGGCATTTCTGAGATGCTGCTACTGGTGACGCTGCTGCTGTTGCTGCGTAAGGTGATACATCTACCCAGTGGGCTGTCACAGTCATATAGTCCTTAGTCTGCCCTGTTCCACTTGTCCACATGTCCGTGGTTAAGTGGACATTGTGTACAACGGCATTTTTCAGGACACTGAGGACACTTTTTCTGACGTTTCTGTACAGTCTCGGTATCGCCTGCCTAGTGAAGTGGAATCTAGACGGGATTTGGAACCGGGGACACACTACCTCCATCAATTGTCTAAATCCCACTGCACTAATGGCGGATACCGGACGCACGTCTAACACCAACATAGCAGTCAAGGCCTCAGTTATACGTTTTGCTTCAGGATGACTGCTGTCGTACTTCATCCTCCTCGCTAAGGACTGTTGGAGGGTCAATTGTTTAGTAAAAGTAGTGGTGTTCCTACTTCCTCTCTGGGATGATGAACGACTCCCAGCAGCAGCAACAGCAGCA